>OX638065.1:30609574-31828741 GCA_951804385.1 Trifolium dubium
TAGTTCACTACTTTCCATTACTACTACCGTACAACCCATGTAATGAAAAGCAATGAAGTGGCGTACAAAATACTAAAATTCACATGTTAAAGTGAACATTATATTAATGTGGGTGATCAAATACATTAGTCACGTAATGATTATAGTATTGTTTAATTTGTATATGCCATATATTAAAGTTATGGATTTGGGTTAATATTACATATTGTATCTTTTATGGTAATGATTATATGATAGAAAAAACTTGATGAAATCCATAGCTTAGCTTTGTTGTCTAATATAAGTATCTGACTATACAATTTTTGTTATGATGATGAGAATCTTATTATAATCTTTTGACAAAGCACGTGCAATTAAATTGATTTGTTATTTTTTATATTTTTAAAAATTTATAGATCTTGTTTGGTATTACACTCTAAAAAATTATTGGAAATGATTAAAACAGAGAAAGAAAAGAGTTGATAGCTCTCATAATAGCCTATTACTTCTTATGAATATACTGTAAGCAGATTCTATGGTAGAGTTGGTCAAGTTCGACTTAGTCAGTGCCACGTAGGATTATATGTTGCACAATTTCATTGTGTACCTTCATAGATCAAATGAACCAGATCATATCTTATTTTGAGATATCTTAAGAAATTTCTCAAGTAATGTTCTACACCCTTAATAATATAATATTCACTTTGACATTTGAACTATTAAGTTCGATATGTTATGAAATTGTGATATCACCTACCAATGACCTAATTCAACTACAATTGTGTTTGTGGTTTATGATTTAGGGTTTAGGGTTTGGATTTTAGGATCTACATTTTTAATAATTTACACCGGTATCTTCTACGGAAATTTTAAAATTGTGATATCTCATATATTCGACGTAGATTTCATAATTACCGAAAGTTTTGTCATGAAGAAATTAAAAATATTAAAAATGGAGGAGTTATTTCTCAAAAAAACTAATAAATGGGGTAATTAAAATAAACTAAATAAAAAATTAAAAAGGAAAATTATTTGGATTGCACGACTGTTATTAATTGGGCTTAGTAACCCATTTAAACTGTCATCGTCCTCAAACTTTACTTAGTCACCTGCGTTACTCTCCCTTACCTTTCCGTCATTATCAACTTTTAAATGTTATGTTACTGTTATTACAATATATGACCGTTGTCTATTTTATTTTATTCCTAATCATGTGTTTGTGCTAATCGATAAGGAGAGGACGGAACAATGATGTTGCAGAAGTCGAAATTAAACAAGAGGTTGAAGAGCTTATCGATGATGTCGAAGTAAAAGAAGAGGTTGAAGAGGTTGACGAGCCTATCGATGAGGTTCGCGAGGAGATTAATTTCTGGGGATGGGATCTTGTTGTTACAAAGGCTGTAGCTAACTTGAAAAAAAAAACAAGTTCTGGTAATTTTCTTCATTTTTCATTTTCATTCAAAAACACTTTTCAATATTATTGTTACAACAATTATATTTGGCTTGTACAGCTTATACCCGCTGACATGGTTAAAAACGCAAGGATTGATAAGAAGAAACAAGTAATTCTGCAATCAATAGACAAATTCAATAAGTATGAGTGTGATGTTATTGATCCGAACAGAGGGAAATGGGAGAGGTACTTAAGCAAGGGATGGTACAAATATCTCGATGACCACCAACCAGAAAAGGGGGATCTTTTACGGTTTGGGGTGACAAACGTCAGTAACACAATTTGTGTGAGGTTAATACGGCGGAAGAATCGTCGTTAACGGCTATAAGATCCTTTTCTTTTTAGTAATCATGTTTTAATCTCTTGTTGTTAGTATGTTCTTGTTGTTTTCTGTTAAAAACTGGAGTAGTGGTTGGTGATCTTTAGATAACAATGGTAATGTTTAATTAGATTATTAATATTTGGGCAAAAAAATATTATGTTTGATGTTATTAACTTCAATTTAAGATTAAAAAAAAAATTATCACAATTTTTTCTTTTCTGATAATCAATTTTATCACAATTTTATTCCAAGACATTTTGGAATTGTAAAAAAGATATTTATAGTCAATAAGATTTTTGAAAAAAGTTAAACTTTTTGTAAATAAATAATGTAATATTTTTTCAATTTCATTCAACAAATAAACTATTTAATTTGCTTAAAAAAAATAAACTATTTAATTATATATTACGAAAAAGATTGAATTAAATAAGTTAACAAAATATAAGGGCCACAATATAAGAACACAATATAACAAAAATTCAAATTGGGCCACTAATTAAACTCATGCAGTAAAAATGGATATGAGGGCCACCAACTAGAACCAATGTAATTTTTTTATGTTCAATAAAAAAGTCTTGAAGATTTTAAAAGACTTTGTGGGATTATATTCATTCAATCGTTAAATATCCAAACAACGAAATGGATTCATAAAACCCTAAACCATCAATCCAAACAGACCCTAAATGAATAGATATATGTGGCATTTAAAACCCTAAACCACAAATCCTAAAACTCTAAACCACAAATCCTAAAACTCTAAACCACAAATTCTAAAACCCTAAACCACAAATCCTTCACCAACTTGAGATATGATCTGGTTAAAGTTAATAACTTACAAATTATATAAAAAAAATAGATTATAATCTAGTTTAAGTTTATTCTCCAATTAAATTGAAGTAGTACTAACTCTAGTCTTTTACTGAAGGTTATATTTATGTTTAAGTTAATGTTTTAAAAATTATAAAAATAAGGTAAAATTTTAAAAGAAATTTATAAATTGATTTAAGATTATACCATCAATCCAAACAGACCCTAAATGAATAGATATATAAACCTTAAATCCTAAAACTCTAAACCACAAATTCTAAAACCCTAAACCACAAATCCTAAAACTCTAAACCACAAATTCTAAAACCCTAAACCACAAATCCTTCACCAACTTGAGATATGATCCGGTTAAAGTTAATAACTTACAAATTATATAAAAAAAATAGATTATAATCTGGTTTAAGTTTATTCTCCAGTTAAATTGAAGTAGTACTAACTCTAGTCTTTTACTGAAGGTTATATTTATGTTTAAGTTAATGTTTTAAAAATTATATAAATAAGGTAAAATTTTAAAAGAAATTTATAAATTGATTTAAGATTATACCATCAATCAAAACAGACCCTAAATGAATAGATATATGTGGCATTTAAAACCCTAAACCACAAATCCTAAAACTCTAAACCACAAATTCTAAAACCCTAAACCACAAATCCTTCACCAACTTGAGATATGATCCGGTTAAAGTTAATAACTTACAAATTATATAAAAAAAAAATAGATTATAATCTGGTTTAAATTTATTCTCCAGTTAAATTGAAGTAGTATCAACTCTAGTCTTTTACTGAAGGTTATATTTATGTTTAAGTTAATGTTTTAAAAATTTTATAAATAAGGTAAAATTTTAAAAGAAATTTATAAATTGATTTAAGATTATACTTAAGATCAACTGAAGCCTTGTTAACCCAAGTCTGTGACTGAAGTTTATGAAGGTTACCCTTCATAAACTTGAGATATGAATTTTTGTTGGATAAATTTTCAAAGAGAAATATGAAAGGGTAATATTAAGAAAAATGTTTATTTATCTATTTTTTATAATTTTATTTATTTCATTTATTATTTTATTGAAAAGGGTGATTCTATCATTTAAATAATAATAATAAATAAAGCATAGTAATGCATAGTAATGTAGATCTTTTGAAAAGAAATCAAAGAGTAATGCATAGTAACGTCGTGTCACTTAGATCTATGAATGTGTTTTTTCAAAGACTGAGGTGGTATGCTATACAAAAAAATTTAGCGGCACATCTTGTTGTCCGTCTACCTTTTATTCATATATTAGTGAATTAATATGTTTTTTCTTAAAAAATAAATTTCTCTCTCCCCTTTATTATTTCCCTCTATCACTCTCCATTAACTACACCAACCTATTATTGTGGTACGGCAACAAAAAAAAAAGGAAAACGTGGCAAAAAAAAGAGAGAAGAAATGAAGAATTTATTAAATACAGTAAAAAAAACACAAGAACTGATGAAGAAGAAAATTGGGTTTTATTTTTCTTCCGAAAATTTATATTTTTGTTTTCTTTTTTTGTTCTATTAACTACAGTATTAGTACACAGTTCATCACCAACACTGCAACACCCACTCTCTATTTTGTCTAACGATAAGTAAATAAATTAAATTATATGGGCTAAAATAAGGTATTTTTTCGAAATTACAAAATATTATTTATAAAATTCGTACTAATTTTGTTAAAAAGGTATTGATATAATGATACAACTGTCTGATGTAGTTACTTTCAGTAAAATATCAAGCACACACAATTTTAATCAGACGGTGTATGTTTTGATCAATCCTATCTACGATATTAGATACCAACCGCCAGATTTAATCATATGGGTGAGGAAGTTTTTGCGCTTGCGTAGTCGATGCAGCAGATCTTTTCCCCGTTGAAGCGTGTAGAACAAGGGGAGTTTATCCGTGGTCAAAGAGTATCATAATGATAGTGGTTGGGAAAGGTGGGGTGATTAAACCGCGTTTCACGCGTGGCGAGAGAAAGAATATTGCAGTCAGAATATTCAACTTCCGAGACTGCTGCTACAGTTGCGTCTTTTCACTTTACGATTTTGAAATTTGGGATTGGAGTGTATCCCACTTTCGAAGTCTCTCATCTTTATTTAACAGATTAAAATATTATCAATTTTTTATTTTTCTCTTACTTTGTGAAAGAAAATGGAAAGCTCTAAAGGTGGTGCTTCCAATCCCAACCGCGATTCCGCCGGCGGCGCTCTTTCTGAAAACCCACCAGAACGTAGGACTTTGGAGGAGATTTTAGAGACTTTTGAGAGATTAAACAACGAGCTTCGCGAATTTATGGAGGAGTTTAGCGCTTCGGTGGAATCGGAGAAAACGATCAGGGCCAATGTTGAAAAAAAACTTTAGATCCATTTATTTCCATCAAATTATGTACTAGGTTTTTCATTTTGTTTTGGAAGGTGATGTAGTAAATGTAATCTCGCAGTTGGCAATTGTACTCCTAGTATTATTGAATGAAATTAATCTTCTTCACTACTCTGTTTTTTTTTAATTTTCTAATGTTTTATTGTATCTTATTTTGTTTAGGTGTATTAAGTTTTCTGAATATATGACTTAAACTGAATCATTATTGGGTAATTATTTTAGAATTAACTAATTTATAAAGAGATTTGTTAAATATTTCTTTAATAATGGATAGCCAAATAAAAAAAACGTGAAAATGTGAAAATATGTAAATCTTTCTAACCTAGTATTTTTTTAAAGAGATTTGTTACATATTTGCTATTTTATAAATCGTAGAAAAAATGCTAATATTTGGTTCATCTTTTATAATTGAAAAATAATATTAATGATAAGTATATTCATATACATTTGAATAATGTATAATAAAAAATTATAGTTTAGGGTTTAATTTTTAGGGTTTGGTGGTATTAGCTAGTTTCGACATAGTCTCTAAATCTCATATGTATAGTCATTATGATACTCCAAACGATAGGCTACGACTACTATATAAGTTCATTCACTTATTGTTTTCAATGAAATAACAACACACTTATCATCTTTACTGATACATTTATCACTTCACTTTTAAGCAAATCAAAGTACAGTTATCAATTTGTACAATATATTAGTACAAAATTTTCAACTACAATTGTCTACTCAAAATGCTACCCCAAAAGATCGACTACGACTACTATATACTATCTCTATCCTAATATACAAGCTCATTTAACTTATTTTACATCATTTTCAATGAAATGACAACACACTTATCATCTTTACTGGTACATTTATCACTTCACTTTTAAGCAAATCAAAGTATGGTTATCAATTTGTACAATATATTAGTACAAAAATTTCAACTACAATTGTCTACTCAAAATACTACTCCAAAAGATCGACTACGACTACTATATACTAGGCTTAAATACACTTTTGGTCCACTAACTATTTTTAAGGTTTCACTTTGGTCCTCTAACTATTTTTCGTTCCGAATTGGTCCTTTAACTTTCCTCCGTTAATCAATTTGGTCCTAACCGTTAAAAAAATTGGAAAAACGTTAACTATTGCCTATGTGGCACTGAATGACTTGAATCCTGGTTGTGTGACATGACATAATGTATTCTTTAGAGAGAGAAGAAGAGAAAAGAGAAGACAATATGTGGCTATGAGAGAAAAAGAAAAAATTCATGATCTTGAATTTGTCTTGTTCTCTTTCTATCTCGTAGTCGCCATCTCTCCGTCGATCTCGCCACCTCTCCGTCGATTTCGCTCTCTCATGATCTCGTTTCTTATTCTTCTTCCTCTTAAGAAACTCTTTGTAGTTCTGTATATTCTCTGGACCCTCTTTCGACTATCATCTTCACAATCATCATCACCTTCACCATTCACCCCTTCACCATATGCCTTTAACGGAGTCACCTTCGCAGCAACAGGTGTATCCGGAGCTGCTTTCGAAACAACAGGACTATCTTCAGTTTCATTGCCATCAACAGAAGCTTCCTCAGCTTTTTTATGAACATAAATTTCTTGAGGTTTCACAAATGAATAAAATGGAGGAAAACGAGATGGATATTGACCAGAAACAAAGGATTGAACATGTTTCGGCAATACAGGAGCTAAACTACGCAAGGGTTTCACTTCTACAATCTTAGATTTATCAATGGAATCTGAGCCATTAACAATGTTGTCTACTTCCATCATAAACCCCTTTCAACAAACCTAAAAAAAAATCAACTTTTTCAGATTCAAAAAAATTCTAGATACACCATTTTAACTACTAACATTAAAGATGCTATTGAACCCTAATTTTGAGTTTGATTGTTTGAGTTTTTTAATTTTCTGGATTTGTGGATGTTAAGATGGGTTTGTTGTTATGAACAAGAAAAGGGGTTTAAAGAAAGAATTGGAGGTTGATGATTGTTTATGCCATGAATTTGGGGATGAATTTGGGATTTTGGAGTTTAAAAACCCTAATTTTAATTTTAGAGTTTTCTCTTCTCTTCTATCTCTTATTCTCTCTCTAAAGACACATTATGCCATGTCACACAGCTAGAATTCAAGTCATTCAGTGCCACGTAGATAATAGTTAACATTTTTCTAATTTTTTTAACGGTTAGGACCAAATTGATTAACGGAGGAAAGTTAAAGGACCAATTGAGAGCGAAAAATAGTTAAAGGACCAAAGTGAAACCTTAAAAATAGTTAGAGGACCAAAAGTGTATTTAAGCCTATATACTATCTCTATCCTAATATACAAGCTCATTTAACTTATTTTACTTCGTTTTCAATGAAATGACAACACACTTATCAATTTATGCAGAATCTAAGAAGAAGAAGAAGATGTTAAAGATATTCTTAATTATCATCATTTCACATAAATGATACGTAACTGAACTCCTTAATCATTTAGCCCAGAATAACAAATTTTGACAAAATAAAAAATTTTAAATTTTATATTTTTGACAATCTTATTTAGTTATTGCGATATTGTAAAAATTAATTATTTATATTTTCTCAAAATATAATGAAGTTTTTATTATTTAAAAATTCGTGAAAAGTTTTTATAAATGAAAAATACTATTATTGATAAGTATATTCATATACATTGAAATAATTAATAATATTTTTTTTGACAATAAATAATTAATAATATTTAAAAAATATTGTAACATAAAAAAATGTAATAATAATGTAACCATATTTCTTATTTGGAAAATAAACAGCTTCAACTCTTCACGTTTTTCCTACTGATACCCATTCTTCCTCTCTCATAGAAAAACTCATATCGCACCAAATCTTCTTCCTCACTAATATCCACACTCATGGCTTCATCTTCAAGGTTAGATCTAATCTTTCTATATGTCGTATTAATCGATCCATTGCATTATATTTTTTCTTCGATTTCATAAGCAATGTTCAACAAATGTTTTATATACTTAAACCCTAATTTCATTCTGATTAATTTCTTTCTGAATATTTAGGGTTTAGGTATTTTTATAGTTTACACTTATAGTTTGAGATAACATTTGTATTGTATGGTTTAGGGTTAAAACTAAAGTAGAAGACAGAAGTAGAATAAGCTTACATAACCAGTCTTTGATGTGGTTTATTTTTGCTAATTCTATTAATTTTTAAATGCAGAATTTTGACAAAATCCCCAACTTTCGAAACATGGATCAATCCTGAACTGGTAATACTTTGATGTTCAATGAATGTATCTAACTTTTGTAGAATTTAAACAAAACATCTTCTAACACCATAAACTATTTCTTATTAGGAATATATAACAATGCTTGACAAATTTGATGAGAATTGGAAGGTAGATTTGAACAAACACAATTATGCCTACATCGTCGTAGAACAAAGAAGTATCCGGGTTACTATATTGTTGGCAAAGAACAACAATTTCATCATTGATGGAAAAGCTATGTCCACCATGTTTAATATTTCAAAACCAACAAAAGTAGAGCTTCACTATATGGTAGAAAACAATCATTTCCGAATGACCATATTTGAAGACCAACGCAGCTCTTTTCGCCAATATATTATTGCCTTTAAGAAGAGACCAACACCGGAGGTAAGAATTTGCATTATTATGTTAATTTCTATTTCATAGAGTACAATTTGTGTTAATATGTTAGAAATTGTTGTCATATACTAATGCTGACCTACCAAATCATATAGGGACCATTTATCAACTACAATATGAGGATGTCGACGTTTGAAACTTGGCTTGGTCCTCGAATGGTAAATATTATTACCATCATCCTATTTAAGCTAGTTATGTATATATTTGTATGAAACTGCCCCATAATATGTTTTATTTTAACAGTATCATATAATGTTGCCAAGGAATTTTACTGAACAATGGAGAGATCGAATCCAAAATGACGGTGTTGCTTATGTTTGGAAAGGACGGGAACGAGCAACTGTTGTTTTCCGAATTACCAAATTCTGGGATTTCCTGACTGATGGAAGGGAAGTTGCTAAATGTTTCGGTTTCGACAAGCTTACAAAAGTTGAATTTAGGTACCAAGTGAAAAAAGAAGGTTTTACTTTCAAAGTCTTGACAGATCATATACACCAAGCCGTTCCTCAGAAGCAGAACATCCTTCCTCAATACCACAACATGGAAACAGACGCACCAGAGGTTCAGTTTTTTATTTTTCAATTTTCATTGTTATCTTCATTTTGATTCTAATTATATTTGGCAACTTTACACTCAATCATACATTGTTAATATCTTTACACAGGCAACAAACATGAATGTTGATGACCCTAACTTCCCAATTCATACTTGGGAAGTTAGACTTACTGAAGCAATGCTCAACATGAAGAAAAAACAAGTGATGGTATGATCTCAATCCTATCGTTACAACTATAAATTGTTAAAACATCTTTAAGTTAATTTATATATCTGATTTTGGCTTAATTTTTTTGGATATTGGCACTATAGCATATACCAAATCACATTTCAAGAGATGTAATTGGAGACATGACTGAAATCATGTTGATCTCTTCAACACAAGATTGGGTTTGTACGGCTGAAATCGGAACTTCTGGTCGATCAAAAGAAACTGGAGGATGCGAAAAACATTTATACGAAGGCTGGTATGCGTACATCGTAAGCCACAGGCCTAATGCTGGTGATTTGGTTGAGTTTACCATAACTGTACCACCTAATGGCATCTCACTCTTACTGAAGCGCAACGGACAATAACTGTTCCACAAGCCTAATACTTGTTTGTTTTCCTACTAATTCACTCAGTTTATGGTTGTATTATTATGTCATTCTTGAACATTATGTAGAATCTTTAGTGTTTTTCATATGTATTAATCTTGAACAATATGTTGTATTAATCTACTTATCTAATTTTGTTGTATTAAACCAAAATCAGGGGTCCCCCATGTCTTCTAAAAAAGAGTGACAAGTTAGTGATGATTTCTTAAAATTTTGTTTTTCATTAAGTAGGTCAATTTGGTATGAATGAATGGTGGGTTCTAAAAACATGTTTAAACTTAGTTCTTTCAAAAGTTGGGCAATTTGGTATATCAATTTCAAAATTAAATTAAAAAATAAATAAAAGGCATTATTAATCTCGTTTTAACGTTATTTTTTATCAAAAGAAAAAATTTATTTTGTTTCAACCTGATTTTTTAAATGAACGCATTAAAGTCATTTTGTACCAAAACAAAAAAATACAATAAAAAGGTAAAAAGAACATTACATTAAAGACAGTTGTAGGCGTATTTTAGTCTATGTATTGGAACCACTAATTCTACTATGTGATGATGTTAAAATGAACGGAGATCAAACACACAATTTTTATCACACGGTTAATAATGAAAAAGAGTGCAGACGTGTTTGTATATCTTTGTACCCAATTTAATCAGACGGCGAGAATCATGGAGTCGCGACAAGCAAAAACGTAGTCAAACATTATTTTTGATATGAGGAAAAGGAGTTAGTGTGGATATGATGGGAGGTGGTTGGGTGAATTGTGTAGTCACTTCCACAATATTTTATGCAGTGCAGAGGGGAGATTTTGACAACCACAACTGTCCAATATTGAAGAATGTTCATCTATCTATTTAAAGAGATTTTCGTGCACAACTGTCCAATTGTTTTCTACACATCTCTTACAAAAACTATGGATAAAAATAACAACAGTGATTCCAACACCAAAGGCGATTCCAACGGCGGCGCTCCGCCGGGGAATCCAGCAAGGCCTGTTACTGTCGAGATTGATTTAGAGGCATTTGAAAGGATCAACAATCAACTTCGTGAATTTTTTGAGGATTTTCGCGCTATGTTGGAGTCGGAGAAATCACCCATGGCCAAGATCTTTGAAGACAAACCTAAACCTTAGAGTAGTTTTCCTATTAAGATATGATGTAGCATCTTTTATATGTTTTAGTGGTGGAGATTTAGTAGGTCTCCTTGCTCTATGATAATTGTACTCTTTTTTACTATTAAGTAAAATTTATCTTCTTCATTTTCGTTGACCAAATCCATTAATTATTGAATATGATTAATCTTCTTCATGCCTCCTTTTTTATCAATTTACAATTTTTTAATATATTATATATTATTAATGTTAGGTGTTTTAAGTGATAAGAATATATTACCAAAAATGATTAATTACTAGTTCAATTATTTATATCTAATTAATAGCTATTCATAAATTTGAATAAAAGATAAAAAGCAAGACGAAAAAAAAAATATAACGGATAAAAATAAACCAAGAGTGTTCAGTGAGAATCGAACACACAATATTATTCCATGAGATTGTAAAAGAAATTAGCGCTTCGTTCTGAGACTACGACTACAGTATACCCTCTCAATTCTAAAATATAGGTTCATTTGACTTATTTTACATCATTTTCGATCAAATGACAACACGCTTATCAATTTCTGCAGAATCTTAAAAGAAGATAAGAGATATACCACGACTACTATATATTGTGTATATCCTAAAGTATAAGTTCAGTTGACGGTTTTTATATCATTTTCAATCAAATGACAACACGCTTATCACAGTGGATGCATAATCTTAAAAGAAGATAAGAGACAGACTACGACTACACTATACCCTCTCTATCCTAAAATATAAGTTCAGTTGACTTATTTTATATCATTTTCTATCAAATGACAACACGCTTATATGAGGATAATATATAACTATTGCATAATTTATAATATGAGGATAATATGAGGATAATTATTTAGCCTGATTAATAAATTTTGAAAAATTATAAAATGTTTACGTTTAATATTATTGATAAGTACTATATTCATTTACTTTGAAATAATAATTAATTTCTTATATCAATTTTCATTCAAAAATTCAATATTCACTATTATGATTAATAATTTCCTATATATTTATAATTTTATATTATAATTTTTAATTGCCCACCCGAAATTTTTTTCCTGGCTACGCCAGTTTATACCGGGGTTGAACACCGATCCCTACACAAATGTGCAATTTCATTTAATAATTGTGCTAAATTGATGAGGACCAAACTCTAGTGTTATTAATAATTATTAATAATATTTTATTTTAATCATTAATTTTTTTTTGTTAATATAACAAAATGAAATTTAGATTTTTTTTTCAATTGCGCGCAAAGGGTAACTAGTTTATACAGTTATTTTTTTCAAATAATGGTTATCTGTTCATATTATATGCAAAACGATGCATACAAAGGGGATTAATTGCTTACATCCCATCACACACCGGTTCATGAACAAGTGAGATGAATCATTACCCTTCCACAGACCACAATTAAACACCAACCGGTACATTTATTGAGACAATGGGAAAGGTAGGGTTAAAAGTATAAGTCTCTCGTTTTCGTCAAAACACACAAACACTCTTCAAATCCTTCTCTAACTCTCTGAACTTGAGATATCGGCAAGAAGAAGATGGCCTCCACTGGTAGAGTTGCTCTTCCCGCTGAACCAAAGGGGATGTTCTTAACGATCCATGCTTTAGGACAGGTTAGATTTCTTCTCTTTTATGTTTTTATGATTTTTCCCTTTTCAATGTCCCCTATTTGCCCTGTTTTCGTTGTTTAATGTTAAAATCGGAGAATAATAATTAATATGAAAAAGAAAGAACAACAAAAATCACCATTTGTTCTTTTAGAAATCTAATCTGAGACAAAATGTTTTGTATATGTCAGTTGGTTTGGATAATGTTTTGTTGTGTCCGAACATTTATGGAAAAAAACAAAGTTGTCTATTCATGTACCCATGTTTTCCCTAATTTGTTTATTTACTGTTAAAATCGTTGCAAAATTATGAATAATAAAAAGAAAGATATTTTTTCTAAATTTTGGCTATTCTATAAATGTTTTGTCAACTTCTTTTGGTTTATTTCGTTTGTCAAATTGTTATGTTAATACTCTGTTTTAAATTAGAAGAAAAAATAAAATTAACATGCACTGATTGAAATTAACTGATATTGAATAAATGTGGTTGTCGTAATTGTAGTTAATGTTGAATTATAATGTAGGATTTTGGAGAAATCGAACCTAATTTCTACAATGAGGTGAGGGATGAGGCTGGAACTGTGTGGCATTTGTTCGACGCCCATGGTCTCAATCATAAGGTGGAATTGGAAACCGTTCATCCACACCCAGTACCGAGAATCACAAAGGGTTGGATGTTTCTGCGTGACCACTACGGTTTCACGGAGCACCACCAACACTACAAGAAATAAGATTTTTAGCAGCAACTTTTTCTCAGCGACAATCAATTTGTTGCCAATAATATATATATAGCAACGACTGATTTAAGTAGTTGTAAAAAGTTATGTGTTTTCTCAACAATATCTTTGTCGTTGAGAAAAATAATTTATTGTAACAACATTTAATGTCGTTGGAAATAATGCACTTATGTCCCAACAACTAATTTATGTTGTTGTAATAAGTTATTTGTTTTCGCAACAATATTATTGTCGCTGCGAAAAATAATTTATCGCAACAACATTTATTGTCGCTAGAAATAAAGTATCTTTTTAGCAGCAATATTCTAGAGTCGCTCGAAAACTATATATTTATGAAAAATAGATTTCGCTAAAAAAATATTATTTTCTAAAACTTTTATGAATTTAACTCAAGGGGTGTGGTTGAGCGGTTGGGGCTCATCCTCCCTTAACCAAAGGGTCGAGGGGTATGGAGCAACTTTAAATTTTTGGGTCAGCTATCCCACCCATCGAGGTGCATCCAATCTAGCGAAGGTTTAATCACTATATTCGGTGGTGGATATTCCAGTCTCGCAAAAAAAAAACTTTTTTGAATTTATTTATAAGTAAAAATTCTTCATAATTAATAATTCCAAGTAGAGCTTAAAATTGCAAGTATGATAATTGCAAATATACAAACTGTTTTCACACATTTATTTTAATAAACATAGCTTTTGTTTTTTGTTTGTTACAAAAAAAAAACTCCACGTATATACACCACTAACAATTTTTTAGATAATCATGCATCATAATCAATTGGTGAGTAACTGTAACATACGTGTGACTTAATTGTTCTTTTAAATTTACATATTTTTAGGCTAATTTGTTATAGGCACGGATTAAACTTTTCAACCGTTGATAATATTAATCCAAGGCTCATCTTTTAATTCAATGCCCAATTCTTATTTGGTCCTCATAAAAAGCAACTTTCAATATTTTATTGCTTTCACGTTTTTTTATCACAGTGCAGATGCAACTTTGTTCATTTTTTTTCATAGAACATTGATGCTCGTCAATCCATCCTTCACAACTGTCGCCGGAAGCAGAGTCGAGCGACCTCCGTTTATGCGAATCATCACGATTGGAGGAAATCTGGAGATTGTGCGGTGGATATGGCAAATATAGTGTTTTCACAACAAATTATTACGATCAAATACAAAGCACAAGATTTACGCCATATCGATGTTTGTTATTTCACCTCATCCGAGTTCCTTTTGAAACAATTAATTGATTTCATATTTTGATGGTTGATTACTTTAATCGTGTAAGGGTTAGTCACACAATAGGTGTTATTGTAAATTAGATTTTTTTTGTTTGATCAGAATATTTATTGAGATATAGATGTTGAGGTGTATGAAGTTGAGAATATTGATTATGAAGAAGATGAAGTTGATCTTGATGATGATGATGATAAGGAAGAAGAGTTAGAAGATATTGAATTTGTCTGTGTTTTAATGAGAAATTTTTAACTTTTTTCTTAATTTGTTATGTTTTTTCTTTGTCTATCGATGATGATGAATTTATTCTTTTGGATGATGATGATTGATGACTTTGTTCATAGTTTTTTTTATATTTATTTTGATTAATTTTGAATTTTTATACATAATTTTAAAAAATATATTAATATATTATTTAAATGTTAGCTAAGGTTGATAAATATTTAATTACATATAGTTTTCTGCATCATTATTTTCATGTCAAATCATTAAAAAAAATCCACATCAAAGTTGAATCGAAAGTCCGCATTAAAAGTGCAAAAAATAAATATAGTGGAATAATAATATTTATTCAAATAGAAGGATCAAAATTGTGGAACATGTAAAATAGGAAGATTAAAAGTGTAATTAAACCAATTTATAAATATGAGTTTCAATATAGTCAAAAAAAAATGAGTTTCAATAATTTTGAAAAATAAATAATAAAAGAAATTATAATGATAAGGACAGGACACATCTCTTAGGATATCAATTTTATCGCAGCGACTTTGATTGTTGTGATAAATAAGATATGGCAACAATTTTAATGACTACTAAATTAGTTATGGCAACAATAAAATTGTTCAAATTACAACGACAATAGTTGTTGGGAAAATATTCGCAATGGCAGCGACTTCAGATGTTGCTGCAAAACTTTTTGCAACGGCACTTATACCAACGGTATGCAACAACAATTTTTTCGCTGGGAAAAACACATTTCGCAGCAACTTTGTATTTTTCTCAGCGACATATGTCGCTGCCAAAAACCTTTTTCTTGTAGTGCAACTTTTGTTTAAGTACTTTGAAAAAAACTATTTTCAAATCATTCCTCAGGAGCCTGTCACTCAGGCGAAGTTTCCTACTTGGCATTCGATGTCCATAAAGGTCAGAAATCCTACAAATCAGTTCAGGATGACAATCATGGAAGACCCTGAAGAGCATCCTCATATGGTATATTTAATTAATTCTCAGTTTTTTGTTGTTTTATTCCTTACTTGTCATTTGATTTGGTGATTTAGTTTGATTGTTGGTGATTTCTGTTTTAATGTACTTGTCATTTTAATTTTATGAAATAGGTTCTGCCGGAAGAGATGGGTGATTTCTTATCGGATACGGGGTTGCATTCCTTGTATATCATAGGAGAGAACAACGAGAAGCATCGATGCTGGTTTATGTATGAAACAGAGATGTGGCCGTTTCATGTGAAGTTTGAGAGTGGGTGGCCGGAGGTCTGTGGAATCAACAATCTGAGGGTTGGAGATCGCATCTGCTTCAGTGTTGGAAATGTGTACTCAAACCATGCCATGTACTTGATTAAGGAAGGTTGAAGGACTTTGGGGAGGTTGTTTGACGGAAAGGATTAAGGTGTTTGTTGATGGTGGCTTAAGTTTTAGTTTTAATCTAATTATGCTTTTTTTTATATAATTATGTATGAACTTTTTATTTTAATGGTTTGTAATTAATGGGTGCGTAACCAAATGACAATCGATAACTTGTAATACAAGTTATCTACTATTTATAATATTATTATGGCTTGGTGTGTAAGAACTTATTTTTTATGCTTAATTTTGTGCGAATTCTATGGTGGAGTCGGCCAATCGACTCCTTTGGTGAAGTCGAACACATGGACGAAATGGACCAATCAAGAAGCAGGGTTGACTAGGTCAGCGCCACGTAGGAGTCAACCCTCCATACCATCCTCTCTTTTTATGTATATTGCAACTAAGTCCTTTTATATTTTAAATGTGAGCAAAATCACCCAGATATTTAAAATCATCAATTAAAAAAAACAAAAATTATTATTCAAAAAAAATAACCAAAATCACACTATATTATTCAAAAAAAAGAATAAAAATCACACTATTACTGTTCTTCGCTCTATCCCAAATTGAAACCTTCAAACCCTACTTTCGTACCTTGTTTTTTATTTATTACACCGTGTTATGTTATGTGTATTAAATTAATAATTGATTTTTATGATCAGACCAATAAAAATAAAAGAAAAAGCTCGAATGGTGAGAGCAGTGTGCAAAAGAAAAGTGCAAACCCACCGCAAAATCGGCACCATGATGTTTCAACTACACCGTATATGGGTTTGACTCCTACACACATTCCTCCGATGTATGCGGTTCAACCCATGTACCCGATATATGGAATGCCAATGCACTTTGGTGAAATTTCAAATTCTATGTCAAATCTCCTATGAGGAATGATGAAAGATGCTGGTGGAAAGTCGTGAGTTTTTAGTATTAGATTTTATGCATGTATGAACATGCAACTTGCCTTATTGATGCCTTATTATTTTTGGCTTTTTAGGCGTGCATGTATCATCCTTAACATGCATCTAAATGCTGCCAGCCTGCCACAAACAAACAAACCATTGTAATACTCAAAATATTCTTTAAAAAAGGAACAACACAACTATTGGACCGTATTAGAGGCACAACAAGCCAAGGGAGTAAACAAGCCAACTATAAATACATACCAAGACAACTACCATAGAACCAATATCATACATTAAGTGTTTCTTGTTTCTTTTCTTTCTCAAACCTCCTTAGGCCTTATTTCATACTAGTAACTCTACTTCCATTCATAAGTTGTGCTATATAAAGGTCACATGGAGCATCGTCGGTTATTCATAACATTCTTAACGTTGATTAGTAATACTATCTAATAAGAATGTTATGGTATTCGACGATGCTTCAATGTGGCCAAATTAAGAATGTTATGTCTAACCGAATCAACATTATTTCGAGACTATTGTGTCTCGTTTTCAAACTCACTTGGTATCCTCAAAGTCGCTTGCAAGCATCAACTTCAGATTTCATTCGTATTGTTGTTAATAGCAACGACTTTGTTTTCACCATTTCTCTCCATCCATCACCGAAATTGTCTCCAACCATCACCGAAATTTCCTCCAACCACCACCGAAATTTTTTCCAACCTCTAACCAACAGACCACATGGGAGCTAATTATTATTGATTTTCATGTATAATTTCTTTTTTTTTTGGTACAACTTTTCATCTATATATCAAATATAGATATAGTTGCTATTTTGTGTAATCACAAGTATTGTAATACATTATTAGTATTTATATCCTTCAATATATATATAACAATAATATTTAAGAAAAAAAAAAAAAAAAAAAAAGAACAATTAAAAACATAAAAAGAAAAAAATAAAAAAAAAAGTTTGAGAAATTAAAAGGAAAATAAATGAAAAAACATAGGATGCATGGAAACGAACAATTAAAAAAAAAAAAGATACACTCAATACATATTAAACCAGTGTCTTAACCACTGGGGCGCAATGTCAATTCGTTAAAATTACGCTTTCAAATACATATAACATAGGATGCATGGAAACAAACAATTAAAAAAAAATAAATAAAAGGTCTGGGGTGAGGGGGATTCGAGCCCCAGACCTCCTATACACTCAATACATATTAAACCAGTGTCTTAACCACTGGGGCGCAATGCCAATTCGTTAAAATTACGCCTTCAAATACATATAACATAGGATGCATGGAAACAAACAATTAAAAAATAAAATAAAATAAAAGGTCTGGGGCGAGGGGGATTCGAACCCCAGACCTCCTATACACTCAATTCATATTAAACCAGTGTCTTAACCACTGGGGCGCAATGCCAATTCGTTAATTTTACGCTTTCAAATAGATATAACACATGGAAACAAACAATTAAAAAAATAAAAATAAAATGTCTGGGGCGAGGGGGATTCGAACCCCAGACCTCCAATACACTCAATACATATTAAACCAGTGTCTTAATTCTTTAGTTTTTGTTATTATTTACTTTTAACTTTAAATTACGTATTAACTTGTTCATTACATTTTAAATAACAGCCTAAAACACAAAAAATGATTAAATTGTCAATTACGGCAAAAATATTTTTTTTTAAATGGTTGTCAATTACTACTATATAATGGTCCAAAGATCATTGAACGCTAATACACAAGGAACAAATAAGCTTTCATTTAGTATTTAATGGTCCATAATCAAAAAACTGTAATACACATTGAGTAATTGTCAACATGAACTCACATCACATTGAGCACACAAAACTGACATATTTCACGCTAATACATGCCCTTAAAATATAGTTTTCTAGTTTTTAAGTAATGATGAGTACAATCTCATTCCATTAGTCACAAGGTTAACCTCACATCAACATCCATAGCCTTTTCAACCACTCCAAACCGTCAAAACCTACCAAATCAATCCTAAAATCAAGCAAGTACAAATGACCAAAAAGCTTTGTTCCCCCCATTACCTTTACTCTTAGACAATTGATCCTACACAAGTTGCACAAGTTAAGTTTTACATCAACTTCCAAAACCATTAAGCTACTCCAAACTCCCCATACTTCCATAACACTTTCTAAAGCATATCAAGCAAGGACACAAAATGAGAAGACCCCAACCACTAAGGAGAAGCGATCGCAATAAAACAAAGACAAACAAGCCTGCAACAAAGGAATCAGTGATCAAGACTAAGAAATGGACTTTCAACAGCATAACACAACGAATGGAGATTAACAAAAACTACAAAGCAACAACGAAAGTTGACATTTTTGTGCTTTCCAGGTAACATAAATCTCCTTAAAAGTATATATACTAGATCTATAAGTTCGTCATTCTAAGTTCATATTAGGTTTAACTTCATTTATAATCTAACTTCATATTAGGTTTAACTTTATTTATAATCTAAGTTCATATTAGGTTTAACTTTATTTTCTTAGCTTAAAGTTATACTTATAAAATCTAACAAGATAGACAATACATTATTTTCTTATCATTGTAAGATTTAACATATATCAACCCTTATATAGCATATTTAAGCTTTTTCTGTCATAGACACTACAAGCTCCAACTTACCTTGTTACATTTATTTTCTGTTGTGTTGATTAGTGTTTCAAATTTGTGCTGGTGTCCAAACTTACTGATTTTGTCATACACACTACAAGCCAAAACTTACAACTGATTTATTTAATTGTTGGTTTCATTAGCCACTCTGGTACTAAACCTTCACATGAAGCTGATGAGTCAGAAGGGTACGACTCCATGGCAGCAACGCCAAAAGTTAATCGTACAAAGCTGGGTAAGTCAATTCCGTCAACAGAAAGGAAACACAAACCGCATAAATACATTGTGCCAAACCTAGTGGAATCAGCATCAGCCCCACCCAAAATGCAGAGGAGTGGATTGGTTATTGAATCAGATGGCAATATGGTGAGAAAGAATCTGTTTTCTCATCCATATGAAGACGATGACAATGACTTCTACATTAACTATCATCCATATGGCTTAATTGGATATGAGGATATTGATTGTTTTGTAATTCCTGAAGTAAGTATTAACAACTACATATTAACAACTACTAATTTAGTTTTGCTATACCTGACTATCAAATAACTACTAACTAATTTCTTTGTTTCATATATATGTGTTATGACAGTGGATGCCAATGGCATTTAGACCACCACACAAGATGAATTTAAATGACATCTGTTCTTACACTGCGGCTTACATATTTCAGAGTGCTGATCAGATGATAACCAGGTATATAGTTTATAGTTTATAAACATAAGTGTACATTAAATTATCACTTTTTAATTGATAACAACTGACAGCACATATTTTTTTTCTTCAAGTGATGAGGTGCTGATTAAAACCACATCAGGTCGTTATCGGAACAGGAAAACACTCATGACTTTGATGCCTACGGTGCATGTAGACCAAGAGGTCATGTTTATATGATCACGTTCAATAACCTTTAGTATTAATGTAACATTTTGATCTAATAGCATTTACTTGTGACTATACAGATTCTAAACTTGGTTGTTGCTAGAAAGAAATGGCTGATGGAATCAAAGGGAATTTCAGATTCTGTTTGGTATTTGCCAACCGAGTTTGCGGTGATTAACACTAACACTCCCAATATTACATTACATTCATAAAGTAATACCTACCTATTGACTTAAAGTTTTTTTTTTTGTTTAGCAATATGCGCTAAACCAGCCAAACGAAGTTGATAAAGTCAGGGCCATATATCAGAAGGATTTCATGCCACCTACTTCTAGGGTTTCAAAGGTGATATGCAGTTACTTTACAACAACATGATTTACCTAGTTAATTCAATTCTTAATTGAACAACAAATGCCCATATTAGAGGCTGTTTTGGTACCAGTTATTCATTGGTAATGCTTATTTACAGATCTTTGTGCCCATCAATGATCAAGGCAAACATTGGTATTTGATTGTCTTTGACTTTTCTGAAAGAAAGACTGTTGTGCTTGATTCAATGCCTACTGAAGAGAGACATCATGCTAGGCGTCATGCTGTGTTAAGAGTGGTATGAATGTTATCTATAACTTGGCCAATAAAATCATCCATATTGTTATGTTACAGTTATTCAAATTCATATTTTACATATACTATTGTGCCAGGGTATATTCCTTGAGGGAATTCTCACTCACCCTTCATATGTTGAACTCGTACCAAATATTTATCATTACTTACCAACAAACTTCAATTTTGTGCACCCAACTTGGCTCCCACATCAGAGACCTTATTCGTAATTATTCTCAACCTTATTTAAATTTTCATCTTTATTGGAACCATCTATTAATGTGAACTAAACTGCTTACTAATTGACCACAGCAATGATTGTGGAGTGTGGGTCGCCAAATGGATGATAGAGGGTGCGAATCGATGTGAGTATGAAAACATAATTGTAAGTTCACTCTCATTGTGTAATAAACACGCTCTCTATAATTATGTTCCAAAGGTTCCTAAATGTTTTATAACATTTGATGCCTTGTTGATTTCAGGTGGTGGCTGCCACAAGAATGAAACTGGCCCTCTACCTAGCTCTATCAGATAACAATTTGCTGAAGACAGAGCTTGTGTCAAAAAGTGGAAACCATTGGCAGTTACAGTTGAAGAGGAGGAAGGCGTTGGTTAAAGTTTGAAGTCGGTTTGCTTTGGTGTTGCTGTTGTGTTTTGCTATATTTGCCTCTATCTCATACAATTTGGTCTTGTAACGGATAATTTCGTTGTGTTTTGGATAACTTGGTCTCTATTTTCATGATACGGTTTGATTATGTTTTGGAAAATTTGGATGTAAATACATCCGTTTTGGAAAATTTGGATGTAACCAAACCGTATCATATTGCCATGTTTTGGATACGGTATTGAATTTTGTTGTTTTTTGAATGATTTGGTAACTATTCTCCTATTAGCTTGGTTATGTACTGTCTAATTTCGATGTATTTTGGATAATTTGCTTGTGTTATGATCTTTGGTTTGTTGGATCATATTGATATGTTTTGGGTGGATGCCTAAACCAAATTTCAAACTATAACATTGTATCTTATTATATGTTGATGTCTTATTCTATGTTAATGTTTTGTGTATCTTTTTTATGTTTATTATTGGTATCTATACATAAATACAGCATACATTTCTATACATATTCATTCCTAATATATGGGAGCATACCTAAGGTTATTTTATTCAACATATTCATTTATATACATACATAAGCTTCTACATAACAATAATGCATCTTAAATTTGATGATGTATAAACTTGGTCATACCTACGCTGCAACAATTGCAAACGTTTTTGGCCTTCATCTTACATCAACATGTTCCGTATTCATATGACCTGTTACAAACTCAAATTAAACTTTAGTTAACATCTAACTACAACAATAAACCGTACTCAAATTTTTTTTTTTAAATAATGTGACCAATTTGTGTATTCAAAGTCATCAACTCTAACATAATTTTCAATCAAGTTAACTACTTGTAGTTATCCATTTTGTTACTATAATTGAATCAATCAATACGATAAATGGAATTCTAATCTTTACTTTATAATATTGAACAACATTGAATTGTATCTAAATGTTTGACATTATAAAACTCAAATACACAGCATTTTTAACGCTACTATCGTTCTATAAAATAAAATGATTAAATATAGTACAACTTATCAATTATCTCAAATTGAAGCTAGAATACTAAAAATTAAGCAAAACATAACTACACCATTTCCGTGTGAATACTCCAACCTTTCCTCAACAAGCCAGGTAGCACCAACGCCAACATCATCAAAAAATCATTTACACCATCTCCATTCTGACGAGGTTGAGAACCATGTCCAATGATGTCCATATTGCCATCCAATAGTTAACTGCACCAGTTATGTAGAAAAATTGATGAAATAAGTAATTCACAGTTTGACACATTATTTTGAAATACCGTCAAATAATATCTCAAATTAAAACAGTAACACATTGTTAACAAATAAATTCCCAATTCAAATCAAAGCCTAATGAAACTTATTCATATTTCACTATCTTCCACTTCAACTCAAATTTAGATTTTAAGAGTTCAATACATACACTAACCACCAGTTACATCATTTATGTGTTACAATTAAAATCAAATTCATAATTTATTAATTTCATAAGTATGACCCCTTATACACCCCTAATAAAGATGGAATTTCGGATTAGGGTTTATCTTTCTCAAATAAATGAATTATAAACCGTAATCCCAATTTCATGGTTTCAGGGTAAGAATTAAAATCAAATTTCAAAAAATTCAATTACGGGCATTCTAAACCCTAATCCACATTTTCATAGTTCCTGGGTAACAATTCACATCAGTTTCAATTCAAGAAATTGGGGATTTTTTACATTGCAGTAGAAGTACCTCAAATAATTGAAATATAAACCTTAATCCCAAATTTCGTGGTTTCAGGGTATGAATTAAAATCAATTTCAACATGATTCAATTAGGTGTATTATAAACCCTAATCCCAATTTACATAGTTTCTGGGTAACAATTTGCATCACTATTTCATCCCCATTTTCAAAATTTGAGGGTACGAATTCATACGAAATTCACTTTCAATGCAACCTTATACCAATTTTCATAAAAACATGTTTCACATACCCTAATACGAAATTAAAAAAATATAAGATATTAATCTCTAAAATCAATTTCATTTCGTGAAAAATAAACAGATTACCTGTGACATGAGACGCCAACAATGAACTATTGCTTTCAAAGTTAGAACGACGAACATCTCGAAATTAAGGCTTCGATTTATTTGAACCATAGAATACGTTTCGAACGGAAACAAGAATACGTTTCGAACGGAAACAAATATTCGAAATCAATTTTGGTGAGGTGGAAGAGGTCGACTAAGGATTGCAATTGGGGGAAGGAAGAGAAAATAGAGGCAGGACAAAGAAGACGAACAGAGAGGGGTGGAGAGTTGGGGATTTAGGGTTCCACTCGTCAATAGTACCAAAGAAAATCATTAAGTTGTTTTTTATTTTGTCAAATATTGTTTTCAAATTAAGTTTTATTGTTAAGGGGGCCTATTGTTAATTCTAAGACTTCAGGGTAAAAAATAAAAGTTTCATTATAAAAGGACCCACCATAAAAGTCAAATCAAGTGAAGTCTGAGGTGGCATCACCTTCGCCCCTATTGGGCCACGTGTTCGACTTTACCGGTGCAGTCGATTGGCCGACTGCACCGTAGAAGTCCCCCCATTATATACTTTATTTAATTTTGTTACATAAATGAATTGGTCTTTGGTTTACCACATAACACTTTGCTCAACCTAACAATTTTGCCACAAACTCGTTTGAATCCATCAAAAACAAACACAACTAGGGCAACAAAAACAACTCGTGTTCCTTAAACCCTTCTCAATTGCATTTTCATTCTTCCCACAGAACCAACCAACCACACACTCCTTCAACCAACCATGTTTCGCATAGCATCAAAAGTTTCATCAAGAATCTCTTCAAGAGCTCTTGTTTCTCTATCATCAAAACCCTCTCCCATTTCGTTTAGATCATTCAACACTGGTTTGGCTTTGGACAAAAGCTTAGCTGTTGATGATGTTGTTCGTATGAGTAGATATGCTTTGAGACAAGCTAGGTCTGAAAAATCAGGTCAGAAAAATATTCATTTTTTTTAATCGGAATTTATGTTTTTTGATGACCCTTTTGTGTGTTTTGTTTAAAGTTAATGTCTTTTTGGTGTTTTGTTTTGTGGGTTTGGTTGTTTTTTTGTGTGAATAGTTGGTTCTTATGGTATGGGTTATTTGGTGTTGAAGCATTGTCTTACAACTGAGTTAACTGAAGGGAATGATCCAAAACATGAGAATTCTAAAGGAATTGCTTTGCTTGCTATGTCTACATTGTTTTGTGAAAGGTTAGTTCTTTGTGAGCACGGACACTGACAAATAGACATCGATGAAATTTGAGAAAATGACATAATTCAATGTAATTTAAGTGTCGTGTTGATGTTGGACACTAACGTGTGTCCAACACTGGGACATGCCTAATCCGAGGAGTGTCCGTCCTTATCATATAATATTAGTTCTTTTAATACTCATTTTGGTGCTTTGTTTTATGGTTAGTTTGTCAAAACTCATTAGAGATATGTTTTTGTTTTAATTTTCTTAGAGGAGATTATGTTGATGCAATTGAGCAGCTCAATGGTGTTCAAGAATTGACTAATTCTTATTTGGGTATTAGAGGTAAATTCCTTTGAATCTGTTTTGTTGTTTATTGCATTTGCTAGGGTTTTTGTTTTAAATGTGATTTTTAAGTTGTATCGTGGTTTCTTGTTGTAGTTGCTGCCTATGAAGCTCAGGCTGGGCTTCATCTGGAGTTGGAACAGGTTGATATCTGATTATCAATGTAAATTATTTGGCTGCTTTTTTACAGAACTATTGTGTTTATTTAGATTTTTTCTTCATACATAGGATGACATGGCATCTGCGGCGGCTGATAAATGCATAGAGCTTGTGGAGAATGAGAAAACAGAAGATTATGAAGTTCTAAATGTTCGTGCTAGAGCGATAAAAGGGCTGATTGAACTTGTCAAGGGAGATATTAACTCAGGTAGTGCTAAATGCTAATGGTCTATTTGTTATCAATCTATTGCTGATTCATGATGAGTGTTTATTATGCTTTTTTGCAGCTGAACCTTACTTTGACAAATCTCTACGTACCAAGCTATGTGAAGGTATCTTTCTTTCTTTGATATTATAGACTCAGCCAATAATCCATTATTCAACCCTGGATTGAAGTTTTGTAATGTAGGCACTGCTGCTCTATCGTATGCGGAGTTCCAACAAACAAGGCAGAACTACTCAATGGCAAAAGAGATTTACCAGAATGTCTTAGAAGGAGCCGCTGAACTTGAACAGAGTGGCAATTTATACTTAGGAGGTGGTAACATGAATATGGAGGGCTTAATGATGCAGGCCATGTGTGCTTTAGGACAGCTTGAATCACATTTGGGGTAGGCTTATTTATTTTTTGTATGGTTTTCCTTACCAAACGTTCCTTTTTAAATTTTATGCCTTCATACATGATATATGACTAATAAAAAATAATTTCTGTTTTAGTAACTTTCGTAACGCAGAGGAGCATTTGACAAAGGCATTAACAAAGGCAGAGCAGATTTATGGTAACTTGTCTATTCTTTTGAGCTGTTAATGTTACCTTATCTCAATTTCAAAAGTTCATACCTCATTATCACTGAGCCTGCTTATGTGGCATATTGTTCCTAATATCTTGTGGTTCTGTATTTGTTGAAGGTGAAAAACATCCCAAGGTGGGTACAGTCTTGACAACTATGGCTCTTATGTATAGGCGTAAAGCACTTGAGCAGCAATCAAGTTCGCTTGTGATTCAAGAGGTTAGAACTCTCTGAATGTTGATTACTTGAGTTTTAAACTAATAGATTTTGTTAAAAACATGCTCCGATAGTGAAGCTATATTTTGTTTTATGATCTTTTTTTCTTCAAAAAAAATATTAAAGATGGAATGTTTCTTCTCTAAGGAGCTTTGGCTCTGGGTCACAGGGGTTTACTTCTGTAATATTTAACATTTCTCACCTGAACTTCTTAGCATTGCCATGCTTCTTTTGATGCGCCGCTTATAGTTTCTTTCTTGCAATTCAGTTAGTAATTGTACCATGAAAATCATTGACAGGGTCTCTACAATAAAGTTGCAAATATTTTGAAGTTTCCATCAGCTGAAGCTGAATCTGAAGGTACTATTATTGTGCTACTCTGTTCCCTTATGTCCATGTATTATCTATATCTATAAGAATCAGGGTTATCGATTGTATTCTATAGCAGCAGTGTACTACAGGTGGTGTCCGCTTACAGATTTCAGTTTGTAGAATGTTTTTTATACTGTAATCTTGTAATTCATGGCCACAACCATGTTCATTTGTGCTGCTTTTGTGACATTTCAACTCTAATTTTGACATTTTCATCATTCCCTAGCATTTGGTGCCACACAATTGGAAACTTGCCTCAACCACACACACATACTTCTTGGTCCCTTGTTCCCTTGTTTACTCGCATTGATCATACTCCTCTTTTGCAACTTTCTTGTCTTTTTCATAAGCCCTCTATTCTTGCATCTCTAACTATATGCCCACACCGCCTAAGATGAGCTTACCATTTTTTCTTCAATGGGGGCTATCTTAACTTTTTCTCTACCGTTTATTTAATTGAGGATTGAAACATAACTTTCTTTGTGTAGGTACTGATGCTGCTGCTGCTGCTGCTGCACCGTCGATAAAGAGAAATGATATAGTGGCTCTTGCAAGTGGTATGATGAATTCTTTGATCCTTTATAATCTATGGTGACTGTGTTATCGACAGGTGATAGTTATGCATGTCACAATGAAATAATGAATGTACGAATAAAATGGCAATTTCTTAAATAAGTTAAACTTCTCTTTCATAGATGTATAGGAGAAATGATTAGGTAGAAATTGTCAATGAAAGTGATTATATTTATGATGTGTTCAATTTTAAGGCTCATTCTGTGTATGCTGGTAACTTAATCCTGACAAGTCCTATATATCGATATTGATTAGCTGCTCAATATTATAGGTGGATTAGCTGATGTACTCAGTGTCCAAGGAAATAGACAGCGTGAAGGAGAAAAGATGAAAAAGTTGTCCGAGTCTGTATGGAAAAACAGCAGGATGTCTCTGGATGATTTTCTAGAAAATACAGAAGCAAGAATATGTCCAGTTGTTGATGCTCGTATTTGCAGGCTTCTGTAAATTGATCCATCTTCTGCTACTGTAGGTTTAGGTTGGACTAATGATAAATGGAAAAAAAAATGGACTAGTTTTTCGCAAAATTAGATCATAAAATGTTATGCTGGCATGTACATAACATTTCTATGGCGTATGATGACACGCAAAGTGATGACTGGTGAAACATATGATGAATTCTTTATGGAAGAGTAACAATATCCATTGTTGGATATTTTAGATTATTAGTACTTTAATCAATGGATATGGTTTATTATTTGAAACTTTCGGATCAAGTTCCTCTTACTTTTGTTTATGGATATCCTAGTTGCATTGAGATTTGCTTTATATTCCTTGTAAATTGTAGCATAGTCCCCTGAAAATTTCAGATTAAGTGATCATTTATGTAATCTCTAACATATTTAGGACTTAGAAAGAAAACACCGCCAAAACCACCTCGACTTGCGGCACAGTCACATTTTAAAGAACTTAGACACAATAAAGCAATTGCAAAATGAGAACAAAATAGTTCAATGAAAAAAGCTCTCATGTATCTATTACACTATTAACTCAAACATGATTTTACATATGATTTATCAAACTCTATCTTTAATCCATTTCACCAATCTAACATATTGCAAAATAAAAAAAAATAGACGATTAAGCATCGATTGATATCATGTACATCTTAAAATTAACGACCACCCGAGAGAAGTGAATCAGAAATAGATACAGTAGTATGTGACATTGTCTTGTCCATAGTAGATGGATATGACATTGGAAAGTCCTCAAAAAATTCTTGATATCCAAAAGTTAAACCAGAAGAAGATAAACTAAGCAAAGATAAATCAGGTAAAGGTATATCTCTCTCCAAATACTGCACAACTTGTCTCATACTTGGTCTAGCCATAGGTTCTGAGTGTGAACACAATAAGCCAAGTTTCAAAACCAATTCAACTTCTTCAGACACATAATCTGATCTTAAGTTTACATCTTTTGCTTCAAGAATCGCACCTCTTTTCCAACATTCAAACACACAATCAACTAGAATTACGGTCTCATTTTCCGCAACATGATCTATAGGTCTCTTACCACAAACAACCTCGAGAAGAAAAGCACCAAAAGCAAACACATCGGAAAATTTAGTGGCTTTACCTGTTCTTGTATGCTCAGGTGCAAGATACCCTACAGTTCCAACCAAATGAGTTGTGTGTGGATCAGCACCATGATCATACAATCTTGCAAGACCAAAATCTCCCAATCTACCATTCAATTCAGCATCTAATAAAACATTACTAGCCTTTATGTCTCTATGAATCACAACTTGTTCCCACTCTTCATGAAGATAAAACAAACCCGAAGCGACGCCTTTGATGATTTTAAATCTTTGACACCAATTCAAGCTCACTTTTGGTTGGTTGTATAGATAATTGTCTAAACTTCCATTAGGCATGTAATCATAAACCAAAAGTAACTCACCTTTTCGCCTACAATAGCCAAGAAGCGGAACAAGATTCCTGTGACGAAGACGACCAATGCTAACAATCTCCGACACGAATTCTCTCATCCCTTGTCTTGATTCATGAGAAACTCTCTTCACTGCAACTTCAACTTTTGAACCTGGCATCACACCTTTGTAGACTCTACCAAATCCTCCAACTCCTAATAGACCCTTTTCTCTAAAACCCTTTGTGGCAAAGTATAGATCTTTGAACTTAAATCTATGAGGGCCATATTCATGTTCCCAATCTTCAAGAATCTCAGCAAACTTATTCTTCCTTTTGATAAAATAAATAACTCCTAAAGTTACCATGAAAACCAAACTTAACAAAATCAAAGGTAATCCAACAGTTAAAAATTTTGACTGTTTTTTCTCACCAAATCTTGGTAGCTTTGGAAGTTGAGAAATCACAAGCTCTTGAGCTTGACCATTAACCTTAAAACTCCAACCAAGAACATAATGAGAAGTGAAAACTGAACCAGTAGCTGATGAAAATCCAACATACATACTATTGTTCAAAATTGGAGAAAGATCTTTGGTCAATGATAACAAAGATTTTTTTGGTTTAACAACATTAATTGGAGCTAAAGTAACATCAATCTTTTTCTTTTCACCATCATATTCAATCCATACCTGCATAGGATAGCCACTAAAAAGAGTCAAATTATTGAATTGACCATTATTATCATAGTATCCTGCACGATATGAATCGTCTGATCTCAAATCATTGATATCAATACCAACATGATTATTATTGATATCACCAAACTCTTTACTTTGTATAGTATCAAGTTCAACACCAAAAACATGGTTACTACTATTTCCATTGTTTGATTCATTGAATAGACCAAGATATTGACTTGGTATTGAATATGGTAACCCTTTGGTGGGAGAAACAACAAAAACAATTCCATGACCACTAAGATCTGGATATTGAGGTCTTATGGCAAATACAAAAGTTGTTGAGAAAGAAGAAACACTTTCATTAAAAGTGTTTTTGAAAACTATAGGATTTGGATAGAAAGCATGTGCTTTTTCTTGTTTGGTATCATTGGTGAGTCTTAATATGCCATTGGAAGTTAAACTAGCAATACCATCAAGATACAAATGAGATGATTGGAATCCATTATTATAGATGAAACTATTATCTTTACTTGCTACAATTGTAACAAGGAAAAACAACACAAACACAAGATTGAGGAACATGATTATAGTATTTTGTGAATATTAATGCTTTTGTGAGTTATGTTTTGTGTTTATTTATTTATCTAAGACTTTGTCCTAAGTGAAAAAATTAAATTGCAAGTGACATTTTGGGGGCCTACTAAGAACTATCATGGAACCTATAGAAGGGATCATTTGAAAATTTGTGCACATGTGAGCCACAAATATTTTCCAATTTTAGTTGTAAGTCAATTTTTTTACTTAGAATGTGTTTGATGAGGAGTATATGAAATTAAAACATCATTATCGTCTAATTTCTTGACATAAGATTATATTATATTCTTCTCTTCACACTTACATGTGTGGATTTGAACATTAACTATTAATTGTATAGGTCAATGATTTGCTTGGCGGCTAAGAAAATGATGAAGACGTGGAGGAGGAAGAATGTTGAAAAGGAAGGAAAGCAACTGGTCCTTAAAAATAACACCCTAAAGTATCAGCTAAGGTTGAAGATAAGATAAGCTAGGAAGCAGTTCATGAATTAATTTAGGGATGTTAATAGGTGGAGAATATGCTGATGCTGTTTCCCCAATTCTCGCCTCGCCCCTCAAAGTTTTTTTGTCCCCGTCCCCGATTTCTGCTGTGGGGGAATATTTTTCTCCATTTCTATTCCCACGGATCTCCATGGTATATGGTCGGGGAATCCGCGGCCGTGTCGGATGGCCTTTCCCCGGATTTGTCCATAGTAAAATTTCTCTCTCCATTTCTGTCTCTGCAAGAAAAAAATCTCCGACTTCAGAGCTCTGAACAGATAAGCCCCACGAATAAATTTATTACCTGATACAAATTAACATCCCTATAAATTATAACAAAGAATATGAACAATTAGCTCTCATATTTGTTAAACTGTCTGCGCAAATATTTTCTTTACGAAAAATATATTAGTAGATAGACATAACTCAGTTTCTAAGCAAATCTTTAACATACTGCAGTGATACGTCAAGAACGGAGCCAACGGTAAAAACAATTCATTGTATATTTCACCATTTAAACTCCGCTCCAAATCCAAATCAACAATGGAATTTAAAAAGCAAGAAGTCAACTATTGGATGGATGTAACTATCATTTTTTTTTTTACAGACTTGAGATATCTATCGTCGAATGCAGTGTCACAGTCAAAACTTATAATAAGAAATTGTGGGAGTGTTACTTTTTCTCATTTATCTCTGTTTGCGCAGTAAATAACGATGCGTGATATTTGATAAAATAAAATAATAACTAATGTTATAATAAACTTTTAAAATTTTAACACATCGAAATATTTGGTCGGATGCATGTCGAGTCTTGGATCAACAGTTGTGATAACTCGATCATGTACGGTTGCGAGTCTCTAAAAATTTATCTCTCTTAATAACCAAAACCAACATAACAACTGTTAAGATACAAATTAAATGAATTTCTTTTTAATAGGCAAAATTAAATGATTGCAGTTTTTATTAATTTCATAATTTTTAGTACGAACCCGACAGATACTTAGCCCTAACCAAATAAAAAAAAAACAAGGGAGTAACATATTAAATGAATCAATCATGGGCTTGGGCTACAAGGGAATCGATGGATGGTGATGTTGACGAAGACTCGAAGAAGAGAAAATTAAACCTTCCATCATTTAATCTCTCACCCCTAAAAATTATCAAATATTCCAGTTTTATCCTTTTTGCAAAAAAAAAAAAATTACACTTCATTGGAGTTCACCCCCACCAGATTTTACCCACAGATTTTCGACATATAGTAACAGGTTTTACACTTTTAGTGACAGATTTGTCTGTCACTATAAGTCAAATTTCTTCAAAATTAAGTGATATACCGGAATTTGTGAATTAATGTTCCGGTAACGATATACAAACCAGAATAATTTCAAAAACAATTCCGGTACCTGTCAAAATAACCTCCTTGTACACATTTTAGACTTTTAGTGACACTTTTGTCTGTCACTAAAAGTGTTACAGGTGTACAAACAACTACTTTAGACAGATACCGGAACATTTTATCAAAGTATTCCGGTTTAGAACTTCATACCGGAACACAGTTTTGAAAGTCTGGTTTATTATCACTTGAGTTTAAAGAACTTTGACATATAGTGACAGACAAAAGTGTCAATAAAAGTCTAAAATGTATACAAGGTTGTTATTTTGACAGGTACCGGAATTGTTTTTCAAATTATTCCGGTTTGTATATTGTTACCGGAACATTAATTCACAAATTCCGGTATATCACTTAATTTTGAAGGAATTTTGGCTTATAGTGACAGACAAATATGTCACTAAAAGTGTAAAATCTGTCACTATATGTCTAAAATCCGTGGGTAAAAAACTGGTGGGGGTGAACTTCAATAAAGTATAATTTTTTTTTTACAAAAAGGAAAAAATTGGAATATTTGATAATTTGTAGGAGTGAGAGATTAAGTGTTGGGGTGGAAGGTTAAATTTTCCGAAGAAGATGACATTACTAACGCTATCAATAGTAGTATTTAATTAGACACATCTTCTTCATCTTTTGTTATTTTCCGTTTCTTTATGGTTTGGCTTGAAGACCCTAACCAACAAAGTCAAACATTTATTAGATTGAAGTTTGAATATTCAACCTGTTAAAAAGAAAGAAAAATAAATATTGAAGATTCAAATTCAAATCACGTGTAGGCATATTTTCCAATAAGGTCCAATACACATGAAGTATGCACACCTTATTTGATACTCCTTCTAGTACTTTTTATAAAAAAAATCGTTTAATGTTTTAGATTTAGTGAATAATTGATACATTTAGTTTATATTATAAATTAGATTAAATATATTAATTAATTTTCTACCAAAAATATATAAGTCTATGATTTGATTTGTTTCGTCAAAAAAAAAAAAAGTCTATGATTTGCTTGTTGGCTAAGAAAATATGAATGAAGACGTGGAGGAAGAATGCAGAAAAAGGAGAGAAAACAATTAGTTCTAAAAAATGACACTTCTAAAGTATCAGTTAATAAGGTTGAAGATAAGTTAGGAAACGTTTCATTAATTATAATAAATAATTTGATTAAATAGCTCCCATATTTGCTAAAATGTTTGTGTAAATATTTTCTTCACTAAGCTTAATTATAAGCAACTTTCACTTATACATTCAATAACTAATGTATCTAGCTTAATTATTGACTAAATACATTAGTTATTGAATGTAACTAAAAAATGAAAGTTTGTTTATAATTATGGCCGGAGGGAGTATCTGATAATCTCTAGCATATTGGCATAGTAATTATTGTTAGGACTTAAGAGTCCTCATGGTAATCAATAGTATCACATGAAATGAGTCTAAGAAGAAATCTTCCTAAATCTAGCTTTCCCACACAACTTAATCTCTTTCCCACACAACTTAATCTCTTATTTGCATTCATAATTTTCAACCAGTATATACTCCCATAAAATCCAAATTGAAAAGTCTCCCCATGATTGTGAACCAAACCTCCATAGCCTGCTTTTTTTTTGGATAGTTTGAGCACTACTATCGACATTAAGCACCATAGTATCTTCATCACCTATTTTTCAACACACTTCATGAATCATTCTAGGGTGAGAGGAGATGTCTTCAAAAGTATTATTCGTAACTTGCAACTGTCAGAAGATCGTAGTAGCACTAATACATTACTTCTCAGAATGATTTTCTTCAAGGTTAAGTTTGTTTACGCGATATCCACATATTCCACATGATCAACGGAGCTACAATACCAATAGCAGACACCAAGTTTGCCAACCATTGTGTTAAATTGGTCAAGATCTTTTGGAGACATTTGGACGACATATCATGGTAACCACATCCTCTCGCTGTAGTGTTTAAGATTGTATAATCCGAAAATCCTTTCGGATTATTATATAATCCATGTAAATGGAAGTTTGGGAGAAAAATACAGGACGCGCCGACGCGTGAGAAACGCATTGGGTGGGAAAAGTAATAGTAAAAAAATTGGCATACAAATCTATTTGATATGTACAATAAACAAACACTTCATAAATATAACTTTTCCAATTAGGCTGTACAACTCTAGATTCTGAAAAACATATATCGTCTTTTTTCTTAAAACATATGGCCAAAAGGATTATTCCAGCTACTACTTTAAAATGTACATTCCATCCCGAAGTTCTAACTTCTCCTCGGAGACTAGACTAGATAAAAAGCTTTGTAGCTGTTGGAGTGATTTGTCGGCAGTGCATAACTTCTGCGGTTATAAAAAAAAGAATCACATAATTAATCTTGTTGATCATGCTATGGCTCCAAATATTCATGATTCATGAAGGTGTAAGACCATTCTTACCTTGAGCATATTGTAAATGCGATCTAATGTCATACTACCAATGTTTTTGAGCATCCCCAAGATCAATTTCTGCCACAAGACAACACATGTTAGATGTCTTTATTCGCAAGATTTCACATTACATAGTGTTTGAACTCGTGCGGCCCAATCCATCATCTCAAGGGAAAAGATTTATCACGTACTATTGTGTAAGCTAAGAGTAACATGCAGATAGTGAAAAAGGTCTGCTTTTAAAATTATGAAAGCAAGTCACAAATATCAATTAAAAGTTACTACAGTTCAAACTTAATGAAGAACTTAATTTCATATACCTCATACACAGTCATCTCCATCCGAAGTTGATTTTCTACGGAGGCCCCAGATCTGTCTTCCACCTCATCGTCTCCAAGAAGTTCCTGAGCCTTGCCACTGGCTCCTCCATTCTTACTTGTCTCAGCCATGTTTTCCACAATGGTGTACACATGGTCAGAGGATTCTGCCCCTGTCGACTCTTCAATAACCCCCTGCGTACAAAAAAGACAGCCACGAGTGAAGATACATCTTCACCGCTAAACTTATAACTTGTGGTCTCAAACATAGAATCCGTATTTGAATCAACGAAAAAGGTGCTCCTTTTATAGGAGAGTACATAATCATACTCCATAAATTAAGGAGTGATTGGAATAGAAAAAATAAAACAATAGAAAAAATAAATAGAATCGATATAAATATTTATAAAATATTTCAACAAACAGCAAATCATGCAATTGAAATGGTGTAAACTAACTAGAATTTTTGTTTCGGAAAATCCAACAAAAGTTTCCAGGTTGAACAAGACAAAAAAAATAACCATGAAAGGGAAGTGTTTACTAATGCCTAAATGTATGTGAAGAAAATTTAACAGATTTACCTTGTTTATCCAAAAATTGATTCTCCTAATTAATACATCCACAGGTATCGCAATAGCAGCCGCAAGGTTTTTAGAGGTCCAACTGAAAGCAGAAACATAATATGACACCTATGTAGTTAATCTCGGATAGCGGCGCGTAGCGCCGACCCTAAAAAATGCTATAGCAGAATAGCGGATAGCGGGAAATGCTATAGCGGAAACTTAAAAACCATGTATAAATTAAACATAAACATACATAAATACTAAAAAATTGAAAAATACTCAAAATAAAAGGGACATTCATACTTAATATTCATAATAAAACTTAGTCATTTCCCTCAAAATATATTCTTAATAAAGACTAAATAATATTCCATGATTTCCATCAAGTTCTAGATTTAATCAAAATACATCCCATCAATACGGTCAAAAACAACAACCAGACTAAAAGTATTGATGGATTGTGACGATACCTCGTTTGATCTTGAAACTTCATAATCATAGACGCAAGAACAGGGACTACAGTGAATTGCATTACCCTATCTTCAAACTGCAACTCCAGCTATACCATTGAGCATGATAATATTAGGCAAAAAAAATAAAAATAGAGTCAAAACTGTAAAGAATGCGAAAGGGATAACGCTACAAATCAAATTCAACAAACTTGCTAAATATCCCTAGACAATGAGATTTGGAAAAAAAATAAATAGAGCAACTGACCTTGACAGTCCCAAGACTTTTTTTCCACTGAAGCTTACGGGGTGTTTTGATTTCAGTAAATCTCTTCGCATAATCAGAGAGAAGTTGCTCAATAGGTTCAGGCAGGTTAAGGGGCTCATCCTGTAATTATCTTCGAAGTCAATCATAGAATAGAGACAGCTTTGCAGGACAACAATGCAATTGATAAAAATATATTTTGGTTGGACAATTTATTTTATTGAAAAGACTAGAGTATTATCATACTTCTAATTGAACTTGACGAAAAGATAACTGATGTTATAACATGCTTGTTGATATTTAAATAAATAGTAAATAATTATATCTACATTGTCAATATATTTCAGCTTACTCTAGAAGTTACTGAGCATAGCATATTATTTAGAACATTCCTTTTGTAATTAAGCGTATAATCCATCATAGATTTTCCATAATGCTATTCAGTCACACGGTTTTCAGCATATATCTCTCTTTCCTCTCATTCAACGTGGTATCAAGAGCCTTTTGAGAGGCAACCCTAAACAGTAATTGCCGGTGGACCAACTGTCCTCGGGTGAGAAAATTTTCCCTCCTCCATTGCAACGACACTTTCCGGCATCTAGATTCATCACTTCCCATCACAAACCACCACTTCCACCGCCGCCCATTCTGGCGACCTTTCTGGCAACAGATCACAACACATCCAAATCGGAATCCTTAATCCAGCCTGTCACCGAAATCTCCGCCACGTCATGCTCCTGCACGTGCCGCCTCTCTTCAACAAATGATCAGTTGACGGATGTTTTCACAAAATCCATGCGGGGTTTTAGAACAAGTTATATATATGGCAAGCTTGGCGCATTTGCTCCAGCTTGAGGGGGAGTGATGTAAATATATTCTAGCTTAATGTAGAAAATACTTAGCCTGGCATATTATGTAGAATATTTCTTTTGTAAATTAAGTGTATAATCCCTTATATAATAGACCTTCTGCAATGCTATTCAGTCACACAGTTTTCACTTTTCAGCATATGTCTCTCTTTACTCTCTCATTCAACAACGCTACAACAAATTCTTGTTAGTTTGAGGAAACTCTCTACAAGCTTATATGGAATAACATTAAAGCAGAATATCAAAAAGAAAAATTGAAACTGTTTAGGCTTCTTCAAAAAGAAGCTATCAAAATTTTAAACCAGATTTGATTTGTTTCTACTTTCCTTTTCTGAAAGAGAAGTACCAATACAGTGCAGCATTAACTTCTTACATATACAAAGTGCGTAGAACGTTTAGTTTCGGAAAATATAAATTCGCCTCAACATAAAGGACAAAAGTAAATACAAATGAGTCATGACCGTGTAGAAGACGGGGGAATGAAGACAGAAGTTTGCTCAAGTTTTGGATTAGAATTGCTTTTGACAGGGTAAGGATGAGTTGCCTAAAATAATTCAGATTTACAAACTACAGAATTGAGAAACAGGAGAACCCTGAAATTTGAAATATATGGTAAGGGAATCAATTATAATCCCTACATCTCATGTGTAGAAGTCATTCTTATCAAACAAAAATCAGTAAGAACATCTAACTGCAGATTATGCATATGTATTTTCATCGAAGAATTGATATTTATGAACCCAAGTATATAAAAAATAATTTAAAAAAAAAAACAGGTTGAGTACCGCTAGGCAAAGATGAGCCCATATTATGGTAAACAATATGTAATTGCATATTGTGTATCGGCATTTTCATTTAAGAAATAATATTAATGAATTTAAGTATAATATTCAGGCTGAGTACTGACAAGTCGACAACTATAATTTGAAACATAACATAAATACATCAATTTTTTCACAATATCTGAAATTCAAAAAAATGATCAATAAAACAATTTTATCTGCAGACCTGAATTGGAGGCCAGAAATTAGAAGATATGATAGTGGAAGCTATTTTATCCATGGATATTGCATTGTCTTCGACCTCCACACCTAAGAGCGCATAGTCAAATTTTAGCGAAATGGAATTGAAGCAAATAATAGTTAAAAATATATTTGGCAAATTGGCAATGATCACAAATAAGGGAAATTTGAACTTGGAAATTACTTGTCTGAGGTGGCTGACTTATGGTAGCTTTGATGTTAGTGTTGACTCTCTTTGAGCCAATTAGATCATTGAGCATAATCTCACATTTTTGTAGGCTGCTCTCTCCGAAATGTATCTGCGCACAAAATCATTAAATCATTAAAGAGACTTTTTAATAGGAATATCAAAATCAAGAACGCCTACACACAAAAAATGATAAAATATTAACATTACGGTCAAACAAAGCAGCAACATGAGATTAATTTGAATAAGTACACCTTAAGGAGTTCTAGAGTACGTATCTCTGAGTCAATATCATAATCAGATTTATTTAGAAGTTTCTCAGCAAGCATAGTTTGATATTCCTGAACCAAGTGATCTTTTGAACCAATTATACCAACAATCATCCCAAGTATGTCAACCTTCCTTCGGTTTCTGCTTCCCTTCAATGGATCGGCATCCACAGGATCAGGTTGCCATCTGCTTGGAAAATCCCATTTAGAAGAAATATCAATTTAACAACCGGGTAGGTAGACCACATCAGAAAGAAAAGAACAGTGAAAACTGCGAATCAAAATTCATTATATAATATACCGTGTGGCATCGATCCATGCTTGCCTATCATCAGTGTTAAAATCATCATCAATACCAAAATTTTCTTGAACTTCTTCATCTCTATTCAACTCTTCAAGAAGGCTATCTCCGAGATTTCCTGATGCACTTGAGTTCCCACTCGCCCCATCTGTCAGCATGGTCACTATGCATTTTATTGTATCTCTCCTTCCTCTTAAATAATCTCTTATTGGTTCACCAACTGCCTCAAGGAAAACACCTGCGGGATCTATTGTCCTTAGGGCTTTAATAGTCGAAACATATTGATGTAATATATCATTGGTTGATGCGCCTGCAGTAAGAAGGCGATAACGCAGTGCTGAAATAAATGACTCCACCAGCTTTGAATGTTGTCCGGTGTATTCAAGACAAAGTTTTAAGTCTTCAATTGCAGGAGAGCTTCAAGTATCATCAAAGAGAAAAGGAAATAGAAATGCTCAGAAGACAATGTATAAACAAATGAGACATGATCTAGCAAAGAATTTTTTTGTTAAGTTAGTGCTTATTGTCGGAGTTCAAAATTTACTCAAGCCAAGGTTAAACCATGCAGCTGGATGAAGCATTAGTTTTATAATTAAATTAAATTTTCAAAAGCACTAAGCTTAGAAAAACCGCCATTTTCCTTCTACTGCTGCAGGAAGCTGTACCCACTAAACATGTTTCCGTCTATGCGGTTGACAATGCCATTCAATTTAATGAGGCATAAAAGAAGGTAATTAATTATTTTTGTAACAGAGAACCCATAAGGAAAGCTGGTAATTACAATTAACAAACTACCTCTCAGGATAATCAACAATTATCTCAAACAATTTGGCTATCCTTAAATCTTGTAGTGTTTCGTAAGCATAATATTCCAGCCGCAATTTCCATCTGACAAGACTTTCAGAGGGAGTATCAATTCCAGGACAACATGATGATGGTTTTGGCGCTAAGGGTGATTTGAGACATGATGAAGTAATTTCGTAACTAACAGAGTCGCCAAGATAGACAAGAAGGGCATGGACAAACTGGAGAGGAATGGCCTGAATGATTCCAGTCATAAGCATCGTATGTTAGAACCGTGAAAACATTGTTTATCTAAACAGGCTAGCATAGACACGCACCCAATGTATACACACACAAAACATATACGCACTACAAACCTGTATCCAGCTTTGAATAGATTGTAAGACAGAACTCCTAAAATCATCTCCGGCAACATCACATACTTTTGCCTGAAATTCAGAAAAATGATTCAATGACCTAGCCAAAGATTATTTTCTCAAAGAGAGACAGTTGATAAGTGCAACATAAAGGTGAAACAAGAGATGGTAAGAGAGTGAGGAAAAGCGGAAGATCCAGATTTTGAAATTCATAAACAAGCTCACCTTTAGTAGTAAGAATATAGCAGAAGCATAAGCATCTTCAGCCATAGAAGTAAATCCGAGACTTTTGAGATCAAGAATAACTTTTCCAATATTGTTCACCATTGTACTGTTTTCTGAGAAACGACGGTCGCAGTAGCACACATCGACATCCATCTGACCGTCATTGTTGCATATTTTTACCTTTTCATCTAAATCCATGGCATCCTTACTTAGAGGTATATCGTGAGCGAACTCACCATCCATGGTTGTATGTAACTCCTCCAACTTTCTTTTAAAATACCAACGCAATATAGCTAATGGTAGAAAATGGAAAAGAAATATAAGGCGAATTAGAAAAGTGAAGTGCTAATCATGTAAAAAATATCAAAGAAGAGAATTAGTATTCACAGTGTTGAAAATATGGTTAGTATATAAGTCACAGAGTTAACTCATTAGTCCATCTTTTCATTTTGTATCTCATTCTTACATTACTACTATCAATACAACAAGCTTTCAAGTTTTTCTCTATCATTTCTATGTTTCTTAACAGACAGAAAGGGCAGTAACTATATTTCTAATGAGAAAATCTTTGAAGCAAGTTACACTAAGAACTGAACTATATCACTGGTGTATATTATAGCAAGCAGAAGACTGCGAATTTCAATTTCAAAACCAAGAGCATTGTTGACATGATTGATTATAGGGTAAATAGGTTTTTACCCCCTGCAATATAGGTGAATTTTGATTTAACCCCTGTAAAATAAAATTTTTGGATTACCCTCTGCAATGTTAACGAATTTTGATTTACCCCCTTTGTTGACTTTTTGCTATGTAGCAGGCAATAAGTCAACTTTTTGCTAATGTAGAAGTAAACATTTGATGATATGACAGTTGACTTTTGTCTGTCACGTAAGCAAAAAGTCAACAGAGAAGGGTAAATCAAAACTCACCTACATTGGAGGTTAATCCAAAATTATTATTTTACAGAGGAGGTAAAAACCTATTTACCCTTGATTATATAAGAAAAGTATGAAATTGAAAGCCTTCATTTACATTAACATAAGACATGAATAAACTTGTTACAAACAAACCAGGGAAAACCGGAGGAAGTGTAGTCATAAGAACTGAAGAGACAATCCAATGATACTTAGAGGTGAGATAATTTGTTTCTGCCTCTAACAACATTTGATCCTTGAAAGATTGTAAAGCATGGACCAAAATTAATAGACACTTTTCCTGATACTGTTTCTCCAAAGAAATTTGTTCCAAAGCATTACAAAACACACTCTCAATCTCATCTTCATCAATCTGTTTCATTAAACACAAAATATCAAGCATGGAAAACCACAACCAAAACTATAATAAGTTAGGTTCATAATTCTATGAAGCGCAGACACTTCTCAGAATAGGCGCGTCCCACTGTCTATGTCTGTATCTGACACCGTGTTAAGATTTCCATGGTTTGGAGAAAAGCTTAGAAAATCTCTAAGATAGAAGAAATTAAAAGAATTCATATTTTATAAAAGAATAATGAAAATAGTACAATTCAAGCTCTTATATAGAGCTATTTGATGAATAACCAACTAACTACCTAGTAACAAACTAACTAACCACCTAATAACAATTAACTAACTAATTGATCATTTAGGTGATTAATACTATTTTAACACACCGACCTACCTACGTTTACATTGAAATATATCATTTTCTCAACAAAAAAATATATGTGTCCGTACTTCATAGTAAATTAAACACAAAATATCAAGCATGGAAAACCACAACCAAAACTATAATAAGTTAGGTTCATAATTCTATGAAGCGCAGACACTTCTCAGAATAGGCACGTCCCAATGTATGTGTCTGTCTCTAACACGACACTTACTTTTACATTAAAATATATCATTTTATGTGTCGACGTGTCCGTGTATGTGCTTTGTAGCTTTGTAGTATCATTAAATAAAAAGTCACATACATTGATATGATCATTGTCGTTGAAACCAGCGTAAGGAAGGAAATGACGGCAAAATGTGGATACGGCATTTTGCTGAAAGGTTTCCTCTAAGAGTTTGAGAAAGTGATCAACAAGGAGTGATTGGAGGGAGTGTTTGCAGAGGGTGTGAACGTGAGAAACAAATTGAGAGATGTCGTCGGCGTCGGTGGCAGTACCGAGAAGAAGAAGAGATTGTGTTGCATTGCAGAAGGAGTTGTAACTGTCAATAATTTCGTCAAGTTGTTGATCTTCGGTGAATGTGTCTAAAATCGCTAGGTTCAACACAGAGGAATGGCAATTCTCCATCGCTATAATCGTATGACAGTGACGCTATGCTATGAAGTTGAAATTGAACTAATCAACAATTCAACATCTTTGCGGTCACTCAATACCCCAGTACTATGAAGCCCAGACACTGACACTGACACAGACACAGACACCGGACACTGATCAGTCGACACGGATAACTTTTTCCAAGAAAGTGATATAATTCAATGTAATTCAAGAGTGTGTGTTGCAGCGGTAATAAGAATTTGAAAATGTGAATTTGTAAAATTGGGATGAGAGATAGGAGAAAAGAAAACCATTATTTACAAACGGAAGATTCATCTCCGTCTTCTTATTCTTCGCCATGCTCTAATGCCTACTTCACTATTTTTTTTTTTTAGGCTTTATTATCATATTTTCGTTCTACACAAAATTTTGGGACCTCGCAATTTTGGGACGCCATGACGCGGGTTCGAATCTGGAACCTCGCAATTGTTTGTGCGTAAGTTATATTTCAGTTGATTATCATTTTATTTAAGACAAAAAAAATTGGCTAATATATATAGGACAAATTATTATTGATAACAATTTCAAAATAATTATTTTACATGAAACAAGTTGTCAGTGATAAAATATTTATTACAAAAGAGGGATAAAGGCATAAAGTCTGATATAAAATACTATTTGATTATAAAAAAAATTATCTACGGGATAAATTGTCCTTGATAAAAAAAAATTAAATAACTATTAAATGCAGAATAAAATTTCGTTGATAAAATTTAAAAAACATTATTATTTACATGTCAAGTTTCCTTTAATAAAAATACAAACTGAAATACATTATTTACAGAGTACCCGTGCAACGCACGGGTATTTTGCTAGTTTAGTATCAAAATTTGTGCATTTCATTTTTTGAGAAGTCAAACTTTTTTTTAAGATAAAATTACTAATTGAAGTACCATTATCATGTGTTCTTAGAACACACGTTAACATGATTCATTAATTAAATAGGGGTGAAAACACACATACAAATGACAATTCAACACTAACAAAACATCAAAAAAATTACAATTGTTTTTTTGATAAGTAGTCCCGACTCCTATATATAAAATGTAATCCTCTATCATTTGAGCTAAGCTATTGGAAACATCATAAGTACAATTAATTTGAAAATATTTCTACTAATTTGTAGTCTCTAGATCATTCACATGATTTCATCAAAATGTGGGCTGTTATTACATTTCATATCTAAGCAGTCAAATTTCATAACTCAACATGCTTAATTATCTAGTAGATTAGAATGGGAACTTTGGTGCACTTGTTCATATGTAGGACTCTTGTCTTGTTTACTTTATAATTACTTATGACATAGAGACTAGGTAGGAGAAAATATGCAGCCTGCAGGGTTTATGTTTGTTAGTTCAAGAAAGAATTCACTTCAACACTTCAAGAAGCCTTGGCCTCATGAGCATGAGAATGAGTCTATTGAAGCTTTTGGTTGTTCATTCAATAAAATCAGATCTCATTTTCAATGCCATAAGTGCTTAATGTACTGTATATATTTCAACTAGGTTAAAATAGTTGTTGGAGACATTTAATAGTACTTTTTTTTGTTTTTAAACTAATATACTTATCATGTTAATTTTGTGACAGTTGCTTAGTTTTCTCTTATATGTATGTGGATAAAAATTGTTCTTTCCTTAGTACATGAGAGCATGACTCGTGATTTGTGAATAATGGTACTTGTTTGCTAACTATTTTGCTACTTGTTTCAGGACATTGTAATTGTATTGTAATTGTAATACTTAACATTTAACAAGGTTGATTTGGTATCTGCAGGAGGCTTTGGAGCTGTAGAGGAACTTGAGGAGGAAATCCATAACATTAACTCATTCGTAAAGATTTGATACACTGTTGAGGTGTACAATTCTAATATGTCCACAAAAAATATTTAATATAAAAAAAATTAATAAGCACTATTTGTAAACCTATCACAATTGGTCTTCGTAGGATAGTTCAAGTGATAAAAACTGAGAGACATATGAGTCAGGTAGAGGAAGATCCATGCATTAATTCCAAACAAAGTTTATCTTCCGATGTACCGAAAGTAGTCATTAACCTCCTCACAATTTTGTTTACCCTTAATCTGTTCAAGGTTAGCAAAGCCGTCGATTTTGCAAAAATTGGTTTCATTTGTATGACTGAATTGATTATAGTGAATCTAAAGACCTAGCATTTTTTTTGCCAAGTTTTTTGTTTAAAAACATCTCTAAATACGGGGGGATCACATTGTGGGAGATGGTTTTAGCGATCTAAATCGACGGTTGAGATCATTTTACTGTTTGATTTGATTGTGCAATCTGAACCATCATGTGAAATCAATGGCTAATATTTATTACTGCGTCGAACTGTGTGAAAGTTCAACAACAGCAAATCTGGATCCATTTTCTCTAAATAAATTTGGAAACATAGCTAAGAAAACCTTTTTAAAAAGGGGAAACTAAGATAACAGCTTCAAAAGCATTTAACTAAGTTCCATGTATAAAATCACAAGCAACACTCCATTCACAATTGCATAACATTGGTATTACTTAAGCCAAAAAAATTTAATGAGAAAACATATTTTTGAAACCATTTAAAATAAAATATAATTGAATACAAGTGACTATAGTTACATGCACATCAATGAAAATGAATGATCAAAGAGGAAGATTAAGGCCTTTTCCAATCTCAACTCCAATCACCTCAAGTATTCCCTTGTTGATTATCTGCAAAATACACCCCAATTAAGTATATTCACTTAACCATGAAGAATAATGCTTATGCTTAAAGGATGAGTGGGAAGGTGAAAAAAATACTCTCTTCTCATAAATCAAATTTCACTATTTTCCCTTGCTACACATCATACCATCACATTTCAAAGTAAAATAACAACTATATCCAAGATTATTGAGTCAGCCGCATCCAGGTCACAAAGGTCACACTTCAGATGTCGAGTCTTGGACATTAGAGGGTGTGTTCGAGTGTTACATTGAATGCTATATGACCTTTATTTATACGATTAAATGAGATATGACCTAAAAATGTGTATATAAATATGTGTGTCATTGAGTCATTCCTATTCTTAGAAGCTGATTTTGTAATGAGTTAGACTCGCTCTAAATTTTATGATCGATATCCCTTGGTTACTTTCAACTTAACATTATCTCACCCTGTCCACTAGACATAGATCAAGAATTTATGGAGTTAAGCAAATCAAGGTCGCTAGGCCCTCTTTGGATTGATAAACATCTAATTTACAACTTATATAAAATTAAATAAAATTGTTTTTGTATATGCTATAAGCTGTTTTCATAAGCTATACTTAAAATAATAAGCTAAAAAAAGCTTACGGAAAAATTTATAAGCTGTTTTTATAAGTTATGCCAAACAGTCTCACAAGATCAAACAAACTGTAATTCAATTAAGATTAATCAGCTTACATTTTAAACCCAGACATCAACGCATTTACATTGCGTGTCGTTTCATTAAGATCAAACAGTCTCAATTTTTTAACTTGATTTCTCAACAGAAGGGAATCCAAATCCCATTCCACCACCTAATCTCTCTTTATTAGTTTTATTTCATTTGTTCTTAATTTTATAGAACACAAACCCCTTATATTTACATATGTGAAAGCAAAAATATGCAAAGTGATTAAAAATGAAGATAGAAATAAATACTCACAAGCTCTACAATGAAAGTTCCAATGAGTCCAATCATACAAGCTCTAGAGTTCCATATTTCTGCTGTCTTAGTAAACCCAAGAAATGGAGGCTTAAATTGTGGCTGCACTCTTGGAAATTCAACCTGAAAAGAAAAAAAAAAACCCAATTACTTCATAATTTGTCAAAAAAAAAACATAAATATAAGAACATGAAGTGCATACACCAGAAGGGGGTTTGAGTGCTTGAACAGTGAATGAAATTCTTCTGTTCTTGTTGTTAAAGTTGTGATTTTGAAGGAAGAAAAGGTGTTGGTTTGTAGAGTGAAGTGATTTGGTTCCTAAGAGGAATGATGATTGCAATGTTGTTAATGACAATGAGGTAGCCATGGCAATGGTTGATAGTTGCAACTACTTGTTCATTGTTGGGTTGGGGTTATCTACTTTTTTTTCTTCTTTTTTCTTAGTTCTATTTTCCACTTGTTTTTGTGTGGTTTAGAATCATGTTGGAAGAAGGTGGGGTTGAGACACTGGATACGTGTTGCGATAACTATGCTACATAACATAGTTAGATTTAGGCTTAAATGGAGTTTTGACTCTCTTATTGTGACGAATTCGAAATTTTAACCCCTCCAATTTCAAAACTTGGATTTCAACCCCTTATTTTAAATTTTTTACAATTTTTTTCACCCCAATCACATTTGATTTATTTTTATTTATGTGACAATGATGATGTGTATGTCATCTTTTGTTTTTTTGACACACGATAATTATCTTTATCAATCTAATTTTTTTCTTTAAAAGTTACTAGAAAATTTCAAAATATCATAAAATTAGAAAAAAATTATTTTAAAAAAATCTATATATAAATCACAATAAAAAATAATAAAAATCATGAAAAATACTAGGAAAACCGGAAAAATATCATAAATTTTAAATTGATTTTTATGGTACTTGTTTTCTAGTATTTTTCTTGATTTTTTATAGTAATTAATTTATATATTTTTTATTTATTTTTTATAATGTTTTCCCTATCTTTATGGCTTTTTTTTAGAATTTTCTAGTAATTTTTATAGAAAATAACTAGGTCAATAAAGATAATTAATACACACGTGTCAAAAAACAAATATAACATATACATCATCATTGTCACATAAGCCAAAATAAATTAAAAGTGATTGGGGTGAAAAAATTCTGAAAAATCTAAAATAGAGGGGTTGATATTCCAAGTTTTAAAATAGAGGAATTAAAATTCCGAATTCGTCAAAATAGGAGAGTCAAAACTGCATTTAAGCCTTAGATTTATTTAGTCAAAAAAACATAGGGTCTGTTTGGCAAAAATAGCGGTTAGCTGATAAGCTAGCTTATAGCGGATGGCTGATAGCTTATAGCTGTTAGCTGATAGCTGATAGCTTATAGCTAATAAGCTAGTTGAAGTGTTTGGTAAAATTAGCGGTTTAACTAGTTGATAAATGTAAAATGACATAAGGACATTCTCAATTAATAATAAAATTTATTTCAATTAATATTTAAGATATTTAGAATTTAATAATTTAAATTTATCAATTCAATATATCATTTATATATTATTATTAACAAATTATTTTTTATTGAAAAAAATGATTTTAAATTTATGTACATTTCAGTTTTTACCTTTTATAAATAAAATTAAACATTAGAGTAAAATATATTTAACACATATATGGAAATTACATTATTGTAAAATTAAAATGCAACCTATAACAATGAATATATATAATGATAACATTGTACTAATTTCTACATATATTTAATACACATACGTAAATTATATTATAAAAAACATAAATATATTGATTTAAATATTTTTTTTGTGTTGGTATTGATTTAAATATATAATGATACTACATTGTATAAGTATAAGACATCATATGCTAATGTGTAGAAAAAAAAAAAGAAGTCATTCGCTGGCTATAACAGAAAAAATGCTTTCTGAAAAAAATAAAATAGTAGAAAGTTAACGTTGGCCATTATAAAAAACAAAGAGTACAGTAAAAAAAGTAAGTATTATAAAAAAAAATAAGTCATTCATAACGTCAAATAATGTAATAAATGATAGAGGGTAAATATGGAATTTAGTTAAAACAATAAGGGTAAATATGTAACAAAATATGATAAGCTATAAGCTATAAGCTCATAAGCTACTTGAAATAGCGTTTCAAAAATAAGCTATAAGCTAGTGAAATAAGCTATAAGCTCATGATAATATGGCAGTTACCAAACAGGGCTTACGAGCTTATAAGCTATAAGCTTTAAGCTATAAGCTAATTTTTTGCCTTGCCAAACAGACCCATAGTTAGATTTATATTGAATCTTTGCTAAGTCTGCCGCCCCCCTCTCTCAAAGAAACTCTAATTTGATTCGAGATGTAAATGATATATTTATGATATTAATTACAAACACTACAAAAAAAGCCCACATTTGAGACGAAATTTTTCCTCTCAAATGGACCAATTTTCATCACAAATGTACATTTGCAAGGACATTTGGGAGGAAACCAGTCGTTGGTAAATCAAAGGCTGTTGGGATGACATTTGGGAGGAAATTTCCTCGCAAATGGTGTCAGACCATTCTGCAGGACATTTGCGAGGAAATTTCCTCGCTAATGTAAAAGCTGAAATTCACGCGCATTCACGTGGGGGACAATGATGTGACATGTCTGCACATACATTTGCGAGGAAAATCAGTCACAAATTTAATTATAAATAAAATAATTATAATTTTAAAAATAATAATTAAAATAAAATTAAAATTTAATCAATATTAATTTTAATCAATATTAAATTTGGTGATCAATTTTTTTTAAAAAATTGCAAAAAAAAATTTGCGGGAAATTCGAATTTTCGTTTAAATTTATTGCGGGAAAAAATGAAAATTTATGGCGGGAAAAAATGAAATTTGAATTTTCGTCAAAATTTATTGCGGGAAAAGATGAAATTCAAATTTTCGTTTAAATTTAATGCGGGAAAAATTTGAAAATTGAATTTTGCGCCAAAATTTCGCGGAATACATTTGCGAGGAATATAAAAAAAATTAAACAGAAAACATTTGCGAGGAAATTTCCTCGCAAATGTATAAAAAAAATTAAAAAAAAATAAAAACCTGGTTTAAAAATACGTTTTTAAAAATAAAAAATACGTTTTATAAAATAAAAAAAACGCCAAAAATAATATATTTCAACTAAAATACCTATTTAATTTGTTAAAATATGTTTTAAAATTTTTAATTTGTTCCAAAAATTGATATATATATATATATATATATATATATATATATATATATGATATATATTATGAATTAAAAATAATTTAATGAAATGATAAAATTAAAAGATGAAAAATTTGTTAGAGATGATGTTGAAAGAATAAAATGATAAATTTATTAGAGATGTTGTTGAAAAGAAAATATGAAAAATATAAAATTTGTGAGAGATATGATGTTGAAAGTGTTTTGAAGAAAAGATTTTATTTTAAGATAATATAAAATGAAGAAAAAGTGTTGAAGAAATTGAATAGAAAAAAGAAAAAGAGTTGAAGAAGTTGAAGAGAAAGAAGAAAAATGGTTGAAGAAATTGAAGAGAAAGAAGAAAAATGGTTGAAGAGAAGAATGAAAGTGTTGAAGAAATTGAAGAGAAAAAAGAAAAATGGTTGAAAAATTTAAGTGAAAGAAGAAAAGTATGGAAGAAATTGAAAGAAAGAAGAAAAATGGTTGAAGAGTTTGAAGAGAAAGAAGAAAAGTGTTGAAGAGATTGAAGAGAAAGAAGAAAAATGGTTGAAGAATTTGAAGAGGAAGAAGAAAAGTGTTGAAGAGATTGAAGAGAAAGAAGAAAAATGGTTGAAGAGAAAGAAGATAAGTGTTAGAGAAAAGTAGTATAGAATATGAGTATTCGAGAGTAGATAGTGTGGTATATATAGAAAAGTTGTTGGAGGAAAAAATAATAGAAAAACATTTGAGAGGAAATTTCCTCTCAAACGTTTTCTGACTGATTTGCGCGTGGACCCCTTTACATTTACGAGGAAATACCGAAAGTTGTTGACTTATAGGATGAACCCAAGAATTGTCTCTGGTGCTGAAGTGAGTTTGTCTATAGACCTCATTGACATAAGGTTCTCTCTCCAGATTATTTGCCTAATTTTTCAAAAAAATATTGATTAATATTTAAATATATAATTCAATATATTAAAAAAAAAACTAATTAAATATATTGTTATACCAAATGCCGAGCATGAGTGGAGAAGCTGACACATCCCCCGGTGTGCAAGTTAGTACCCTTGGCATTAGCTCTATTTTGCTTATTGACTTCACACTGAGCTAGATAAGCCTCATTTTTAGTCTAATGCTCTACAAATTTGTCCCAGACATTCTCTCCGATAAATTATGGACGATATTGGTCTGAATCTTTTAAGCAGCGCATTTTCTCGGTGTAAAGCTTTTGTGAGAATCGCCTACCACATGCTAGCTCAAAATTTTCCTTAACCATTTCTTCATGGTAAGGCTCTCAGGTACAGTATCTCTGAAATAATAAATATATTCATTAGATATAATAAACATTTAAATCTTAAATGTAATTATTATATATGTATGTAATCATGAAAATATTTGTGTTTACCTTAAATTCATCATAAAACTGCTTCCTTAATTGATGATCTTTTATCACTAATTTTCTGTAGCTGGGGGCAAACTGTTTGAGGGCGAGTTTGACAACTTGAGCTACCCCATTGACTGCATCTTTAGACGGCTCCAACCTACACACATTAATCTTTTAATGAAATTAAAGATAAAATTAAAATTAAAATATATTTACCCATTGCCTTGAGGAAATATGACCCTTTTATCACCCAATACTCGAACACCTTCGGTGAAGCGACGTCTTGGTGGTCTGAAAGCCACTGGTCGCTCTTGCTCCTGTGAGCCTTGTGGTTGTGACGACGAACCTTCTTGATGTGGTTGTCGTCCTTGTTGTTGTGACGACGACGAACCATCCTAATGTGGTGTTCGTCGTCGTCGTTGTTGTTGTTGTAGTTGTTGTTGTTGACTGAAAGCTTCATTAGGTGTATATTGCATAAAACCCAATAAATCATCATCATAGTCATTGGTTACACCAGTATTAAGAAAAGGCATATTCGATAAGTCAAACTCAGGAATATCATTCAAGAAGCTAGTATCAAGTCTATATGCTGGTGATGGTGTTGGATAGGGAGACCTCAGAACATCAACCGAAGACCTTCGTGGAGTCGGTCTAGAGCGCACATCAACACTGGAGGAGTGTGATGGAAGAGAAGACCTCGAAACATCAACCGAAGACCTTCGTGGAGTCGGTCTAGAGGGCACATCAACAGTGGAGGAGTGTGATGGAAGAGAAGATCTAGGAACATCAATTGAGTTCCTCCGTGGGGCAGCTGTAGGTGGAGTAGATGCCGCAGAAGTGGATTCTCGAATAGAAACTCCTCCAGCTTGACGAGCCGTCAGAATTTTCGGTATCATACTTCTAGCAATCCTTTTTATCATTTTTGCCGACTTCTTTCCCTTTTTCTGATTGTCCTGATTATTTTGATCTGTCATCCCTGCATTTTAAATAAAATTAAACAAGATTAAATAAACGAGTAAAACAATTTAATTAAAATTAAACAATCCAGTACAACGATAAATAGTTACTATATATGATAACAAAAATTAAACAAGTTCTAATTGAATATATTTTTAATTCATTACTAATTAAAGATAAATAGTTACAATATGATAATAAAAGTTCTAATTTGATATTTTTTAATTCATTACTAATTAAAGATAAATAGTTACGTACAATATGATAATAAAAAGTTCTAATTGAATATATTTTTAATTCATTACTAATTAAAGATAAATAGTTACAATATGATAATAAAAGTTCTAATTGGATATAATTCATTACTAATTAAAGATAAAGTGTTACAATATGATAATAAAAAGTTCTAATTGGATATATTTTTTAATTCATTACAAATTAAAGATAAATAATTACAATCGAGATTTATTCATCATCATTGTCATTATTATAATATGTATCTTCATCTTCATTGTCTTCATCTTCATTATCTTCGTCTTCATTATCTTCCGAGTTATGTGCATCATCATCCTCATTATCGTTATTGTTCTGCACCACTGCTACAAACGCCTCAAACTCAATTTGATCACCATCAACTTCTTGGTCAACCAAGTTTGTAATGTGATCGACTTCAATCATCTCGGGAACTCTTGACATTTCATCATCTTGGTAAGGTGCTTCTATATCTGGAACAGTTTTTTCAATTTCACCTCTTGGTTTTGACTTGATAGCTGAAGACCATCCTCGTTTACACCGGTGATGAGAAGGATAAGGTACATAATACACTTGACAACACTTAGTCGCCAGGATAAACGGATCAAATCGATTATACCTTTTACTCATTAGTATGTCAACAAGTTTGTGCTTTGGATCAATTTTTGTCCCATTAGTTGGGTCAAACCAGTCACAATAAAATAACACAACATTGTTGTCTTGACCCTCATAATAGTAACTCAATTGAAATATGCGCTTAATCACACCATAGAAGTCATCTTCGCCACCATCACTGACCCCCTTGACATAAACTCCACTACTTTTCGTTTTTTTGCCCACTGTCCATGACTCAGTTTCAAATTTATATCCATTTAAAAAGTATGTGTGCCATTCAATGACATTTCTCCGAGGACCTTCAACTAATCCTCTGAAATGATTCATTTGTTCATATTTTGCCACTTTATCCTTAAACCATTCTGGAAAGTTGGTATATGTGTCTCCAAGTTGTTTCTTTTCAAAAAATTCAATATATGGTTCAACTTCAATGCAATTAATCAAGACATGAACTTCGGCTGATCGCATCTCTTCATCGTTCATCCAATACTCTTTTGCTGCCCCTGAAGAACGCCCAGAAACACGAAATACCGACAAAGCGGAAGAGTTACTTTCATCAGGAACATCATTCCGCGTTCTTCTCGGTGTTAGCATCATGTTGTTGAAATAATGAGAGCAAAAATGAGTGGTTTCCCGATGCAAGTAAGATGCACATATTGACCCTTCAACTCTTGCTTTATTTTTCACTGTTCGCTTTGAATCACCCATGAATCTTTCGAAAGGATACATCCACCTATATTGAACAGGTCCACCAAGCATAGCTTCATACGCGAGATGTACCGGAAGATGTTCCATAGAATCAAAGAAAGCAGGGGGAAAAATTAGCTCCAATTTACAAAGTATTGTAGCAATATTCTTATCCATTTTAACAAGTTCATCCATCCTGAGCGTTGAAGCACATAAATCTTTAAACAATTGACTCAATTCAGTCAATGGATTCAAGACATGATTTGGTAATGAACAAAACGCAATTGGGATTAAGCGTTCCATAAAAACATGAGAATCGTGACTTTTCATCCCTCGCAATCTTCCATTGTTGACATCGGCACACCTTGCCAAATTTGAAGAATATCCGTCTGGCATTCTCAATTCTTTTAACCACTGACAAACAGATTTTGCCTCATCGAATGTTAAACAATAAACCGCCTTGGGTTTTAGAACTTTTCCATTTGGAAGACGTTTTAGGTGCAACTCCGGTCTATTGCAAAGCTTCTCCAAATCAAGTCTAGTCTTCTCATTATCTTTTGTTTTACCAGACACATTCATGACTGTGTTCACTATATTATCACAAAAAAATTTTTCAATGTGCATAACATCAAGATTGTGTCTTAGTAAATTGTCCTTCCAGTAAGGGACGTCCCAAAAGATACTTCGTTTTGTCCAGTTGTGCCTCTCGCCATATCCATCGTATCTGACTCTTTTTCCAACATCTGGATATTTATCTAGGCCGCTCACTACTTAAGATATGTCATACGAAGATAACAAAGTAGGGGGACCATCTCTTTCTACAGTTCCTTTCTTGAACTCATCCTCCATCCGCCGAAATTGATGATTTTTAGGTAACAGCCTACGATGACAATCAAACCACAAAGTCTTTCCTTTTATTTGAAATGCTTTGGTGTCACGCATACAATGTGGACACGCCAATCTTCCATGAGTCGACCAACCAGACAACATGCCATATGCAGGAAAGTCATTAATGGTCCACATCAAAGCAGCCCTCATTTTGAAATTCTCCTTCTTTGCAATATCATACGTCAATACACCATTCCAGAGCCTCTTCAAATCATCTATTAACGGCTGTAAGTATACATCAATGCCATCCGTTGGGTTCGACGGTCCCGGGACAATACAACTCAAGAACATGTACGGTTTCGTCATGCACATCTCAGGAGGAAGATTATACGGAGTGACAATAATTGGCCAACAAGAATACGACGATGCAGACGCTTGGAAATAAGGGGTAAAACCATCAGAGCACAATCAAAGTCTTACATTACGTGGATCATTCGCAAAATCAGGATACATTTGATCAAAATGTTTCTAAGCCATCCCGTCACATGGATGTCGCATCTCATTTGAATTTGCTGCGTTGTAATGATGCCATGTCATTTTGCTCGCAGTTTCCAATGATGCAAACAATCTCTGCAACCTCGGTATTAACGGCAGATAAAACATTGACTTAACCGACACCCGTTTTTGCTTACGATGCACATCACTTTTGCGGACCTGATACCTCGGTGCATTACAAAATTTACACTCCTCCAGATCACCGTCATTCGTACCAAACTCGTTGTCGTAGAACACCATGCACCCATTAACGCAACAGTCTATCTTGTTAACTTGCAGTCCCAACTTCGACACCAACTTCTTCGGTTCGTAATAACTAGATGGCAGATTTTCTGGTACATGCGACACATCCAACACCACCTTGTTAAAGAAATCCATGCAATCTTTAGGTACATTCCATTTTGACTTGGCGGCTAAAAACCTCACGCACACCGATAACTTCGACTCAGACGACCCTTCATACAACGGTCGGTTCACTTCCTCCAACATTGCATAAAACTTCAGTGCTTTCTGGTTCGGGATTATTTCCTCTTCGCCTCCCCCTTCGTACGACAGGTTCACCCCGAGAGCGTCGCCAACCATATCATCCATCCTATCAAAGTTTTCACAGTCCGCATGCGCTTCACTGCCCGAAGCCTGCGCATTGACATCAATCTACTGGGTGTTAGTATCCGCCGGCTCTTCTTCACCGTGATGTCTCCACACGTAATAGTCATTCATAAATCCATCTTTTTTTAAATGAGCCATGATTTCTTCTTGCGTCTTAATCTTGACACACATACATTTGATACACGGACATCTTATCCCTCCTTCCGTCCTAAAATCTTCTCGTGACTTCGCATACTCAATAAATTGTTCAACTCCTTCCTTAAAACGAGCTCTAATCAACCTCATGCCCGGATATTTTCTTTTGTACATCCAACTTCGGTCAGATCTAATTTGATCCATCTATATATATACGTACCGAGTCGTTTCCAATAATAAAAATTAATCAGTTTCAATAAATTAATTAAATATTTTATCTATTAATTAATACATTAAACTAAATTAACGATGAACTAAATATTTTTACTAACATATATTTATAGCACTATCTTTTTATAAAATTGTTTTCATATATTATAAAATATATCTTTTTATCAACTAAAATATTAATTAAATATAAATATTTTTACTAACAATACATTTAAAAACTAACAATATTTTTAACGACTAACATTATTTTTACATCATATTTTTTTAGTCCGCACAAACGACACTTAAATTAACATATTTTATTAATTAATAACTATTTAAAATAAATAAGATATACTAACCTCAGATAATTATGTCAGTGAGTTTAGATGAAGAGAAGACACCGATCCAACAATCAACGCACAACAACAATCACCCTAAAAGATGAAATTAAAAATTATAAGAAAATACCATATTTAATTAACATTATTGTTAAAGAAGTACATATAAATTAAAAAGAAAATAATCAAAAAGAGTCACTAATTATAAGGGGGTGGGGGAAAAAACATATAACACAGTGGGTGGTGTGGCGCCACTGAGTTTGTTTGTTTCATTTTTTTTTGTAAATTTTTTATTTTAAATTAATAAATAATATAATACTAATACTAATAATGTTTTCACACTATATTTACTAACTAATTTTTTTAGTCAAATTTAGGATATATTAAATTTAAACTACAATACATTTAATTAAACATTAACATTATTTTTAACCACTAATATTAACTAACTAATATTTTTTTAGTCAAAACAAACTAACACATAAATTAATAACATATTTAACTAATAACTATTTAAAATACATAAGATATATACTTACCTCAGATAATTATACCGATGAGTTTAGAAAAAGGAAGAACCGATCCAACAACTTCAAAGCACAACAAACAATCACCCTAAAAAAAGTTTAAATTAAAACATTATTAATTAACATTATTTAACTAATATTTTTAAAAGACTAATGTTAAACTATACAAATTAAAACTAAATAACAACCTAAATAAAGTACTTAATTTAAATAAAAAGTAATATTAAAATAAATTTTAATTAATTAATTATTGGGTGGGGGGCGTACTAATTTATTTTTAAGAGATGGGGGTTTGAATTTGGAAACATATATAGTAGGTGTTTATTACAATTTTTTTAATTAATTTTTTAATTTAAAGTAATAAATAATAATAATAATAATAATTTATAATTTGTCATTTTTCTTAGTTATCTTTTAAAATATAACATATATATATTATGAAAAGTACAATATATATATATATATATATTGTGCAACATTAAGTTATATCACCCTAAAAAATATAATTAAATAATAAATCGATTAGACTATATTTTTATATTATAACAAATTAATATTTTTATATCACCCTAACTAATTTTTTTACAAAACAAACTAATTATTACATAATATTATTGAACTTATATTTTCAATATTAATTAACATTATTTAACTTATATTTTAAAAAGACAAACATTATTATATATACTTAATTAACATAAATAGAAATAATACCATAGATTATAGTTAATTAATTAGGGGGGGGGGGAGGGGGAGCCGTATCTATTTAATTAGGGGGGAGGGGGGGAGACGTAGGGGTGGACAACGGTCAGTTATCGGTTGAAAATCCCGCATCCGAAATAAACCATGGATGAGAAAATCCCACCCAATTTCGTCCGTTTGTATGAACGGTTAGATCGAATTTCGGTTGTGACGGGTTGTCGGTTGCACGGGTGGTTTATCACGGTTTAAATAGCGAGAAAAAAATAAAGAAGAAAAAGGAGCTTTAAAAGAAAGAAACCCAGAAAAATCAACTATAAAAAAAAACAACTATTTGTTGTTGTAATACATTCAAGCAATTAATCAAATGCTCTAATTTTTCACCAATATGAACCCTTTCCTCTCCTCTATAAATATTGTGTTGTTCATCTTATTCATTCAAGCAAAGTTATGGACAGATCTAAAAGAAAGATATCACTTCTTCTTATTCAATAAAGCAAAAACATAGATTCAATAAAGAGAGAAAAATAGAAGAAGAAACAGATTATGAGAAAGAAAGAAAAAAGATGAAATAAATCTTGAGTAGTGTAGATTAAGGAAGAAGATTTTTTGACCAAAAAGGAAGAAAAAAGATGAAGAATACTAGATAGGAACAGTATAAAGATCAAAGGAAATGTGAGAGAGGATAGAGGAAGAGGCTAGAATTAGGTTAGTGTTATTGTTTAATTGATTGATTGATTTGGTCAAATTTTTGCTATTTTAATAATCTATGGGCCAGGTTCCGTAAAAGAAGTAAAATAGTCTATGTCTCTATGGGCTAGGTGAGGTATGGATCGGTTTGTATAGGGTACCGATGGTTCAATAATCCTAAACCGAACCGACCCATTTTAATCCATCCCAATCCATTTAATTGGCCCAAGTCACCCGACCCATCCGACTTTATCCGCCCGATCGGTTTAGCATGGTCCGGTTAGACCGGTTTCAAGTGGATCACGGTTATTTGTCCACCCCTAGGGAGACGTATCTAATTAATTAGGGGGGAGGGGGAGCCGTATCTTTTTAATAAGGGATGGGGTAGTTTTTTAATTTTGAAACACAGTGGGTGTGTTTCTTTCAAAAATAATTTTATAAATTAATTAATTTATAGTAATAATAAGTAATAATACTAATATAAATTATTAATCAACAATTAAAAATAAATTAACCAAGTTAAAGTACTAACCTTGAATAATATGATGATAGATGCGATGAAAAAGAGCTCCGAACCAAAATATTGCAACAACAACCCAACAACAACAACAACCTAATTAAATAATAAAATCAAAAAATGTGTTAAAAAATATACAATAACAAAGATTTAGATAATATAAAAAATATTAACATAATTTTAGAAATAACCTTGATTAATAATAAGATGATAAAATAGAAGTAGATAAATATAATTTGAGTGAAAGAGAATTTTTGAGAGAAGAATTATATTAGAAATGAATGAATGATTGTGAAATAGAAGTAGAAATGAATGAATGAATTTTGAGTATGATAACTGATATATATATAGAAGAGGATAGGGGGAGCGTACAATGAAAGAGTCGTTGCACATAACGTTCGATTTTCAATGTGGGCCCAACATTTGCGAGGAAATCTGCAAAATTTTCGTCGCAAATGTTAATTGTGTCATATCGTGCGAGATCGTGGCAAAAAAACGCAGAACGCGTGTGAAAAACGTGCTAACGGGCGAACATTTGCGAGGCAAATCACTGTAGTTTCGTCGCAAATGTTTTTCAACGTCAGATCAGTCAGGAATCTCATCAGTTCGATGGGTCACACTACATTTGCGAGGAAATTTCCTCGCAAATGTAAAACATTTGTGAGGAACCCAGTTTCCTCTCAAATGTTGGTCACAAATGCAAAATTTCCTTGTAGTGAAATGTCTCAAATATTGTATTGAGGTGAATTCTTAAGTACCCAGCTTAGTTGGACAGATATCGGTACCTTGTTGATGTGGATACAAGGTGGGAGATCATTAAAAGCTAGATTATATTTTTTTAAACTTTTCTATTTTAAACACTACATTTTAATATTTGCAATTATATCCTTTCCACATATATAACTATCAATATATTTTCTTTTTAATATTATATCATTGTTTTCATAGAACTATGCAAAAACGTCTTGACAAAAAAAACAATATATGCAAAAACGTATGATTTCTTCTAAAAATTGAGAGAGAACCAACTGTAGTAGAGGATAGACAAGCATCAAAGGTTAAGGAGGCAGTTGAGAACAATCAAGAAAAAACATATATACCCCCTCTTCCTTACAAACCTCCAATCTCATATCCTCAAAGATTTGTAAAATCTAAGATTGTGGGGCAGTTTTAAAAGAAAATCTCTTGTTGCAAACTCGACATAGTTGAAAAAAATGTTGATAACACACTCTTTAAACGAGTATCTCCCGGCATATTAAAAGTCCACCTAGAAAATAATATTTTCAAGATAAAACACCTCCATTTGTCTCCAAGAAAAAGAAAGGAAAAAGAAAAACACCTATGAGATGGTTCGACATGTTCAAATAGAGACCTACTCATGTTGGGCATAATTTTAAGAATGTAAGTCTAGATGAGGATCCATATTGATCTAAAGGGATAAGAAGTCGAGCTAACCCACGAATTTTTAATCTAATATTTTTGTTTTCATTTTTTCTAATTTGCAGCAAAAAAAAAGATCTATCAACTTTATATAGGCGTGAAACTCCAGGTTTTTCTACTCTAATTCTACTCTTGAGTCGCAACAGTGAGGACACTGTTGGATTTAAATTTAAGGGAGAAGTTTTACCAATTTCAATGAAAACAAAATTGGTCGAAACCGGGGTATCCACCGCCGAACATAGTGACTAATCCTTCGTTAGATTGGAGACACCTCAAAGGATGGTATAGCTAGCCCATAGATTTTAAGATGCTTCATGCCCAAGATGAGGATCGAACCCTCGACCCTTGGTTAAGAGAGGATGAGCCCCTACCGCTCAACCACATCATCTAGGTTGCTTTCATTTAAATTTAAGTTGATTTTAATTTTTCTTTAATGCAAATAAATTTTTATGATATTTTTAATTTCTCCGAAAAATTGAGCCATAACTTTTTTTTTAGGAACGTTGCAATTTTGAAATTTTAAAGTTATGCACGAAATTGAAACCAAATATGAAAGTTTAGAAAATTTTCATACTAGCTATACCATGCTTACACCTATCATTTTTACACCTTAAATATGTAGATCAAATTGGATACTTGTTTTACCTTAGCTTAAATTTCAGGACCCTATACTAATCTTTGAGTAAATCTATACGGTAGTCGGCACCATCTAGGATCACTATATAAGTAGGAGAGTCAACAAATATAAGTGAATGATTTGAACAAAAAGCTACAAAAGGAAAAATAAAGTCTGAAAAGGAGTCCGCCTATTTAGTCAGGTGACCCTCACCCGGTCATTTAGCCCAAACTACGATAAACACCTTCAAGATATAAAAATTTATGTGCTAAGTAGTAATATGTCAAAGATATATGCAAAAAGAAAAACAATCGGATCATAATCACTAACAGACTCACTACCATGTGTGTGTGAATAGATAACAAGTTTAATGTGATTGCCAAGTGGATCAAAGAGGGCGATGTAAAAGGAAATGCAAAGTAAGTTTAGGCATAGCAACATGATTTGAAATGGTCTATATAAGTAAGAGATTTTAGGTCAGAACTCTGATTTGAGTATCATGATATTTCTAGTAAGTTAATTTCTGAATTTGCATGGTTTGGCCGAGATTGAATATATGACTATAAGGATGACATTGTTGTTTTATTTTCTCTATCACTAAAAGATATACTACCTCCGTTCCTTATTATAAGAGACAAGTCACTTTTTAGATTCATTGAATAATTAATGTATCTGGTCCATATTATAAACCAGATACATTAATTATTTAATGAATCTAAAAAGTGGTTTGTCCCTTATAATAAGGAACGGAGGTAGTATTTCTTTTCTTGAGGATAAACAATGATTTAAGTTTAGGGGAATTTGATACACCGAAAAATGCACTATTTATTTAGTTAATTTAATATATGTTTTTATTAATTATTTCTACATTTCGATTGTATCACTTTGACATTTTAATGTTTTTCAGTCACTTACTCTAGAACCAGCTAGAAAGACACATTGATCAAAATGAACCAAAAAGAGACAAAAAGGCCACACAAGTGCAGCCCAAAGGACCACACAAGTGCAGCCCATGAAGAAGCACACACGTGTAGAGCACGCGCGCAGCCACCTGCCCTTCACAAGGGTATAGCGACCACTACAACCTCCTTCCTAGCGGCCGCCCTCCTCAAAACAGCTGGTAGCGCAGGCTACAAGCCTCATCACGCCATCCGTGCCAATTTCAATTGTGTGGCTGAAAGCCACACACGCATAAGTTCTACATCGGGCAAAATTCAACTTTTTGCAATTGAAGATTAGTATAAATAGGTCATCTCTTGTCACTTTCAAAATACACCACCTAACTTCTTTGAGTTGTAAATTGAGAGATAAACATAAAACTCTTTTGTTATTAGTTTTGTATAATCTCAATAGTTAAATCTCTCCAGTTTTTGTTCTAGTGTTTGTACTCAAAGTCCTTTTTATTAATTCAGGTTTTTATTTATTTATTTATTTATTTATTTTTATTGTCTTTATTTATTGTTTTCATTTATTTTCTTGTCTTTATTATTTTATTGCTTTTATTTATTTCTGCTTTAGTTTATTATGTCTATTTTAATTTCCATCTATTTATTTATTTTGTCTTTAGTTTTATTTATGTCTAGCTAATTTAATATTGCTAGGATGTCAAATTAAGAGCTAATAGGGTTCGGTGGTTAGTTTTTGTGACCGCTTTTAATGAGTTTCTATAATCAATTCTTAATTATATGTTTCCATAACTTATCACGAGATTGAGAATTATTTAAGGCATAGGCCAAAATTAGCGAGAGCGGAGGTTTATACAAGATAGTAAAAATTGAGCATTAAATCTAAAGACCACAAAAGCTATTTAGGATTAGTGAAATTTTATTGTTTTTCAAAAAGTATTTTTATAAATAGGTGGAGTGAGCGAGAGCCGGCATTGATTTTATATAAATATAATACTAGTCAAAATTAGCGAAAGCTGCGATTAATGTTTTTAAAACAATATAATTCTTTTGAAAACTAAACTTTTTACCTAGCACAAATTAAATATTGAACCCTCTAAAGTAATTAAGATCACATCCAAGTAATTCCTTTATTAATTAATCCTATTTAAATCTAATTGAAATTCTGGCATACTACTTATATTATGTGTAATGAGATGTGCCAACTTTAATGATGTGGTGTATGATGTGGGCACATCATTCAAACGTGTAATATAAGTAATAAAGTAACAAATAATAAAAACAGTAAATGACACAAGAGAATCGTTAACCCAGTTTGGCCCAAACGTCCTAATCTGGGGGCATACTAAGTCAGGAAGGAAATCCACTAGTATAACGCTGTTCCTAAGATATCCGGCTTACACCTCGATTTGCAACTTAGGAACTCGCCAATACCCGTGCTATATTTCTACCTAGGTACCCCATAGACAAGAGAAACCCATCTCACTCCCCATCCTAAACACAGACCAGTGTTATCTATGACAAATACAATCAAAGGTAGAGAACACTCTCCAAACAAAAGATATACCACTCGTACTTCAAAGCTTAGAGTAGTAAACAATATTCCTTGCTTAAAAGCTTCAGATTACAACTCAATAAACTCAGTCCTTATGCAAGCATCAAGACAATACTTTGAAAAGGCTCACAAATAACAAAAACAACAAGACTCAAACCGTAAAACTCTATTCTTCAATGACGGCTTAAGTGAGTATTCGGGTTAGTCTTCACACACACACACACACACACACAGATATATATATATATATATATATATATAGTCTTCTGAGTAGCACAAGTTGTAGATGTGTCTTGGACTTCAAGATAGCTCTTGTAATAATTATGACCCAAGAAACATAAAATTGAACCATATAAAATATTTCCATAATTGGAAAATACTTTTTACAAAAGAATTAGGGTTATAAGTAATCCTAATGGTTCATAAAGAGCGTGCGTCTTGGCCAGCAAGCTAAGCAAGATACAAGCGAAACAAATCTTTCATATAAGATATGGCGCGTAAATAAGCTCAATACTTCCGGAGTTCCAAGTTATGGGCACATTATATTGCACATCATTTCAGATGTGTGCACATTATTTTCCACGTCATATTTTGCCAAAAATAAGGCCAACACAAAAACACTAACACTAATTTTTAATTTATAAAACGTGACAACCTCAATTTTAATTACTAGCTTTAGATTTACAAGTAACAATAGAACACGGTAATCAACATTGGTCTCTTGGGTTCGGTAATCTTTTAAAAACTACGGGATACGACTGTCGACTGTGCACTTGCAGTCATTGATTTATACTATACACAATTTGTCTGATCACTAATTTATCATTATATATCACGGTTTGCTTAATATGCACTTTTGTTACTTGGGTAAGGTTGTATGTTCCACCAATTTTTTCTTCTTTTGTACTTTTTCTTCTAATTTATATATTATCAATTGCTTTAAAAAAAATACTCATACAAAATAATTTCTATATGAACATTTTTTAAATACAAAGTCACAAACAATTATATTTGTTAGACTATATGGCTATTCACTAAGAGAGGAATGATGAATAAGTGACCCAAAACTCAACACGAGATTTTAAAAAGATTTTTTATTTATGCAGAAGCAAACCACAGATCATAGTCTACTATGCACCAATTTGATCAAAGGAGAAGTTGCATGCACACCTAATAGATTGATAATGATAAAACCAAGGTTATGTGATACGATTAATCAAATCAATGTTAATTCACTTTTTAACTTTTTGAAAAGGTTTTGTCAAGTATTTAAGGTTAAGCAAGCAAGTATCACAAAATTAAGATTTGATAGAGGAATTTTGTCAAACACTTAGAGTGTAATGTGAATTTCAAGTTTTTGCTTCAAATAGATTGTGAAATTTTCACTAAGTGTTTTTGTCAAACACTTGGGGTGTGCAAATTTTACATCAATGAAATTCACTTTACAACTAAGCAATTGCACACAAAATTCAACAAATTCTAAAACACAAACTAAAAACAATAAAGCAATAAACGAACACAACGATATAATTAGGGAGTTTCCGGGTTTTTGTCATCCTTGCTTGTGGCACAGTACTTGTCCCCCCAATTCCATGGAAATTGAATTGAGAATTTATTAAGAAAATCAATTGAATACAAAATAATGCACAAGAGTAGATTTACAAACAGTTCGAGTACTAAGCTCGGTGACTACACTCTCGAACGCGTATCTAAATCTTGTACGAACACCTTCACCAGAGAACCCTTGTAATTGATCGCTCGGCTGATCCTCCGCCTCCATAGTGAAGACCTCAAGATTAATCGAACACTTCTTCGAAACCTAGAAAACTTAATGAGAAACCTTCCTTCAAGTTCTCAATCCAAAAGTTGCATCAATGCAACCACCATGGAAAGTTATCAATCAATCACTTTTGAACCTTCTTGAACCCACTTAAAGGATTATCAATAGTTGGATCTTGGTGATTTGATTGAAGATGATGACACCTTGAAAACCTAACCTCTAGATTCAAAATTCTCTCAATTCTGATCTTATAATAAGTTTCTCGTTAATACAAGTGATAAGACATGTTGCTATTTATAGGGAAAAATGATAGAGTAAAATTTTGGCAAATTTAACAATAGGCTTTGTATCGATACATCATTAAATGATAGCAGAAAAAAATTAAGTATGACTGATATGTATATCAGATGTGCAGGCCCGGCCCTGTGGGGTGTGCCGGGTGAGCCACCGCGCAAGGCCTCAAAAAATTAGAGGCCTCTAAATATTTGTATGTGTCTATAAAATTTAAATATATGTATAAAAAAATAATCACTTTGTTATTGCTTAAAAATATTTTGTTTTTGCTAAAGAAATAGATTTAGTAGACATATTTTTAATTTGATAAGTAACTTTGTGATCTATTGTAAAAAAAGACGTAATGTAAACTAACAATATTTTGTGATTAAATACAATCATATGTTCATTTTTAAGCATATAATTTTTTCAAAGAAAATTGATGTATTTGGTTAAAAAATTGGACTATATATATTAATTTTGGTTGACCAATTTTGCATTATATTTTGAAACGGAGAGAGTATTAATTAAGATTACTATAAAATATGTTAAACTTAGTTGGCATGCATGAGGACATTGCATTTGATAGGTGAAATTTTTAGCCATTAGACGATTTGACTAAAAGAAAAACAATGTTGGGTGAAATATAGATCAGACTCTGTTGATATACTATTAATGTAAGACCCATAATTCTAATTGTAACAAAAATAAATTCTAGTGTTGAAGTAGTAGTTGAAAGTTTAAACTGTGTTACTAGTCTTTATCATCTATAAATAAATTATTGAGATCATGCCAGCCCAGACTTAACCCAAGTCCTTTAATCTATTTTTATCTGTTAAAATGTTTTAATATAGTTAAAATTCCAAAATCTACATTGGTTAATTTTTTAAAACGGACTAGATATACTAGCTAGTTAAAAATTTTACAAATTTCTGATTACCATAAAAATTTAAACGGAGACTTTATATATCGACTATAATGAGAATTTAATCTCGTTATATTTTTCCGAGCTAAGAAACAAAAATTTAGTCGGAATAAAATTTATTCAAAAATTCATGAATAGTTGTAAATAAAAGGTTTACGGTAAAAAAATTTCGGATTAAAAAATCATGACCGTGAGTGATTTACGACTCGTCTGAGAACAAAACATGCCTAATAAAAATTGACTCTTGGTGCCCAAGTTAACGTGTAGTACTTGTTACTGGTTGAGTAGACATTTCTACTATTAAGCACATGGTAATTATTATGCTATGCTAAATGATACTTAATGTAACTAGTTTCATATAACTTGGTGACATGTTTTAGTTACATAGCACTCTAGTCACTTCTCAAATTACTTAAAGTGTCCTATTAATCTATATAAAGACACCAAACCCATGTTGAGGCAAAATCTTAATTTGATGTTTTAATTATGACAAACATCTTTAATTATATTCTAAGTGAATTCTGATCTCCTTGTGATCTGACAAGTGCGTTTGAGTGATTAATATAAGACAGGAACAAAAGCTTATTCATTATATATCACCATTCTTTATTATGTTGAAACTGACACTTTATGAGAATGATCTGGGAACATTCTCTCCTCTGGCAAGACTGTGCGTGCGAAGCTTTTCAACATAAAGCACTTATCTATAACCACTTATCACAAGACAAATATGAACTTTATGCAAGGACTTTTTTATTGATAAGATCTCAACAGTGCATAAGTCATTTTAGGCAAGAAGCAAATAGTGACAAGAGAAGATTTCTATTTTAGTCATGGTTGAAGATTAAACATGAATTTAATATTCAATGTCTCAAAGAATCTTCTACTAGAACATTGCAAGCTGTCACTATTCAAGGACATTTTATGGGCCAACAATATTTAGACAACACACTCTTGACTATGAGTTGTGTTGTACTTGCAAGGACAAGTTTTATATTTTATCCTATGTCCTTTTCCTACATCTATGGAGGCTATGTGTACTTTTGTTGTACACTTGGATAGCAAGAGGATAAGAAGACCAGCTGACTCATAAACACTCCACAAGACTTTCTAATGTGGTAACTTGTCCAGCAAGCAACCGTCTTCTTTTGTATGAAGACTTTCATCAGCAAATGAACAAGAGAACGATGTGAGAACGTTCCCGCGTCTGGACAGCTTTTTGCACATTCTTTGATATATTCTTTCGAGCTGTCTACAGGTGTTGGTATTTGACTTTAAGCAGCTATCCAGCAACGTATAGCCTTGGTAAATAAGTTACCAACACGCTCCTGATTTCAAGAGCTTTAAATACTCACTCTCCACAACCAGAACGTGAAGAACATGCTGAGAACGTTCTGGCAGATTTATTATCTTTCATCAAGTACAATGAGCTGTCATCTTATGGACTTCAAACGGCTAGTTTTTGTCTCCTCTGAAGCAACTTGATGACCAAGGATTGAAGTATTCACATCAGCTATAAATAGCATCCTTGGAGACTTTGAAGAGCACGAGCTTTCAATACAATCTTTCATCTCTCTACTTGTCTTTATTACACAAGTTTTTCCAAGCTCTTCTTTGATCACTTTCACTCTCAGATCTCATCATCATATACTTGGATCAGTATATCTTTAGAGTGAACTAAGTGTTTTTGTAACTTAAGCTTCTCAACGTGGTTGAGTTTATTTGTAAGCTTGTGATCCAACAAACTCTTTATAAAAAGGAAAGGAAGCTCAAGTCAATACGTAACTATTGATTGAGTGTTTTGGTGTTGTATCCTTCCAGCCTGAAGGGTTGGAATAGGTTTAAGCTTGAAGGGCTTAAAAGCTATTGATCTTGGTTTAGATCAAGGAGGTTGTGTATTTGAGATCGTTAGTATCTCAAGATCTTAGTGGATTAATCTCACGGAGAGTGAGGACTGGACTAGCCCTACATTGGGGTGAACCAGTATAAATTGCTTGTGTGCCATTCTCTCTTTACTTCTCTTTATTTAAAGCAAAGCACTACACACACAATTCACTTTTATATTCAGTTTTATAAACTAACCAGATTGATCTCAGATCAATCTCTTCTGTTTGTTTTGAAGTGAAATTTTAATAGGTACTTTTAAACGCTCACAATTCAAACCCCCCTTTCTTGTGAAAAAACTTTGCTACTTCAATTGGCATCAGAGCTCTGCCTCTAAGGTTGAGCATCTAACAAGTGCTAGAGGAAAAGATTTAGGAAGGAAGTAATGGTTAAAGGCGCAAAGTTTATTTCATAAGGAGGATCTTCAAATAGACCACCTCTATTTGAAGGAGAAGATTACTACTACTGGAAGGACAAAATGGAATTGTTCCTAAGGTCACAAGACAACCACATGTGGTCAGTAATTGAAGTTGGTGAATATGAGCCACCTCTACCCAAAGACTCAACAAAACCAAAAACACCAGAAGAATGAACTACTCAAGAATCTGATAGAGTATTCCTCAATCAAAGAGCTAAACTGTTCATCAAAAGTGCCTTGAATAGAGAAGAACATGACAGGATTATGCAATGCAAAACTGCTAAAGAAATGTGGGATACGTTGCAAAATCATCATGAAGGATCAAGCATCATAAAAGAAACTAAGATTGACTTGGGAGTAAGAAAATTTGAACTATTTGAAATGAACGAAGAAGAAACTATAGATCAGATGTATGGAAGGTTCACTGTCATTACAAATGAACTAAGCTCTCTTGGGAAAATCTACACCTCTCATGAAAAAGTAAGAAAAATTCTAAGAGCACTACCAAGAAGTTGGAGACATATAGTAACAGCCATCACTGAAGCAAAAGACTTATCTAAACTCAGTTTAGATGATCTGATGGGATCCCTAAAAATTCATGAATCAATTCTTCAAGAGGACAGACCAGTAAAAAAGAAGATGGTTGCCTTGAAATCCCAAAATGAAGAACATTCTAAGAATGATGAATTCTCAGATAATGATGACTCTCTTCAAGAAGACAATTAAGAAGAATTCGCTCTCTTATCTAGAAGAATTCAAAGATTAATGGTAAGAAGAAATCAGCTGAAGAAATCATTCCCAAACAAAAGGAATGGTACAAAACCTGAAGTTGACATGAGCAAAATTCAATGTTATGGATGTAACCAGTTTGGCCATTACAAAAATGAATGTCAAAAAACAAAACCAAAGACATCACAGTTCAAAAAGAAATCTATGATGGCCACATGGGATGAGCTAGATGAAGATCAACAAGAAGACAATGAACTTGAAGCAAATGTCTGTCTCATGACAAGGTCAAACAATGATGAGGTAACATTTGAACCCTGTGCTTCTTGTCAAAAAACTGAGCATTTATTTGATAATTTATTATATGACTCTCAAATCACAGCTCAAAAGAATGATCAATACTTAAAAGAAATTGAAAAACTTAGATTAGAAAGAGATGCTTTCAAAGCTGATAATGTCACTCTTAAAGAGATTATTATTGACATTAGGAAAACTCATAGATTAGAAATTGATGAAATAAAAACAATTAGTGAAATGTCAGAATGCCCTAAAATCATGGAAGAAAACAAAAGCTTAAAACAAAAGATTTTGAAATTAGAAAAGGATTTAAACTCTTTTGTTAAATCAACAGAAACCTTTGAAAATATCATAGGTTCACAAATTTCAACTTCTGACAAAACAAGAATAGGGTTTAGAACCTCTCAAAATAAGAAACTATATGAAAACCTTTTTGTTCCAAAGAAAAATCAAAAATATAAATGCACCTACTGTTATAGAGATGGTCACATTGAACCTTTTTGTTATAAAAAGGCTAAACAGGAATGAGAACATAGGAAACTAGAACATTCTCAGAACAATCTCCTGAGACAAAGATATACTAAGAGATACAATGAAAAACCATCATATCTGCAGAGAAAAAGATTTTATAAAAATAAAAAGACTAACCCTCAAGGACCCACTAAGTTATGGGTACCTAAGAAACTACTAAACCAAAATGCAGGAATGTCTTCTAGCAACAAAGAACAAGCCTTGGTACTTGGACAATGGTTGCTCAAGACATATGACAGGAGATAGACAATGTTTTCTATCTCTTGAAAAGAAAAAAGGAGGTACAGTGACTTTTGGAAACAATGAAACAGGAACCATCAAAGGTAAAGGTACAATTGGTAAGAAAAACTCAGACAAGGGAATATTCTTAGGATACTCTACTACTTCAAAAGCTTACAGAGTTTACAATTTAAGAACTCAAACTATGGAAGAAACTATGCACGTAAAGTTTGATGAGTTTGAAGAACAATCAAACTACAAGGAATCAGATGATGAAGTAGTTGAAGTTGTAAGTTCTGACCAATCTGACTCTCAAGATAAAGAACCAGAAAAGGAACCTGAATTGGTCACTCAAGAACCTCCAAAATCTTGGAGATTAGTCAACAATCATCCACCAGATCAGATCATTGGTAATACAGAAGATGGTGTGAAAACTAGGAGGTCTTTACAAAATGAAGAGAACAATCTGGCAATGATCTCTCAAATAGAACCAAGAACAATAGATGAAGCCATTGTTGATAAATCTTGGGTAGAAGCTATGGAAGAAGAGCTGCTTCAATTTGAAAAGAATGAAGTATGGAATTTGGTTCCTAAACCTCAAAATCACTCAATCATTGGAACAAGATGGGTCTTTAGAAATAAATTGGATGAAGATGGTAAAGTCTTAAGGAACAAGGCAAGACTTGTAGCTCAAGGGTACAATCAACAAGAAGGTATTGATTATGATGAAACATTTGCTCCAGTGGCCAGGTTAGAAGCAATTAGAATTTTACTTGCATATGCATCTCATAAAAATATAAAACTTTTTCAAATGGATGTTAAAAGTGCTTTCTTAAATGGTTTTCTAAATGAGGAAGTTTATGTTCATCAACCTCCCGGGTTCATAGATCAACATAAACCTAATCATGTTTTCAAACTTACAAAAGCTCTTTATGGCCTTAAGCAAGCTCCTAGAGCATGGTATGAAAGATTAAGTTTGTTTTTGCTTGAAAATAAATTTACAAGAGGAAAAATTGATACAACTCTTTTTAGAAAAACAAACAAGAATGATTTATTAATTGTGCAAGTATATGTTGATGATATCATTTTTGGTGCTACTAATGAGAAAATGTGTGAAGATTTTTCAAATCTAATGCAAAGTGAATTTGAAATGAGCATGATGGGAGAACTTAGATTTTTCCTTGGATTACAAATCAAGCAATTGGAAGATGGTATCTTTATTAACCAAGAAAAGTACATCAAAGATCTTCTTAAAAAATATAAGATGAATGAAGCAAAGATCATGTCTACTCCAATGCATCCATCAACAAGCTTAGACAAAGATGAAAAAGGAAAAGATGTTTCTGAGAAAGAATATAGAGGAATGATTGGTTCACTTCTCTATTTAACTGCTAGTAGACCAGACATTGTATTCTCAGTTGGTCTATGTGCAAGATTTCAATCTTCTCCAAAGGAATCTCATCTAACTGCAGTCAAAAGGATTTTTAGATATTTGGTTGGAACACCAAATGTTGGCTTGTGGTACAAGAAAGGATCACATTTTGAACTAAAAGCATATTGTGATGCTGACTATGCTGGTGATAAAATGGAAAGAAAAAGCACAAGTGGAGCATCTCAATTTCTTGGTGAAGCTCTTGTTAATTGGTGTTGTAGAAAGCAAAATACCATAGCACTATCAACAACAGAAGCAGAATATGTGTCTGCAGCTAATTGTTGTTCTCAAGTGATATGGATAAAAACCAACTTGAAGACTTTTCACTAAGGTACACAAGCATTAAAATTTTTTGTGCTAATACTAGTGCAATTAATTTATCTAAGAACCCCATACAGCATTCAAGATCAAAACATATAGAAATTAAGCATCATTTCATACGTGATCATGTTAGTAGGAAAGATGTTGAATTAATTTTTGTTGACACTGAAAATCAATTAGCTGACATTTTTACAAAACCATTAGTTGAGGGTCGTTTTAATTTTATCAAAGAAAAATTAAATATAATACAAAATCCAAATTAATTATTTTCAGAACACTCTCAGAATGTTCTATGTTTTCACTGTGTGATTGCGTGTTAAAATGTGTGTTTTGGCTCCAAATTAGTCAGTTTTGAATTCTTAGTTAGCTTTGGACTAAGCTTCTCTAACTTCTTTCCTTAGCCTAGGTCACTAGTACATCATTAGCTATCATTAGTTTTATTTAATAAAGTTACATTATCTATGTTAAGGACACTAAACACTATTTACAAGTACACCTACTCTACCTTTTTACTCCTCTTCCCAAGTCTCCTTTTCCCTTCATATTCCAACTCTCTTCTTCTCAAAAATTAAATCGTTCTTCTCTCTCTCTCTCTCTGAAATCAGTTATCAAAACCCTTTGTCTCTAAACAAAATGGCAAGAACCAAAGTCACTGCCAAGAAAACTCTCCGCAAAAACTCACTGTCATCATCATCTTCGTCTCCTTCTCGCTCACCACCACCACCACCATCACCTCCATTACTCCTAAAATGGATTGATGACATTCCTGACTCTGAAACAGACCCACAATCTCCAGAAGAAACCGTCAACCCTCAACCGTCAATTGAAACTGAAGAAGAAACATTAAACATGCAACCGTTACAAACCAACTTTGATGAAGTTCCCAACCCCATTTCTGAACCACTTCAAACAAACACTGTTGAAGAAGAAATCAATCTCACCCAAATTCAACCATCTGTCAATGTTACTTCTCCAATCCCAACGATTGATGTTCCAAGCGTTGCTGAAACTCCTCCTGTCTTGGTGAAAACAAAGAAAACCAAATCAATTGATCGTTCTCAAGTGAGAAGATCAAATCGGATTCTCTGTGGATTAGGCACTGGAAGAAAGCCAGTCATAGATGAAACTATCTACACTGTTGACTCTGATTCTGAGAACACTCTCTCAGAAGAAAACTTGGCTCAACCTTCTCAAACCATTAAGTCTGAACCAACCTCCTTTTCAAAACCCCCAAAAACTGCTTCTAAAACAAAATCAAATCCTTCATCTTCTGTGAAAGAGCCTTTGTCTGAGAAGGAAACTATGGCTGAAAAGAAGAAAGGGAAAGGGAAAGATTTACTGATAAACATGGTTCCTAAGAACATGTTTATTCGAATCCCTCTTGTCATCCCTGAGAAACAAGAAGAGTTTGATACCTATTGGAAAGTGAAGCCAGTTGCCTCTGGAAGAGTGTATCAATTTGAAAGCCTATACAACACTGGGATGAACCTTTACAAGTATACTGATCCACTCAAATGGACAGATTTCTTTAGAACCAAAGACACCACCTTTCCACATCTTGTCCAATCCTTTTACTTCAATGCCGATGTGCATTTTGACAAAAATCTCATTATTTCAACTGTGAAAGGAAGAGAGATTAAGCTTACCCCTGAAATCATTGCTGAAACTCTAAAAATCCCATGTGAAGGAAACATGGTGTTTGGCTCATCTTGGTATGATATGCTAGGTGTTAGCAGAAACCAATTGATCTTTGATCTCTTCACACCTGAAGGAGTTCAAATGGAAGAACCTAAAGCATCTACTCTGAAGAAGGAGTTCAAGGCATTGCACAACATGTGCCAATATGTCATCTTTCCAAGGCTTGGAAGCATGGAAAAGGTCACTGATAATGACATGATGGTTCTCTATCATTTGGCTAAAGGTATCAAGCTTAATCTTCCCTATGTCATCATCCAAAACATGATCAAAACTGCTCTTTCTAGGCATACCAGAATTGTTATCCCCTGTGGCATGTTGTTAACCAAATATTTTAGAAAAGCTCAAGTTGATTTCAAGCGTGAAGTCTCTGATAACTATTGTCAGACTTACACTTCTAAGAACATCAGCCATATGAAGAAAGAGATTAATGAAGAGGGAGAAGTTGGTGGAAAAAGAAAGAGAGCAGTGTATGAGAATGAGAATTGGAGTGAAATTCTGCATGCTATGTTAGCACATTCTCAGAACATTCTGAACACTGAAAAAACTGCTGCTTCTGAAGGTAACCCATCTGATACCATTCCATCATCACTCAATACCTCACTCCACTCTGATTCAACTCTTAGTGCTCCTGTTTGTCCTACAGAACCACAAAGAGCTGGTAAGTCTCTTAAAGATCTCATCTCTGCCATGCCTTTTAACTCAACTTTTTCACCAATCATGAGCTCATCTCAAAGCTCTCACTTTGACTTTGAATTTGTCAAAGGATTTTTGAATTCCAGTCCATGCTATCCAAAAATGCCTACTGTTGTTTTTACCAACAGCATTGTTCCATCAATTCCAAGTTCATTTGGAACTTTGAATTCTTTTTGTTCATCTGCTCAAGGAACCACTGCTGCTGCTGAAAAAGAACAATCTGAGATTAATCCTAGGCCAGTTAAAAGGTCTAAACTTGAAAAACAATCTTCAAAGACCAGAAAGGATATTAAGAAATTGTTTGAAGGATTGACTATTCAGAACTCAATCATGATGTTTATGATGCTGGAGTCTCAGGTTATGAGAGAGTGGTTCACCAACACCGTTTGTCCTCATTTTGGAATGAAACCACCACCACCAAATCCTATACCACACATTGATGCTTTTCCTCAGCAAGATGCTTCCACTTCCTCTGATGAATCCAGTCCAACTGATCCAACCCCTGCACCAGTCAATGAACCTGCAACTCATGAGTAGTTGCTTGCGTTGCAAAACTCCACCCTACCCTTTTAGATGTTGACAAAAGGGGGAGAATGAATTAGGAAAATGAGGGGGAGTTAGTTTAAGTAGGTGTGCTGAAACTTGTGTTTAATCTGTCTGTTTAGAGATTAAATATTTTGGGAAGTTCTTCCTTTTGCTACTACTAAAAGAACTTCTCTTATTATGTATTTTATTTTCTAAACTAGGTTGTATGATCTTTGAATCTTTTGGCTTTAATCTTTGTGCTTTGCAAATGTTTGTATCACTCTCTGAATGAGAGTTTTGAATGATTAAAGTATTATGTTTGATTCATATGTTGCTCCCAAATCTTATTTTGCATCTTTAAGATTCTATCACCTTTGGTAATGAATGCTCAAATTGAGGGGGAGCTTATTTAAATTAATCACAAGTATCATCATTTTTTTGTTTAATCAGAATCTCAATTAAAATCTAATTCAAGAAGTTTGTCATCATCAAAAAGGGGAGATTGTTGAGGCAAAATCCTAATTTGATGTTTTAATTATGACAAGCATCTTTAATTATATTCTAAGTGAATTCTGATCTCCTTGTGATCTGACAAGTGCGTTTGAGTGATTAATATAAGACAGGAACAAAAGCTTATTCATTATATATCATCATTCTTTATTATGTTGAAACTGGCACTTTATGAGAATGATCTGGGAACATTCTCTCCTCTGGCAAGACTGTGTGTGCGAAGCTTTTCAACATAAAGCACTTATCTATAACTACTTATCACAAGACAAATATGAACTTTATGCAAGGACTTTTTTATTCATAAGATCTCAACAGTGCATAAGTCATTTTAGGCAAGAAGCAAATAGTGACAAGAGAAGATTTCTATTTTAGTCATGGTTGAAGATTAAACATGAATTTAATATTCAATGTCTCAAAGAATCTTCTACTAGAACATTGCAAGTTGTCACTACTCAAGGACATTTTATGGGCCAACAATATTTAGACAACACACTCTTGACTATGAGTTGTGTTGTACTTGCAAGGACAAGTTTTATATTTTATCCTATGTCCTTTTCCTACATCTATGGAGGCTATGTGTACTTTTGTTGTACACTTGGATAGCAAGAGGATAAGAAGACCAGCTGGCTCATAAACACTCCACAAGACTTTCTAATGTGGTAACTTGTCCAGCAAGCAACCGTCTTCTTTTGTATGAAGACTTTCATCAGCAAATGAACAAGAGAACGATGTGAGAACGTTCTCCCGTCTGGACAGCTTTTTGCACATTCTTTGATATATTATTTCTAGCTGTCTACAGGTGTTGGTATTTGACTTTAAGCAGCTATCCAGCAACGTATAGCCTTGATAAATAAGTTACCAACACGCTCCTGATTTCAAGAGCTTTAAATACTCACTCTCCAAAACCAGAACGTGAAGAACATGCTGAGAACGTTCTGGCAGATTTATTATCTTTCATCAAGTACAATGACCTGTCATCTTATGGACTTCAAACGGCTAGTTTTTGGCTCCTCTGAAGCAACTTGATGACCAAGGATTGAAGTATTCACATCAGCTATAAATAGCATCCTTGGAGACTTTGAAGAGCTTGAGCTTTCAATACAATCTTTCATCTCTCTACTTGTCTTTATTACACAAGTTTTTCCAAGCTCTTCTTTGATCACTTTCACTCTCAGATCTCATCATCATATACTTGGATCAGTATATCTTTAGAGTGAACTAAGTGTTTTTGTAACTTAAGCTTCTCAACGTGGTTGAGTTTATTTGTAAGCTTGTGATCCAACAAACTCTTTGTAAAAAGGAAAGGAAGCTCAAGTCAATACGTAACTATTGATTGAGTGTTTTGGTGTTGTATCCTTCCAGCCTGAAGGGTTGGAACAGGTTTAAGCTTGAAGGGCTTATAAAAGCTATTGATCTTGGTTTAGATCAAGGAGGTTGTGTATTTGAGATCGTTAGTATCTCAAGATCTTAGTGGATTAATCTCACTGAGAGTGAGGACTGGACTAGCCCTACATTGGGGTGAACCAGTATAAATTGCTTGTGTGCCATTCTCTCTTTACTTCTCTTTATTTAAAGCAAAGCACTACACACACAATTCACTTCTATATTCAGTTTTATAAACTAACCAGATTGATCTCAGATCAATCTCTTCTGTTTGTTTTGAAGTGAAATTTTAATAGGTACTTTTAAACGCTCACAATTCAAACCCCCCCCCCCCCTTTCTTGTGAAAAAACTTTGCTACTTCAACCCATTCATTTCACAGAACAAAACACTAGTAAGAAAGAAAAATTTATTACGTACACTAATAAAGAAGTAAGGTGAAAAGCATCAAGATCAAAGAGTGGTCATTCAAGATCTTTTTTTCTCTGTTCTATTTTATACCAATTGGTTTTACCATGAGAAAATCCTATAAAGATTGCCATTAAAATTTTTATTTCTTTTAAAATAAAAAAAATAAAAACTTATGGTTATGTGCTGTTAAAATTTTCTAATAGAAGTAAAATTCTTTTCATATATTGCTATTCACTGTATATAGCACATCTCATAGAGATTTAGGGATGGTAATTTCAAATTCAGATTAAAGAAAAATTATAGATAAAATAGTATAGGTTTAGTTTTATTGGATGGAATTTTTAATGATAATAAATAAGCTATTGATGAAACTAACTCTGAGATCATGTTATCTTTTCAGGAAATTAAAGTATCAGAGGTTGTATAAAGTAGTTCTTGGTTATGGGTACATGAGTATATGTTACTAGAAACTTGATAAATTAGTGGATCATAGACAAAATAGTGGGTCTCATGACGTGTTATATTAGTAGATCATAGATCATATTTGAAATCTTAGATTATAGAATGGTGGTTTTTAAAACATGATAAATTAGTTATTATTTAAGGTATAGTCAAAATAGTTCATGTATGAGTTGTTAAAAATCACCGTAAAGAAATGTAGATTCAGTATGCAAGTCTCCTTGTGAAGTGCTTGTATGATTTTTTTTTTTTATATACACAGTATAGAATTATATTTTTAACGGAGATAGTGATATATACTAATATGTTTCGTTGGATTATTGTCGAAGTTTAAATTTGTACCAGACCTTAAAAATATTCATTTTAGGTAGAACAAGAAATTATCATGTTTTATATATGTGCAGCTTAGAAGGTATTAAGATATTGAATTTTTTGAAACAATTTAATTAAGGTTCACGTTAATAAAGTACAGTATGAATAGATTAGAGGATCATTAAATAAATTAGAATAAAAATGATATTTAATTCTAATAAAATCGCTTATGAATTAAAGGTGAGGAATTACTTAAGGTCGTAGCTGTACCAGTGTAGCTAACCGAGGTAAGGGCACTCTCTAACTATTAAATATAATGTTAAAAAGAATGCCTTGTTTTCCATATATGCATAAGTATTTTATTGTGCAATAATTTGATATGTTTGATATATATGCTTGTGATGACATGTATTCTTGAAATATGACTTTTGTTGAAGACACGCTATATTTTATGTACATGTTATATGAAGTTATTATGATAATTGATGCATCAGTATATGTAGAGAAATCGTATGCTCATGCATTTTCATAGTTGCGTGTAAGTCAAGAGGACTATACACCGGGTGTTAAGACTGAGTGGCTTCACCTAATCCTACGGGATTTTTATTGAGTCGGTGCTTGTCTGAGTGACTCCACCTGCCCTATGGGGTTTAGTAGGTGTGCGATGACCAATGAGTGGCGTCCACATGAGACTACGACTCTCCGAGGAGAGGTTAAATTCCGGAATTCATGCATTGACGATCCAGGGATTGGCGTCACATTTCATATAGAGTCTGCATTAGGATATTTGTGCAATTTATTTTATATGTATGTTAACATGGAACTGACATGTAAAAAAATAAAAAGAGCAACTAAAATCAATATGTATTTGTGGCATTTTTGGTTTATATTTTATATTTAGATTGTGACCCTCCTATCACTTATATGTCGGGGCTAACGCCCACCCTCAGAGGATGGGAGACCACATGATATCGCCATACTGTCTGCCGACGCAGACGATTTGGGACTTTGTTGATCGCGGTAGGGCGGACGCTTGGAGTTATGACCCGGCTCTTAGCACAACCTATTATGAGGGGAGGATGGTTATATCTACTTATCGTGGGGAGTTACTAGTTACGCAGTGTACATTCTATTATAGGATTCCATATCCCGTGCCATGTCCTGAGGTATGGGCAGACTTGTTGGGGATGCCTCCGGCTGGAGCATCATATGGAGTTGGTGGAGGAGTGGCTGATGTAGTGGATGCACCGACTATAGAGGTAGTTGTCCCTCCGGTAGTTAGATTTGAGATTGGTGGTACTTCTAGACGCCATCATACCTTTGGGGGGACATTGGCACATGCGCCAGATGACTCAGGGGAGGGATTCATTGAGTTATTAGACCTTACTTCTGATGCAGAGTCCGGCACATACTTGGGAGAGACGAGATCCAGACTCTTGGCACCTTTGGGGGATTCTTGTCGTACTTGTGGTGGACTTCCTTGTCAGTGCCTTTACTAGGATGTGTTATCAGTGACTGCTGACCTTTTGACGTGCTCCCATATGACCTAGATATGACTTTGCTTAGTATTTTATATTTTATTCTGAATGACTGTACTATATTGACACACTTACTATTTGGGAGACTAGTTTTATTATTTTCAGTTGTATTTTATCCTAAGTTTGTGATGTCGTTATATGAGACGTCACGAACTAGGTATTTTGCTTTTATCGTTGGGTTGTACTATATTTGGGTACTGACATTGTGCTCCCTTGGGAGTACCTATGATGCATAATTATATTCAGTTTAAAATGCCTTCTCACTTTATTTTTAAATTTCAAATACATTTTAAAATGAATATCAATCGTCGGACTTATTGCATGATTTAGCGTACTATAAAAAAAAAAAAAAAAGACCCACTTTTTGTTCATGAAAATCAGGGTGTTACATTGTGGTATCAGAGCCCGGCTTTAGATCTTTAAAGGGAAAGTTTGTCAAAAAGTCAATAGTCTATAGCCAGATAAATTATATTATTCACGACTAATTAACTATCTATTAACTAGAGGTGCAATTGAGGACGTTCTAAAAGGGATATTAATCTAAGTGATTGGTATTGCAGGAAAATATGCCTCCAAGACGGGCACCTGCGGTCCCTGGGACGAATGACAATCAAGTTAATCAGATGGCTAATGCAATGAACAATATGGCAGCTGCTGTGACTGCCCAAACCTATGCTAAGGCACAAAGAGACATGGAGAAGAGAGACAGGGAGGTCTTTGCTGCTGGATCTCGTGTTCTCACAAATTTTAATCATCAAAATCCGCCTAAGTTTAAAGGAGATGGAGGACCTGATGCTGCAGACTTATGGCTACAAGCAATGGAAAAAATATTTGGAGCAATTCACTGCCCTGAAAGTGAAAAAGTGACTCTAGCCACTTATCAATTTCTGGGTGATGCCGAGTACTGGTGGAGGAACACCCGACTTATGATGGAGAGTACTCATGAAGAACTGAACTGGGGAACTTTTAAGGGAAGATTTCTGGCCAAGTACTTTCCCGAGACTACTAGAGAGAGGTATGGAGAAGAATTTCTGAAGTTGCGTCAGGGAGGCATGAATGTTGAGGCTTATACGAAGAAGTTTGAATCTCTGTCAAGGTTCTTTCGTTTCTTCAGGGACGACATAGATGAGAATTATATGTGCCTCCGTTTTCAAGATGGTTTGAGGTACGAACTACAAGACGCAGTGGTACCGTTAGGAATCCGACATTTCCAAGTGCTGGTTGAGAAGTGTCAAGAGATTGAGGATATGAGGAACAAACGAATAAGTCGTCAAGGAAATTTCAGTGCTGGGGGACCCAGTCGTCTGAGTAATCAGATTCAGCAACAGAATCGAGGGAGGCAAGGGAATAAGCCTTACAACCGTCCTCAAAACAATCAAGGATCTAACCGCTCTACTAATCAGGGAACTGCAGGAAATCAAGGTGGGGAGAGGCGATCATGCTACAAATGTGGTAAAGAGGGACATTTTGCAAATAACTGTGGAAATCTCGAGACTGTTTGTTTCAGTTGTCAGAAGCCGGGTCACTTTGCTAAAGATTGTCGAGCTCGAAAAGCAGAACCATCGGTGAATGCAACAGAAGGAGCTCGACCCACTGCTAGAGGGCGTGTATACTGTATGGGTACAGAAGTGAGTGAAAATGCCAATAATGCCATACATGAGAACTGCCAAATAGCAGGTAACACTTTAACTGCTTTAATTGATACTGGGGCAACTCATTATTTCATATCTTTAGATTGTGCAAACCGTTTAAATATGAAGATATCGCCACTGCCTTTTGATTTAAGAGTTTCTACCCCTGCAAAAGATTTAATGGTAAATACTGCATGTTTGCATTGTTTGGTGGTGATTCAGAATAGAGACTTTCTAGTTAACTTAATCTGCTTACCCCTTCAGTCACTCGAAATCATTCTCGGAATGGATTGGCTATCATATCATTATGTGATATTAGACTGTGCTCGTAAGCTGGTCTTTTTCCCCGAACCAGGAGTTATAAGGTACCTATCAACTAACAAGCTTAGGGTAGCTCTGTGTAATGGAGAACCAGAAATACTATCTCTTGCCAATGTCAAGCTAACCCATGATATTAAACTAGAGGAAGTACAAGTGGTTCAACAATTCTTAGACGTTTTCCCAGCAGAAATCCCAAAACTTCCGCCCGTTCGAGAAGTGGAATTCTTTATCGATTTACATCCAAGAACGAGTCCGATATCAGATCCTCCTTACCGGATGGCACCTGTCGAACTAACGGAGCTAAAAAGTCAGGTTGAAGACCTGCTAGAGAAAGGATTTATTCGGCCAAGCGTATCTCCATGGGGTGCGCCAGTTCTTTTAGTAAAGAAGAAAGACGGTTGTTCGCGCCTATGTGTGGATTATCGCAAACTTAACAAGGCAACTATTAAGAACCGATATCCATTACCAAGAATTGATGATTTAATGGACCAGTTGAGGGGAGCTTCAGTATTCTCAAAGATTGACTTGAAGTCAGGCTATCACCAGATTAGAGTGAGAGAAGAAGATATTCAAAAAACGGCATTTCGCACTCGTTATGGACACTATGAATATCTAGTAATGCCATTTGGAGTGACCAATGCACCAGCAATCTTCATGGATTACATGAACAGAATATTCCATACGTTTTTAGACAAGTTCGTGGTAGTATTCATCGATGATATACTAATATATTCAACCAATAAGGAAGAACATGAAGAACATATTCGCTTGGTGTTGCAGGTTTTGCGTGAGAAGGAATTATATGGTAACCCAACGAAGTGTGAATTCTGGTTGGATAAAGTGAATTTTCTGGGACAAGTCATATCAGAGGAAGGGATAGCTGTGGATCCCGCGAAGATTGAGACTGTACTTGCTTGGGAACAACCAAAAACAGTCACTTGATATCCGGAGTTTTGTCGGATTGGCAGGATATTACCGAAGATTCATTGAAGGCTTCGCAAAGATTGTGGCACCGATGACTCAACTTACCAGGAAAGATCAACCTTTTGCCTGGACTGAGAAGTGTGAAGCTAGTTTTCAGATGTTGAAACAGAGATTGACGACCTCTCAGTGCTAGTTTTACCACAACCAGAGGAGCCATATGAGGTTTATTGTGATGCTTCGCATCAAGGACTTGGGTGCGTATTGATGCAACACAGGAAATCAATGGCTTATGCATCACGACAGTTGAAGACGCACGAGAGAAACTATCCCACCCATGATTTAGAGCTCGCAGCAATAGTTTTTGCTTTAAAAATCTGGAGGCACTACCTGTATGGATGTACGTTTACTGTGTTTAGCGATCACAAGAGTTTAAAATACTTGTTTGATCAGAAGGAGTTAAACATGCGACAGAGAAGATGGATGGAAACGCTCAAGAATTTTGATTTCACATTGCAATACCATCCCGGTTAAGCTAATGTTGTAGCTGATGCATTAAGCAGAAGGAGCGTAACGACATGTTCAGCATTGATGGCAAGTCAACAAGAATTACTGGAAATGTTTAGAGACTTGCATTTGGAGGTGGAGTTCGTACCAGGAGCCTTGAGACTAGGAATGATTACTATTTCCAGTCGATTATTAGAAGAGATTACGAGCTGTCAAGATGATGAGTTACTGATGGAGAAGAGGGATCTGATTATTCGGGGAACTACTACAGAATTTAAAGTGGGACCAGATAATATTTTGAGATGCAACGGGAGAGTATGTGTGCCTGATGCTAAGAATTTAAGGAAAGTGATTCTTGATGAAGCTCATAAGAGTAAGCTTAGTATACACCCAGGAGCTACTAAAATGTATCAAGACCTGAAGCAAGATTTTTGGTGGCCAGGTATGAAGAGACATGTAGCGGAGTATGTGGCATCATGTCTAACATGTCAAAAAGCAAACGTAGAACATCAAAAACCTGCAGGATTGCTTCAACCGTTAGATATACCAGAATGGAAATGGAATAGTATATCAATGGATTTTATTTTAGGACTACCCAGGACAAGGAGGAAGAATGACTCTATCTGGGTGACAGTAGACAGATTGACCAAGTCTGCTCATTTCTTACCTGTCAAACTCACTTATACTGCAGAGAAGCTAACAGAGATTTATGTCGCCGAAATAGTTAAACTCCCTGGAATACCATCCAGCATCGTATCTGATCGAGACCCAAAGTTTACATCACATTTATGGAAAACAATGCATGCGGCCTTGGGCACCCAGCTGAGATTTAGTTCAGCATATCATCCCCAAACAGATGGTCAGACAGAAAGAACAAATCAATCCTTAGAAGATTTATTAAGAGCATGTGCTATAGATGACAGGAAGTTGGGACGATGTTTTGCCACTAATAGAATTCACTTACAACAACAGTTACCATACAAGCATTGGGATGGCTCCGTATGAAGCTCTTTATGGAAGAAAATGTCAAACTCCTTTGTGTTGGTATCAAGATGGAGAGAGCATGATTGTAGGACCCGAAATGGTACAACAAACAACAGATAAAGTGAGACAGATTAAGGCAAGAATGAAGGTTGCTCAGGATCGTCAAAAGAGTTATGCTGACAAACGTCGAAGACCCTTGGAGTTTGAGGCAGGAGAACACGTTTTCCTTCGAGTTACTCCGACCACTGGGGTTGGTAGAGCCATAAGAGCAAGGAAATTAACTCCGAGATTCATAGGACCTTATCAGATTTCAGAAAGGATAGCAAGGTAGCTTACCGAATTGCATTACCACCAATACTGTCACAAATCCATGATGTGTTCCATGTCTCACAGTTAAGAAAGTATGTTCCCGACCCATCACATGTAATTGCACCAGATGACATTGAGTTGAAGGAGAACTTATCCTTTGAAGTCCCACCGGTAAAGATTGGAGATAGGAAGATGAAGCGTCTTAGGACCAAGGAAATACCATTAGTCAAAGTAATATGGAACGAAGCCACCGGGGATGCAACTTGGGAGTTGGAAAGCAGGATGAAGGAACAATACCCCGAATTATTCAATAATGTCTAAGTTTCGGGGACGAAACTTCTTTTTAGGGGGGGGGTAATGTAAGACCCATAATTCTAATTGTAACAAAAATAAATTCTAGTGTTGAAGTAGTAGTTGAAAGTTCAAATTGTGTTACTAGTCTTTATCATCTATAAATAAATTATTGAGATCATGCCAGCCTAGACTTAACCCAAGTCCTTTAATCTATTTTTATCTATTAAAATGTTTTAATATAGTTAAAATTCCAAAATCTACATTGGTTAATTTTTTAAAACGGACTAGATATACTAGCTAGTTAAAAATTTTACAAATTTTTGATTACCATAAAAATTTAAACGGAGACTTTATATATCGACTATAATGAGAATTTAATCTCGTTATATTTTTCCGAGCTAAGAAACAAAAATTTATTCGGAATAAAATTTATTCAAAAATTCATGAATAGTTGTAAATAAAAGGTTTACGGTAAAAAAATTTCAGATTCAAAAATCATGACCGTGAGTGATTTACGACTCGTCTGAGAACAAAACATGCCTAATAAAAATTGACTCTTGGTGCCCAAGTTATTGTTGGAACAAAGGATGTTCAGATCTAACTCTTGATGTTTTGATGATAACAAAGTATTAATGAACAATAGGGTATTTTAATATTTATCTGAAGTGTGCAGATTAAATGTATAATGTTATATTAAAAGAAGCTCTGAAACAAAGTATTAGCAAGGATATCAGAAGCAACGCTAATCAGAAGCAAGTCATCTCAGAAGTTATGTTGAATCAGAAGCAACGTATGGAGAAGACCAACAGTTTCAGAAGCTGAAGACTCAGAAGCATATGTCTGATACATAGGCTCTGAATAACAAGCCAGAAATGTCAGTGTTAACTGATAGTGATTCAATGATTGGAAATCATTTGAATGAAAGGATGTGATTGATTAATACATCATAGTACTACATCCTTATCATCAAGGATAGTGACGTTAGTATTATTTTACTCCATAAGGGCGAATATTCTCAAACAAAAGGAATAACTGGATAAGCATTACCAGAATTGGCAAATATCCCATGTTACCTTTGTCCTTTCACAGCTGGCTTGAAAATGACCTCTGCAACGGTCATTATCTTCAAACGTCTCTATTCTCTCTTCACATATAAATAGAGAACCTCTTTTTGAAGATCAAGGTTAACAATTACAACAACTTACGCACATATACAACTTTACTCCTTTGCATAAGACTGAAAGCACTGCTTCTGAAACTATTTCTGTTGTGCTTCTGACACTCTGTTTTTCTAATTCATTAGGAATTCTGTGTTAGAGTCTTAAGAGTCTTGAGTTGTAATCTTGAGAAAACTCTTGATTTTATAATCAAGTGTTTATCACTTTCTATTATTTCTTTTTGTATTAGGAAGTCTCTTGCTAGTTTGCTTGAGCAAATAGGAAGTCTCTTACTTGTGTGTTTGAGCATTGTAATAATCTAGGTGATTATAGTGAAATCCCTTGGAAGTGCAAGGGGACTGGACTACTCTCGGTTTGTGAGAGGAACCAGTATAAAATTGCTTGTCTTCTCTCTCTCTCTCTCTATCCTTACTCTTGTGTGAGTGTGTTAATTGTGTTTCTTTATCCGCTGGTGCTTCTGATAAGCTTCAGAACTTAGCAGAAGTTTTTAAAATACCAAAACACAATTTAACCCCCCCGCCCCCCTTCTTGTGTTTTTCACACCTTCAATTGGTATCTAGAGCTCCGGTTTGTTACGTGTCACTTAACAGTGAAACAAAAAGATCCTGAAAAACACCATGTCTGGAGAGTCAAGTCCAAAGAAAACTGCTATTCCATATGATTACAGTTCTGAAAAGTCTGAGAAATCTGGTGGAACTTATAGCAAAGCACCCAAGTTCAATGGTGATCAATCAACCTTCAACTGGTGGAAATACAAAATCTATCCTCATATCATAGCTGAAGATGAAGGTTTATGGGACATCATTGAAGAAGGTGTTAGTTTTTCAAGACAAGCTTGATGAAGATGGTAAGACTATAGCAGCTGTCAAGAAGACTTTCACAGCTGATCAAAAGAAAGAATGGAAGAGACACAACAGAGCTATTTCTATCCTTGCTAGCTGTATCACTCATGATGAGTTTTTAAAACTTAGAAACAGATCTAGTGCGAAGGGTATTTATGACTCTTTGTGTGCTACTTATGAAGGAAACCAACAGGTGAAAGAAGCAAAGGCTAATCTTCTGGTTCATCAGTATGAAATGTTTAAGATGAAAGACACAGAAAGCATTGAAGAAATGTATGCAAGGTTTAAAATCTTGGTTTCTGGTCTTGGAGTCTTAAAGAAAAGTTATACCACTGCTGATCATGTTAAGAAGATTCTGAGGTGTTTACCACCCAAGTGGAGACCTAAAGTCACTGCTATACAAGAAGCAAAAGATCTCAATACCTTGAGCCTAGAAGAGTTAACTAGTTCTCTCATAAGTCACGAGATGGAATTAGCTTCTGATGAGCCCAAGAAGAAATCAAAGTCATTGGCCTTGCCAGCTACTTTGAAATCTCCTAAAGCTTTAAAGGCGAAAGTTATTGAATCTGATGCTGATGAATCTTCTGTAGATGATCAAAAGGATGGATCAGATGAGGAACTCTTTGCTCTGCTTTCAAAGTTCAGAAAATGGAATAAGTACAAAAATAACAAAGCTTCTGGAAGAAGTTCTGGTTCTAAGAGTTATGGGAACAAAAGCTCCAATGTTAAAGACAAGAAGGATGGTTCTAAAAATAGTTGTTTCAACTGCAAAAAGACTGGTCATTTTATTGCTGATTGTCCTGATTTGAACTCCAATGATAAAGGGAAAAAGGGCAACTTCAAGAACAGAATGAAGAAGAGTCTTATGGCAACTTTTGAGGACCTTGAGAAGTTATCAGATACTGATGAAGATGATGAGGAAGCAAACATAGCACTTATGGCTACAACATCTTCTGATAATGAATCTGATATGGAGAATGAATCTGATACTGATGATATTGATGAGGTAATTTCTAAACTTCCTCATGATAAGCTTCTTATTGCTCTAAAAGACACTATGAAGCAATACATAAACAAGTCAAATGATTTCAAAAGTTTAAAAACTAAAATTGACTTGCTTACAGAGAAATCTGACCAACTTCAATCTCAATACAATGAATCTCTTTTGAAAATCAAAGAGCTTGAAGAAGGTTGTGTTGCTTGTAACAAATCACATGATAAGCACGAAGTTGCTCTTCATGAGTTTGTTAAAGAAAATGTTAACAAGAGCAAAGTAGCTTCCATGATTTACAGTGTGAGCAAGAACAAAGGATATGGACTTGGTTATTCTGCATCTTCTGATAAAGAAAAATCAAGTCAGTCTGTTTGTTTGAGCAAAACACCTCCTCCTCTCTATTCCACTTTCATATCAGAAGCTGGTAATTCTAAGAAAGTTTCACAAACTTTTGTTTTGGATAAGGGAAAATCAAAAATCTCAGAAGATGACACTTCAGTGATTTCTGATAACTCAAATTCAAAATTGAGATATTCAGAAGTAAAGATTCTGAAGAGACCAGTTCCTAATTCAATTAAGGTTCTGAGAACTTCAGAAGCTAGTACTTCTGATACAAAGTCTGTGAAACCTATTAGAAGTTTTGGCAAGAAGAAGTATGCTCCTCAAACTGGTTTTCAAAAATCATACTTCTACAAGGCCTACACTAACCCATCTGGACCCAACAAGTTGTGGGTACCAAAATCTGAAATAGTTTATGTTGCAGGTTTGCACTCAAAAAGAGAAAAACTCAAGTACATGGTACCTGGACAGTGGCTGCTCTCGACACATGACGGGAGAAAAGCATTTATTCCTCACCCTGAATCTGAAAAAGGGGGGATCTGTAGGATTTGGTGGGAACTAAAAAGGCACAATAATTGGTACTGGTACAGTAGGTAATTCCTTCTCTACTATTTCTGATGTTCTTCTTGTTGATGGACTTTATCATAACCTTCTTAGCATAAGCCAATTATGTGATAATGGTTATGAAGTTGTTTTTAATAAGAACACATGTACTGTAAACAGATACTCTGATAAGTCTGTAGTTTTCAAAGGAAAAAGGAAAGGCAATGTTTACAAAATCAATCTTTTTGAATTAGTAGAACAACAAGTTGTTTGTCTTCTAACTCTGAGTGAAGAAAAGTGGGTCTGGCATAAAAGATTAGGTCATGCTAACTGGAGATTAATCTCTAAGCTTAGTAGTCAAGATCTTGTGAGAGGCCTACCTGTCCTAAAATATCAGTCAGACACAATTTGTGGCCCTTGTCAAAAAGGAAAGCTTTTCAAAAGCTCTTTTAAAGATAAAAACATTGTCTCTACCACAAGGCCTTTGGAACTGCTTCATATTGATTTATTTGGACCAGTTAGTACTGCTTCAATAAATGGTAAGAAGTATGGACTTGTCATTGTAGATGATTTCAGTAGATGGACTTGGGTTAAATTCCTTAGATCCAAGGATGATACATATTATGTGTTTAAAACCTTCTGCACTCAAATACAAGTTGAAAAAGACTTGAAAATTGTTAAGGTTAGAAGTGATCATGGTGGTGAGTTTGAAAATGAACCTTTTGAAATCTATTGTGAAAACAATGGAATTCTTCATGAGTTCTCATCTCCTAGAACTCCACAGCAAAATGGGGTTGTAGAGAGAAAGAACAGATCTTTACAAGAAATGGCCAGAACCATGATGCATGAAACTAACCTAGCAAAACATTTTTGGGCAGAAGCAATAAACACTGCTTGTTATATTTAAAATAGGATCTATATCAGACATTTATTGAATAAAACAACATATGAATTGTTCAAAGGAAGAAAACCTGATATTTTTTATTTTCATCAATTTGGTTGTACATGTTACATTCTGAATTCTAAAGTTCATTTAAAGAAATTTGACTCTAAAGCTTCTAAGGGTATCTTTATTGGATATTCTGAACGCTCTAAGTCATACAGAGTGTATAATTCTGAAACTAACACTGTTGAAGAATCTATATATGTAAGATTTGATGACTGTAATACCCTAATTTTGAGCTTTTTAAAATAAATATTTTATTTTGAAAATTATTTCTTATTTTCTTTAAGAAATACCAAAAATAGTTTTTTAGATAATTTTTGCTTACAATTTATTATTTTTCTTTATTTCTTTTAATTTGTCGCAATTTATATTTTTAGGCGAAAAATAGCAAAAATATTGAAAAATAATTTTCATCTCTTTATTTAAGTTTACTTTTTATTTCTATATTTTATTTGCATTTTTCATCTACTTTTTCTATTTTTATTAGCATTTTTATCTATTATTATGACAATTTCCTTGTCTTTGAACCAATTACTTTTTGCCACCTCACCAATTCTCACTAATTCTCACTAATGGATTTAATCAGATTTTTTACCCCATTTCCATTTTTATCTTTTTTACCCTCAAAAAACATAATATTACAAAATAACCCCATTTGTTGTGTTGTCCTATAAATAGCTCATTTATTACAACCCTAAAAAGGATTCACTGTAGCTGATCAAAATTTTCTTCCCTTCTTTCTCTCTACCCGCGGCGCCTCTCCCCTTCATCAAACCCTAATCAAAATTCATCACAAATTCTTCATCAAAATAACAAATTAACATGAAATAGAAAGATCAATATACTTCCCACCGTTCGTTTCCCTTTCGATTGTGCTCAAATTCGCAGAATACGGCTTCAAAGATCATCAATCCGAGATCCAAAACCGCAAGAACGAAGAAGGTCTAGATCGAGCAATTTCGGACGATTCACACTTCTATCCTTTTGATTTACTACTGTATTATGTATATGAACTGTGTTTGATTCTGTTTTGTGTGCTTTAATTGATGAACTGCGTTTAGATCCATTTATTTTTCCGCCGTCGGTTGCGTTTGATTCGCGTTCATTATACCTGATCTGTAAAAACTAATATGAATTTCGTGTTCTATGTTTAAATCCGCATTAAATCGACTAGTTAATCACGTTGTTTGTCTCGCGATTCGTATTTGAACTTTTAGATCTGAAACCTTCTTCTTCTGTTCTTGTGTGTTTAAGCTTTATTTCGTAAAACTGATGCTGGATTCGTAATCTACGCGCAAAACCCTTTCGATTTGTGTATTTATATGTTAATTTTGGTGTTGATTTGGATCTGTTTGATGAAACCGAGTTGGGAACTCGGAAGCTCCCATGGCCGCCTGTGACTCACCGAGTTGTAACTCGGTTGTGAGGAAGAAGATTGGGACCGGGCACGTGTCAGCCTGCGATTGGCTGACACTTTTGTTTTTTTAGTGATTCTGGTTACGGGTTCGGATCGGGTCATACCCATTTGACCCGATCCAGTTTGGGCTTGGGTTTGTTTGCTGGCCCAGTTTACTTTTTTTATGTGTTTTTTTATTTGCTGAAGGAACCTCCCAAGTTGTTATCTGCACCTCCATCTGAATGTAGAAACATGGGCCTTAGGCCCATTTGCTTATTTCTGTTTGTTTTGTGACATTTTCCTGTTGCACTCCATATCTGTTTTTGCACCCCCTGCTGAAGTTTATTAGATTGGGCCTTAGGCCCATTTTTGTGGTTCTGCTTGTTGTGTGAATTTCTTCTCATACCCCTTCTGTTCATTTATGCACCCCCTCTCTTTCTTTTTTTCTTTTTTGAGAACTCTGTGATTTAGATTTGAAAACGCGGATTAAAAAGTAATTGATCTCTGACACATGACTTTGATCGATTAATTTTTTAATTCGGAGTTTTTATAATTTAGATTAGAAAAAAGCGGATTAAAAAGTAATTGATCTCTGACGCATGACTTTGATTGATTAATTTTTAATTCGGAGTTTTACAACTTTTAGACTAGAAAAATGGATTAAAAAAGTAATCGGTCTCTGACGCATGACTTTGATCGATTAATTTTTTAATTCGAAGTTTTTACAGTTTAGATTAGAAAAAGTGGATTAAAAAAGGTAATTGGTCTCTGACGCATGACTTTGATCGATTAATTTTTTAATTCGGAGTTTTTATAACTTAGATTAGAAAAATGGATTAAAAATAAATGGTCACTGACGCATGACTTTGACTAAGTTATTTTTAATTCAAATCTTTGAAACTTTTAAATTAGAATTTCTTCGAGAAACCACGAGACAGAGCCTGACGCATAATTGAATTTGACTCTTGACTTTTAAGTTGACTCTTGACTTTTGACCTTGACTTTTAAGTTGACTCTTGACTTTGATTCCTTAGTGTGACTTTTTAGTTGACTTTTCGTGATGACTTTTAGGTTGACTTTCCAGTTGACTTCTTATAGTTGACTTTGTCTCGTTTAATTGAATTATGCCGATTGCTTGTAATTGCTAGATGACTTGTTTCTTTTTGTCTGATACATGATTACTTGTTTACATGCTCATGTCTGATGCATTTTTAATTGTTCAGTATTGTGGATTACATGTCATTTGCATTCATGCATTTGCATTTCTCTATCTTTCTACCTTTCTTTTTCTTTTTCTTTTCTGAAACTGGAAAACTCTGAAAACAGCTTAAATGAACTATTGAATGAAAAGAGGGATGTCTGACGCATGACTTTCATCTCTTGAATAGTCCAAAGTACCTGCCGCATGGCTTGCGACTGAGGACTATTCTCATTCACTGAATAATTCCTCAGAAAATCTAAAAGACAATTAACCCACTCAACTGTTTTCCTGCTCTTGCGCAGTCAGCTCTTTTTCCAACTGCCCTTGTGCAGTCAAATCTTTTTCAACTTCTTTTTTCCTAAATGGATGGAGCTTTATTCATTCCCCTGCTACAGACAAACGCTTAAGCCTCCGAAGCGAGCATACAAGCATACTGTTGTATCAGTGGAATGCGACCTAAGCATCGTTCACTAAAAACAACCAGCAAACAATCTTTCTTTTTCAGGAAGAACTACGTGAGCTTTGAGTTCCTCATTGTACTTGGAGGATACGTAGGAGCGAGAGCCTCTCTCGTCAAGCCAAATAATAAAAAAACTCTTTTTTCCCTCTCTTTGTTTAATATGCGGTAATTTAATTCTTTTTATGCGGTTATCTCTGTTTATGCAAACCAAATTCCTCAAATGGTTCCCGTTGAGTACAACAGATATGAGGGGGTGTTAACGTCTTCCCCTCATGTAACCAACTCCCGAACCCGATCTTTTAAGGTTTTATCATTATTTTCCTTTCCCCTCATGGAATAAATAAAATATGGTGGCGGCTTCATTGTTTACATTTGTGCATTGCATTTCATCATTGCATATCTGTATATTTTTTGCGCCGGGTACTACAATGACAAAGATCCTGATGATGATAAGTCAGAGCTTGTTGAAGTTATTGCAGATAATCTAGAATCAGAAGTTGAAACTGTAGAAGTTAACAAAAGTTCAGAACCTGAAACAACTTATGATGATCAAGAAACTACTCCTTCTGAAGATGTTCCAACTACTCAAATTGATAGTGATTCTGATGTTGAGATTGAAGAAGTAATTAAGAAGAATTCTTTCAAATACAAGTCATCTCATCCAGAAGAATTGATCATTGGAAACAAAGAAAGTCCTAGAAAAACAAGATCAAGTTCACAAAAGGAAGATGCAATGGTCAGTTTGGTTTCTCTCAATGAACCAAAGACTATTGATGAAGCTCTAAAAGAAAAAGCTTGGATCTTAGCTATGAAAGATGAACTACATCAGTTTGACAGAAATGAAGTTTGGAATCTAGTTCCTAGACCAAAAGACAAGAACATTATTGGAACAAAATGGGTGTTCAGAAACAAGCTCAATGAACAAGGAGAAGTAACTAGAAACAAAGCAAGATTAGTTGCACAAGGTTACAGTCAACAGGAAGGGATTGATTACACAGAAACTTTTGCTCCAGTTGCTAGATTGGATGCAATCAAGTTATTTCTTTCCTATGCAGTCAACCTTGGTATCACTCTATATCAAATGGATGTGAAGAGTGCATTTCTTAAAGGTTTTATTACTGAAGAAGTATATGTCAAACAACCTCCTGGTTTTGAAAATACTCAAAATCTTGATCATGTTTATAAACTGCAAAAGTCACTTTATGGTCTTAAACAAGCTCCTAGAGCTTGGTATGATAGACTGGGTAACTTTTTGGTTGATAATGGTTTTGAAAAAGGACAAGTTGACTGTACACTATTTAGAAAAACCTTGAAGAAAGACATTTTGATCGTTCAAATATATGTTGATGATATTGTTTTTGGTTCAACTAATGCTTCTCTATGCAAGAATTTCTCTAAGTTAATGGAAAAAGAATTTGAAATGAGCATGATGGGAGAGATGAAGTTCTTTCTTGGAATTCAAATCAATCAAACAAAGGAAGGAACATACATTCATCAAACCAAGTATACAAAGGATCTCTTGAAGAAGTTCAATCTTGAAGATTGTAAGCCAATGAATACTCCAATGCATCCAACAACAAGCATGAGTCTGGATGAATCTGAAGGCAAAGTTGATCAGAAGTTATATAGAGGTATGATTGGTTCTCTACTCTATCTAACTGCATCTAGACCTGATATTATGTTCTCTGTATGCTTGTGTGCAAGATTTCAATCAGATCCTAGAGAATCTCATCTCACTGCTGTGAAGAGAATCTTTAGATATCTGAAAGCTACTTGTAATTTTGGATTACTTTATAAGAAATCCAAGAAATATGAGTTAAATGGATTCTGTGACGCTGATTATGCTGGAGATAAACTTGAAAGAAAATCAACAAGTGGCAGTTGCCAATTTATGGGTGAAAACCTTATCTCCTGGTGTAGCAAGAGGCAGACCACCATTGCTATGTCCACAGTAGAAGCAGAATACATTTCAGCTGCTAAATGTTGTACACAACTTCTTTGAATGAAATATCAATTAGAAGATTATCATATAAGCAGTCACTATATACCTTTATATTGTGATAATACTGCAGCCATTCAGCTTTCCAAAAATCCTATTTTACACGCTAGAGCAAAACATATTGAGATCAAACATCATTTTATAAGAGATTATGTTGAGAAAGGTATTATAGATATCAAGTTTGTTGATACTGAAAAACAATGGGCTGATATCTGTACAAAACCTTTAGCTGTTGAAAGATTTGATTTCATAAAGAAAAATCTCAACATGGTGTTTGTTCCTGATTGTTAAGTTCTATTGAGTAAAATTTGTTTTTAAAATCTGATAAGGATCAGAAGGTGTTGAACCTCAGAACCTCAAGGTCAGAAGTTCTGATGTGTAACTACTTCTGATAAGTATCAGAATCAACAGAATGGTTCTGATGTGGTAGTGGAACAATTTACAACCTTTTTCATCTAACTGCTGTCCACTAACGCACCTGTTATTTAAATAATTTTCTAATACACGTGTCGTTTTGCAATTAGTTGAGTATTGGTTAATGATGAGTTTAGCGCTTAAAATGAATATGACTATTCTGTCCTTTTTGTGTTGTACTGTTTGTTTGTTTTCTAAAAATATACACTTATATCACTTGCACACAAACACGTTCACAACCCACACGTTTTCATATTCTCTCTAAACCTCCAAACGCTTCAGTTTTCTTTTCTTCTTCTCTAGCAAAACCAAAAACCTAACCTTCAAACAATGGCATCATCATCGTCTACTGCTTCTCTATCGGTGAAACCCATAGTTGATTTGGAAAATCAAAAGAAGTACAGAATCAGAAAAGACACTATGTCTTTCAAGTATAAAAGTTTGAAGTGCATGGTAGAAAAACGGGTTGATTTCGAGAGTTTGAAAGCAAACGGCTTTGATTTACAGAAGATGTTCTTCTATCATGGGTTAGAACGCTGCTTCAAAATTCTGAATGGTCCTATCTTTGAAGAGATGGTAAAAGAGTTCTGGATGAAGGCGTATGTTTTTGATAAGCAGTCAGCATATATCGAAGTTCAAAATCTAGTGAAGAAAAACCCTCTTCTAAAAGGAAAATCAAGGGAAGAATTGGGTCTTCCTGAGTTTACCCAAATTGAAATCAGATCAAACATTGCTGGAATGGATATCAAAATCACTGCAGATCATATTGCAAAGGCTTTGAATCTACCCAATCAAGGAATTCATCTTGCTGGTTACAAGACTAAGCCACAAGATCCAACTGTTCAAGCAACTCTTTTTGAGAATGTAAACTCTAATGGACAAAAAGAGTTGAAGGCGTATTTCAAAGGAGTTTACAAAGTGTTGTTTGAATCCATTGCTACGAAAGCAGGTGGTACTGACTGTATTTCTTCTGAACAGAAATACTTCATGCATTATCTTCATAGCTTTGTCAAGATGAATGTGTCAAGATACATCTTTGATCATCTATGTGAAGTGATCAAAAACAGCACTGATAAAGGTCACACTAACTGTCATCATGTTAGGTTGCTATCTCACATCTTTTATCTGAGCAACCTTCATGAAATTCTGAAAGAAAATTTTCCATCCTTTGTCAAAGCTACTTATGTGGAATCAAGGATTGTTGATGGTAAGTCCTTAAAGAAGATGTTCCTAGTCAAAGGAAAAGTTGTGGTTCCTAACAACCCTTTGCAAATGAACAAAGAAGAGGAAGTGTTTGATTCTTCCTTCCCTGGTGTTGATATTGAAAAGGGAAAGAAGATTGCTGATGATTGGTTTAATCACTAGAATGAAGAGTATGGATTGGAAACACCTGGTAATGAAGTGGATATTACTAAACTGGGCTTTGATCAGAAACAAGATTTTGTGATGAAGACTACTGTTACCAGAGACAGAGTAAAAATCAAAAATCCTTCTATTCGTGGTGTCAAGATCTTAACAGAAGAACAAATTGAGAATCTGAGGAGAGAAGAAAGGTCCAAGAAGGCTGAGGACAACAATAAAAACAAGAGGAAGATTATTGTTGAGTCTGATGAAGAAGAAGAGGATGATAATGAACCTCTTGAGTTGAAGAAGAAGAAGATAGTCAGAGAAAGAGCTGCTCACAAACGTCAGAAACATCAAGGTACATCTTCTAATGCTTTTATTAATGAGTCTGTTGAATCTCAATCTAGAAATGATGAACCTATTCTTGAGCCTGTTTTTGTGAAACATTCTCCAACCAAACCTTCATCTGAACTTGTATCAGAACCAAATGTTTTAGAAATGCTATCTGAACATTTGTCACCTCAAACCATTCATGCAGAAACTAACAGCTTACCTGAAACACCTTCCAAACCTTCTGTTGTTATACCTTCTCCTTCTGAGAAATCAGGTCTTCATAAGCTTAAAGAAAAATATGGTGATCCTCTTAGTGATGTCAGTTCTGATTCTGATACTGAATCTGATAGCACCAAGCTTAACCCCACTCCTACTCATGTTTTTCACACTCCTCCACCTGTCACTATGCCAACTAGCCCATTCATAGAAATTATTAATCCTTTAATTCAATCATCTTCACAACCTGCCTTCACTGTTAGCTCACCTCCATCACCTCAACCTCCTGTTTCTCCTCCATCTAACCTTGAGCAAAATATCAACCAAACTGTTTTTGAGCCTGAAATTACATATCAATCTATGCTAGAAAGCATTCAAACTCAACACTCTAGCCAAACTGTTTCTAGCATTGAGATTTTAGCAAGGATTGTTAATAATGATGTTAGAAGAATGCACAGCTTAAAATCTGAACGTGGTATTATGCCAAGTCAGATTGTTGAGAAGTTTGATGAGATAGATAATGCTCAAAGGTTGATAATGGCTGCTCTGAAGAAGAAATATGTTGATGAGTTAGTTTATGATCATATGCTCTTCACAGATTCCTTTGAAAATGCATTTGGAAGTGCACTTCAAAAGGAAAGACTGATGTTAACTAACTTATTACATGATGAGATGGAAGTTCTAAAGGCTGAAGAAAGAGAACAGAGGATTCTGGAACAGAAGCTGATGGAAAATGACGATGTTAATGTGTTGTCTCCTGAAGATGCAAAGATAATTGAAAGTTCTGATGCTGATGCAAATAGGATTCTGAGAGTTGAACAAGTTCAAAGGGAACAAAGAGAAAAGCTCTTAGTGTTGGAAGCTGGTCTAGAAGAGGTCAAGACTAATCAGATGGATCTGAAAGAAACTATCAACAAGAATGCTGAAAAGTCTGACAAAGCTCTTGAGAAGTTGATGCTGATGCTTGAATCAAGACTTCCTTCCAACCCCTCCTCATCTCAACCCTAGGATTTTATGTTTGAGCACATGTTATTTTCTTTATTTTGGTTGTAATATTTGAACAAGTTTATTTCCTGTTAATTGCATGAACATCTTATTTGATTTACTTAATTATTTGTTTGCTTTTTAACTGTTTACATGTTATGTTCAAATATGTCTTTGAAAAGTAAGTCAAACACAAAGAAACTATAGAAAAAGATTTCAAAACAGAACCATAAATCTTTATTGATTGAATAGAATATCATTACATAAGGTCCTAATTCTATTTAGAATCTAATTCTGACTTCTGAGAATCACCAGAGCTTGAGGTTTCTGTTGGAGAATGATAATTTTCCAAGTACCTCAGATAATCCAAATCTGGCTTATCAGAACCAGAAGAGGATCCTTCTGAAGAATCTTCACATTGATCTGGATCATATATTCTGAGAAATTCTCTATAATCAGAATCAGTTTCATCATAATCTGATGAAAGATTAATATAAACTGGTGGTTGTGGTTTTGCTTTAGATCTTGTTCTATAACTTCTTCTCAATGGAACTGAAGAAGATGCTTCATCCTTAACCTTCTTTGCTCTTGATTTTGTTCTCTGTGGTGATTCTTCCTTCTTCACGTCTTGAGGATTCTTACCTTTATTAGCTCTTCTATCCTTATCCATTATTTCTGATAATAATGTGTGGAAGTGTTGAGTTGATTGAAATGGTAAAGCGTTCTCCTTTTACAGACTTTTCATAGAGTTTAAGTCACACAGTTCTTGATATCAGATAAGTCATTTAATGGCTTTGTTGTAACTGTTTTCTGACTTGACTTCTTGGAAGTTGTGTTTTTGACTGATCTTTTTACGCGCTTTTTAAATGTCTTTACTTCTTTTTATACAAACTGTTTTTGTTTGATGACAAAAGGGGGAGTAAGAGTCATTAATTAGTGATACAGAAGCGCTAATAACTGAAACCAATTAAAAGAACCTATTTAATTTTGTTCGTTACTTTTTATGTTAGTTTATTATTTTTATTTATTCTGGAGAATAATATTTTATATTGAACTGAGTTCTTCATATGATGATGAATGAAAAGAGTGCAATTTTTTTTATTGATTATCAGACTCAGGGGGAGAGCTTACAAAACTAGCCTCTAAGAGTCAAAATATGAAAAATTTGAGTCAAAATAAAATTATATTCTTAAACTATTTTAATTTTTTAATGTTACAACTTAGGGGGAGCATGCAAAGCTTATGAACCTCTGTTGAACATATTAAATTAAAATAACAACCATTGTTAATTAATACTAAATTTGTCATCAATCAAAAAGGGGGAGATTGTTGGAACAAAGGATGTTCAGATCTAACTCTTGATGTTTTGATGATAACAAAGTATTAATGAACAATAGGGTATTTTAATATTTATCTGAAGTGTGCAGATTAAATGTATAATGTTATATTAAAAGAAGCTCTGAAACAAAGTATTAGCAAGGATATCAGAAGCAACGCTAATCAGAAGCAAAATGTCAAACTCCTTTGTGTTGGTATCAAGATGGAGAGAGCATGATTGTAGGACCCGAAATGGTACAACAAACAACAGATAAAGTGAGACAGATTAAGGCAAGAATGAAGGTTGCTCAGGATCGTCAAAAGAGTTATGTTGACAAACGTCGAAGACCCTTGGAGTTTGAGGCAGGAGAACACGTTTTCCTTCGAGTTACTCCGACCACTGGGGTTGGTAGAGCCATAAGAGCAAGGAAATTAACTCCGAGATTCATAGGACCTTATCAGATTTCAGAAAGGATAGGCAAGGTAGCTTACCGAATTGCATTACCACCAATACTGTCACAAATCCATGATGTGTTCCATGTCTCACAGTTAAGAAAGTATGTTTCCGACCCATCACATATAATTGCACCAGATGACATTGAGTTGAAGGAGAACTTATCCTTTGAAGTCCCACCAGTAAAGATTGGAGATAGGAAGATGAAGCGTCTTAGGACCAAGGAAATACCATTAGTCAAAGTAATATGGAACGAAGCCACCGGGGATGCAACTTGGGAGTTGGAAAGCAGGATGAAGGATCAATACCCTGAGTTATTCAATAATGTCTAAGTTTCGGGGACGAAACTTCTTTTTAGGGGGGGAGTAATGTAAGACCCATAATTCTAATTGTAACAAAAATAAATTCTAGTGTTGAAGTAGTAGTTGAAAGGTCAAATTGTGTTACTAGTCTTTATCATCTATAAATAAATTATTGAGATCATGCCAGCCCAGACTTAACCCAAGTCCTTTAATCTATTTTTATCTATTAAAATGTTTTAATATAGTTAAAATTCCAAAATCTACATTGGTTAATTTTTTAAAACGGACTAGATATACTAGCTAGTTAAAATTTTTACAAATTTCTGATTACCATAAAAATTTAAACGGAGACTTTATATATCGACTATAATGAGAATTTAATCTCGTTATATTTTTCCGAGCTAAGAAACAAAAATTTAGTCGGAATAAAATTTATTCAAAAATTCATGAATAGTTGTAAATAAAAGGTTTACGGTAAAAAAATTTCAGATTCAAAAATCATGACCGTGAGTGATTTACGACTCGTCTGAGAACAAAACATGCCTAATAAAAATTGACTCTTGGTGCCCAAGTTATTGTTGGAACAAAGGATGTTTAGATCTAACTCTTGATGTTTTGATGATAACAAAGTATTAATGAACAATAGGGTATTTTAATATTTATCTGAAGTGTGCAGATTAAATGTATAATGTTATATTAAAAGAAGCTCTGAAACAAAGTATTAGCAAGGATATCAGAAGCAAGGATATCAGAAGCAACGCTAATCAGAAGCAAGTCATCTCAGAAGTTATGTTGAATCAGAAGCAACGTATGGAGAAGACCAACAGTTTCAGAAGCTGAAGACTCAGAAGCATATGTCTGATACATAGGCTCTGAATAACAAGCCAGAAATGTCAGTGTTAACTGATAGTGATTCAATGATTGGAAATCATTTGAATGAAAGGCTGTGATTGATTAATACATCATAGTACTACATCCTTATCATCAAGGATAGTGACGTTAGTATTATTTTACTCCATAAGGGCGGATATTCTCAAACAAAAGGAATAACAGGATAAGCATTACCAGAATTGGCAAATATCCCATGTTACCTTTCTCCTTTCACAACTGGCTTGAAAATGACCTCTGCAACGGTCATTATCTTCAAACGTCTCTATTCTCTCTTCACATATAAATAGAGAACCTCTTTTTGAAGATCAAGGTTAACAATTACAACAACTTACGCACATATACAACTTTACTCCTTTGCATAAGACTGAAAGCACTGCTTCTGAAACTATTTCTGTTGTGCTTCTGACACTCTGTTTTTCTAATTCATTAAGAATTCTGTGTTAGAGTCTTAAGAGTCTTGAGTTGTAATCTTGAGAAAACTCTTGATTTTATAATCAAGTGTTTATCACTTTCTATTATTTCTTTTTGTATTAGGAAGTCTCTTGCTAGTTTGCTTGAGCAAATAGGAAGTCTCTTACTTGTGTGTTTGAGCATTGTAATAATCTAGGTGATTATAGTGAAATCCCTTGGAAGTGCAAAGGGACTGGACTACTCTCGGTTTGTGAGAGGAACCAGTATAAAATTGCTTGTCTTCTCTCTCTCTCTCTCTATCCTTACTCTTGTGTGAGTGTGTTAATTGTGTTTCTTTATCCGCTGGTGCTTCTGATAAGCTTCAGAACTTAGCAGAAGTTTTTAAAATACCAAAACACAATTCAACCCCCCCCCCCTTCTTGTGTTTTTCACACCTTCAGTTAACGTGTAGTAATTATTATGCTATGCTAAATGATACTTAATGTAACTAGTTTCATATAACTTGGTGACATGTTTTAGTTACATAGCACTCTAGTCACTTCTCAAATTACTTAAAGTGTCCTATTAATCTATATAAAGACACCAAACCCATTCATTTCACAGAACAAAACACTAGTAAGAAAGAAAAATTTATTACGTACACTAATAAAGAAGTAAGGTGAAAAGCACCAAGATCAAAGAGTGGTCATTCAAAACTATAGATCTAGTATCTCTAAGGTAATTTCTTGGACCCTTGTTATTTTTTTTTCTCTGTTCTATTTTATACCAATTGGTTTTACCATGAGAAAATCCTATAAAGATTGCCATTAAAAATTTTATTTCTTTTAAAATAAAAAAAAAATAAAAACTTATGGTTATGTGCTGTTAAAATTTTCTAATAGAAGTAAAATTCTTTTCATATATTGCTATTCACTGTATATAGCACATCTCATAGAGATTTAGGGATGGTTTTTTTTTTTTGATAAGCAGAGATTTAGGGATGGTAATTTCAAATTCAGATTAAAGAAAAATTATAGATAAAATAGTATAGGTTTAGTTTTATTGGATGGAATTTTTAATGATAATAAATAAGCTATTGATGAAACTAACTCTGAGATCATGTTATCTTTTCTGGAAATTAAAGTATCAGAGGTTGGATAAAGTAGTTCTTGGTTATGGGTACATGAGTATATGTTACTAGAAACTTGATAAATTAGTGGATCATAGACAAAATAGTGGGTCTCATGACGTGTTATATTAGTAGATCATAGATCATATTTGAAATCTTAGATTATAGAATGGTGGTTTTAAAAACATGATAAATTAGTTATTATTTAAGGTATAGTCAAAATAGTTCATGTATGAGTTGTTAAAAATCACCGTAAAGAAATGTAGATTCAGTATGCAAGTCTCCTTGTGAAGTGCTTGTATGATTTTTTTTTTATATACACAGTATAGAATTATATTTTTAACGGAGATAGTGATATATACTAATATGTTTCGTTGGATTATTGTCGAAGTTTAAATTTGTACCAGACCTTAAAAATATTCATTTTAGGTAGAACAAGAAATTATCATGTTTTATATATGTGCAGCTTAGAAGGTATTAAGATATTGAATTTTTTTGAAACAATTTAATTAAGGTTCACGTTAATAAAGTACAGTATGAATAGATTAGAGGATCATTAAATAAATTAGAATAAAATTTTGATATTTAATTCTAATAAAATCGCTTATGAATTAAAGGTGAGGAATTACTTAAGGTCGTAGCTGTACCAGTGTAGCTAACCGAGGTAAGGGCACTCTCTAACTATTAAATATAATGTTAAAAAGAATGCCTTGTTTTCCATATATGCATAAGTGTTTTATTGTGCAATAATTTGATATGTTTGATATATATGCTTGTGATGACATGTATTCTTGAAATATGACTTTTGTTGAAGACACGCTATATTTTATGTACATGTTATATGGAGTTATTATGATAATTGATGCATCAGTATATGTAGAGAAATCGTATGCTCATGCATTTTCATAGTTGCGTGTAAGTCAAGAGGACTATACACCGGGTGTTAAGACTGAGTGGCTTCACCTAATCCTACGGGATTTTTATTGAGTCGGTGCTTGTCTGAGTGACTCCACCTGCCCTATGGGGTTTAGTAGGTGTGCGATGACCAATGAGTGGCGCCCACATGAGACTACGACTCTCCGAGGAGAGGTTAAATTCCGGAATTCATGCATTGACGATCCAGGGATTGGCGTCACATTTCATATAGAGTCTGCATTAGGATATTTGTGCAATTTATTTTATATGTATGTTAACATGGAACTGACATGTAAAAAAATAAAAAGAGCAACTAAAATCAATATGTATTTGTGGCATTTTTGGTTTATATTTTATATTTAGATTGTGACCCTCCTATCACTTATATGTCGGGGCTAACGCCCACCCTCAGAGGATGGGAGACCACATGATACCGCCATACTGTCTGCCGACGCAGACGATTTGGGACTTTGTTGATCGCGGTAGGGCGGACGCTTGGAGTTATGACCCGGCTCTTAGCACAACCTATTATGAGGGGAGGACGGTTATATCTACTTATCGTGGGGAGTTACTAGTTACGCAGTGTACATTCTATTATAGGATTCCATATCCCGTGCCATGTCCTGAGGTATGGGCAGACTTGTTGAGGATGCCACCGGTGCCTCCGGCTGGAGCATCATATGGAGTTGGTGGAGGAGTGGCTGATGTAGTGGATGCACCGACTATAGAGGTAGCTGTCCCTCCGGTAGTTAGATTTGAGATTGGTGGTACTTCTAGACGCCATCATACCTTTGGGGGGACATCGGCACATGCGCCAGATGACTCAGGGGAGGGATTCATTGAGTTATTAGACCTTACTTCTGATGCAGAGTCCGGCACATACTTGGGAGAGACGAGATCCAGACTCTTGGCACCTTTGGGGGATTCTTGTCGTACTTGTGGTGGACTTCCTTGTCAGTGTCTTTACTAGGATGTGTTATCAATGACTGTTGACCTTTTGACGTGCTCCCATATGACCTAGATATTACCTGGCTTAGTATTTTATATTTTATTCTGGATGACTGTACTATATTGACACACTTACTATTTGGGAGACTAGTTTTATTATTTTCAGTTGTATTTTATCCTAAGTTTGTGATGTCGTTATATGAGACGTCACGAACTAGGTATTTTGCTTTTATCGTTGGGTTGTACTATATTTGGGTATTGACATTGTGCTCCCTTGGGAGTACCTATGATGCATAATTATATTCAGTTTAAAATGCCTTCTCACTTTATTTTTAAATTTCAAATACATTTTAAAATGAATATCAATCGTCGGACTTATTGCATGATTTAGCGTACTATAAAAAAAAAAAAAAAGACCCACTTTTTGTTCATGAAAATCGGGGTGTTACAATTAACTTTTTGAAAGACGTGATTTAATTTGGTTTCTTAACATAGTTATTGACTATTTTGTCATAGTTGTCTCGATAAAATTATTAGTTTTATGTAAGTTAGAATATATTATGTTGTTATTGATTAGATTATAAACCTTTTTATTCTAGTTACAATTTTTTTGTTATTTATAATTTAAATTAAAGATTGGTTCTTTTTTAAAAAAATTACATTTTTATATTAAAGGCCTCTTTTTAATTTTTGAACAAGGCCACTAAAAACACTGGGCCGACTCTACAGATGTGTATCAATACAACCAAAGGTCTCTGCCAAATTTTTTTTTGATATGTATTGATACACAGCAGGTATGTATCGATACATCTTGAGCTTCGGGGAAAATAATTTTTCTGCTGCAATTCATGTGTATCGATCTAGATGTATCAATACTTATGAAGCTTTCTAAAATGTGTTTTATCAATCTAGTTGTCCTAAAATTATATGTATCGATCTAAATGACCTGAAAATTGATTTTTCAAGTTTTACAAAGCATTTTTGCCACCAAATCATTTCTAAATATTGTCAAAAGTATTCTATATTATTTTCACATATTTTTGACATTATTAAAACATAGGAGAGAAATTTTTTTTGAGGTAACATAGGAGCGAACATCTGCATTAATATATTTTATCAATATTTTTCTCAATACATAAAACTGTTACATCATTATCATTAAAAAAAATAATTATTAGATCATTCTATCTTTTTTTGGCGCTTAAACTTTGGACTTAATTTTGGGCTTCCCTGCTCTTTGTCCTACTTCAGATACTGCCCTGAGCCTTTATGAAGAGTGTGAGTGAAATTAAAATTCCAAATCCCAATCAAAAAATAAATACTCTTGATATGGGACCACAAAAAAATGATATGGGTTAGTCAAGGAATTATCATCCTCCAAGAACATCAATGTTGTTATAGTATCAAATTCACATAATGAGGAACAAAAACTCATTACACGCCATCTCTAAACCGCGATCAATAGCCACCATTGCAACATTCAATATATTTGTTTTGTTTAGATTTATCATTGTTTTTATAAAAACGATGGGAGAAAATATTATACACTCAAACTTGTCCTCCTCATGAAGCAGTGGAGCCAAAAAAATATTCAGATATAAATTAAAATACAAAAATTATAATACAAACAAAAATTTAAGTTATACAATAATAAGTATAAAGTTGATCATCAAAAAATTTAATTACATACTTTAAAATAATATAAACTCTTTTTTTTTAACTAATAAAATCATAATATAAACTCTATTTGTACTAATTAAGTGACTTAAAATCATTAACAATTAACTTCGAACTAATGCTTATTCAAAGTTATTGATAAAATTTTGTTTTATTATATTACATCTATATTCAAACGAGAATGATTATTCTTGATTAAAAATAGTTGTGTTTTTTTTTTAAGAATATAGACACTGTAAATTTTTTATTAATAATAAAGTTGTGTTTTATTCACATGAAAAAAGAGTTTTTAAATTTATTATTACATTAAGTCATTAAATTAATAAGTAAATGAAAATTTTTTAAAGGATATTTTTATTTCTATCATTTAATTAATTATAATAAGTAAATAATTTTTTTATCAAAATTATCAAAACCACAAAATTTGAATTAGTATAATGTTTATAAACATTAAAATTGTATTTCTTATTTAATTATTTTATTTTAAATAAATTAGTTCGAAAATAATTTTTTAATTCATAAAAATAATGTTTATTAATTTAAAGATCATGTTTTCAAATTTTTAAATGTAGTAATTTAGAGATATATATATACAAAACTTAGGTGCATTTATTGTATGATTCTTCTTAACATAATAGTAATAAAATATGATTTTCTTTAAATTCATGATTTTCTCAAAGTTTGTTATAACTACAAAAATTAATTTATGTTAAAAATCATACGAAAAACACGTAAAGAAATATATCTAAGTTTTGTCTAAAAAAAATATTAAAATTATATGAATAAGAGTAGAGGAAGGAATCTTTTGTAAGATATAAGATTCTCATTAAACAACACTTGTTTTGAATTATATTTTTATGAGTAGTTATTTTCTATTTTGTGGTGGATCGTAGCCCAACCAGACCACACCCCTAATTCCGCCACTGCTCCCAACTCTTCTGCAATAATTATAATTAACTTTCATTTTTTAGATATATTCATATAAGAATATTACAAATACATGTTAGAATATTGATAAAAATACTGAAACTAGCTAAGCAAGATTATGGACAACTTCATTGGCTTGTCTCCTAATGAACCTAACATTAGAGTTCGTAAGAGTAGTTGCTAGCAAACGTCTACAATCATTAATAATAGCACCAAACTCAGATACATAAGTTTTATTACTATAAAGACTATCCACCACCTTCTTGCAGTCCATCTCGAAATCCATATCACCTAATTGCAACTCATTGACCCAAGTCTCAATTAAAAGCACTAAGTAGATCCATGGCTTCGCCTACTTTTAAAAAATGAAAATTGTTTATAACTTTAGCAGGAGAGAATATCAAATATGGATCGAAATATATGTTGTGTAATTTTCACTCAGTTTCATACTATACTAAATTCAATTGTTAATTTGAAATCATATAATCTAAATCACAAAAGTCAATTTACTTTATAAACTAAACTCAACCGTCAATCTAAATTATACGACTTAAAATTTTAACGGTGACATATTTACATACAAAAAAATTGATAATTATTTGAAAAAAATAATTCAGATATAAATATTTTTTTTTTGAATCAATTTAGATATAAATATGTCTTTGCCGCTCTCTGCCTCCATCCATTTAATATGCGCTCATCCAATTGACTAGGAGGAGAGATATAACTTAGAAGTGTTAGATTTCAGGAAGGTATTATACAACGTTAGTTCATGAAAAGATGAGGTTAGAGAGATGCATGTTGCAGGCAATGAACATCAATATGAAGTGCAGCCAAATGATAAATATTTGAAAAAAAATAATGTAGAAGAATTAATAATATTGATTGATAGAAAGATTGATAGAAAGATGAAATTGCTGGAAAAATAATCCTCATTTTCTTCCTGTTGACGCGCATAGGTAAGAAATGAGAAAGGGAAACACTAATCCTATGAGATGAAAGAAAATAATGATCATGTGAGATATATATTTATAATTAATTATAACTATTAGATTAAATGAAACGGAGGGCAAAAAATTGGAGTAACTTTAAAGACTTACACTTGGAGTCAACCGAACTTTCCTCATATTTGTATTTGTGCACACATAATACATCATCTCTTTGCATAATTTGTAGGAAAAAAGTAAAATGTAGTACAATAAAATAAAATAACAATGGACTGCTATATGATACAAATATATAATACAAAATTAGCTAATAAAAATACTCATCAAGGATATAAAAAACAATCAACAACAATCAAATAGTCCTTTACTCAAAATAAATCAAATAGTCTTGTGACATCATTTCCTATTCAACTATGTATTAAACTCATCTACCACCAGAGAGAAGTGATTCAGCTATTGAAGAATTATGTGAAAATGGTCTATCCATAGAAGAAGAAGGATAAGACATACCAAAATCTTGAAAATTCTCACACTGTCCAGAAGTTAATCCCATTGAACTCAAACTAAGAAAACTCAAATCAGGAAGTGCCAAATCCCTCTCTAAATACCTCAAAACTTGTCTCATATTTGGTCTAGCCAAAGCCTCACAATGTGAACATAACAAACCAAGTTTCAAAACCAATTCAACTTCTTCAACAACATAATCCACACCTAAATTTACATCTTTAGCCTCAATAATCTCACCTCTTTTCCAACAATCATAAACAAAATCAACTAAAATTACACTTTCACATTCTCTTATTTGTTCAATAGGCCTTTTACCACAAACAACTTCAAGTAAAAAAGCACCAAAAGAATAAACATCAGAACTTGTTGTAGCTTTACCTGTTCTTGTATGTTCTGGTGCTAAATAACCAAGTGTTCCAACAACATGTGTTGTTTGTGGATCAGTTCCATGATCATATAATCTTGAAAGACCAAAATCACCTAATCTACCATTTAATTCAGAATCTAATAAAACATTACTAGCTTTAATATCTCTATGTACCACAACTTGTTCCCATTCTTCATGTAAATAAAATAAACCAGAAGCTACACCTTTAATGATTCTAAACCTTTGACTCCAATTTAAGGTAAATCTTTGTTCTTTGTTGTGTAAATATTTGTCTAAACTTCCATTAGCCATGTAATCATAAACTAAAAGTAACTCGCCTTTTCGTCTACAATAGCCGAGAAGCGGAACGAGATTTCTGTGTCGAAGACGTCCGATACTAACGATTTCCGCGACGAATTCCTTCATACCTTGTCTTGATTCATGTGAAACTCTCTTCACAGCTACTTCAAGTTTTGAAATTGGCATCACACCTTTGTAGACTCTACCAAATCCACCTGTTCCTAAAAGCTCTTTCTCCTTGAAACCCTTTGTTGCAAAGTATAAATCTTTGTACTTGAATCTTTGTGTTCCATAGTCTTTCTCCCAATCTTCATGAAGCTCAGAAAACTTTTTCTTCTTTTTGATGAAATGAAACATTGCTATAGCTACCATTAGAATCAAACATAGTGAAATCAATGGCAACCCAATAATCAAAATTACCTTAGAATCTTTTTTTTCACCTAAAGTTGGTAACTTTGGAAGTTCTGAGATTACAAGGCTTTGAGCTTCACCATTAACCTTAAAACTCCAACCAAGAACATAATGAGAAGTTAGAATTGAACCTGTTGAAGATGAAAATCCAACATAGATATCACTATTATTCAAAATTGAAGAAAGATCTTTGTTTAATGATAACAAAGATTTTGTTGGTTTAACAACATTAATTGGAGCTAAAGTAACATCAATTTTTTTCTTCACATCATCATATTCCAACCAAACTTGCATTGATAAGCCACTAAAAAGGCTCAAATTCTTGAACTGATTATCATCAATGTCATAATAACCTGCTGAAGCTGATTTTTCTGATTTCAATCCATTGATATCAATTCCAACATGGTTATCATTGATATCATCAAATTCTGTATTCATAATTGTATCAAGTTCTAACGCGAAAACGCCGTTGTTGATGTTTCCATTGTTTGATTCATTGAATAGGCCAAGATACTGACTTGGTAGTGAATTTGGTAACCCTTTTGTTGGAGAAAGAAGAAAAACAATTCCATGACCACTAAGATTAGGAAATTCTGATCTTATAGCAAAAACAAAAGTAGTAGAAAATGAAAAAACACTACTACTACTACTACTACTTCCATTGTTGAAAACTATAGGATTTTGATAGAAACAATGACCCTTTTGTTGTTTTGTATCATTTGTTAATCTAAGTAAACCATTTGAAGTTAAATCAGCAACACCATCAAGATACAAATCATGTGATGATGATTTGAATCCATTATAGATGAAACTAATATTGCTATCTTCACTTGCTACTAATGTAAGAAACATAATAAACATTGCTACAAGTATTGAAGACATTGTTTGGTAACTTTGGTTTGGTATATTTTGAGATATATTGTTTTTGATGTTATGTTTAATACTATATTGTTTTTGTTTTGTTACTATGGTTTTCTTGTAGCACAAATTTGAATTTTGATATGAGGCTTACGTGGAAAGATCATAACACTTTCATAGTAAGGAAGGAAACCTATTAAGTTATTAGGAAAGGACCATTCAAGTGTTTGTGATTATTACAAAAAGTTGAGATACATCACTTTCATTTTAGAACATTTATTGTACTTTCTTTTCAAAATTTTGTGTCACAATTTAAATTCAAATAAGAAGTTATCATTCTTAAGAAACTATGATATGGACAAAAGTAATGCTCCTTCGGTGTCGGAATTTTGGTGATTTAAATTTTTATTTTTGTCTTCTGGTTTTCTTAGGAAGGTGGAAATTATTTTGAATTAATTAACATGTAGGATTGTTTTAACTTCTCTTAAAATTACATTTGTCTACGATTGTTTTAACTATGCATATGTAATTTTAGTTATGATTGATAGTTAATGGTAAGAATTTTAGTTATAATTTTACTTCATTTGTCTACGAATTTATAGTTAATGGTAAGAATTTATCTCTTTATTTTAGTCATGCAAATGAAGTAAATTAAAGAGGTAAATTCTTACCATAATTAACTATAAAATAGTAGATAAATTTTAGGGGTTTAATTTTCAATATTGGTTGTTTAAATAAAATTAAAATATAATTAAACAAAAATGCACCTATTTTATTAGAAAATCGAGAGCGCAATCAATTGATAAGAGTTGATAATACCTTATAACTCTAAGTTTTAAGATATGTTCGAATTTTGGTGAACTCGAAATCCAACTCACAAAAAAAAAAAATTGGGTACAAACATGCTTAAACTTTACATACATTGAAATTTTAACCAAGATCATACATTAACTGTAATTATATTTACTAAGCTTATAATGAAATTTGCATTCAAATGTATTTACAATAAATTGAAACCAATCATCAAAGAAAAATAGTTATTGTTTTGTAAATATAATTCGGTTGATAGTTACAGAGACGTTGATATATATGTTGACGGTCTTGTTAACATGTGTACTAAGGAATTCAAAAGTAGAATAATTGCATTGAAAATATAAAGAATTGACTTTTACAAAAGTTGAATGCACAATTTTTAAGAAGAATATTTTTATATTAAGATGTTTATCATATGCCTTAAGGGCGCATATTAACATTTGTTTATGTTGATATGTAAACTTTAAGTTTAAACTCGAGATTTAGACGGTTATATTTATTAGAGGTGCTTTTTAATAAAAAAATGATTTTTTTTTTACAATAAAAAAAAAAAAAGAAAAAAAAAATGATATTTGTTAGGTGGTTGTATTGAATTGGAACCCAATGACATATTTTGATAGGTAGTTTTCAAATTGTGACACATAACATAAACATAACTATCCATCCAATTTCAAAATGTCAATTTTATTGATACTACTTGGTAGCCAAGGGAGAAATTAATAGGAACACGAGAATCTAGTTTCAAGGAAGGTTCCTCCAAATTAATAATATCAAAGTTTGCAACTAAGGTCAAATAGGGAGGGACCCCTCTCTTTACTAGATGATGTATAATTCATTCAAAATTTCAGCATAAAAAGGTGACAGAGGAAGATCTAAAAAAAAATGTAAGAAGAATAAATAAAGCTTTGTTAATCCTTTGCTTTTGTTTTAATTTAATTTTTTTTTGCTTTGTGAAAGAAAAACGCAGCACAAAATTGGAGCTTTATTTGGAATATAGTTTTGTTGGGTATTGTGAAAAACGAATAAAGTTGGTTCTCTCTTTCTTTTGGTTTTGCCGGCCCATATTTATGTAAGCAAAAGAGGGTCCGGGTAATTAAGTTTCAGGCTTAGTTCATTTTGAATTTGAACTTAAAATATAATTGCAAGATGTACTCTCTTCAATATATTATATTTATCTTTTGTAAAAAAAAAATATAGATTATCTATAAGTAGTGTCATCATGATAAGTACATATAAGTCTCGTTGATAGAGATATTTTATTTTATATATAAAAATTGGAGTCTGAAATCCAAACAATTTATTTATTTTTAGGGGGGTTATTCAATTGGGATTTCAATGGATTTAAAAGACTTTAAAGACTTTTTTATTATAAAAAAGTCTTGTGTTATTCAATCAAGACTTTTTTAAAAAGTAAGTAAATCTTGTGTTATTCAATCAAGACTTTTTTATGCTTATCAAAAAAAAAAAAAAAATCAAGACTTTTATAAAAAATAAGCAAAAGTTTTTTAAACAAGTCTCTCAAAATCTCACAGAATCAATATAATCCAATGTTTTAAAAACCGGACCGGCCATCGAACCGGTGAGGGTACTGGTTCACTGGTTCATTGGTCGAACCTCCGGTTCACTGGTCGGACCGTATGACAAACCGTATCAAACCGGTGGAATGAACCGGTCTCTATAATAAAATTATATATATATATTAAACCGGTCGAACCGGATGACTCGGTCTCTAAAAAACCATGAGACCTAAAAATGTAAAAAAATTTAATGTCATAATTTCACAAGTTCATTCTTTAAATTTAAATTTTAGACATAATAATCACAGATGCAACATAAGTAAGATAATATAAAATGTTTTCACACATGTTTTAATAAGTAAGATAAGTCTTTAAAAATATTTAGCATTCATAAAGTGTTGAAAAAATTAAATAAATTAAGATGATTTTTTTTTTGACGTATAAATTAAAATGATTAAACTCGATTAAACTAAATGACTCAGCTGTATGACTATTAAATTGAATTTAATCGGTAAATATACACCTATTAATTTTTTTTAAAAAAAATTATAGCATATCTATTCTAATTTAAATATAATAAATTAAAATCTTTAGTTTTTTTTTTACCGCAGAGTAATAGTTATTATAAATATAAAAAATGAGAGTTGAACAATTAAATCAGTATTAAGAAACAATATATAAAATCTAAAGTCATTAAAAAAAAATGTGCATTTGAAACTCAAATCAACACTCGTGTTGTTTTTTGCAAAAAATAATAGTAATACAAGAATTATGTAATATATACAATACAAAGTAAAGTTATTTACAAATAAACAGCATAGCCTAGTTTACAAAGAGGTTAGGGGTTCAAACCTTGCTGATGACAATTTTGTTATATTTTTAAACATTTAAAATATTCATATATTATTACTAACATAAAAGGCCTGCTTCAATAAAATAAGATGGGCCCGTTTCAAAATATCTGTAAAAAAAAGAGCCCGTTTCTGGAAAAGAAAATGAGGTTAGGCATTAAACCGAAAACCGGCCGGTTCACCGGTTTTCTCCGGTTTGTACCGGTTCACGCCGGTTTACGCCGGTCCAGCTGCATGTCCGATCCAATTACCAGTCCGGACCGGTTGACCTCCGGTTCACCGGTCCAACCGGTTCGACCGGCCGGTCCGGTCCGGTTTTTAAAACACTGATATAATCCCACAAAGTCTTTTAAAATCTTCAAGACTTTTTTATCATAAAAAAGTCTTTTAAAATCCATTGAAATCTCAATTGAATAACCCCCCTTAGGTTGTGGTCTACAAAAATTGAAGGAGTATAATTTGAACACGGATGATAACACTGATGAGAAACAAATAAGTGTGGGGTGGTCTTCTATATTATAGTAGTGCCGGTCCTGATTTATTGGAGGTCAAGACAAATAATTAAAAGGGACTGCTAATAAAAATACAATTTTGTTTTTATAAAAAAAAAATTATATATTCATCAAAAAAGAATAACGCCGTATATTTAAATAGTAGTAAATAATATAAACAACATCAAAAGTAGTCACTATAACATCAATAATATCAAAAAATAGTTATATTTTAATCTATAATAACAAAATATACACTTTCATTACTACATTCCAAAGGTCACAACCAATTTTTCGCCGACCTTATTTTTCTCATCTCTTCCGAAGCTTTTTCTTTATTCTTTTTTCGAAACAGGGATGATTTTAGGTCTTTTCTTGATCTAAAATCACCTGTGTTTGTTTTTTCTTCCTCTTTTAATATAAATAAGTGATTTCCAGATCGATTAGATATTCTTTTGCATATTTGTGATTTCGTCGTCTCAGTACGGCGCTCGTTTGTTTCCTATCTTGTGTGGGGTATTGTTTTCCCGTGTTGTGCGGTGTTTGTTTGGTTTGGAAAGACAGATCAACTTTGATTGGCTGCTGATTCAACAAAAGACAGATCAACTTTGATGCGGAGACATACGTATTCTAGTTACCTTAAGTTTATCACATTATTTGTAGGCAAAAGTAAGTTGTTTCATGCTATTAACTTGGATGCTGTGAGATTATTCGCAGATTCGTCCTTTTATATTTTTAGCGGTGTTGAATTTACAATTGCATCTGATGTAATCTATTTATTTGAATGAATGAACATCTTTTATTTTTATCAAAAAAGAAAATACACTTTCATTACTTACCAAAAAAAATACATTTTCATTGTACCAAAAAAAATACACTTTCAAATCAATATTATTAAAAGTTTATAGTTTTTTGAAATATAAATTTTTATTTTCAAAAAAATAACAAAATATACTTAGTGAAGGAATAATTTTATGAAAGAAAACAGTTTTCTTTTTCTAAAGAATTACTACTATTAAAATGTAAAACAAAAAATAAAACAAAATGCCGTAGAGTCCAACTCGCACACTCTCCCTAAACTCGAGGAATTTAGTTACATCACTCTACCACTCCTCTAACGTGCATTTCATGTTATTTAACGTGTGCCAATAATATTTAACTTGATTAACTTCGTTGGTTCAGAAGAAAAAATATATTGAGGCTCCAATATTTTGGAGACCCAAAGTTGTAGCACAGCCCGTGGGCCGGCCCTGTGTTATAGCGTTGTGGAACTAAAGAGCCAATGATTTGTGATATACTCCCTCAGGTCTTTTTTATAAGCAAATATACTAATTTGCACACTGATTATGGAAGAATCTTTTTTATGATTTTTTTGTGCAATTTATAATCACAATTCTTATAATGACCTTACTTTAAGAGGAGAGAGACGATACAACTCTTGTAAAAATGAATATTAAATAGAGTTGAATTTATTGACTTTTGCTTATAATTCAGGCCAAATTTTTTTAATGTTTTTTGTTTATAAATAAGACCGGAGAGAATATGTCCTAATCAAATTCGACAAAGATACCTTGATGATGTAAGAGGAGCTACTATTCCTTGTATTGTTTATATGCAGTTTTTCTTATTTTGGGTTTTGGCCATCTTTATTCCAAAAAAAAAATTCTAACTACAGATTACTTAGGTTAAAAAAATAAAAGAGTCATGATGATTAAAAAAAAAAGTGCTTTAAGAATAGTAAATTAAAAAGTTAAAAAGGAAAATAATGTTATAAATAAATTTCTAGACCTAGAGGCTAGAGAATAGAGATATGGAAAAGATGAGAACTTTGTATTCAAATTTTCATTTGAATATCTTTACATCATAACAAGAGTCTTATATATATGATACAAATAATGAAGTGAAAGAACAAATACAGTTAATATTCACTCACTAGTGAGAGTTGTAGTGGAAATAGATGCGATAAAATAGACATCCACTAACTCTTTCTACTATGGCTTATTATTCATAACAAATAAATAATAAGTTGTGTAAAAAAAGTCAATTTCAAAACATTTAAGGTGTTGGATGTAGCATTCTATTCTTCTATTTTTTTGAATTATTTTTCCCAAGATAAATTTTATAAAATTATTTATAATTTTTGTTCCTCATACAAATTAAATTAACTACATTCTCAATCTCTAAATAACCATGTGACCTAGACCCGTTAACTAGATATTCTTGTCACTTGTCTAAGTGGCATGTGTACATGTTGGTATGACAATACTCCCTCCGTCCTAAAATTTAAGCGAAAATTAGTTAACAACAGTTAATGTATTTAGTGTAAAATTTAGACTAAAATATCAATATTTATTGACCTATTTTTACTAATATTTTACAACAGGGGGAATATCCCTCATTGGATTTGGGCCTATTTGGTGTTGGGTGTGTTTGAATATAAGGGAAGAATGAGGGTCCAACAGGCTCGCCCAAGGCAATTAGACCAACAGTCTTGAGCCTCAACAATTCAATATTTTTTTTTAACCCCATCATTTAAAATATGCACAAGGGCAACATATTGTGTATGGTGTAGAAATTGTCTTGAGTTTTGTTATAACGAATACGAATTTTACAAAATCAACTGTTGGATAAAAAGTTTATACTATATAGATTATCTATGTAAAATTTTAGAAAAATTAAAAATCATTTGATATGCTATTGATATCCATCAAAATGTGTATTTAATAAAAACTCATAAACCGTTAATGTTGATGGATCTCATTAATATATCAAATCATTTTCATTTTTTTAAAATTTTTTTGCATTAATGATCTATATGATATAAAACTTTCAACTTAACAGTAAATTTTACAAAATTCGTATTCGTTATTGTGAAATTATCTACTTGTGCACCGTACACAATATAATGTACTTGTGCTTGTGCATGTTGAATTTGTCAACTTATCATCATAGCAGGTTGCAAGTTCAGCTCCCACTTGTAATAAAACTATTTCAAAAATTGTTTGCTACCACAAACTGATGAGCTTTGTTTTCCTATAAATAGAATTACTTTATAAATTATAAAATAATTTTACTACATTTATTTTCGATAGGAAATATTAGTTGTTAGTATATTAATATATTAATTTTTCTGCTTTATCAGGACTTAAACTCTGGACATCCTTGCTCCTTAACCCTTAGCTCAACTATCTTCTATCTTAATCAGTTGAGCTACCCCCCACCCACAATAACTTTACTACTTTATCCTTTCAAAAAAAATTAGTACATTTTTAAAAATAAAATACTACAAATGAAAAAAAATTAATTTTTAAAATTTTGTTGCAATTTTTATAAAAACAAATCTCAACTTTTAATGATATTAGTTTGAAGGTGTATTTTCTTATTATTTATTAGAATATGACTATTTTTTAAATTATTGATGTTATTTACATTTAAAATAAAATTTGATCAATAATCATTTCAAAATTTAAAATCAATTTCTCCCAAATAATTTTTTATTCAACTAGAATTCATCAACCACTTGGTTGCATCACCTTTTGCTTAACACAATTCAAAGCTATCAATTATCATCAATTATTTTATGCAGCAAAGATAACTTATTTTAATTTAAGGAGTGATATCAACACATTCAAAAACCGTATTCATTATTCAAGATAATGGTGCTTGGAAAATGATTTTCTATGGGCAGAAGCAATTGCTTTTGTGACAAGTTAGTGCTCATTGATAAATAATTCATATTCTCTTAAGTTTCAAAAGAATGTTTACTAAAATAAAAAAGACTTTAATTTTTTCTTTCATCAAAGGAGTGTGCAACGACCAATTCTTAGCCAATCAAAGTGTTCTACATTTTCTGCCTCAGGCTTGGCATGGTAATGGCATCTTTGGAAATGGCCTTAATCTGACTCAATAACATATCAAATAATTATGAATTTGTCTGAAATTTTATACAAATAATCTATTTGAGCGTTTAGAATGAGAGCATCGAGATCACCATGAGCATAATTCAGTTGGCAGAGACATCACAATATACAAGCACATTATATATGTAGAGGTCAGAATTTGAACTCTAGACACCCAACTTATTCACCTTACGGATAAAAATTTAGCCACTAAACTGCTTAACCAAAACAAAAAATGAGAAGGGTCGGGACTTTCGTAAATTACTCTATATGGAGTAAAATCAATTTTCACACTATCCAAACTAAACACACTAATTTTCCAATTTCATTTGATGTCTAAGACTTTTTACAAAACCAACATGTAAGAAAACTGGAACTTGCTAATTTTCCAATATCAAACATCATGCCCAAAACTTTCTATAATCAGCACATAATAGTGAGATGTTAAAACAAACCATATTTCATTTATAAGTAAAGTAAACAAAATCCATCTCAAATAATCATTAGTATAATGTAGAAAAATCACCTTGTTTCTCCTCTAGTATTGAGAATTGATTGAGGTGAATTACCAAAAGTGATAAAACTAGTATCAATATCTCTATTTCCAATATAAGAACTTGAACTCATCTTATCAAATGAAGAAGATGCAAAAGAATGCAAGAAATCATCAAACCCTTCTTGTGGATCAATACCTCCTGGCTTTCTCAATTCATTTGGCAACTCAACTTCTCCATCCAAAATCCTCACTACTTGTCTCATGCTAGGCCTTATAGTTGGAACATCATTTGAACATATCAACCCTAGTTTCAACACCATCATTACTTCGCTTTCGACAAAATCACCATTCAATTTCGGGTCCACTACTTCAAACAGTCTTCCTTCTTTGAACCTTTCCCAAACCCAATCTACTAACACCAACTCTTCTTGTAACGCCTTAGGTTCGATAGGCCTTCTTCCACAAACAACCTCGAGAAGAAGCGCACCGAATGCAAAAACGTCGGAGCTTGTTGTTGCTCTTCCGGTTCTAGGCAACTCCGGCGCCAAATAGCCTAATGTTCCAACCACTCTTGTTGTGCCGGGATTAGCACCGTGTTCATACAACCTTGCCAAACCAAAATCACCTAATCTTCCATTGAGTTCAAAATCTAATAACACATTGCTAGCTTTAACATCTCTATGTATTACCACTTGTTCATACCCTTCATGTAGATACAAAAGACCCGAAGCAACACCCTTTATAATCTTAAACCTTTGTTCCCAACTTAGCACAAATTCTGTATCTTCAAACAAGTACTTGTCTAAGCTTCCATTTGCCATGAAATCGTACACAAGTAAAAGGTCACCTCTACGGCGACACCACCCGAGTAGCATAACCAAATTCCGATGGCGAAGCCGGCCTATGCTAGCGATTTCAGACACAAATTCCCTCAACCCTTGTTTTGATTCATGTGAAACTCTCTTAACAGCCACTTCAATCTTTGATTTAGGCAATGTCCCTTTGAAAACCTTGCCAAAACCACCCTGCCCAAGTAATTGCTTTTCCTTAAAACCTTTTGTAGCTTTCTTGAGCTCTTGATAAGAGTATCTATGTGGCCCAACTTCAAGCTCCCATGCTTCAATCACATCAGCATTCTTAATCTTTCTAAAAAGATAAAAACCAAATGCTACAATACACAATGCAATAACACAAGCCGCAACCGAAACACCGGTTATCAAAGAAGTATGTTTCTTCTTAGGTTGTGGAAGTTGTGGAAGTTTAGACAAATCAAGAAATGGTGCTGGTCCATTAATCTTGAAACTCCAACCCAAAACATAATGAGAGCTAGCAAGTAAACCAGTTGAAGCAGAAAAACCAACATACATACTATCAAGAAGAATAGGTGACAAATCCACATGAAAAGACAAGATTGGTTTTTTAGGCTTATTTGAAGTTGGTGAAAGTGTAACACTAATAAGATTCATTTCAGAATCATAATCAACCCAAACTAAAATTGGGTTACCACTTTTAATAGTAAGATTTTGTAAAACTAAATCATCATTATAATAACCAGCACTAACAGTAGCATTTGAATGCATACTATTAATATCTATAGCAACATGATTATCATTAATATCACCAAACTCAAAATCTTGAACAGTATCAAACTCAACAGCAAAAAGATGATTAGAGAAATTACCAACATCACTAGAATTAAGAAGACCAAGATATTGACTTGGTAAAGCTTTAAGATCTTTTGAAGGTGCTATAGTGAAAGCCATGCCATGACCACCAAGTTTAGGATATTCAGGAACAACAGCAAGAGCAAAAGATGAAGAAAAAGAGAAAACTTTACCAGTTGTTTTGTTCTTTAGTTGAAAAGGTAAAGGGTAAAAAGCATGACCCAATAATCTACTTGTTTCATTTGTTAACCTTATTATACCATTTTTCTCTATTTCAGCAATTCCATTCAAGGTTAGATTTTTATTAGGACTAATGTTCTTGAATCCTGAATATAAAAGTTGGTCAACTTGGGAAAAAACAGGAACAACAAAAACAAAGAACAAAAATTGTATCTTGAAATGAAAAAGGGTTGTCATGATGATTATTGAACACTAGAAATCAGCTGAGAAAATTGAAAGGGTTGAAAGGAACATGCATACTAGGTTGTGTTTTGTGTTGTGATTATGTTGTGTTGTGTTTTTGTTGAGATTAATGAAGTTGGTAAAGTAGATCTGAGAAGGAATTAAGGGTGAGAATGAGTATTAATTGGTCACATGGGAAGACAGAGTGAAAGTGAGAGTATTTTGGCTTGGGGGGCAATTATGGTATGGGGTTAAGTATATGGTAGCTTTCATTAGGCTACTCTTTCAATAAAGGTACATGATGATGAGATAGAGGAAACAACGTCCATCTCTATCTTTCTAGGTGGTACCGTGGTAGTATGTTCATTTTTGAGAAACCACCATCTTAGATTTGTTTTATTTAATGATTGATATTACAGTAGATGTGTCAGAATCACAGTGATTATTATAATTTGTAGTTTTTATAGAAAATTATAAGTAGATTATTTTTATTTAGGATTTGGTATCACAATTTATAGTTTTTACAAAGGCTTAAACATCATTTTGGTCCTTGTTTTACGTGGAATTTTGATTTTAATCTTTGTATCGAATTTTGTTCCAAATAAGTTCTTAAATCAATCAAACTTTTTTATTTTAATCTCTAAAGCAAAAATCTGCAGGAAAATTCGTAGAAAAATCTGCAGAAAACCTTGCAAATTTTCCTGCGGATTTTAGCTTTAGGGACCAAAAACAAAAAATTTAGTTGATTCAGGGACTTATTTATAACAAAATTTGATACAGGGACCAGAACCAAAATTTTGCGTACATACAGGGAGCATAATGATGTTTAAGCCTTCTACAAAATTATAGTAGATTATCGTGATTGTAGCACATCCACGATGATACTAAAAATGTATTTTATTATTTGGATATTTTATGTTGAGTGAAATAAATTTTATATTCTATTGATCACTCCTCTGGTCATTAAAAAAGTAACTTATTTAGTGTATATTATAGTTTAGATATGTATTACTTTTTGTATAAATTTAAAAAATTATTTGTTGTTTATATATAAAATTAGAAAGAGTGTTAACAGTCTTACATTATCTAACGATATGTTTATTATAAATGTAGGAAATACTCATTTCACAGGTTGGTTGTATAAGATTGAGTTAAACTCGATCCAAATTCTAAAACACCATTTTGTCTCTAGAAATATAACTCACGGTATTCTTCTGGTTTTCAAAGGTATAAAAGTTATTAACATTAACACATAACTCTTTTTGTCTTAGATTTTGTTTTTAGGTACTCAATTTAATTTTTAAATGTGTTATTTGTTGATCAATTTTTCTATAACATTAGTAACAAAAGACACGTCTACAATTTCGATTAAAGACTATAGTGACAAAGTCTCACATATTCAAAATTACAATCATTATTTGCTCATAATTTTATTGTTATCACAATAGTAGTACTAGATTTCTACTATCCTTAGTAAGGATTATTCTCTATCGAAGAACCAATGAGGTAAACAAGATAAATTTTCCCTTCCCTTCCAAATTTTGTTCTTCCACAAAAGTTATGATTCTAATCTTTGATCACATACATAGCTCAAAATCAATATCACTTAATTGTTGATTTTTGCAAACCACCCTTATTCCGCAAGAATATATCTATCGATATGAAACTTAGATGCTTCACCTTAAAAATGATTGAATACATTTTTCAACCCTTGTTGCAATTGTACCATCCGTGATCATTCATTTGTGCGCACTTTAAGGGATGTCACTCTTTCTTACCCCTTCAACACTTCCAATTATTCCCTCAGTTCTAAATTGAGCGTCGCTTTAACTCTACAATTTTATTTTAAAATGAGTTTCGCTTTTTCGTTTCCAATACAATATTTTCTAATTTTATCTTCTAATTACTACTTTATACACTATTTCTAAAAAAATAAAGAAAAATATAAGGTTAATTTGGTAAAAATGTTATTACTTTTAAGATAATAATTGTATTCTTTAATATGTGTGAAAATACAAAAAATGACATTTTAGAAGAGGAAGTAAATTTAAATGTAGACTAATAAGGAGTCACATGTGATGTGAAGTTTTGATGCTTGCCATATTGGAATATATGTCCATAGTACTTAGATGAGAATGATGACTAAAAATCAAAGAATGAAGAATTTGAAAAAACCCTAACCATAATGATAAATGCAAACTGGCCACTATTGACTTATATGCTTCTAATCCGTACGTAGTGTCATTTTCTACGGTATCAAGACATTTTTACAAGTAAAGGTAAAGGGTATCATCAAGAATGTAATCAATTGACTTTGAGGTCGGCACAATGTATAGTACATGGATGCGTTTAGCACCAATGCAAAAGAAATGTTGAAACACCAAGTAAACGGTATCAAGACTTTCATGAATTGACTTGAGTTGAGCACCAATGCACTTCTAGATTTTGATGTCAGTGGATGAAAGTGGAGAGTACTCTTTTGATTTTTGATCTCTTTTGTTTTACATTAAAATAGAGTGAAATATCAAAAATCTTTCTAAAATTTTAAAATTTGTCAAATATTTTTTTGAAATTTAGAAATAGACAAATAATCATTTGAAATTGTAAAACGTTAATCAAATTACTTCATGTTTTGTTTATTCCGTCTATTTTAATGACATAATCGTTAACTGCATACGTGACACATGTCAACGTAGATCCATAAGAGTTGAACAATACAAGCACCCTTTCTAGGTGTTTGGAATATAATATTTTCACATAATTACATAAATACTAGAAACACCTAATCGTTCTACTTCTATATCACAAAAACATTAATTCAAATCAGATATATATGCATACGTTTATCTCAAATTCAATTATGCTTTCATATTTGAACTAATAATACACTTTTAAATGTAGGAGTAACGATGAAAACAACAAGAATTTATCATCTCACAACCCCACTATATAAATAGGGAGTCTTCTTCATATATGATCATACGGTCAATTTGTTAACTAACTGTGTGCCCACTAATGTTTTCCAAACAAACCATTAGATTAATTAAGAAGGTTTCCAACAACTTTTCAACCATATAATAAGGAAAAAAGCATATTGACAATGACAAATAGAAATATATTGAGGAATAGTTGCTTGTATAATTTCTTAATTGCTTTTTAATTTAAAATATTTTGTTCATGGGGTCGAATGACTTGATTATTTTTTGGTATAAAAACAAAATGACAAAATCAATATAAATTCACACATACAAATGGAATGATCGGAGATCGAACTCTGGTCATGGATGTCTTACTTAACAATTTTAGTATTTTTTATTAGTTGAACTAAAACTTCTGAACAATGACTTGATTTCAATCAAACCAATTTTTAAGACTGAAAAACAACACAGCTTTATTTGACTTTTGATTGGTGGGAGGTGCTGCTGAGGGATGAAGATTGAAGAATACAATTTGAGCTACATTTTTTAAAAGATTTCTTGTCGTTGGGGGTAGGTTGCAATTGTTTAGGGATACAATTGTACAAAGTTTCTAAGTTTAACATTTTAAAAAATAGGTTAGTCAAAATAAAAACATTTTAAAAAATAGGATTTAACAAACACAATAGAATAATCCCATTTGCTAACTTCTAAAACTTTGGTAAAAAAAAACTCACACTAAAACCTTCTAAACAAATTCACACTAGCAATTTAGTTTTTTTATACCAAAATATAGGCAGTTAAGTCTCGATAACAAATTTCATGTTTAAAGAGTGCTTCCAAATGCACTTTGTTATTATCTGTATATTATATGTCCTCTTTAGTTTTTTTTCTTCTTATCATTGTTTTCTCTCTCTTTCAATCTTATTCCCCTTTTGCATAAGGAAAAGAATGAGAGACATGGATGAGTTAAAGATTCAAAGAGAAAGGGAAGATGATGATCAATAAATTAAAGTGAAAAGGATTCTTGAATTTAAAATATTGATCAATAAAGCAAAGTTATTAAATAAATACTACTTTAGCCCAAGCAAAGTTATTAAATAAAGCTTAACCAAGAAGTAAAGAGAAGTTGCTTACCCAAAATGTTACTTATAAGTTATAACCATGACGAAACTTATATGAAATTTACTTCCATAAGTTAGATAACTTAGTTACTTCAAAAAAAACTTCATTGGCCATAATCTAATTTAGTTACCCATAATCTAGCTTAGTAGCCAAGATTACTTGGTCACCAAGTTTATTGGCCATCAAAGAAACTTGATCATGAACAAGAGACCAATATAATTTCAACTAAAATTATAGAGGTGATGGGTGAAGAGTAAGAGTAAGTGTAATTTTAATTTTACATAGTAAGAGATTGTTTGTATTTGTCTGAACTATGTAAATTTTCCTTTTTAATAGAAAGGTTTGTATCAGCCGAAGATGTATATAGAGGCCTTGTTCGAAAATTAAAATGGGTTCTTAATAAAAAAATATGCAAAAAAATTAAAAAGTAACTATCATTAACTTAAATTACAAATAACATATAAAAGTAATGATTTTTGTCATTAACATATAAAAATGGCAAAATTATATTTTGGCTTAAACATAGATTTGGTCCTTGTATGTAAACCAATTTTTCGTTTTAATCCCTGTATCGAAAATTTTAACAAAATAGTCCCTGTATCGCACTTTTTTTTTTGACGTTGGTCCCTACCGTCAATTTCATCCAAGTGGCAAACATTTTGCCACCTGGACCCTGCCACGTGGAATGCTAGAGGGACCAAAACCAAAAAATTAAACTGAATGCAGGGATCAAAACCAAAAAATTGAGCTGAATGCTAGAGAGACTAAAACCAAAAAATTAAACTAATTGCAAAATGACCCATTTAAACTCTAAATCCCTAAATTGAAATTTGTTTCTCCACTCTTCTCTTCTCATGAACCAACTTTGATGGCAAAAATAATTTTGCGTCGATCATTGCGCCCCATTTGGATGAGTTTTTTGATGAAATTATGAGAGGCATTGCGAATGTTGACAACGTGATCAGAAAGCGCGTCGAGAAAACCACCACGGTTGGGCGGTTGTTGATCGGGATCGTTGAAAGGGAAATCATCAGGATAATCTTTTTTAGCAATGAGTCTCTCTGTTGAAAGGTTGATGAGAAGAGAAGAGTAGAGAAACAAATTTCAATTTAAGGATTTAGAGTTTAAATGGGTCATTTTGCAATTAGTTTAATTTTTTGGTTTTAGTCCCTCTAGCATTCAGTTCAATTTTTTGGTTTTGATCCCTGCATTCAGTTCAATTTTTTGGTTTTGGTCCCTCTAATCCATTCAGCAACATTTTTTGGCCACGTGGCAGGGTCCAGGTGGCAAAACGTTTGGCACTTGGATGAAATTGGACGGCAGGGACCAACGTCAAAAAAAAAGGGCGATACAGGGACTATTTTGTCAAAATTTTCGATACAGGGACTAAAATGAAAAATTGATGTACATACAGGGACCAAATGTATGTTTAAGCCTTATATTTTTGGTCTCTTAAGATAATTTTAGGTTTCAATTAGGTGCGTTAAAAAAAATTGTTTCACTTTATTCCTTTAAGTTACAAACATTATACAATTTAGTCCTTTAAATTTTTCTTAGTTTCATTGTGATCCCTTAAGTTATGAATATTAGACACTTTAATCATTTAAATTACAAATTTTAGACAATTTAGTCCTCCTATTAGAGGCCAAAATATCTTAAAATTTGTAATTTAAAGGACCAAAATAATACTCAACATTAATAACTTAAAGGTGAAGTGGAAGTATTAGTCACAAGAAAGGGGGGTTTGAATTGTGACCCTTTTAAAATTCAATCCTGCAATCAACTAAATGGATCTCAAGTGTATACTTGGATAAATGTTAGTAAACAATAAAAGAGATTGATAAGAGAATGTTCTCTACTATAGAACAACTTGTTCTAAGAGAACAAGTAGAGATTGTTCAAAGAACGTTCTCTCAATGTTCTCTCAACTATATGGAAATCCAAATGAGATGTAAACAATGTGCTTTGTGTGCTGTGTATTTATATCAAATAAATAGTTAAAGGTAAGAGAAATGCACACACAAAATTTATACTGGTTCACCCGAATTCTGGGCTAGTCCAGTCCCCACGCCTGTGAGTTTTCCACTATAATCTTAATCCAAGATTACAATTTTCTTTTGATCTTAAGCCCAAGACCAAAAATTCTGTCAAGCTATACAAGCTTATCTTCCACCTTATACCGAAGGTGATCTCTACCTTTCCTTCTAAGGTAGTTGCTCAACCAATAGTTACGTATTCTTGAGCAAGTTCTTTCTTATTACAAAGAGTTGTTTGGATCTAAAGCTTAACAACAAACCACACCAGGTTTATAAAGCTTTCTTAGTAACTGTAAAAATCTCTCTAAAATCACTCAATAGAATTGCTGATCCAAGTATGCAATTATGAAGATTTGGAGTGAAAGAGATCAAAGAAGAGTTTGTAAAGAATCTTGTCCACAAAGACAAGTGTAGTAGGATAAATTTTGCTTGCAAACTCTTGCTTTGCTCCTGCTGTATTCCATGCTATTTATAGTTGTTGAAGAGCCTTTGGAATCTTGGAGAATGTATGAGAAAATCAGAGAACATTAAACTAGCCGTTACTCACATATGAAAAGTGAGCTGGAGAATGTTCTAAGAATGTTCTCCAAGAGGAGCGTCTAGATGAGCTGGCATTGTACTTCCATTACTTGATGAGCAAGTGTGACCGTTGCATTTGAATTTTGCTGTCATATGAGAACAATGCTTCAGGGAGAATGATAAGAGAACATTCTCACAGAACTGTGTACATTCTCTTGAAGGATATTCATTGAATAGTGGGAGAATGGTGTGGGGACAGCTTTGTCTTCAAGTAACCAGCTGTGATATGATCCAAGCTATTTGAAAAGTACTTTTGCAAGTACAAGCTTGATAGATAATAGAGTATAGCCTTTGTTGGAGAAAGGACTATCACTTCTTGGAGAATGAACATTGAATGTGTCTTTGCAAGTACATGACAACTCATAGTGAAAGAGTTGTTGTCTTCTCCTCATTGGTCTATGTTCATTTCCATCATAATAAATTCAAATGATAATTTATTATGTATTGAGATCAAATAACATTCTTTGGCACATGCTCCATGTGATGACTTAGACTAGAAAGTCCCATAAGTTGCTAATCACTTGTCTTGCCATAAAGGAGTATTTTGCTGTAGAGATCTTGTGAATAAATACTCATGGAATGTGCTCTTTTGTCTTGTTAATTGTGAAGAACAAACACGTTGGAGTCCAGAGAATGATGAGAGAATGATGACTGTCTTTCTCGTAACATTCTCAGAGCTGACATCAAAAAGGTTCTTTTGCTTTGAAAGAGATTTAGAGGCATACCAGAGAATATTCTGAGAATGATGGCTGAAGCTTTTCTTTGACATAAGGTGTAGTGCTGGACAGAGAATATTCTCAGAATGTTCTACTGAAGCTTTTCTTAAGGGATGAGACATGTAATCTTGTTGCTGCAACACTTCCCATAATTCAATTGATGTTTTGCACACATTCCTTATATGTGAATTGAGTATCTTTGAGATGCTTTAGTGGAGGCGTGAGTATACTTATCATGAGAATTATCATCTTCTAATTTGGAGAATGATTTAAAACATTTATGCCCTTTGCATAAGCTCTTTTGAAAACTCATGAATATCGTTCTCAAATATTCTCATCTTAAGAAATCTTGGTAGGATGATACTTTGAGTAGATTTTGAAGATCCTTAGAATATGCATCATTCCTTTTGATGTTAATTGTGGTAGTAAATCCTCAAAGCATGTAACACAAAACTCATTGTGAATTTTGTCATGCAACATCAAATATATCTTTGTGTAGCTTATGATGCAGGTTTTTCCATCCTCATTCTTGAACTTATGACCCTCATAATCTTCCTTGATCATTCAATACCATTGTAAACCTTGTGGTGTAGAAGAATACTATTAACCATGAAAAACACTTTCTTGCTTCAACCTTTCAATTAATCATCTTATGATTCAAACAATATCCTTTGAATATATTCATGAAGCTTGTGATGTTATTGTTATGATGATCTGATGCACTTGTTGATGTGAGTGACCTTTAGCTTGTCCACTTTTATCATTATCTAGCTTTCAACAAAAACTCAAGTGCAAACATTAGTAGATCACCATTCATAAAACTTAACATTTATTCCATAAGGTTTGTTGTCATTAAAACATGTCCAAAAGAGATTTTGTCTCAACAAAAGGATCAGTTGGCAAAAGGTTTCGCCATTTGATCTGGTTAACTACGATGTGGTGCATTTAGAGTCTCCGAAATAATGTCATTTTTAGAGGAGCAGATAAAAACTTATCTAGTCTTGTAGACCAAATCTTGCACTTGTCTTGGTTTTGGCTTGTAGGTAGAGGAAGATTGTTTCATGTAAATTTAAATGATTGGCGTAATAATCCTTTGGCTTGCCTTCGGGGCAACCAAGGTACCCATCCTTCTTCTTGAATTGTAAGGGACATTGAGTACCCCCTTGTACTCCTTATAATTCATTCTTTTGCCTATAAAAAAAAATAACTTAAAGGATCAAATGAAGGAAAAAAAAACTTAGGACTGGTTTATCTAACAAGATTTGTAATTTAAGAGATCAAAATGAAATAATTTTTTTTAAGAGACCAAAATAAAACTTTAAATTAAATCAAGGAACCAAGAATATAATTTAGCCTAAAAAAATTCAATTTATAATCAATAACAATATAATATCTTATAAATTACATAAAACGAATCATTCTTTTAGCATTTTCTGAAACAAATTCATCAATCAAATCTTTATATTATATGTTTTTTCAAGAGATCCTTCTCAATTACTATCAATACTAAGCGATTCTATATCCTCTATACACTAATATTACTATGTATAATTTTTCTGACTGAAATTTGTGTTATTCCATTTTTTTTTTCTTCACTAATCTGACTACATATAAATTAGGCACAGTTACTTAACAATTACAATTTCTTACAAGAAAATTTTACACTAAAAACATCACTTTTTTTTTTACAGTTTAAGGAATGAAAAAGAAAAAAACTTTACATTAAAAACATCACTTTTTACACTTTTATAAAATTGACTACACAAATTTTAAAATATTTTATTACACTTAACTTCTTTAACTAGTGCTCCCAACACCGTTTAACATTTTCTTCTCACAAAGATAGCCAAGAGAGGAACTAGGATTTTGCTTGGGTTTTAAATTTAAATTTTCAAATCTCCTTTGGCCCAAATGCATACATACAACATACTAATACAACTATTTTTTTTTTACTTTGTCCAAAATAAAATCTTTAAACCACATGTCTCTTGTTAGCTCTGGGGCCCAAACTAATATATCTATAAAAATTTCTCATTTTTTTTTTATCAAGACTTGTGATAACTTCTCAAAACAAATAATTTCTCTTTTTTTAATTAATTTCTCTAGATAAAAAAATCAATAATTTTAAAAACAAATAAGTAATTAGAGAAAAAAATTAATAATTTAATATGAAATTAATTAATTTTAAAAAATTAAAATAGATTAGGTGAGAAAAAATATAAACTAATTACTTTAAAAATGAAAGAAATTATGAGAGAATAAAATTTAAAAAATGAAATGAATTCTATTACTATGTCCAAACAATGAAATTTAAAAATAAAGGAATTCAATTATTATTCAAAAATTGAATTTTAAAAATGAAAGGAATTTAAATAAAGTATAAAATTTTAAATTCTCTTGATTTTTTTTGAAACGATCAAAATTTATAATTAATTGTTTTATTTTGAGGCATAATTAATTAATTGTTTACATAGGTGGTCGCTCTTCTACACCCATAAATTAATCATAATCTCTCTATATCTCTACATACATAAAATATTTTGTGATAATCTTATCTTATCTTATCTTATCTTTCTTATATATATAAGGGGAAGCTATAGTAGCTCATATGCAAGCATTATGATGATGTGACATATTTAAATAAGCTCCAACTCTTCATATTTTATGAAAGTCTTGCCACACTAACTTTTTTTATACTCCATTAAATTGAATTAATGTTTTATACTCATTTATACTTCCAAAAATATAAAAAAAAAAGTAAAAAAGATAGGTTAATAAAACGTTATAAATTTTAAATTAAAATAAATAAGTATTTTCAAATTTTTGAATCTACTATTTATGTAAAAAATAACATCATTAAAAATTGATAGTGTTTTTAACAAAAATTACAACTAAATTTTAAAAAATAACTGTTCAAAAAAAATTAAAAAAATAATTTTTTTCTTCTCAAAGAATTAACAAGAAAAAAAAATTGGTCAAACAAAGAAAAAGAAAAAAATGGCTCACAATAATGCAATGTCATCATTATACTGTATAATGAGGCATCATAGTTAGCCGTTGTTGTTTAAGCATCAAACATACAAGTCTACATAGGAGGAAGCTTTTGTGAATTAGAAAAGAAAATCATCAATAAATATAATGTGTGACAATGCACAATTATGTAAAAAAGTTTGGACCTATTGCATTGTAAGCCTCTGAATAGTTAAATAATTTTTTTTGTGGCCCCAGTAGTTTGGAGGCCACAGGCTGTAGGCCTAGTTGCCCTGACCTAATTCCAACCCTGTTTATTTTCCACAACACAAACAACCTACAAATTTATTGAATAGGTCTCCAATCCACAATACTTCCATCCGTAATATTTTAGGGTCTGTTTGGCAAAAATAGCGGATAGCTGATAAGTTAGCTTATAGCTTATAACTGATGACTTATAGCGGATAGCTTATAGCTGATAGCTTATGACTGATAAGCTAAATAAAGTGTTTGGTAAAATTAGTGGTTCAATTAGCAATAAATGTAAAATTACATAAAAGGACATTTAAAATTAATAATAGTTTATATTTAACATATTTATACTTTGGTAATTTCAATTTATTAATTTAATACAAATTTAATCTATTATTATTATATTAACAAAGTTTCTATTAATCCATAAAAAAAGATAGCTAAATATCAACACATAAAAAAATATAGTAATTACAAAAAGAAAAAATATAATAAACAATAATCATTAAATGTTCCATCCGTAATATTTTAGGGTCTATTTGGCAAAAATAGCGGATAGCTGATAAGTTAGCTTATAGCTTATAGCTGATGACTTATAGCGGATAGCTTATAGCTGATAGCTTATGACTGATAAGCTAAATAAAGTGTTTGGTAAAATTAGCGGTTCAATTAGCAATAAATGTAAAATTACATAAAAGGACATTTAAAATTAATAATAGTTTATATTTAACATATTTATACTTTGGTAATTTCAATTTATTAATTTAATACAAATTTAATCTATTATTATTATATTAACAAAGTTTCTATTAATCCATAAAAAAAGATAGCTAAATATCAACACATAAAAAAATATAGTAATTACAAAAAGAAAAAATATAATAAACAATAATCATTAAATGTAAATAAAAATTAATTCAACAAAAAAAGAAACTTTAAATTCAGAAGAAAAAAACAAAAAGATATCATACCCAAAAAAATAACATACACTGTGTATAGTGTATACTAAGCTAAACACGGTAATAAAAAAAAATTAAACTCACACGCTTGAAAAAAAACATAACAAAACTATTATATAAAAAAACACATAACCAAACTATTATCGAAAAAAAAAAATACAAAGTTAAACAGCCTAAACTTACGTTAGCATAGCCAGTGACTTCCTTTAAAAAAATACAAAAGGGTAGATACGAACTTTAGTTAAAATTGTAAGGGTAAAAGTGGAAAAAAAAATGATAAGCAATAAGCTATAAGCTAAAACGCTATCTGAAATAGCGTCTGAAAAATAAGTTAAAAGCTAGTCAAATAAGCTATAAGCTCATGTTTACATGTAGTTGCCAAACAGGTCTTTTTTTATCAAATGAACTTATAAGCTAAAAGCTATAAGCTCATTTTGGTGTCTTACCAAACAGACCCTTATAAAGTATGTACGCCAACATGCAACTTTACCTTCGAATAAAATCTATCTCTACTCTCTATTCAAATGGAGACCATTCAAAATCCTTCAAAGTTATGCTATATATGCATTACATCGCCCCAAATATATTGGAAAGCCACCAAGCCACTGTCCTTCGAAAATTACTCTTTCCACCTCCCTACACTTCTCTATTACCCCCCTCAAATCCGAAATTACCCTTCAATTTTATGGGAGAATATAGTTCGGATTATATAATCCGAATTTTGTGGGGGTTTCGTAGGTTCGGATTATATAATCTGAATTTTGTGGGGGTTTTGCAAGTTCGGATTATAAAATCCGAACTAGATAGCTATACTATAGGTAAATCGTAGCTAATTTATAGCTAATTATTAGCTACGACGGATTTTGTAGGAAACTCGCAGCTAATATCTAGTAAAAACAAAACAGCCAAAACCAATATAGCTAAAATCAGATCTCTCCGGTCTCCCTGGTAACAATATCACAACATTCAACAATTCCAATCAATAATAATTCCTCCGTCACAGTCAACCGCGGAAATAGAGAACAATAAACATCAATTTTCAAACCAGAACAAACAATTAACAATTTCAACAACATTAATCAATAACCACCGCTTTCCAATCAATTCCTCCGTCACAGTCAACCACCGAAATAGAATTAACAACAACATCAAATCGCCGGCAAGTAGAACAGAACAAGAACACTACCATCAAAAACAGAACATACCATCGTCAAAAAGTAGAACAGAACAATAAACAGAACACCACCGCTATTGCCGGCAAAGACAGAACAGAACAAGAACTAAAGGAAGAGACGATTCGCCGCCGTCATCACCGGCAAACAATCACCGCGCCGCTGCTTCTTTCTTCTCCCCGGTCAGTACGGCACCGTCGCAAGACGAACGGAAGGATAAGACGATTCGCCGCTATCGGCAAACGACGAGGTGATTCTGGTCGTGGAGAAGCTTTTTTTATGTTGAAATCAGCAAAGTTTTTCTTATAATTATAATTGAAGATTGAAAAGCAAAAATTGAAAAACAAATAGCAAAACACAACACAAACATGTGAACAACGAAACAGGAAACATAGAAGACCAAAAGAAGAAAGCAAAGGAACAAAGAACAGATCGAGTTTCTGGATTGTGGAATTCTGAATTCATCCCGTTCGAATTATAAAATCCGATCTGTCCTCATAAGTCCCCAAGGGTAAAAATGGCAGCTGAGGGGGGAAAAGAGAAGTGAGGGGGGGCGGAGAGAATTTTTCCTGTCCTTCAGAGTCTACTACTACTATAATAAAGTTAATGACTATCAAAATTTCTAATTTACCCTCACAAATTTTAATGAAGTTCTAAATTTTTTGTCCCTATGTGTCAAATCATTTCTTTATATTCTATTTCTTACTTTTTAAATTTTTTATTATTTCTCTTTCCACCATTCTTCTCTCTCTTACTTTATTATTATTTATTATTCTCTCTCTCCCTCTCATTTTTCAATTTTTCATTAATTTATTTTCTTTTCAAACTTTTTTTTTTATTTTTCCTCTTTTAATTTAATATTTAAATTTAAATAATCTATCTTAATACAAAATTTTACATCTCGATCTCTTTTTATTATCTAATTTCTTTTTTCATTATCTACTTCGTATTTTCACTCTCATTAACGAATATTCAACATTTTATTAAGATTTATTTTAATAACATATTATCGTTGTGGTTCATTATTAGTGTGGTCTCAGAGATCACTTTATTTGAATTTATATAATTGTGCTTTGGTTGATATTAATTAAAAATACGGGACAAATGTATCTCATTGATAAATAAATAAATAAATAAAAATGTGACAAGATAAGTTTTTGTCACCCATAAAGTTATTAAAAAAAACACAAGACGAGTGTTTGACACTAAGAAACAATAATTTGATTCAAATGTGTTTTATTCAAATTTGAATACAATATTTGAATAAATTCGACAAATACAAAAAAATATTTGTAAACACAAATATAACCATATAAAATTTTCAACCGGAACGGGACAATATTAAAACAACTTTCCAAATATAAAATAAATAAATATTTTAATCAAATATTGTATTAATATTGATATTTAAAGTATCATTTAATTATAATTTTTCTCCGTGTTAAAATAACACTTAACGTCAAATAAATTAAAATAAATATATTTAATTAACATTCTTTAAAATTTCATTAAAAAAACTGTAAAATTTGTAAAAAGTGGACAAAATATATGTCACTCATATATAACATTAACAAGAAATAAATATTTCTCACCGATAAAATTATATGAGATATAACAAATTGCATTTACATATATAAAAATATAAAATCTACAACGGGATGAAATAAAAATATTTTATTAAAACAACAGTTCAAAATATTTATAAATTTTCAAAATTTTATATTTTATATTATATCAATTTTATTTAAATATTAATAATTAACAGACTCGTGCATCGCACGAGTATTTTGCTAGTTTCTGAATAAACCACCAAAACATGTAGCAATATCACGTCAACTAGCCCCAAGTATTTTTTTAGTGTAGACAATGCAGACGTCAAAGAAAAACTATAAATATAAAAGGCCTATAAAAATGGCCCACTTATAAAAGCCTTAGCAATCCAAGAAATTGAATAAAAGAATCCAAAGAAATTAAAAACCCGATATCCTTTTTTAGGGAACAAAACGATGCTTTCTTCTTTGTCAAAAAAAAAAACAATATTTTTTTCTCTTCTGTGAAAATAATATAATTTGATAAATGATATATTAATTTTTTTTAATTTAATTTAGCCAAAAAAATTAATTTAATGCAAGTAGTTACTCACTACTTACTAATAGATCACGAAAAGCTAAAACAAAGTTTAGAAGAGAGTGAGCAAAAGTTGCATGTGTTTTGACATTTTTTAACTGATCTTGTTAACTACTTCCTCCGTCTCATTATATAAACACATTTTTACAAAAAGTCTAGTCCCAAAATATAAGTCCCTTTACAATTTAAAGGTACATTTATTACTTTTTTACTTACACATACCTCTAATTATTACTACTTTTTCACTTACACATACCCCTAATTATTACTTTTTTTTTGAACAAACTAAAATGAGACTATATATATACGAATAGAGCGCCAACCCCTAGCACAAGGTGTGCTAGAAACAGGTTGACAAAAGTACATCAAATGTCAATACATCAAGGGCACTACATCAAAAACCAACAAGACAATAGCTACAAATCAAATGCCTAAACATAACAGAGGATTCACCCACCAACTATGTAGGTTAACCCCCATCCCCGGATACTAAGTCCGCAGCTACCAGAAAGAGTAACGCTTGATCAAATCCAACATGCGAATAGCCGGCTGCGCCGAATTTTCGAACAGGCGCTGATTGCGCTCTGTCCAAATAATCCATACACAGGCCAGCCAAATGAGCTGCATGAATGATCTCTGAGCCCGACTGCGAGCCCGACTGCCACCCCTAATTATTACTACTAAGTAATAAATGTACCTTTAAATTGTAAAGGAGCTTATATTTTGGGACTAGACTTTTTGTAAGAAGGTGATTATATAATGGGACGGAGGAAGTATTATATCTTGAAAAAGTGGTCAAAGAATTTAACAGTAGTAAATTTTACATTGAAATAAAGATAATTTATATTTTAAAAAAGTATGATACATTAGTTTCAAGACAAGTTTACCATTTTTAGTTCTTTAATTGGTGTAAGGGATGCAATGTTTAATATTAGTCTTTTTTAAAAATAATTTTTATAGTATATTGATTTTTCTTATAAAAATTTTGAATGAAAAATTTGTTTAAATATGTTGTTTTGAAATGTGGTTTTAAGCATTATATTATTTTATTACAAATGTTTTTGTATCATAAAATTTCAATTTTATTTTGAATCATTTTTAAAAATACAAAACAAAAACCACTTTTTATTTTAAAGATAAAACAAACACACCCCAAATTGAATGAAACTTGAAAGTAGAGCTGTCAAAACGACATCTTGGTCTATTTTGGCTCGACTCGGATGAGCAGCGGATTTCATTGAGCCGGCTTCCGGAATAAAACATAAGTTGAAAAATTAGTGCCCGAGCTCGGTCTTTTACGGACTAGCAGGCTTTCGGGTAAGCCCGGCTCGGGTTCGATTAATATTTTTTTCACTATCAAAAAACAATTTTATGGAGGAAAGAAATTAAACATTCCAAATATAATACAAATAAGTTTACATTATTCAAAATAAATTTTCAACCTACCATATAACAAAAAATAAATTCAAATAATTTTTCAAAACAAACTAAATTCATGCATAATCAAACAACATAGTTATAATTTACAAATAAAATATTACACAAAACAACATAAATAAACATATATGCGGGCTATTTTGTGACTATTTTGTAACATAATTATAATTTTGTGACTATTTGTAAGACTTGAACTTGAGTTGTGTCTAACAAAACAAAAAATACATATATGCGGGCTAACGAGCGGCCCATGCGGATAAACCCATATATTTAACAATTAAATACGGGCCGAACTAAAAAACTCAAATGATAATTTAAATAGAAATTTTAAAACAAAACTCAATATATTTTCAAGCTTGACAACCCTAGCTCGATCCATTTTGACGGCTCTACTTGAAATGTTAACATTGTAAAGAAGAAATTAAAGATTTCAAAATCCAAAAATAACATATCCAAAACGTAAAGCACATTTTTTTACTTCCTCTTCAAAACGCTGGTTAACTTCCCCACAGAGCTTAATCTTCAAAGTCTTTCACTTCACCCCATAATGCTCTCATTTTACAATGGCGCAACTCAAAATACATTGCAGCGCAACAAATCGGGCTCAGATGGTGGTTGATGCTTCTACTTCTACCTCCTCCATGGTATCAATTTGAATTACTACTATTTCATTTTTCTTCATATGTCGCACAGATTTTACTTCATTTCAAATCTCAAATTTTGATTTTTCAAAGTATTGTGTTTGTGTTCTTACTACATTATATTCATTGCTATTTAGAGAGATAGGGATTATATATTATTTCATTTTGAATAAATCACCCATTTAGTACCGCGTTAGTTTAACTCAGTCAGTTGATAGAGATATTGCATTATAATATAGAGACATGGGTTCAAACCCTGTTACGTCCACTTATCTACCTAAAAAGATGGAATTTTAGCCACTAGTCTACCTGACAAAAAAAATTCATTTAGTACTTAAACTATACTCCCTCCTCCCCATAATATAAGAGCAAATTGGTCCCAAAATATAAGAGAAAATTAGTCAAAAAAAGTTGATTCATCTGGTTAAAAATTTAGTCCAGATACGTCAACTTTTTTTGACTAATTTTCTCTTATATTTTGGGACGGAAGAGTATAATTTAGTCTCTACATTGTACAAATATAATAAACTGAATGTAAAAATCCGTCAATTTATTCTATAGACTATGAAAATATGTCATTAGTCCCTAATATCTCAGTGACAGATTTTATTTACTTTTGAGGAATGGATCATTTAGTTCTATGGGATCCACAGGAGCAATAGTAAACTAGTGGCTGAGATTCATCTGCACCATTATGTCACTTGAGAGAATCCTCTCCCATACTTTTGAAACTAATTATTATATTTAAGTGTTAAATATGTTGAGTCCCTTAGATAAGATATGACCTAAATATATGTTTATAAGTGGCGGATAATCATCACTTAGTAAACTGGTTCTGTAGGGGTTGAGTTAAATTCAACCCAAATTTTAAGATGGTACAAAATCTTTACAAGATATGTTAGACCACCAACTACCAGGTCGCCGCTATCAACCACTTGGGTCACACATCAGATGTTTAGTCCTGGGTGTGACAGATATGTGTTGAGAGTCTCACATAGTTGAAATTGGACTAAAAAATGTTTTTGTAAATGGGGTTAGTCCTCAACTTATAAATTGATTTGATAGGGGTTGTGTTAGACTCGACTCAAATTTAAAAAATGCATGATTGAATGGACATTGTTCGCTATTTCCATTTGATTGTGTATGACAACACTAAATGGGAATTAAGGTTAACCTTTACATTGTATTTCCTAAATTTGTTCACCAATTTCATAGAGAGATGCATGGCGTACTCTATCTTGCTTATTTTTTCTGTCAAATATTATGTTGTTCATTCTGTGTATGGTTTACACAAATCCTTGATATTTTTAACCTTTTTGTATGTACATGTCGCAGTTATGTATCATTTGGAGACTAAGAGGTTTCAGTACACTAGCATATATACCTCTGCAATGTAGAAAAGTTGCAGCATATATGGGGAAGGATCTTGGAATGAACAAGAAGCATTAATACCTCTTCTTTGGATTCTTCGTCAGTATAACTGCTTCTAAAAGTCAACCAAATATTTGGTAGAAGAAATCTAAGTGTAATTCCAGTTGGACAGAGGTTAGCATCTTTCCATTTGAAGAGAGGAAGACATAAAAGTTTATTTTATTTTAAAGGAATTAAAAAAAATTGAATGAATTATCTACTTTATGCGTTTTTATATTTCAAATTGAAACCCGCTATTTTTTTTCGAGAAATAGAGAGTATCCCAACTCATTTGAAATGGTTAACATGCACAATTATTCTGCAGTTGTGCGCGAAACATACCCTATATACACACATTAAATAGACCACAACTTTAATAGCTACATAAAATATGTAACTTTTAACATTTTTATTAGATTTTGATATATATTGAGCTGACCTCAAGTCAATGGTAGATAAAGTCTTGATACCATTTAGTCAAAAAAGAGTCTTTCTACCATAGAAAATGACCCTAAGAATTAATCAGGGAAGAAATTTATAAAAAGCAGCCAACTGCCCAAGTCCATAGTGGCCAATATGAATTTGTCATGTTTCTAATTTTTCCATTTCTTCCTTGATTTCTATTCGTAAATCAGTATAGTAGGGACATGCAAGTTTTCTTCTAAGCATAAAATATTCACACTTTGGAAGAGTAGAGTTATGAAAGCTATCATATACTCATTCCAAGTTTTGTCAGTAATCCTCTCCCATTAAACTCAACTCGGCAAACCACCTAGTAGCTTGTTCCATCGACAATATCATAGCTCAAGCCCTTACCTTTCAATTTGCTTTGCTGAATTATCTTGTTCATCATGACAATCCTTATTCATTTTATGATATCAGTTTTGATGTTCCTTTTTGGGCCAGTTTTATCCCAAGTTGACGAGCTCATGTATGCCGGATTCAAGGATGTTAGTCCTAACAATTTAACATTGAATGGAATTGCTGAGATAGAAAAAAATGGAATAATAAGATTAACAAATGAGACAGGCAAGTTAATGGGCCATGCTTTTTACTCTCAACCTTTTCAGCTAAAGAACTCAACAACCGGTGAAGTTTTCTCCTTTTCTTCATCTTTCGCTATTGCTGTTGTTCCTGAATATCCTAAACTTGGTGGTCATGGCATGGCTTTCACAATAGCACCTACAAAAGATCTTAAAGCTTTACCTATTCAGTATCTTGGTCTTCTCAATGCAAGTGATATTGGTAATTTCTCTAACCATCTTTTTGCTGTTGAGTTTGACACTGTTCAAGACTTTGAGTTTGGTGATATTAATGATAACCATGTTGGAATAGACATCAATAGTTTGCAGTCAAATGCATCCGCTATTGCTGGCTATTACACTGATGATTCAACTAAACAAGATCTTAATATCAAAAGTGGAAAACCAATTCTAGTTTGGGTTGATTATGATTCTTCAATCAATCTTATCAATGTTACAATTTCTCCAACTTCAACCAAACCCAAAATACCAATCTTGTCTTTTCATATGGATTTATCACCTATTCTTCTTGATAGTATGTATGTCGGATTCTCTGCTTCAACCGGTTTACTTGCTAGCTCTCATTACGTATTGGGTTGGAGCTTTAAAATTAACGGACCAGCCCCACCGCTTGATTTATCGTCACTACCACAACTCCCACAACCAAAGAAGAAACAAACTTCTCTGATAGCTGGTGTTTCGGTCACAACTTCTATTATTGTATTGTGTTCTATAGCATTTGGTATTTACATATTCAGAAAAATCATGAATGCTGATGTTATAGAAGCATGGGAGCATGAAATTGGGCCACACAGATACTCCTATGAAGAGCTCAAGAAGGCTACAAAAGGTTTCAAGGAGAAAGAGTTACTTGGGCAGGGCGGTTTTGGAAGAGTTTACAAAGGGACATTGCCGAAATCAAAGATCCAAGTAGCTGTTAAGAGAGTTTCACATGAATCAAAACAAGGGCTGAGAGAATTCGTGTCAGAAATCGCTAGCATAGGCAGGCTTCGCCACCGGAATTTAGTTCAGTTACTCGGGTGGTGTCGCCGCAGAGGTGACCTTTTACTTGTGTATGATTTCATGGCTAATGGAAGCTTAGACAAGTACTTGTTTGAAGATTCAGAAATTGTGCTAAGTTGGGAACAAAGGTTTAAGATAATAAAAGATGTTGCTGCAGGTCTTTCGTTTCTACACGAAGGTTACGAACAAGTGGTAATCCATAGAGATGTTAAGGCTAGTAATGTTCTGTTAGATTTTGAACTCAATGGAAGATTAGGTGATTTTGGTTTGGCAAGGTTGTATGAACATGGTGCTAATCCAGGAACAACAAGAGTGGTGGGAACCTTAGGCTATTTGGCGCCGGAGTTGCCTAGAACAGGAAAGGCATCCACAAGCTCCGACGTTTTTGCATTTGGCGCACTTGTTCTGGAGGTTGCTTGTGGAAGAAGGCCTATTGAACCTAAGGCATTACAAGAAGAGTTGGTGTTGGTGGAATGGGTGTGGGAAAAGTACAAAGAAGGAAGAATGCTTGAAGTAGTTGATCCTAAATTAAATGGTAATATTAGTGAAAGTGAGGTGATGATGGTGTTGAAATTGGGGATGATATGTTCAAATGATGTGCCAATGATAAGGCCTAGCATGAAACAAGTAGTGAGGATTTTGGATGGAGAAGTTGAGTTGCCAAATGAATTGAGAAAGCCAGGAGGTATTGATTCACAAGAGGGTTTTGATGAATTCTTGCATTCTCTTGGAAATTCTTCATTTGATAAGACGAATTCAAGCTCCTATCATGGAAATATAGACATTAATAACAGTTCTATCTCTTTTGCTAATTCACCTCAGTCACTTCCCAATGCTATAGTAGAAAGAAGGTGACCTCTACATTATATTCATATGAGAAGGACTTCTTTTACATGACACACTCATGAAATATAGTTTGTTTAGGCCACTAGTAAAATATTTGTCGTGTGCACGAGTTGCGCAGTGTTGGTTACCATATTATATGTAATAATGTATCAAAATATTTAGTAATGTGTCTAGAATATTATTAAATTATAAGTGAATCTTGTAATTATTTTCTTGGCAATCTTATGAAAATATTTATACTTGTATACTCTCCTTATTCTTGAACTAAGTTATATACAGTGAGTAGTGCATTGCACACCAACTATTTCATGAGGTTGGTTGGTTTGTAGCTAGGTTGAAGAAAGGAAAAACTTCATCTCACTTTTCTTAAATAAGTGCCTTTGTGAGTAGGAGGACTAGCTGAGAGTATATCTTCTCCTCCCACCTATTGTTGCTCATACAAACAAAATACACTATCCAGAATATATCTTCTGGTGGATGAGGGATTCATAGCAATTCAAGGAGGGAAAAGAGAAATTTACACAATCAAAAAATATTTTCTGGCGGACGGGGGATTATAAGAAATTCAAGGGAGGAGAAGAACAATTACCATAAAGTTTTTTAAACATATGATCATCATTAAGAGGCTTAATAAGTGGTGCTTAGGGGTTTGAAGTTTATTTGAAAGTTGAGGGACACCAAGTAGATTCTTCATTAGGTAAATAAACATTTTAGTCTTGAATGTGCGGGGGATGTGATTATAGTTAATCACTTTTTTTTCAATGGTGTTATTGGTTAATCACTTTAGTTAATCACATACTCAAGTGTCTCTTTAGTAAATCACTTTTGTCTTCAAAGGTGTTATTAGTTAACCAATTTAGTACTTAAAATTTCAAACAAAAGAGATGCTTATGAAAGTATTTACCATTTTGATATATTCAAAGAATATAAGCAACACCTCACACATTCATGATCAAAAGAGTGATTTTCTTTCCCCAAAACCTCTCACACCCACCGGATTTTTCATATATATGCCGCTCGAGTTCTAGAATTCGAAGCCTATCAACTAAGTTGTACTTACAGTACTTAGTACATTATAAAGGTAAATTAGTATTAGTTCATACATAGATAAATAGAGGTAAATTATGTTGAATTCTATAGTTTAAAATTGTGTATAGTCTAATATATATACATTAATTATAGTCATCGAGAGTAGTAGCATAGTAGTAGAATAGTTGGGTTATTTATTTAAGCAAATGAGAGTATTGCTGGAAAAAGTTAATAAATTATATTATAAAGTGACGATTAATTTGAGATGGAGAAATATTTAAAATGATTGGACGACGATTCTCTTTTTTAGCGGGTGGTCCAGGAAGATGCTCTTTTACTGTTGCTTCTCTGTGCATAGGGGTCAATTTTGGTTTTGTTTTCGTCCGGTTGGCAATGGTCCCTCTGTATTGATGTTTATCCGTTTTTTATTGGTTTTTACTGCTGTTTTTCTTCTTAGTTGTTTTGATCTATTGGTGCCATATCCAGTAGTTCTAGTAATTCTGGTGCTCTTTGTACACTTTTGATTCAGTTATATATAAAGCATCTATGTAGATGCTACTACATTGTAGTTTACTAGCACATGTCTTTGCAATGAAGAAAAGTCACCAAGTTTTAGGGAGAAGAAATCTAAGTCAAGTTTAGAAGCTTGAAACTAAATGTAACTCCTGTTGGAGATGGTTAACATGTACAATTCTAATTTTTGCGAAGGATTTCCGATTTACAAAATGATTATACATTAATTGATTTCAACATAAGTAATTTACAACATTTATATCAGATGTAGATGTACATTGAGCTGACCCCAAGTCAGTGATCATGACTCATGAGTGTCTTGATACCATTAGAACTGACACTGAGAATTATATACTAAGAAGCAGCCAACTATGACTTTGTCATGTTTCTGATATTTTAAATTCTTCATTAATTTCTTTTCATAAATTTGTATAGTGACATACAAAATTTCTAAGCATAAAACTTCACACTTGGAAGAGTAGAATTATGAAACCTATCATACACATTTCACTTTTTTTTCAGTAAAACTCTCCCATTAAACTCGACAATATCATATACTTGCTGGTTTGTCTTGTTCATCATGCAAACTCATCTTCGATTATTAGCATCAGTTTTGGTGTTACTTTTTGTCCAAGTTATTTCCCAACATGACCAGCTCATGTTTGCAGGATTCAAGGATGTTGGTCGCAAAAATCTATCCTTGAATGGAATTGCAGTGATAGAGAAAAATGGAATAATAAGATTAACAAATGAAACAAGCAGATTAATGGGTCATGCTTTTTACTCTCAACCATTTCGGCTAAAGAACTCAACAACTGGTAAAGCTTTATCATTTTCGTCATCTTTCGCTATTGCTGTTGTTTCTGAGATTCCTAAATTTGGTGGTCATGGCATGGCTTTCACAATAGCACCTACTAAACATCTCAAAGCTTTACCAAGTCAGTATCTTGGTCTTCTCAATTCAAGTGATATCGGTAATTTTTCTAAACATCTTTTTGCTGTTGAGTTTGACACTGTCAAAGACATTGATTTTGGTGATATCAATGATAACCATGTTGGAATAGACATCAATACTTTGCAGTCAAATGCATCTGTTAGTGCTGGCTATTACACTAATGATTCAACTAAACAAGATATTAATATCAAAAGTGGGAAACCAATTCTTGTTTGGGTTGATTATGATTCTTCAATGAATCTTATTAGTGTTACACTTTCTCCAACTTCAGTTAAACCCAAAAAACCAATCTTGTCCTTTCATATGGATCTATCGCCTATTCTTCATGATACCATGTATGTTGGATTCTCTGCTTCAACTGGGTTGCTAGCTAGCTCTCATTACTTGATGGGTTGGAGCTTTAAAATCAACGGGCCAGCACCGCCTCTTGGTTTGTCTTCACTGCCACAACCTCCACAACTGAAGAAGAAACACACATCTTTTATAACTGGTATTTCAGTCACAGCTTTTGTTATTGCATTGTGTTCTGTAGCATTTGGTATTTACCTTTTCAGAAAAATCAAGAATGCTGATGTAATAGAAGCATGGGAGCATGAAATTGGGCCACATAGATACTCCTATCAAGAGCTCAAGAAAGCTACAAAAGGTTTTAAGGAGAAGGAAATGCTCGGACAAGGTGGTTTCGGAAGAGTTTACAAAGGGACATTGCCAAAATCAAAGATCCAAGTAGCTGTTAAGAGAGTTTCACATGAATCAAAACAAGGGCTGAGAGAATTCGTGTCAGAAATCGCTACAATAGGCAAGCTTCGCCACCGGAATTTGGTTCAGTTACTCGGCTGGTGTCGCCGCAGAGGGGACCTCTTACTTGTTTACGATTTCATGGCTAATGGAAGCTTAGACAAGTACTTGTTTGAAGATTCAGAAACTGTGCTAAGTTGGGAACAAAGGTTTAAGATAATAAAGGATGTTGCTTCAGGTCTTTCGTTTCTGCACGAAGGTTACGAACAAGTGGTAATCCATAGAGATGTTAAGGCTAGTAATGTGCTGTTAGATTTCGAACTTAATGGAAGATTAGGTGATTTTGGTTTGGCAAGGTTGTATGAACATGGTGCTAATCCCGGCACAACAAGAGTGGTGGGAACGTTAGGCTATTTGGCGCCGGAGTTGCCTAGAACAGGAAAGGCATCTACAAGCTCTGACGTTTTTGCATTTGGCGCGCTTGTTCTAGAGGTTGCTTGTGGAAGAAGGCCTATTGAACCTAAGGCATTACAAGAAGAGTTAGTGTTGGTGGAATGGGTGTGGGAAAAGTACAAAGAAGGAAGAATGCTTGAAGTAGTGGATCCTAAATTGAATGGTAATTTTGATGAAAGTGAGGTAATGATGGTGTTGAAATTGGGGATGATATGTTCAAATGATGTTCCTACTATAAGGCCTAGCATGAGACAAGTAGTGATGATTTTGGATGGAGAAGTTGAGTTGCCTAATGAATTGAGAAAGCCAGGAGGTATTGATTCACAAGAGGGATTTGATGAATTTTTGCATTCTCTTGAAACATCTTCATTTGATAAGACAAGTTCAAGCTCCTATCTTTGAAATAGAGACATGAATACTAATACTAGTTCTATCTCTTTAGCTAATTCACCTCAATCATCTGTGTTAATATGAAATACCTGTCCTGTGAATGCTTACAATTGTGCTGTGTTGGGGTTACCATATTTAGTATTTTGGTGATCAATGTAGAATAAATATGATTAGAAAATTGTGTAATTATAAGTAAAATTATTGAAATGTAATTGTTTCCTTTTCACTCTTATATGAAAGATATATTTTTATGTCTCCGTGAGTTTAGTTGATAGGGATATCGCATTATATATATAGGGGTTGAAGTTCGAACCTCAGAGGCTCAGACACTCTATTATTGACCTTAAAAGTGAAATTTTAACCCCCAGTTATTTGACAAAAAATAACATTTATATTCATATCATCTTTCTTTTAACTCTTATTTTTCTACTTTGAAGCTTTTCATTAATTTCATTAGTCTCTATCAATAATAATGCATCTTTACCAACCTCTTTAAAATGAATACTTCTGTAGACATATGCATAAATGACTCATTACACTTTTTGATAAAATAGTACTTGAAATTGAGAGAGAATTTAAAACAAAATTCAAATGGTTGACTAATAACCAACCTTGATATAAATATTATGCACATAACTATATTTCAATACCTAAAAATCACCAACAAACACAATTAAACCATTCAACAATTGATAAAACAAAATAGTTTTTGGTGGTATAAAAAAAAATCATCACTATATACAACTACCATTGTTTTTGGTTCCAATATATACAACTCAACCCAACCAAAACATCCACAATAGCTTCCTCCACTTTCTCCAAATTAGAATAATGCAAAGTTTGCAACAATAACACAGTTGGTTTGGTCTCAAACTTTTGCTTCTCCAAATTCCTCTCAGCTTGCCACTTTAATGTATCATTCGCCAATGGTGCCAACCAATCCATCACCTCCTCCGCGGCGCCGCGCCGTTCAGAAGCTGACCAACTCTCCTCATCTTCGTCTGAATTCTCATCCATCTTCAACCGCATTTTCCGCAATTTACCTCTCAATTTACGCTTCAATCTATCCGGTAACATCTCGTACAACAACTTCCGCGCATCGTCTCCGATCGCGGCCGAAGCATGCACAATCCTCTCGGTGAAAAGAATCACATTTGCATATCTTTGTGAAAGCCCTACTCCGCCAACTGTTGTTTTTGGTGCCAGCCGGAAAACACTATTACTCTTCGCCACAGCCTTACCTCCGCCGCAAGAACCCACCGCTGGCGCCGGAGAATTACTATGAAACTGAATCACACCAAATTTATTTGTCTTCAAAACAACACCATTCTTCTCTTTCTTCTCATCTTTATCAAATACACAAAGGTTTATCTTATACAATTCACTATGTTCAATTCTACAACAACGGTTTTGCATTTTCATTCTAAAAACACTTCTAATCTTAGCACCATTGTTGTTATTATTATTAGTGTTGTTGCCAGAAATCAATGATCCAAAAACAAAACAGATTCTAGCATAAACAATGCAAATAATCTGAGCCATTAATCCAACAACTTTATCAAAACTTAAATTCCAAAGTGAAATTTGTTTATAATATTGAACCTGTCTTCTATGATAAACAATCCTATCATTGAAACTTTCAACTTTCACCTTATTACCATTATTAACTCTCATACTTCTCCATTTCTGAATCTTCTTCTCAGAAACTTCCATTTCAGACAAAGATTCCATTGCATCACGAAGATTCCTTGTTGCACAAACAAGCCTCTCCATTTTCTCAACAACCTTCTCAACATTCCTCGTTCCGAATTCGAGTTTTCTCAAATCAATGCCGTTGTTTTTCATCTCAGCATAAACCGTCTCAAAACTCGCCAAACTTTTATTCGAGCAGTGTGCGCCGAGACGTGAAACAGCGGCAGCGGCTAAATTGAGATCCTCGAGGCGTTCGGCGCAAGCGAGGTTGAGAAGGAAACATTCATCATGAGAATTAAGGTGATTTACACCTTTGGATTTTATAACGTGGCGACGTAGTTTGTGGATTTCAACATCGGTTAATGATTTGTAAAGAGAAATAAGACGACACATTGTTTTAACGGCGTCAAATGAGAGAATACCGAGCGCGTTTTCTAACGGCGACGATTCTTCGACGTGAAAGAATGTGAAACATAAAGTTGACCCTTGACAACGTGCCATGGTGGTGGGGACCACGGCCGTTAACGGTGGTGGGTCTTGTTTTTTTTTTTTTTTTTTTTTGTTTGTGTCTTTTCAAAATTTGATGGGTTTAATGATGTTTTGATTTAAAAGAAAAAAGTAATTTTTTGGGATTTTGTTTTTTTTTTGTCTAACTATTTTGCTTGATTTGGTAATGTGTGTTGGCTTTTGTGATGTTGAGGAGAGAGGTTTAGGATAGGGTGGCAAATTGTTTTGGATAATTTGATGGGTTAAGGGACATTTGTTACAACTTAAATTAACGATTAACAATCCAGCTGGTTTTATCAATGCATAAAAATACTAATAAGCTAGTTGAACTAATCAAAATTTGTAAAATAAGATTACCAGATTTATAGAGGTTGATAACTTTTTTGTTTTGATAAATTTGATAAATCAAAACATATTAGTAGAATACTATAGAGCCTAATTAATAACTGATTTAACCCTTTAAGGATATACAAAAATATAATAGTTGAATATAGTACTAATTTATATTTCTTACTTTTAAGGGGAACTCCAAATTAATAAGCCTAAATTATATTTTTAAATTGTAATTTCTCTAAATATTGTTTAAGAAACTCCTTTGTGAAACATGAAATTAAGTATTAAAACCTTTTTGAAAATATTTTAAAATATACAAACACAAACTGAAAAAGAGATTAAGGGAAAAGAAGATCAACACATACAATTATATTGGTTTACCATTATGGAGTCCCTTCAACCATGAGTTAAGTATAATGTGTTTTAGGAAGTGTTTAATCTTTCTTTGTTATTGCAATGACTATCGCAATAATGTCAAACTAAGAAGAGTTACTATTGAAATGGATTGCAAATTTTGATCTTATTAATTCCCTAAGTAATACTAGTATTACGGTAGGAACAACTTCTTCTGAGCAATTATATTTGTTTGACGCTTAACAAACATCACCTCGAATTGAAATGTAAATGCAACAAATTATTAATACTAAAAATTAGAACACTAAATTCTAAGATTCCAACATGATTAGAGTGGATAGCACCCGCTACAATTTGGGAATCAATTTCAAAAATGATATTCTTCGAGTTCTTCTTAATCACTTCCTGCATAGCAACTTGAATAGCCAACTCCTCACTATACACTTGTTAATCCTACTTTACCATGAAATCTAGCGTCAACAATATTACACTTCATCCATCCCGATCGTGGCAGTTGTTGCACAGTCCCTAAGTTTTTATTGATGTTTGTAAAAGCATCACTCCGCAAGTTATCTCGACTTTGAAATTACTCCCTCTAGTAAGATTATAAGAAGAAATATGTTTTTTAGATTCATATAATGTTTTATGTATCTGAACTATATTATGAACTAGATACATCAAACATTCTATAAATTTAAAAAGTCAATTTTTTTTATAATAAAGACCGGAAAAAGTACATTTGTAAAGAGATATGCAAATTAAGTTGGTCACCATTTACGCCTTACGGGCTAGATTTATGGCTAGCCCCCAAACTTTGTTTCTTAACATTCTCCTATATTTTTTATTTAATATTATTCTCTTTGTAAAAATAAATAATATAATTCTCCTAGTTGTATTGCTCCTTTGATTATTAATGAAATGTCATGAACTTTTTTATTAGAAAAAAATTAAAAATCTTTCATATTTTTTTAAAGTATATTTGCAGAGAAAGAAGATGGCTTAGGAGTGAGGAAAGTAGAAGGAAAAAGAAAAGGAAATATTTTTCATAATTTTTTATGGCATATAATGATAATTTTTTATACAAAGTATTATCTCCGTTTCTTATTATAAGAGACAAATGCACTTTATAGATTCATTAAAAAATAAATATATCTAGATTCATTAATAGATCATATACATTGATTTTTTAATGAATTCATAAAATACATTTGTCTCTTATAATAAAGAACGGAGGTACGTAGTATCCACTACAACATTTTTGACTTTAGGCAACACTATTTTCCGGCAACATTGAAAAACCGTGCCCACAGTTAACAAAAGGTAACGGTTATTTAATTGTGGGCATTATTCCGAGCAACGGTGAAATAAGAGTTCCTAATGCGAATATAGGCAACGGTTTTAAGAACGGCGGCCTATTTACTTCTCCACGGGTTATAAAGCGTTCCTAAAGTCTAGTATAGGCGACGGTTTTCAAAGCACGGCCTATTTACGTTACAACAAGTTATAAACCGTGCCTAAAGCCTTGGATAGGCGACGGTTTACAAAGCATGGCCTATTTAAGTCACAACGGGTTATAAAGCGTGCCTAAATCCTTGTATAGGCGACGGTTATCAAAACATGGCTTATCCTAGAAATAGTTGGCAACACTTAACAACCGTGCCTGCAATATAGAAATAGAAATAATTTTTCGTTTTGATAACAAAAATAGAAATATTTTTTTTTTTATTTTTTTAACCCAAGAGGTGTGGTTGAGCGGCAGTGGGCTTTAAATCCTTGGGCCAGCTATCCCACCCTTCAAGGTGCCTCCAATCTAGCGAGGGATTAGTGACTGCGTTCGGCGGTGATACCCCTGTCTCGACCAAAAAAATACAATTTATTTTTTAACAAATATTATTCTATATAATATAATAAATGTTAGCTATATATATTACTGGTAATTAATAATTATTAATAATTGGTATACAAAATAAATTTTTTATTTTACCCAAAACCTTATCATTAATATTTTTGCAAAATATATATTTCATTTCCATTTATAATATTTACAGAATATTGTCTACTACTTTTATTAAAAAAAAAATTGTCTACTACTAAAAAATAACCAAAAACCTTCCACATTCATCTTATTTCACCCAAAACCTTATCCCTAGTTTTTTTGCAAAATCATAGCCGTCTCTCTCTTATTTCTCTACCGCAGCCTCTCTTCTTCACTCACATATGCCTCTCACAAAGAACCCCTCACCTCTCTTGCTGAAACTTGATTAACTAGTGTAGATCTATTGATTAGCCTCCATTGTCAAGTTGAGATGCTTCATCTACAACCTTGCCTTCTATTCCGGTTGAAGAATCTGAACCCAGAAACGAATCTGGTGACTGGTGAGGTTAAGATACAACCCTCTGATCTACCAGAAACACCGTCTTTGAACGTTGTTGATGCTGATAATAACGATAAATCCTTCTGTGTCAATTCAAGCTGACCCTTTGGGGTCTTCTCACTGTCCAGGTCTCAAAAATCATAAATTTTTTATCTTTTCTTTGATGGGTTGTCTCTAAATCATAAATTTATGTCTGTTCATGCATGATGTTTTTTGAATTTGTGAGATTTATGATTTTTTATTTTTTATTGTTAGGTGAAACTAGTGAGAAATCGAAGGTGGTGGCGGCTGCTACGCCGGTTGTTTCTTCGCGGAAAAAAAGGATGGCAGCGAAATTGACGCCTAAGGTTCCGTGGGGGAAGCTTATATCTCAATGCTCTCAGGTTTAGTTCTACTGATAGGTGAGTGTTTGTGTGGTTTTTGTTTGGTTTAGAGTAATTAAGGTTTCACATTTGGGGCAGAGAGAATACATAGTCCAAATTGATTCTTTGAGTTTGATAATAGATAGATTATGCTGAAACTTGAAAAACCACATCTCAAGTTGAGGTATATTTTCTTTTTTCAAGTTTCAAATATGCTTTTGATTTCCTATCTATTATTGTTTTGATTGCTTGTGAATTTCTCTTTGAAATTGTATGTCAGTTAATAGGATTGCTGGTTGTATTTTTTAGAATTACTTTGAAATTAAATGCTAATTACTAATTACAATACTAATATTCTACTTGCGGGTGTGTTACGGATTTGGTACAATAAATGTATCACTTTTTTTTTCTTGAGTAGGTACTAGTTTTCTTCTACTTCTTATTTTCCTGTTTTATTTAATAGAGATTCAACCTTGCTATGTCCGATGGTTTTGGCTTTGTTACTACTTGATGAAGGGTTTTGCGAGTATGGATCTTAATGGTTTGTTGTGTTAATTTTTCTTGCATTTGGAATTTTGTTTTAGTGTTTTGGTTCTCAAGTAAATGTGCTTTTGTATTCTATTGTTCCCATCCGGTGGGTTTGTAATTTTATACCAATTTCTAGTTTGCCTTGTGAAATGAGTGTGAATTAGTTCTTAATGAAAGTTTTATTTGCTGATAAAGTTTTTTGATGCATCTTGTAATTGCATAGTTTCTGTGTTGATCTAACTTTTCTGTACTATATTGTAAGCAATAAGTTAAAGTAAAAGCATGAATTTTATGTCTAATGTGTTAGAAATCTGCCTCTATTTTTTCAGAAATGTCATGAAGCTTTAGTCATAAAGTGTTGAACATTGTTGGAACTTGGAACAGTCCTTTGTTTGGAAATATCGAAGAATGTAAAGGAACAAAAAACACCTATGGTTGAAGTTCAAGGACCAAGTAGCATGTACGTCATTTATCAATGTTGCTAGAAGTAAGATACCTAGTGTTGTATTTTGATAGAGGTTTTTCCTTGTATTGCTTTAATTTACAATTGCTTTAACTTTATCTTTATGGATCTTTCTTGAACTTTTTGCATATACATAAGTGAGAAGTGTGTATTGTCCAAAAAATTCACTTTAGATTAGTAGACTTTTTACTTGTCTTTGATTGATTTTATGCTTTATAATTATCCAAAGTCTTTTATCCTAATATATATATACTTAGTGAAGATGCTTTGGATATTTACCTTGTTGTGAAGGATCATGCAATTGGATATTTAGAGCAATTTGCATTTGTGGAGATAATTACAGCTACGGCTAATTTTTTTTTTAAAAAAATTGTACCTTTAGCAACGGTTTTTAGATGTGGCCAAATAATAAGCAACAAAATGTGACTAATTTAAACCGTTGCTCAGACAAATAAACGTGTACGAAACCGTTGCTTGTATAAATAGCAACACTTCAATAAGCGTTCTTTTAAGTTGTTAAACCGTTGCCGATAGATCTGATATAAAACCGTACCTAAAACTGAAAAAACCGTTGCCTATAGAAAAGGCCACGGCCGTATAGAGTACGCCAAATAAACCGTGGCTGAACCGTCGCCTAAGGTTTGAGGCACGGTTTTATGGCTTTAAGCAACGGTCTTGGACCGCTCCCTAAACTCAAAAATGTTGTAGTGATCTATAAATCTTTTAGAATACAATTTTTGAGTTTGTCTAAATTGAAATAATTTTGTATATTATATATCATAAAAATGAATTCCCAAAAGTCATTCCCTTCTAAAATGCGTTATTCTTCTCTCTTGTTCTTCTTCATAGGGGTGATCGCGGTGCGGTTCGGTTTTGAACATAAAAGCCAACCTAACCGCGAGATAAAAATGCTTGCGGTTCGGTTTGGTTCGGTTAATTTTTGAAAAGTCATCTAAACCATTCCAAACCAAACCAATGCGGTTTGAATTGGATCGTCGGTATCCGCAGTTTATCAAAATATAAAAAACATGATAATATTATCAACTTATTACAAAATAAACGTAGAAAATATTAGTATTTTATTGTTTACTTTTACATGAAATAATATGTATATACGAAAATTGCATATATCCTAAAACTTTTTTATATCTTATAAAATGAGTTTATTTTTAATAGCAACATTATAGTTCTTAATCGCATAAAATGATATATTTTGACAACCTACTATTTTATAGATTCAATTTCGATTGAGCTTATTAAGTTGAATTGTGTAATAAGTTGATTGTTTCTAGTTGATAGAGTTAAGTTAAGTATTGCGGTTTGGTTTTATGAAATGAAAACCGCGCAATTTAGTAGAAAAATGATCCGTATGATTTTAACTAAATGCGGTTTTTTGTAGTTTCGGTTTGGATTGGTTCTTATATGTTAACCCTTGTTCTTCATGCCCCCCTCCCCCAAAACAAAAAACAATTATCCCATATCTTTCCTTCTAAACTCACAAACAAACTCTAAAGATTGGCAATTTTTCGTGAAAATTATGATGATCTATTGAAATTTTTCCCTTCAACTCCTATAATTCTACGCTCACGTCTTTAAATCACACAATATTCCAATTTTACCTTTTATTTTTCACCATTTTGGACCATACATGAGTTCACCCCACATGACTACTTTTGCTACGGATTTTTGACCTTCAGTGAAAGTTTTATTCTGTCACTTCAAGTAAAACTTCTTAAAACTTAAATAAAAGATCGGAACTAGCAAAAAGGTGTTCCGGTAAGAAACATTGAACCAGACTAATTTGAAAGAGTTTTGATATAGGTGAAAACGAGCTATATCTATGAATTTTTAATTTTTAGTGATGGTTGTTGTCTGTCACTATATGTCAAAATAATAAAGGATATAAGTAGAAAAAAATGATTTGTAGGGGTGGAGGTATGTAGGGTGAGGCAAATTTTTCTGATTCATTCCATTTAAGTCCGAGGCTTAGGAAAAACATAGGTGTATAGTTTAGGCCTTTTGGGCCTTACCAAAATTATCCAAACCTATCACAGAAACAAAGGTTTGAAGGCTTACAACACTCCTAATTGCTGTGTTTAAGATGGTTTGGTGAGCTGCCTAATTAATTAATTAATTACAAAAAAAATCTTTTAATTTTTCCTTGTAATTTTCTCATGTGAAGTTAAGTGTGTATTGTTGAACCATTCCACATTTGAATACAACATGTTAGGCACAGCTTATGCCACTTATATTTGCTCAAAATTATACCCTCTTAGCACGTCGTTGGTTCACCTAAATTATAACATGTCATGGAGTAGTACACCCCTCTTCATTATTTAAAAAGTCAAAGTCTAAGTTAGTACAAACAATTTATTATGACATGAATAAAAAAAATTCTTTATTCCAATTTATGTACCAAAAAAAAAATGCTTATAAGAGTATGGCTTAAATCTGAGTAGTGTGGTTGGTTGTTCTCCTAAATTATAATTCACTTGACATAAGTTCGAATTTACAAAACATCAATTTTTATATGTAGAATTGAATTGTACCTCTCGAATAGACAAGTCTATAAACTGAAATTTATACCTTAAGTTAGCAAAATATGTTTTATAAACTACAAAAAAATTATATTAAAAATGAGTAAATTTAAATCCAATAATCTACAAAGTCATTGTGTATATGTGCATATAAATTGATTCAATATTTAAAATCGTACAAAAATATCTTTAGTTTGTCTATAAATGAACATCAAATTTCAACTCATCTTAGAGTTACATTAGTCCATTTTTGAGTCAAAACTCTTTGAGTCTTCATTTTGATAGACTTCATAAATCCCTTTACTTCTCTTCGATGTATTATAAGTTTCTAACGAGGAGTCACACTCTCAAATTGGTTACATCTTCTGATCTTGACATTGAGTACACTACTCCCACCATCTGCGTCGTTGATTATCTCGCAACATTGTCTACGCGGTGCCTGTTTAATCCACATTTCAATCTACTTAGACACTATATATCTTTGAAACTTTGCAAGATATAAGTCAAAATCATTGTTTGTAAAAAAAAGAAGTTAAAATCACCTATCGATTAACTTTTATCACCATTGATGAATATGATAAATAAATAAATAAATATATGTCGTTTTACATAAATTTTAGAACAATGTCTCATAACCAAAAACTCTAACTGTCACCTTATAATTAAAACATTTAGGGCTATTTGAAATACTTTTCAATATCTCTTTTCAAAACAGATTTTCAATTTCTCCCATTTTCAAAACAATTTTAAAAAATACACAAGATTGAAACATGCCAAAAAATAATTTACCTCTAAAATTTAATATAAAATTTAGTTCATAATGTGACATGAATGTGAAGTCTATGTAGAATAATACCACATGTTCTATAAAAAAAAAAGATCACATGTTTATTTATTTAAGGTGGTACTCGCCCACACTATTACCTTTTTTTTTTGACTCAACCCACACTATTACCTCAAACAATTAATTTTGTTTTGGGTCAAAGATGTAACAATTAAAAAACTACCTTTACAATTCATAATAAATAAAATGCAAAGGCAAGGTTCGAAAATCAAACATCTTATTCATCATTCCGTCTTAAGGGTAAAATTTTTATTCATCAGAATATTTGATAAAAAATAATGTTACACTAAGATTCCGTTTGAGTATAAAATTAAATTTAACTATATTTCTCCCTAAAAAAATTAGAGAAATAAAGTAAAGAAGTAAAAAATAAAGAGAAGTGGAGTGAACACAATTTTTCCTTCTTAAATTATGCAAAAAACTAAATTAGTTAAAAGTATAAATTTAAAAAAAATCCTTCCCCATTAATTAAATTGATACCAAAGAATTAAATTTGTGATCTTGTGAGTAGCACAATCTAAAGACTCAAACCAAAATCACTAAACCAAATTGAAAATTAGATTTAAAATTTTGTAATATTCCTCTCAAGCAACAAATTAATAACCAAAACATCAACAAAAAATAAATAAAATTACTTTAGAAAAAATAAAAAAATTACTTACCTCTTTCCAAAACTGAGGTAAAAGCAAAGGAGCAGAAACATTAACACGTTGAATTTCCAAAACCGCTTTATAATCATCTCTCCAACACATCTTCTCCGGAGCTTCATCAAATCTTTTATACCCACTTCGGGTCAAACCCTTACCCTTACCCAAATCCTCAACCCGCTCCATAAAATAAACCAACGGTTTTCCACACGGATCCTCACTGACGGGTCGGGTATTAAACGTAAAAGGTCCTTCACTCCAACTCCTCCACGTTTTGAACGTTCTAAACGCCGTTTCGAGATCTTTGGCTCTTGGTAGAAAGGGGTAGAGTTCAATGCTGTAGCCCCATGAAACTGAAACGGACCAATTTCGGGTGTGGTCGTAGCAGAAGGATTGTTGGATAGTCCGACCCGGGTCGGATTTGTATGCGGTTATTAGTTTTTTTACTGATTCGACACGTGGCGTGTTTGGGAAAATTGAGTCCACGTAATCTAAGTGATGTAGGGAGACCAATGGTGCTACTGGATGTGCTGCTAGTAAGCCATATGGGTTGCCACGTATATCAACCTGTGTTAAATAATTAAAAATTGTTAAAAAGTAATTAAAAAATTTGCTAAAATGGAATTATATAAAGATAATCATAACAATTTTGTGTGAAGTTTTGTTAGTTAGCTTTTTTTATCTTATTTAGGTTGGTTTATACTCTCTATCTTAAAACAATGTCTTAAAATTATTGTCGTTTTAAAGTTATGTATGTGAATTTAAAAACAATAATAATTGATAAATTAAGTCTCTTTTATCTTTAGTTTATTAAAAAAGAGAAAATATATTTAATTAATACTTTAACTTTTGTAATGATATAAATGATAAACTAACATTAACTTTATATTAATTTTTGAAAAAGACAATTTTGAGACAAAATTAAAATATTAAAAAGATAATAATTTTAAGACGGAGAGATTACTAAAATTCACATTTCTCCTTCCTTTAATATGTGTGCAGCCTTTTATACGGCATTTTTGTCTTATAACTCTTTTTTTATCAATCTTATAAAAAATTTGATCTTATTAATAATATACTTAGTATTTCAAACTAAAATAAAATGTGTGCAGTGTCATGTGTGTGTGAGTTAGAAGTCCTCCTTAGGCACTCCTTAAGAATTTAGAAACATTTAAGGCAAACATTTTCTTTTATTTTCCTTATATGCAGTAAATAAATAAGTAAGACATCACATTATATATTATATGTGGTAAGAATTAAGATTGGATTTAAACTTAGAATTTTTAATATATTTATCTTAAAGATAAAGTGAAATTTTTAACCATTAAATAACAACAACAAAATAAATAAAATTGCTAAAATGGAATAAGAAGATAGTCATCAATTTCAACTGATTTTATTATCTAGAAGTTGGTAACCAAGATATCGTAGTTAAAATTGGTAGTTTTTTGTTTGACTGAAACTAAAATGGCAGTATTTAGGAAAATATGATAGACATATTGTATTTGAAAATAAAATCATACTAATAAATGAACATTCTTTAAATTCTCTGATTTTCTTTTTCAAAATATATAATTACATTCCAAATACAGTGTACTATATAGTATTAGCAAAATTATATGAAGATAGAATTGAGAAATATGACTATAAAATGTATTGTTTAGATTTTTTAACAAAATTAAAAGATACTTCTTGTAAAAATAATTAAAGTAAAAGATACTAATTTTTTTTGTTATAAAAAGGATACTTCTACAACTACTAATATTATAAATAATAATAAAAAGAGATACTACTAGTTTTTATTTTTCGGTAACTACTACTATTATTGCTAATAAAACTTAACACAAATTTTGATTTTCCCCATTAGCCTAATTTATTTATTTTTGACCAAAAGTCATCAGGTAAATTAAAAGGCAAATTAAACGGCACAATTTTTGCTGTATTGAGCGGTTCAGTCAACTATTATTGATGATTCTTAATTCATAATTACTACTCCTACAATATTTACCATGTTTCCGAAAATTCAATATTTAAAGTGAATAATGTACAATTACTACTGTTAATTGCTAATTTGACAAAAAAGGTTATAATGTCTTAGGGTGATTGTTTCATGGATTAATAATGTACTACTTAATGTTTTTTTTGACTAAATGTACTACTTAATGTTGGAATCTTTTACTTTTGTATGTTTGTTTGAGTTTTTGTTTTTTTTTTTTTCCTAACTACTTCTGCATATAAAATACAAATGTTGGTATGAAATTTGAAATTAAATTCATAGAGTATTTTTTTATTCCTAGAATAAAATTTAACTTATAATAAATATATTTTGTAATAGTATTCTTAGGATTGTAATTTTAAGCCTTGAAACAAACTAAAAAAAATGCCTAATTTAGCAATTCAATTGGTAGCTACCATGCCAAGAACTTGGGGTGGAATTTGAATCTAAACTTCAAAATTTAAAATGTGTGAATTTAACTATTAAACTACTTAAAAAAAAAATAGTTTAACAAGGAATTCAATAGATTGAATGAACCGATAAATTCTTATAAGAAGAAGAAAAGAAAAAAAAATGAAGCAATGGATGAATAGAAGAAAAAGTACCTGATGGAAACCAGGCTCTTTGGTAATCTGAACTCCAATTTCACTAATGCAACTTTGAATTTTCTGATCAGAACCATAATACTCAGCATACCTATCAATGCAACCGTCCAAAATCTTCACAAGCTCCGCCGCCAAAGGGTAACTTATAGCAAACCCTCCGCCGCCATAAGCCATGGTGTAAAAATGTATCACATCTTGTTCCACACTCTCTGAATTTCCACCAATATAGTACATTTGATTATGATCATATTTCGACAACACCGTAACAAGGTTGTCGTTGAAGAACACGGTGTCGTCATCGCCCATGACGAACCACCTCACATTATCTAACCCTAATTCAAAACTCTCTTTCAGTATCCGCGCTATGCGGATAGCTGAACGAGAGCCGTACCAACAAGTGTATTGAAACGATGACGTGTCGGCAGAGACTTTATACGGCGGAGAAGTCTCTGGCCACGTCTCGTTTATCGGCAACTCTTTATCTAGCCACACAAAGCCTCGGGTGGTGTTTTGACGCCACCAGAGTTCGCTATAAAAGCGACGTGTGTCCCACGTCGCAGAAGAGCCGCCGATTCCAAACAATATGTGGGAGATGTCGGTGCGCTCTTCGGCCGCCGGGGTGGGCTCTTGGGCTGGAGCGGATTCTATGATTAGGGTTTTTGGGGTGCTCCGTTGGAACATTTCTTTCAAAACTAATTGTTCATAGTGGTTTTGTGGTTGGTGGTAAGTGTGAGAAAGGTAGAAAAGATGGGAGATGACAAAAATGGTGGAAATTGCTAAACCCACTTTAAGAAAGAGAGAAAAGAGATCGTTTGATTTGATGGTGGGGATTGGAAAGGTTTTCCATGGTTTGTATAGAAGTTCCCGAATTGATTCTGCCGATGAAGAAGACATTTGAAAAATGATGATAATAGAGAATTAAGGTTAAGATTTTTGAGGTTTATTGATGAAAAAGGGTATATGTGTATGTATATAGTGATTATTATATAAGCATATCCGCACACACGTATAAGGTGTAGTGTTTCTGTATTTGGAGGCAAGTGTGTGTGGTGGATTAAGTTGTTAGTTAGTGGCGTGAACGTTTTCCATTATTATAGGTGGGAGCCTACTTAGTCCTATAATTAGGTTTTTATTAAGCATTGAGAATCTTTTAGTAATATTGGTAGAGTTTTTAGAAAAAATAAAGGAAGAATTTTAAGTCTATATCAAAAATATGATTTTAAAATGTCAAAAAGTTAGGAGCTATATAAAGCCCAGATACTTGATACGATACGGATACGATACGGATACGGCGATACGAGAAAATTTTAAAATTTAAGATACAATACGACTATGATACTTCAATAAAAAATTAAATATATAAATACAAAATATATAAAATATAATTAAAAATGATAATAAAGAAACATTCACATTATTAAAATTATCAAAACAAATAAATTAATTATATATCTTAAATACTATCCAAAAAATGAGTCATGCGCATCTTCACTAATGACCTATAATTTTGTCGCTCCATTCATATATGCTTCATCTTTCTTTGTTAAAAGTTGAAAATTTGTATGCACATTAACCAAAGAATGGATAAAATATAAAACCTGGATACTTCTTTGATACGCATCGGGAAGTATCTGACAAGTATCACAGAAGTGTCGGTTTTTTTTATTTAATTTAATAATTGGATACTTCTCCGATATGTAGAAAGAAGTATCGGAAAATATCTGACACGTATCGGTATCGGATACGGTATCTGACACGATACTTGATCAATTTTGGAGTATCGAGGCTTCATAGGTTAGGAGTAATCTTTTATTACTTGATAATACTTAATGATTAATATGAGAATTATGTGGTCCATGTTCTTGCCAAATTTGCTTTGAAAAAATATAAATGGAGGTGTGGATAGAAGAACTCCCATCCTTTCTTCGGCCCTATTTTAGTATCTTATTTAGCCCGCTTTGGGTCCTAGTTGGTTTTTTGTGACAACTTCTATTTTCGTCTTCGAGTTTCTCGGGCGCTTTTGACTTTTTAATTTTATATCATACTCACAGCGGGCTAAATAAGATAAAACATACATGTAGGACAAATATTTACGATATTGAACAAATTTTGTCTTGTACAATATTTGGTGGAAAAAATATTATTTTAGTGATTTAGACAACTTGTATGTGCTGAAGACAAAAAGTTGTCTCGTGGTTCAGTAGAGAACAATAATGTCTTTTTTTGTCTAGTTTCTTGACTCTCAATTTGTCCAGTCTCAGTGACAGTTTTAAAATCAACACAGTACAACTGAAGTTGTCATGTCTAGTCCCTTATTTTTTAGCAGATCAAATGCACCCTATTTATATAATTTGTGTTACTAGACTTTAATGTGCATGACAATCTAACCCAATAAAGAGAGCTCATCATACTGAGTTCACACTATAAGTAGGGAACCGTGTTTCAACTTACATTTTATATAGCGAACTGTGTTTTTTTTTTTTAATATTTTCATTTATGGAGTGCAAAGGATGCAAACATTGGGGTTGAGTAAAAAAAAATTGCCATTCGCTACTTAGGGTGATAACAGAATTCCCTACCTAAATAATGACGGGTACATTTTAATCATTTCAAAGAACGCATAAGAATCGGTAGGGAGCACAAGCAATTCTCGTTTTTGTTAACTTATGACTCCTAGTTTTTTTCAACTTGATAAAAATATGGGTCCTATTTTTTATTTTATTTTTTGTTGATCAGAAGGGTTCTAGTTTGTTTTAAACTTTAGGTGATTACAAATAAGAAATTAAACTTGTCAAGAGAATAAAAATAAGACATTAAGATGGATTGTAAAACTAAATAAAAATTATTATTGCATTTGATGGTGGATAGGGGTGATCGTATTTGAATCAATTCAAAAGTAAAACCGCAAACCAAACTAATCTAAATTGAAAATCGCAAAAACCACATTTAGTTTAGATGAATTCGGATGATGTTTTTGATGAACCGCATGGTTTGATTAGGTTCGTAGTTTTCATTTCAGAAAACCGAACCAAACCAAATCAAACCGCGGGATTATACTTAAGTTTCTTTTATTCCAATACATAGCACAATTAACAAGCCACCCCAACCAAATGAACCTAGAGATATACTCCCTCCGTCCCAAAATGTAACATGCACTTTAACCTCAGGGTGCATGGTTCGATTCCCACGGAAGGCAAAAACTCCACTAGTGAGGGGTTGGAGAAGTTCGTGAGGTGGCAGCCGGGTCATCGACTAAAAGAATAGTGGGGCCCGAGCTGTTACAGCGACCAGATCCTTCCTCAGGTTATTCTGTAGGTGGTGCATATTACTTGTTGTCTCATCTGACTCTAACAGAGGTTTTTTCGTACAATGACATTATCTGGAATAGGCTTGTTCCATCAAAGGTCTCTACTTTTGCTTGGCGGTTCTTTCAGGACAGATTGCCCACAAAGTTCAATCTTTTTGCTCGTGATTGTTTACGTCAAGATTCTCTTTTATGCTCGGCTGGGTGTAATGCTATTGAAGATATCCATCATATGTTTCTCAGGTGCCCTGTTTATGGGGCAGTTTGGAGTGGAATTTTTTCCTGGTTGGAGATTCCGTGGGTCCCTCCTGACAATACCATTGTGGCGGAATATTACGAAATACAATGAATCTATAGAAACGATACAAAATGTATTAAAAAAGGGGCCTTAATATTCGGAGTGAAATTTAGTATAAGTGATTTCAGTTTGCTTTCAAACATAGTTGCGGAACATCGAACCGTGATCTTCCTTATGAAATCTAGTACCAATTACTCCCTCCGTCCCAAAACTATTGTCCTTTTAGCATTTTAGTTTTGTCCCAAAACTATTGTCCTTTTCGCAAACCAATGTAAAGTTAATGTTAATTTATCAATTGTACCCTTACAAAAGTTAAAGTATTAATTAAATATATTTTTTCTTTCTTAATAAATTAAGGGTAAAATAGACTTAATTTATCAATCTTTATTGTTTCTTAATCCACGTGCATAACTCTAAAAAGACAATAGTTTTGGGACGGAGGGAGTACTAATTAACTAACTAATATTAAATAGAGTGTGCAAAGTTTGGTTTGGATTTAGATTAGGTATTAATTTTTGAACTACCAAAATAGTCTTTAAAGATTGGCTTAGGCATATGTCTATTAATTAGAAGGAAGATGATTTTATTTTTTTCAAAGGAAAAAGGTTATAACATTTCATCAATTAAAACTAGTATGAGATTTGTGCTGCCGCACGGTTGTCGTGATGTGCGCTTCACATTAGAAAAGATAATAAAAAATAATAGGTATTTTGAAACATAAAATAGAATAAACTATCAAAAATATAATAAAAAAATTAAGTCTATATATATATTAATATGGAGACTTAATGTTTTATTATATTAAGTACTAAATTTTACCAAATCCACAATTAGATTGAAAATTTATATCATATAAATCATTACTATAAAATTTTTAAGAAATTGAATAAAGCACGTTTGGCAACACCCTAAAATGAGTTTGTAGCTTATAGGTTATAAGTTCATTATGAAAAAATAGCCCTGTTTGGTAACCTTTTATTCACATGAGCATATAGCTTATTTTTACCAACTTTTAGCTTATTTTGATAAGCTAATTCAATTAGCTTATTACTTTTTCTTTCAACTTTACCCTATCATCTTACTTAAAAATAATTAAATATTAATTATACATATATATTTTTTATGTCATTTCATATCAATAAGTCACTTCAACTGTTAATTTTACCAAACACTACAAATTCAATCAGTTAGCTGCTTATCAGCTATAAGTTCATCCGCTATAAGCTAGCATATAAGCTATCCGCTATAAAAATAAACATATCAAGTGATTTTCGATATAAAAATAAACATATCTCGTAGAAAAACCATAAAATAGACTTCATATTTATATATGTAGAAATATAAGCATCCGTAAAAATTACAAAATGAAAAGTACGTTTTTGTATTAATGTATGAGTAAAAATATATGTTACGATTGGAACGACAACAAAATAGATATGTATTAATAAATTGGTTGAAAATTGAAATATAGATCCATAAGTAGAAATAACTCCCATAAAATTACAAAAAAATTTGTCTCGGTAAAAATATATAAAATTAAATATATGTTTAAGTAAAAATCACCAAAAAATAAGTCTTTGCATTAATATATGAGTATCTGTCGAAATTTTAAAAAATTAGGTACCCGTAAAAATTAAAAAAAATATTAGGTACCTGTAGAAAAAATAGATACCCGTATAAATGAATAAAAAATTCTTATTAATGTATAACTAAAACTATAGATATCCATTATATTAATCACACACAAAAATAACATTATCAACAAAAAAATATAAAATAAATTGACTCTCATATTAATATATGAGCAGAAATATAAATACTCTTTGAAATAAAAAAATCATTGCATATGAATAGATATATAAATATCCATGTAAAAAAATATATAAATACGTACACGTAGAAATTATTTAAAATAATTAAAAAAATTTATTAAATATAAATAGAAATATAGATACTCGTGAGTTGATAAATCTGATCCATAATATATTCTCACCGTGTAAAATATAAAAAGACTAAAATATTATTAATAAAAAAAAATGTAGTTATCTATATAAATGACAAAATAAAAATAATTTTCATATAAATGCCAAAGTGGTTCTTTCATTCAATTTCGTGAAGCATATTCATAATTTGTTGATGATTACCGTATTTAGATTTTAGTTCCATTTTATAGTGAATTTGATTGGTCCAGATTCTGAATTTCAGGATTTGTTACCTAAAAGCTAAGGCTTTGTTTGCGAGTATTATTGATTCAAACTTCATATAAGATATACCTCTTTGACATTTTTGTCTTGAAGTTAATCTCATCTCAGGTTAGAGGAGATATTGCAGGGGCATTTTTGTGGCTGTTTGATATTTAGATGATTATCGTGCTTTTTAGTGCATTTATCTTGCTTTGTAGTATTTATCTTGAAGTTGACCCCATGTTCTATACTTTTTTTTATAATATTAATAGTAGTTCTATACTTTGATTTATGTTGCAATGTACATATTGTTATGTCAAAAAAAAGTTACTTTTGAAAGTTGCAAGACATTTTTTGCATTCGATGAATTCAGTATAAAATAACTCTGGTCTTTGCTGCGATTTTATCTTATCCTTCAGAATTATTTAATTATTTTTTACCATTTTCAATGTTAATTGAAGTGGTCCAACATTCATTACTTATTTGTGCACGTATTCAGTGTCACTTGTAGGTTGAGGCAATAGCTGAAGAGTTATGGGAATCACCAGCAGCAAGTCTTAAAGGCAAAAAACTTGCTTCATTTACAAGGATATCTTCCACACTGCTGGTATGTTAGTTTTCATATTTTCCCTAATCCCAATTGACATTTGATTCTGGATTTTTCTTTATATATGCAGTTTCATACAATTTGAACCAATGATATGTTTCAAAAAATATGCAGAAAATATGCAGGTGGCAATGGAAGAAGCACACTTGTTTGAATTTTAACTTGGGCTTTCACTTGTTGTGATTATGTTTAGGCAAGATTGTTATGTGAGTTTGTTTCAATCTTTATGTGGGTTGGCTTTATTTGTACAATCCTTTGATTATTAATAAATATTGTTCGATACATTTATAATATATGGTCTACAGTTTTATGATTTCATCTTTAGTGTCTATTTTGTAACTCCATTTGATACTTATTTTGCAACTCCATTTAGTTTGTAACTCCACTGATATTGCTACTATCACTTAGTGAACATCTTCATTTAAGCTGTGAAGATTTTTTCATAATTGATTAAAGTTGTTGCTATATATGTTTGTGGCTGCTAGCTAGCCTTTTAAGTAGCAAATGGCAACTTAAATGTGATCTTTGTATTGCTAGAAAAATACAAGTACCAAACTAGAAAAATAAAAAAAAGGATAACACATCAGTCCAGATAAAATAAAAGCCGATGTGGAATATCCACTTTTAACATCAGTGGATATTAAAATCGGATGTAGTTTTTAATTAAAAAAAAGTAAAATATACATTTCACATCACGTGGAAAACTGATGTGAAATGTTAGGGACATACCAAAACATTTGCATTTACATCAATTATAAAATTGATGTTAAAAATCATTTTCGCCTGATGTTAAAAGTGTTTTTTTGTACTAGTGCGAGGGCAGCATATATAGCTAAAGCAACCACAGGCAAACATCAAGACAAAGAAAACTGTTGAGGCAAAATCTCTAAATGATGTTTTAAATATAACAAACATCTTCAATTATATTTTCATTTATATTCTGATCATTTTGTGTTCTAATTTGTGATTTTGAGTGATTTTTATAAGCTAGATCAAATTGACAAATCATGATCAATCATCACTCTTTGTGAAAGAAATGAACACTAATATAGAGAACATTCAGAGAACGCTGATATACAGTCAACACAGGCTCCAAAATTGATTATTGTCATAAGCACTTAATAATGTTTCATCGGGCTACAAGACATTATTTTGGACTTAAATTCAGAATCTCAACAGTGGATAAGTCATTTTAGGTCAAACAAGACCATGTGCATGAAGAACATTCCTTGTATGACATGTTTAAGAAAATGAATAAATGCAACATGGAGACAAGCAAGTGGGAATTAGTGTTTCTACTAGTTTTTGGTTTGGATGATGTTTCATAGACCAATCACAATGCAACAACAAGCAACTGAACTATTAGTTGATATTGTACTTTCAAGTGTACTTCACATGAACATTCTTCAAGGCTTCTCCCACATAAGACAAGAAGGTGTGTAGTTGCAAAGTACTACATAGATAGCTACCATGCTAGTCTCAACTGTTTGAGATGCTCCAATGCAGCCGTGTGCTTGATCAAGCAATGAAATCTCACCCATGATTTTTAGCATCAGCACAGAAAGAGGAAAGTGGTGCCAGAACGATCTCCCACCCATGCAGTTTGTACTTGAACATTCAAACTCATATCCAAATGTTCAATGTACTTTGATTTGATGCACAACGGCTATATGCAACGTCTAACTTGAAGAACAAGCTTCATACAACCTTCTACAACTGTTTACATCTCATCACTTTTATTTGGTGAATGAAGAAACTGAGTGAGTATTTGCAGAACGTTCTCACATATTTGAATTATGCAGCAAACTCATCATGAGCTGTCATATGAAGGATGCAACAACTCTATATTGTACTTACATGATGAGTAAGCATCAGGAATATATTTGGCATCTATAAATAGCACCCCATGGTGCATTGAAAGAGCAAGAAATTTAGTTACAAGTTTGCATACAAAAAGTTTAGTTCTCAAGCAATCAAAAGCTCTTCTTTTTTTTACTCACAGTCCAGCTCTGCTATCAATCTTTAGATCACATATATTGAGTGTATTGAGTAGTTTAAATTAAGCCTATTAATTTTTAGTTTGAGTCATTGTATAAGCTTAGATCCAGAAACAAACCCTTCTTGTAAAAGAAAGAATTGTTCAAGTCAATATGTAACTATTGATTGAGTGTACCTTCAGGATTGACTAGAGGTAGTGCCTTGGAACGTCGGGATAGAATAGAGGCAGATTAGCTCTTGGAGCTTGAAAGAATTTATCTTGGATTAGATCAAAGAAGAAAAAGAATTGTATTGAGAAATCAGTAGTATCTCTTTCATACTGGTGATAAATCTCACACGAGTGTGTCATTTCTACTTTCCTTACTCTCTTACAACATCTACACACACACCATACACTTATACTGTTTATTTTGTATCTGTTTACACTAACGAGTGCGTTCTCATAACGTTCTACTTATAACTGTTTAAATCATTTTTAAACTAACAAATTGATTTGTTTTGGAAGTTAAATTTTAAAAGGTCACAATTCAAATCCCCCTGGCCCCTTCTTGTGAAAAAACTTTACTACTCTAAAAACAACCCATCGTGAAAGCGACGACGATGGGCCACAACACCACGAAAACATAACCCGAATAGGAAAGAAGATCCCAAACGACAACCACATATCTGTCGCTAAACCACAACACAAATCCACCGTATAGCTTATTTTTACCAGCTTTTAGCTTATTTTGATAAACTAATTCAATTAGCTTATTACTTTTTCTTTCAACTTTACCCTATCATCTTACTTAAAAATAATTAAATATTAATTATACATATATATTTTTTATGTCATTTCATATCAATAAGTCACTTCAACTGTTAATTTTACCAAACACTACAAATTCAATCAGTTTGCTTATCAGTTATAAACTATCAGCTATATATAAGTTCATCCGCTATAAGCTAGCTTATAAGCTATCCTCTATTTTTTTTACCAAACAGCAATACGATGACTAGACTGAGAAAAGTTATTTTTGTTTGTGATTGTAATGAGTATTTATAATTTTAGTTATACATTAATCAGAAGACTTTATTATTATTACTACAGGTATCTAATTTTTTTTTAATTTAATTTCTACGAATAACTAAGTTATTTTTTTAATTTCTACATATTGATACTCATATATTAATACAAGGATTTATTTTTTTTTCATAATTTTTACAGAGATATATATTTAATTTTATTTATTTCTACAGAGACATATTTTTTTGTAATTTTTATGAGAGTTATATTTCTACTTCTGACATTGAATTTCTTAATATGGAACGCACAACGCGACACCCTAATCATTCAAATTAAACAATAAAGACCGTGAAAAAAAATACTCGTCTCTAAATAACATAAAAATACAAATAATATTTATGGTACAAAAATACAAGTAATATTTTTCTTTCTAAAAATACAAGTAATTTTAACATATATAAAATTTTAAGTATATATATTTATGACTTTGTCCCAGGATTGCACTAATATGAAATTTAATTTATATATGTAGTGTCAATATAAAAAACTCTCACACTTTAGTTCAATAATATATAACAGTTACATTATTATTAAATAAATTTGACTACTTCTAATCATAGAAGATGTCAAAATTCACTAAATAATGCATTAACATATCATCGAACTTAAATGTAACTTTTTTTTATACATTATTACTACACCAAAATTAAAATTTCAATTTATTTACTCTATCCAATTTTTTACATAAGCATGGTATAGATAAAATAAATGTACCTTTTTGCTTATATAAAAAATCAGAAGAGTAATTTTGAATGGGACGTGTAAGAAAAGGTAGGAATAATAAAAAAGTGACCTAATTTCACCGATCTTCCAATTTGATGTAACTCAAAAGAACGATCGAGTGCTCAATGTCGACGAATCTATTGGCTCATAACCTAACCTAAGCTCAAGGTCTAAATCACATTTCTTCTCTTGAGCCATAACACCACCTCCCTTTATATCAACAAATGAAGAACTACGAGGAAAGTCTTTCGTAAACTTTCCCCTTCGAGTTTCATGATTTTGTTCTAAATCAACGTGGTCAGAATCATTTGTGTTCTTCGTTGAGATGTCCAAAGAAAGCGAGTTTTCTTCGGAAGATTGTTTGAGCTTGGCTCTATCTCTTCTATGAATATTCATGTGGCCTCCTAATGCTTGCGCATTTGAAAACCCTCTCTTGCAAAAGGTACAAGAATAAGACCTAACTTGTCCAGGACCGCCTAGATCATCTGAGCTCCATCTTATTTGGTCAGATTTATTAGGGTTATACTCCATCTTTCTTTGGTAACTAATGGGGAAATAGCTATAAGACATAAATTTTGCTAGGAGAAAAGTGTGTTATAAAACTTGAGTCAAAAGGTTAGATGCCACAAAATTTATAGTAAGATTGGAAAACTAAAATATAATATTTATTCTTCTTATTTTAATGTTGTAGTAAAATAATATATAGTTTAAAATTTAACATGAATGCTATTAAAAAGGTGAGATAACCCTAAAATTAATTCAATAAAATAATAACTGAACTATTTTATTTACTCATTCAATGATTCTACTAGACATTTTCTTTTCAGATTGCCTTGAGAGGATCAATAAGAATTAATATGATTTTTATCTTTAGCTCTTTTAGGATTTGTGAAAAGCTAAAAAATGATTTCCCTTAGACTGAAAAGTTAGTTAAGGTTTTAAATGATTCTATTAGCTTGTGTGTTTCATGCAAATACAATAATATGTCTTTGAAGAAACTATAACTGTCATAGGCAAGAATTTCTTAATTGGTAAAGAAGTACAATATTTGACAAATGAAAAATATAATGAAATAAACTTTTAGGCACATTTGTAGTGGCATTGGACTCTTCATTTACAATAAGGTGAAATACAATACAATTATTATAAATTCTGGAAAATTAAAGGAAATCCATTATAAATTACAATTTTATTAAAGTTTAATAAAATATTACATCTTTTTCTCTCTTTTAATTATCATAAAATTCACTATTTTAATTTAATTTTTTAACAATACAAATTAACTATTTTATTGAAAATTATAATAGTCCATTAAACTATATTGAGAGATTCATATTAGCTGCAAAAAATTATGCATATTAATTATGGACATATAACATATTTATAAAATAATCAATTTAGCTAAAAATTTAAAAGAAATTTATAAAAAAAGAAAAAAATTTCAACATGGTGTTAGGCCTCAAGATTAACATCAGGAAAACCTTTGAAATTATTAATTGAAGATTTCTTCTTAAAATTATTCAAAGATATGACATCAATGAAATTTTTTAGTTCTTTGATTCATAATTGTAATGTTTTTTATTTGTGTTAATCGGAGGGACGAATGCATGAATTTTCATTGCAAAATGAGTGTTAATCATGGTTAAGTTATCATTTGTCCACTCTCTTAATTTGTCTAGCTGAAGATGTGTTCAGTAAATACATCACAAAATTGGTCAATAATGAAAACTTGACTCTGATTTAAAGTACTAGCGGTAGTACTTAGGTCTTTTCGCATGTGTTATATGTTGATGATGTCATGACTTTTTACTAAGCTACCGTCCCAAAATTATTGTCCTTTTAGCATTTTAGTTTTGTCCCAAAACTATTGTCCTTTTCGCAAATCAATGTAAAATTAATGTTAGTTTATCAATTGTACCCTTACAAAAGTTAAAACATTAATTAAATATATTTTCTCTTTCTTAATAAAATAAGGGTAAAATAGACTTAACTTATCAATTTTTGTTGTTTTTTAATCCACGTGCAAAACTCTAAAAAGACAATAATTTTGGGACGGAGGGAGTACTTAATTATCTTAAACATATTGCTAACAAGATCAAATCCGATTCAAATTGAAAGGCTTCTCTTTATAATCTCATGTCGGAAGAGGCCTATTTGTCAAGAGTGTGATCTAGGGCATGCTGATTTTCTTCCCTTATTTACTCTTGGCCTATTCGTTTATGCTGATAATTGGATAAGAAATTTCATTTAGGCAAATGATAGAAAAAAAAAGTTAACTGTGGGCTTGACATAAGTTCTACTCTTGAAGGCGGTTTTGGCGTTAAGAACATTAGATACATCAATGAAGTAGTTATGATTAAACTTGAATGAAAGCTCATTTACATAACCAATGGGCCTGCTTTCTTAGATTTATAGTGACTAATTAGAAAAGCATGTTTCATTCTACCACTTTCAAATCTTCTATTTAAGGAGGAGAGTTATACTAATTTTTGGTTTGATAATTGGTTAGGAAATAATTTTTCTATTGGTTAGCCTGGCTCTCAATGCTAAGGTGAAGATTTAGTTTATTCTCAATGATCAATCATTCACTCTTAAATTATGTAACTTGCTCAACAAGGTAACTATTTTTAAGGTTAAATTTTCTAGCAATTTTGTTTGGATTCATAGTGTGGATGATTCTTTCAATTTTAAAGAGGCTTATAAATTTATGGCTTCTAGTCAATTGATTTCTTGGACCAAAATGGTTAGCACTAAGATATTCCACCTTATAAGTTAGTCACTGTTTGAAGACCCACTCTTCATAATATCCTACTAAGGACAACTTTTGTTCTAGAGGTTGTGGCATCGATTATAAATGTGACCGTTGTACTAATATAGAATCTTCTATACATCTTTCTTTGCTTGTGTCCTTTTGCTCTTCAACCGTGGAGTTGGTTGCATATTAATATCATTGATAATTTGATATCTCTATTAAAACTAGCTCTTAGCATTTTTTTTTTAAAAATAATTATATATATATCGAAGGTAAACAGGTAACTAGCTCTTAGCTAAGACGAATATTGTGAATGCAAACTCGTCATCCAAAGTGTCATTATTAATTTTTTAAACACTATTTGGTTTTGCAAGAACAACTGTAGATTTTTAATGAGGCATTAAATTTTGATTTAGTCTCCCCAAAATCTGTATATGTATCTTTCTTAATTTTATTCAATATATCAAGAGGAGTGATCCGTTGATTCTAGAAGTAACTTTGAGATGAATTATCTTAATATCTCATAATTCGTGATGAATTTCGTCAATCCAACCATCGAATTAAAATTTCTTAGATTACATAGATTTTATGAAATTTTAAAATTATTTGATACATTATTAAATAATTTCAAATACGTATAATAAGCTCTAAGAAACACATGTAAATACCGATACTTAGATTACATAGATACAAATTTAGTATATATATATATATATATATATATATATATATATATATAATCATTGATATATATTGATAATAACAACACACATCGTGTTATCTTCTTACATCTATCACAACACACATTTTTCTTCTTTATTTCAATTGTATACACCGATATGGGGTGTACACATAACATTTTCCTTTTTTTTTTTATAGGCAATGTTAGTTGTTAATAAATAATATATTACAATCTCTTTTACCAGGAAACCCTGGACCTCCACTAGCTCCTTAACCCTTAGCTCAACTGGTCAGTTTAACTAGTTGAGCTACCCATCCCCCCACATAACATTTTCCTTAATATATTTTTATCATAGTGCTTTCCTTAATTAATATTTTAATTTTAGGTGGCTTGTTTTATAGAATATTATAACAAATCTATTTTTTGACAAGCGGTCAAGTGATTAGAATTTCACATTTAAAATTCATAAGTGATTAATTGATTGAATTTTTTTTTAGATATATCAGAATTTGAATTTTAGTCTATTACATGTGTTATCGTCAATCAACCTAATTATACTCAGGAGGATTTTTATAGTTTAGGGTTAAATTTTTTTTTCTTATAAATATTTAAAATTTTGAGTTTAGTCCTTCAAAACTTTTTTGAGTTCTTTGGTCATTGTTTTTCAGTCTACTATATGTGATATTAAAAAAAATTAATGAGAATTTTTGTTCATGTATATAATATAATAAAATCACTCACACAAAATTCATTTTTTTAACAAATGGTGAATTAGATATAAATTTTTAAGCGTCATATACTTCAAAAGAATCATATTTAATTCACCCTTAATTAAAAAATTAAAATTTTAAAATGAATTCAATTTTTAATATACTAAACATAGCGGCAAAAAATAATTTAAAATTTTAAAGAATACACATGATTTTACTTAAAAATAGATACTAAAAAGTGCCATAAAAAATTGACGGACTAAAATTTAAATTTTCAAATATTTTAAAGAAATCAAAAATATGTTTAACCTTTTAATTTTTAATTTTTATTTTTTGTTACATTTTAAACTTTATTTAATTTTTCTTAGATACATAGATGAGATGACAAAACTATGATAAACTCACACACATAAAATAGAGCAATCGGATATCGAACCCTCGTTCACGAATATCCGGCTTTGCAAATTCGACATTTTTTGTAGGTTGAGTTAGAGTTTTTGGAGAAATTTTATTTAATTTAATATTTACAGATGATAACAAATCATAATATATTCGTCTAAACTGACTATCAAAACGACTTTTAGTTTAGTGTATATATATATATATATATATATATATATATATATATATATATATATGTGTTATTTTCTTCAATCAAGTAGCTTAATAATTGAACATGTCTTTCACTTCTTATTAAATTTACCACTTCGGTGCAGATGAGTTCACGGTCAGTTTCATACTAAAATCTATTGATATATTTGATACGACAATGATAGCTATGACATTTATATTCTAGAAATAGTACAACAAATATTCCTATACTCATATGAGAAGTTGTTATATGAGATAGGCTACATTTGACGGTAGTAAGCAAACTAGTATTTAAGCACATATGTCCTATTTTTAATTTATACGTTATTCAATGATTTTTAAATTTAAGACATTTCATATGCACGTTCAATTAGTAAGCACATGTCATATATATATATATATATATATATATTCAAAATACTGTGAAAATATTAGCTCAATTGGTAAAGACATTGCACGTTATGTATATTAGAACCAGAGTTCGAATCCTGATACGTCCATTTATTCAAAAAAAACTCAAAATAAAATATGTACTTTGTCCTCAAGAGATTGGATACCATAATTCCATAAGTAGAGAACACCCTACTAGACGTGGTATTATAAAGTTAGCCGAAGCTGACGATATTCGAAAGTTTCTCTCCTCCTCCACGCTTCTTTATTACCCTCCTAATATCTAAAATTTCCTTCAGTTTCATGTAAAAATATGGTTTGGATTTAGCGATCCAAACTTTGTGGGGGTTTTATAAGGTTTGGATTATAAAATCCGAACTTTGTGGGGGTTTTAGCCGGTTCGTAGTTATATCGTAGCTAATTCGTTGCTATGAAAACATGTTTGTTTTGTTCACTACAAAATCAATGGCTTTTAGATCGAAAACAAACTTCACTTTCAGATCAACAATGGCTTCCATCAATTTCGCCTTCAACCAGGTCCCTCGGCTTCCTTTCTCCCTCCTCCGTTACCACCTCATTTCCTTAGTTTTTCGCCTTCAACCAGATCTCTCCCTTTCGGTGTCAAAACGTCACATCACAACAACATCATCATCACGCATAACAACACCATAAACCACCAAAGCCACCAAGCAGAACAGCCACAAAACACACAATCATCATCGCAAAATGACCATCACCGCCAAGAAATTAAAGAAATGAAGACATGCTTCGCCGCCACCATCGTCGACAAACGACCACCACCACTCTCACCGCCTGCTTCTTTCTCGGATGCGATCTCTTTGTTTCTAGAATCCAAGCTTAAGGATTACGGTTTGAAGCGGGATGAGGTTCTGGTTGTGGAAGCTTTGAAGGTTGGAAGCTTTCTCGGATGCGATCTCAATACTTCTTTAAATCACTGTTCATATACATGTCAGAATGACGATTAAGGAGCTTTTGTTCTGAACGAGATCAAAGTTCAATCTAGTCTAATTGGCTTCTTGTACACATCTCCAACCCACTAGCACCTCTTCAACAGTTGCAGAAGTGGCGCTTCCGTAAATCGTTATTCCAACAACCATCAATGTCGAGGTTGCCTCTTCCACTCTCACCTATTGGCGGTTGTGACTCTGCATCGGAGAATATAAATACTCTTTTCATGTGAAAAGTTCAGATATTTTATTTCTCATTTTTAACCTCTGACTTCACACTTTAACTTACTTAAGTGTCGAAATATCTTGAATGTACACTGCTCCTCCCCTTCTTTCTTTTTTTTGGTTTTCACTATCAAGATCCGGCTTACTGGACCGACTAATCCGGTAAGGGGCGAGTTCCGACATCAAGTTGTTTCAATACCCTCCCAAGCGTAGTTGCGGGGGGTTGAACTGTAGTTCTCCCTACCAACTACTCAATCCAGCGTCAATCATCACTGAATCAACTAATGTTTAATCCTTACCTTCTGAAAATAACCGAACGTTCATTCTATTCTATCTTAATTTAATTATTATTTTTTTAAATGTTTTTTGGTATAGATTTTAAAGTGTTTTTGAATAATCGCCCATAGATTCAATATTTTAAATTCAATTCCTAAAAAATAAAATTGTCCATTACATTTCCCGTTTTGGAAGCAAGATAATGTACTTGCCCTTTGGCCAATTTGTTTATACACTATTAAAAATTATATTTTTTTGAAGGAAAACTTATCTATTTTGAGTAAATTTCCATCAAATTTTTATCTCTCTTATTGGCTCATGAAATTTATATTTCTTAAGCATATGATAATTTGGAAATTTTACTCATTAGTTGATATTATTATGAAAAATGAATTTCGATAAAAATCATAAGTCCTTACAACCCTACAACCCCGAGTGATTTAATTTGTACCCGATACATAATACATTAAGTATTAACACCAAAATCGTACCGTTGAATCAATATATATATATATATATATATATATATATATATATATAATTGCTAACTTCGACTGTGGGTCAAAGTTAGCAATATATGACCCACAAATAATTATTTAGAGCCCCCATTGTCTTCGCGCGCCCCCAATTACTCATATCCCTCCATATGCGCCCCCTATCCTCTTATAATTACATGTGGGTCATATTTGCTAACTTCGACCTACATGGTCAAAATTAGTAGCATATATATATATATATATGGCATATTAAATGAGAGGGAATATTATAATGAGAGGGTGAGAGCATTGCATAATAACCATTGGATTAAAATCAATGGTGGAGATTTAAGTGGTCAATCTCATAATATCTTCAATTTTTCACTGTGTATTTGAGAATGCTTGAATTAAGTATTTAATGTATATTGGATTATGAGCCCGTGTCATGCACGGGAAAAAAATATGTTTGTAGATTTATTGACTTTTAAATATACTTTATAAATTATACTTTTATACATTATATAAATAAAAAAAACCCTTGTGCGTATTTTTTTCTTATCATTTTCAATCTAAATTAGTGGTTTTTACATCTATTAGATTTTCTTTTAGTTTTTTGTTTGTGATTTCTTCGTCTTAGTGCAACATTAATTTGTTTTTCCGTCGTATGTGGTGTTCTTGATTTTACGTCTTTTGCGGTGTTCTTGTTTTCCCTTCTTGTGCAGTGTTCTTGTTTTTCCGTCTTGTGCGGTGTTATTTTTTCCCATCAAGTTTATGAGTATGTGCCAAGCACGGGTAAAGAATGCGTTTATAGATTTATATTTTATACTCCCTCTGATCCTTAATATAAGAAACAAACTATTTTTTAAGTTCATTATAAAACTAATGTATCTAGAACACAATGCATACATTAGTTTTTCAATGAACCTAAAAGTGGTTTTTTTTTATTATATAAGTGTTTTCGTATATTTTTAGGTTTTGTTTGAGTTTTATTCATCGCGATTTCTTCTTTCGGTGTTGTTTTACTACCGTAGTATGGAGTTGTTTGAGTTCCCGTAATACGGTGTTTAGTTTGACTTCTGTCTTCATACGGTGTTAATTTTCCCGTCTTCGTACAATGTTTGTTTTCTCGTCTTCGTACAGTGTTTGTTTTGTTTCAGATTTGCAGATTTGCTTTAACCCAACTTCATAGCAGATTCAATGATTTTAGCGTCTTCAACGTTGCAGATTCGGAAGAATGATTACTCCGAACATTTATATTTTATCAAATCAATTGTAGGGTTTATTATTTGCATGTACCTTGTTTGTCGATTCATTCTTTTTAGTTTTTAGCGAATTTGAATATGTTATAAATATTGCTGTTTTTGGTATAAAAAAAACAAATTTAAAAGATAGATTAAGATCTCTTGGCACTAGATTCATCCTAATATATATATTTTATTGCCCGCATATTTTTTTGTAGGATTAAATATGTTTTTGGTCCCTATAAATATACTAAATTTTACTTTTAGTCCCTCTAAAATTTTTCTTCAACTTTTAGTCCCTATAAAATTCTCAATCCCCATTTTTAGTCCCTATTTTAAATTCAACTCATGTGTAAAGTGTTATGAAAATATCTCTTAAAAAAAATTGGAATTTTTTTAACAAAACATGAGTTTAATATGAATTTTTAACCACAAAAAATAGAAAAATTCATAATTAATTTGTTGTTTTATTAAAAAAATTCTAAATTTTTTTGGGAGAGATTTTTATAATTTAATAAATTTTTCTGCAAAATGTTATTCGAAAATATTAATTCTACATATGAGTTTACTTAGAAAGAGAGACTAAAAATGAAGATGAAAAATTTTATAGGAACTAAAAGTCGAAAAAAAATTTTAGAGGAACTAAAAGTAAAATTTGATATATTTATGTAATGATAATAACACTTTGTAGTGTTTTTCCTATGATCTGCCATTATTAACCGCATACAGTTTCATAATCCATTTTAATCCATACATAACACGACATTCTATTTTTAATTTCAATATGTGTTTTTTAAATTCCAAAAGTATTAATATCATTCCAAAAAATTGTGCAAGAAATAACATCAATTCCACTTCCACATGGACCTGCAGATATATAATTATAAGATCAAAGTTAGTATAGTGATGATTAATCATGAATATATTTAATTTATATTTTTAGTTCATAGCAAATTATACTTGCACTAAGTTTCAGTCTTAGTGTTAAACCAATATTTATTATGAATGAGTTTTTTCAGATGTATGTTTAGTACATCATAACAAGTAAATTTATATTTGTTAAAAAAAAAAAAGTAAATTTATAATCTCCGTAAATTTAACCCAGTTGATAGAAATATTACACTGAATATGCAGGGACCATGATTCAAACTATACTACGCCCAATTATTCAACTTTAAAGGGTAGAATTATACCAATAGACTATCTAACAAAAAAAAAAGTTAATTTATCAAGAAATGGCTCAAAATTTGATTTTGACATAAGATTTTTATTACTTTTATTTTAAAAAAAATTTCGATTTTAAAAAATCATTTAACTCATATAATGTTAAAAAAAAAATCTACATTTTATTAAATATACTTTATATTGTATTTTAAACATGCATATACAAAATACATTCAAAGATTTCAAAGTTTAAAGATAATTTAACAAATTTAGTTTTAGTGAGCACTAAACTTTTTTTTTGACTAAAAAACAACGATATTCATTCATTCAAATAGGTAAAGTACATCAATCAATATCATTATATATCCAAGTTAATTTGCTAAAAATTAAAAATGATGAATTTGGAAACAAGTTCACAACATCCGAGTTAATAGCATAAAATGGTCAATGTCTACAAATGTGAAGAATCATACAATTAATGTGACAACATTCAAATATCTGGAATAGTCATGCCTCCAGATTTGCAACGTTAATTATGCTAATATTATTGAATATGCACTAGATTTATATCGAAGCAAACCTGCAAATCTGAACAAACAAAACACCGTACCAAAACGGAAAATCAAAACAACACCGCACTAAGACGAGAAATCAAAACAAGATCGCATTAAGACGGAAATCAAAACAACACCGCATTAAGACGAGAAATCAATAAACACCGTACTAAGATGGAAAATTAAAATAAACCCACACTAAAATGGAAATAAAACAACACTAGATGAAAAAATCACAAAGAAAAAAACTTAAAATATATGAAAATCATTTATTAAAATAAAAATGAATAAAAAACAATCAAGATGGGTTAATATAGGTCAATATTAACCTTAAATTACCCCTCTAATGGATGAACAAGAAAGAAAAACTAGGGTCGCAGGTTTGGTGGCGGCATGAGAGAGAGGGCAAAGCTCTTTTTAATATGAGTGAACACTACGGCTAAAGATGACCAAAAATATAATTAACATTTTTTTTATAAAATATATTTAAACTTTTCATATTAAGGTTTTCACATTAAAATTAAAGTATAGTCTTAAAATATTTTTTGTGTCCTTATTAATATGCCAAATTTTAATTTTAGTTCCTTTAAAAATTTTCTTCGACTTTTAAATTTTAATCACTCAAAAATATTTCATCTTCACATTTGGTCACTCTTTTTTTTTTTTAATAGCAAATATTATTTAAGCATGCCCCTAACAAGTAGTAAAAGGCAGCCACAAGTAAAAGGTCATACAAGAATTAACAAGCCAAGTCTCTACACCATAGGAACTAAGAGACAAAGCCAAAAATACAAGGCTAAAAACCAAACAGCACCACGCTGAGTAACCCACCACCAGTATACATACATACATACCAAGACACCTCAAAAAACACTCCCCCATCGAATTACACCTAGAACATGACAAAAACATTTAACGTGCTAGACAACTCACCGGATTCGAAGACCACTCGTAAAATAAACACGGCGATAGCTTCAAACGAACCCTACTCCACTTCCAACTCAAAACCTTAATCGCCTCCACCACCCCATTGCAATCCCAAATGCCATTTGCAAAGATAACTTCATTTCTAGCCTTCCACAAGGACCATAAAGTTGCATGCCAAATCATAAGAAAACCTCTTCTCCCTCTTGAGTTGGCCGCACCATTTAGAAGAACTCTAATCAAAATGGGGAGCGATGGCGGCATAACAATGGACACCTCCATCCATCGGAAGATAGCATACCAAACCGACATAGCCCCACTACAATGCATAAAAAGATGAGAGTTGGTTTCCCGCATACCCACACAACTCACACACTCTCTCGGGGCATCGGAGGGGAGGATACCACGATAATCAAGGTTATTCCTAGTAGGAAGGCGGTCGTATAATAATTGCCAAGAGAACGCAACAACCTTGGAAGGAGCCGGGCTACTCCAAATCAACTTAAAAACCCCTTCCGAATGCTCATCCCCTCCTTCATACATACCAAGTTCATTCATTAGGAGCTTATATGCCGATTTGACGGAAAAAACACCGTCCGAGTCCGGGACCCATCTCCAAAAATCTTCCGTTAATGAGAACCTTGCCCCCTCCAATACCCCCAACAATTGATTAACAAGGTTATTTTCCCATTGAAAAAGCTCCCTTCGCCACGTCAACTCCCAATTCCACCCGTCGCTCACCCTCACACAAAAGGAATTCACCATACCCTCCTTATTGGTTGAGAGAGAAAATAGCCTAGGAAACTTCAAAGCAAGTGGTGCATCCCCAATCCATGTAGTTGTCCAAAAAGTGGTAGTAGCTCCATTACCCACCTCACGTTTCAAATTATTCGAGAACCAATTCTTGGATACTATCACATTCTCCAAAGCACAAATACCTTTCCACCATGATGACGATGAGGAAGGAGTTCGAAACCCCCTCCAATCCACATATTGGGTAATATGTGTGCCATATCTAGCCATAAGAACTCTTTTCCAAATCGATGATCCGGGTTGAAGAAGGCGCCATCTCCATTTTGATAAAAGACTAAGGTTGACAACATTGATATCCCTCACCCCTAAACCACCAATGCTTCTATCTTTACAAACCACCGCCCACTTCACCCAACTAATCTTCCGGCCACCTCTAACACCTCCCCATAAAAACTCTCGTTGGATACGAATTATTTTCTTCCTTACAAGTACCAGCATCTTGAGAAAAGAAAAATAGAAGATCAGTAATGCATTCAAAACCGCATTAATCAACACAATTCTCCCGCCAAAACTAATATGTTTATTACGCCAAGAGAACAGCTGTTTCCTAAAAAGGTCCAATAAAGGCATCCAAGTAGACAAGCTTTTGGGATTAGCACCGATCGGGAGTCCTAGATACGTGAAAGGAATCTCCCCACTCCTACAATTAAGAAAAGAACACGCCATCTCCAAAAACCTTTGGTCGACATTAACACCGGAGAGACCACTCTTCCAAAAATTCACTTTAAGCCCGGAAGCCAACTCGAAACCTCTAAGAATAGCTTTGAGGGTCCATAGATTTTCCACCGAGGCTTCACCGATACATAAGGTGTCATCCGCATATTGGAGATGCGATATAACCACCGGGTCCCGACCAACACCAAACCCCTTGAAATAGCCTAATTCACCCGCTTTGCTCAAAACACCACCCAATCCTTCCACCACAAGCAAAAAGAGAAAAGGAGCCAACGGATCTCCTTGCTTAAGTCCTCTTTGTATGTTAATCTCCGAAGTAGGCGATCCATTCACAAGCACCGATAAATTACCGGCAAAAACACAAGCACGAATCCAACCTATCCAAGTCTCACTAAAGCCAAATCTCCTTAACATATACTCAAGGAAACTCCACTCCACCGAATCATAAGCTTTCTCAAAGTCAACCTTGAAAATAAGACAATCTTTCTTTGTCTTTTTAGCCGCGTCGAATCATAACATTTGGTCACTCTTGCTAAGTTAACTCATATATTGAATTCATATTTTTGAATAAAAGTTTGTAGAAAAGTTTATAAAATTATAATAATCTCTCCAAAAATAATTGGAATTTTTTATAAAAACATGAACTATGTATAAAAACAAAATATTTAATTCCTGATTTTTTTAAAAATTATAATTTTTTTTCGCAGAGATTTTCATAATACTTTACACATTTCTGCACAATTTAATTAAAAAAAAGGACTAAAAATGGTGATTGAAATTTTATAGCGGCTAATAATCTAAGAAAATTTTTAGAAAGACTAAAATCAAAATTTAATATATTTATAATGACCAAAAATATATTTAACCCTAAAGTATATAGTTAATAAACTACAAAATAAGGACGGACAGATGTTTCAAATGTTTTTATAGATAAACTATAAAATAAAAACTATTATCTTTATACAAAATTTATTTCAATTTAATCTAATCAACTATAAAATAATCTATCTAAAAATATTTATTTTAAAACAAAATTCGATTGAACTATCAATTAAACAGTTGTTATTTTACAACTTTAATTTTACAATTGCTTTTTTTCATGTGCATCGCACTGGCTCCCACACTAGTGTAAATTAATTGCTAAAAGCATATGAAAAGAGGATTTATTTAGTTATGCCATGTGTACACAAATCCTTGAAAAAAGGTCTCAAATAATATATATGTATATAGATAGATTATAATATTATTCTATCATAATCTTCCCACTGTGGGAGGAGGAAATGCTGAGGGAGTGTCAGATCTTACTTCACGATGTCCAGATGCAGGACCAGGTGGCAGATGTTTGGCGATTGCGGTTTGATCCAAAGAGCGGATATACTGTCAGTGGCGCTTATCAGCTATTGACTACTCAGGAGGCAGTTCCTTTAGACGACGCAGCAAATCTTATTTGGCACCGGCAGGTCCCCGTGAAGGTGTCTATTCTTGCTTGGAGACTTCTATGAGACAGGTTACCGACGAAGACTAACTTGGGTAGACGTGGCATTCTTACACAGGCGGATCAGTATTGTGTTTCTAGATGCGGCAGCCTTGAGACAGCTTATCATCTTTTCTTTTCTTGTGGATTGTTTGGTTCCGTGTGGATGCTGGTCAGGTCTTGGATTGGTTTTCAGATGGTTGACCCTTCGACCCTTTCTGCTCACTTTCTTCAGTTCACTTATGCTGCAGGAGGCAGTTGAGATCGGCGATCTTTCATGCAGCTCATTTGGTTGGCTAGCGTTTGGATTATTTGGACAGAGCGCAATCAACGCCTATTCAAACATTCAGCACGACCGACTTCTCTCTTGTTGGACCTGATCAAGCGGCATGCCTTTTGGTGGTTGAGGACTCAGTATCCAAGGCTGGGGGTTAACCTACATAGTTGGTGGGTGAACCCTTTGTTGTGTTTAGGTATTTAATTTTGTATTGACCTTGATGGTTTGGTTTTGAGTTCTGATGTACTCTTGTTAATCTGTTTCTAACATATCTTGTGTAGGGGGTCGAATCTTTTGATATATATATATAATCTCATTTTTGCGTGTTCAAAAAAAAATCTTCCCACATAAGTTAAGTATTTTATTTATTTACTTTTACCGATAATAAAATATGTTACGTACTGTCAGCAGTGTGCACATTGCATGTGTTTGGCTATAAGACTGACTTTTGAACAACACCAAAGTCTTTAAGAGTAGTTAAGGCCGTCCCTTATAATTATCATTGAGCTATATATATATATATATATATATATATATATATATATATATCATGGAACAAACAAAGTTCTCCATTCGACCTCAATTATATGGAAAAAATTCCCTTTTCAATTAGCTTTATAGATAAATTTAAATATGTAAAAAGTTTCTGTATTTTAGGTCACTTGAATTTTACTCCCTGTATTTTAAGAAAAATTAAATTGACTTTGTATTTTCATTTTACTTTCAAAAATGTTCTTAGACCCATTTTTTGATGACATGTCATTTTTTTATGGCTTGACACTGATGAGTCTGTGGACCTTTTTGAAAGTAAAATGAAAGTACAATGTCAATTTAAAAGTTTATTTAAAATACAAGGACTAAAATTCAAGTGACATGTCTTCGAAAATTGGATCTAGGAACTTTTTAGAAAGTAAATTGAAAGTAATTTAAAAGTTTTTAAAAATACAAGGAGTAAAACTCAAGTGACCCTAAAGTACAAGGATCATTTACATATTTAAACCTTATAAATATAAGCAAATATTGAGTAATTTAACCACATATAACAGTGTTGTTATTCCAAAAATGTTTTATAGTAATTATAAATAGAAATGGAGGTAACTTAATATGATGAAGAGATAATCATCGATTAAGTGTACATTAGTAAATATATTTAAAAAAATTATTAGACACATCTAAAATAATTTTCTATTCCATACGAATTGACACTTTGACTAATCAATTCTTGTCATTTTAACGAATTAATTCTTTGTACACAACTCTTGCTTTTTTGTTATTTAACCCCTAATTATACTACAAGAAGAACATTCTAGTAATTCGGCCGCAAGGTAAATACAATTAAACAGAAAAAAAAAGATTTAGATCCTTTAAACAAAATGATCACTTATTCAATCTTAGCTATTTGAGAAAAGAGAACCTACTTCATGTGTTCAAAACCTTTCTAATGAAAAAAAAGAGAATTTACTTACATGGTAAAATTTTCGTATCTATCATATAATAATAAATAAAAAAAGGGAAAACATTAAACCATAGTTGTGTAAGAAATTTGAGTCACTCTTTTGTAGTTATTTCCAGCTGTGTGGCATGCACTATATTTATAGATAAGACTGACCTTACTACTTTACAAACAAACAAACAAACATAATCAGGAAATCTGTTAGTTTCTTATTCTTCTTCTTTTTGGGTATGTAAAATTAAGGATACTACTTCCTACTCTGGTTTTACATTTCAAGAAAAAATGGATGAAACAAAGTTGAGCAGCTTCAAGGATAAAAGATGGTCACTACAGGGTATGACTGCATTGGTGACAGGAGGAACTAGAGGCATTGGGTAATTAGTTATCTTAATTCTTATATAAATATAGTATTTACATAGATCTAATTTTTATTTCTTATTAGTAAAAAAAATTATTTCGTATTATTTTATTTAGTTCTTTGCATATTATAAAATTTTCTTCGTTCTTTTGGTGTTGAGTTGTTTAATTTTCTAGCATTTTTTGTTTGATTTAAATTTAATAATTGTTTCTATTTACTTTGTTTATATTTGAGATATTATGGTAGATATGTTGAAAACATAGTTTCTGCAAAATCATAATGAATTATAATGATTTTGAAATACTTAAACATGTCGAAAACATATTTAATAAATGACTTTGCATTTTAAAATTTTAAACATGGACGACGGATCAAAGCCTAAAAATCTTAGTTCAAATGCAATCGGACCTTTTATCTATTGGTATTTAGTGCTGTTGTAAAAATTATTTAGTGCTCTAATCTAACTAGAGTAATTAATATTTAGTGGCGTTGTAAAATGTATCTAGCCACTAAGTTACTTAGTAAACAATTTTTTTTTGAAAGAACCCAATTTTGTAGAGACAGTAAATATATTAGATTAAATATGTTTTTAATTCCTATATAATTACGAGTTTTCAAGTTTAATCCCTCAAAAAGAATATATTTAAATGCATATAAACAACTAGTGTTGCCTAGCCAACACCGGAATGCACCGTTTGCGAGGTTCTCGTGATGTTTTTTTTTTTCTCTTGATCAAGCATTTCCCTTTCTAAATAGTAAATATTTAGATGTTTTATATTATATTTTTGTAAAGGAAGTTAAAAAGAAAGAAAAAAAAATTAAAATGAAAAACTATTCACGAATGAAAAAAGTTTTTACTGCATCATTTTTAAGAAGATCGTGAACCTTCTAAAAAAGAGGTATAAGTCAGATGTTTTATGTTATTACCATATATAACAGAAGCTTTTTAATTTGCATGTTCATTCTTTACAGTTTTACAACGTTGAATTTATATTATTTTTATATATTTTACTAGTTTTTAGATGATTAATTTTGTTAAAAGGGAAGTTTATATGTTATTTCCTTATTAATTATTTTATATTTTTCTATTATTAATTAGGTACGCAATTGTGGAAGAGTTAGCAGAATTTGGAGCAGCTGTGCATATATGTGCACGTAATGAAGATGATATTAACAAATGTTTGGAAGAATGGAAAAGTAAAGGGTTTAATGTAACAGGATCAATATGTGATATACTATATCATGATCAACGCAAGAGACTAATGGAAATTGTTTCTTCTATTTTTCTCGGAAAGCTCAATATTCTAGTACGTACGATCAATTTATATTTTTATTTATTTATCTTGTTCTAAGCATTTTTTTTTTGAATGGCAAAGATAAATGAATGTACGAAGTCAATTTGAAATTTTTTTTGAAGTGCAGAAAAAAAAAAAACTCAAGTGACCCAAAACTATAGGGATCTTTTGCATATTTAAGCCTCGTTTAATTGATTTTTACTATCTATAATATTGTTTTTTCCCTATTTTACCCCTTATTATTTCTATAGTGCCATGATTTGGGGAAATATTAAAGTAACTTAAAAATTTACTTTTTAAAATTCTAAAGTTTGCAACCAAGAAAAAAGATTGGTATTTTAGTAAAAATCATGTTTTTTTTCTTTCATTTACACAGTTTATTTAAAGGATGTGAAATGGTAAACTAAATCACTTATTTTTAGACGGAGGTATAATATATATACCGTGTTATATATCTTTTAGGTAAACAATGCTGCAACTGCTACGATGAAGAAAATCATAGACTATAGTGATGAAGATATAACAAGTACAATCGGTACAAATTTTGTGTCTGGTTATCATTTGTGTCAACTTGCACATCCACTTCTGAAAGCGTCTGAATATGGGAGTGTAGTATTTACTTCTTCCATTGCTGGTTTAAAAGCTATTCCCGTTTTGTCTGTTTATGCAGCTACAAAAGGTATGTTTCATTTTCTAATTTAGTAGAATTTTCTTGTTTTAATTGTTTTTAAAACTAGACTTCACAATTATTGTGAAGAAAAAAGGGGTTAAGCCCAATAGAAAAAAAATAAGAAGTTATAGTCTAACACTTTTTCTAGAATATTAATCGAAAAACAAATTATGAATTTAAGAGGAGACTGCACTAGATAACAACTAAAATAACTTAAAATAAAAAAGATTATAGTTAGTAAGTCAACCGGTGCTTCTATTTTTCTCTTATCAAATGTGACGAACTTAGACACAAATGTAAGCCCCACATTTCTACAGAAAAGCATCGCAAGATCCAATCTTCTTGGCGTAGCCTTTAATCCAACTCATCCCATCTCAATTGCAAAATAAACCTTTACATACAGAAAAATCATTATTCCTCTTATTTTTTATTTTTTTTACACCTTACAATAAATAGTAATATAAAATATAAATAAACTCTCTCTTTGAAGGGATAAACTTGTATAAACAATATTAATTATCAATAAATTTAGGCTTCATTATATATTTGATCACAAACGTTTATTATAAGTTTCAATTTGGTCCCAAACGTTTTGAAAGTTTCAAATAAGTCTCAAACGTTTATAACGTTTGTATTAGTTAGTCTCCTCCGTCAAAAAATTTATTAATGCCGTTTGAAGAGTTGTTACCCGCCATTGATTGATTGAGATCTCGAATTTGTTGGGACACGAGGGGGCAGCCGGGGGATCATCCACATTGGGTCTAGAACAACGATATAAGTGTTGGACACCACACTCTTACCCAAAACCTTAAGGCATTGGATTTATGGGTCTTTCAACTTATAAAGTGTTCAACCTCCATTTTTCTAAGCAATGTGGGACTTACTCACACTTGCCACAACATTTTCTCCCTCAAGTGTGAGTCTTCATATCATTATGCTCCCCCTCAAGCGGAAGCTTTTATCCAACAATCCAATTACTTGTACCGCCATTGCCACTTGCACACGGGACCCGCCGCCTGACCACACCATTGTCAGGAAGACTTTCGACACAAGGAGCCCGATCTATAACCATCGGCTCTAATACCACTGTTGGGTTATCGAGGGGGCAGCCGGGGATCATCCACTTTGGTTCTAGAACAACGATATAAGTGTTGGACACCACACTCTTACCCAAAACCTTAAGCCATTGAGTTTATGGGTCTTTCTATTTATAAAAGTGTTCAACCTCCACTTTTCTAAGCAATATGGGACTTACTCACACTTGCCACAACAGAATTTGTATCCTAAATTTCAGATATGGGCATACAAATTGGGAAGAAGAAGAAGAAGAAGAATAAACCCTAATATTGGTTTTTCCCAAATTTTGTTAGACTACTTGGCTAACCCACTTAGAGGGGGTGTTGAATAAGTGGCATTTTTAAACAATGTCGTTTTCAAAAATTTGTTTAAAGGTATGCGCGGAACTCCCACCGGATCGGTAGTATGCCACTTGTCCATGTAGCCATTCCCGTTTGCCACTTGTTCTAATTAAACGGTGTTAAGAAATTTTTTGACGGAGAGGACTAATTAATACAAACGTTTTAAACATTTGAGACTTATTTAAAACTTTTAAAACGTTTGAGACCAAATTAAAACTTAAAATAAACGTTTAAAATCAAATGTATAATTAAACCATAAATTTATTACTATTATTCATTTTTTTAATTCTCGTAATTCAGTCGATACGCTGAATCTTATAATGAAGGACATAATTAAGGACAGAATGTATCTATCTAATTTAAATCAAATAATTTAATTCAGGAGCTGTGAATCAATTGACTAAGAACATGGCATTAGAATGGGCAAAGGATAATATCCGTGCAAATGCTGTGGCACCTGGACCAGTCAAGACATCTCTTTTGGAAAGTGTCATGGTATGCATTTCTTCATGTAATACAGGACTAGGGATTGGTCCAGAATAAGGTTATTCAATTTCTTATTCTAAATATCCAACAAATTGAATGAAGTAATAACTCAATAATATATCAAATGAATTTAAATTTTTTTTATTGAGCGGTATAACATTAGTACATTATTCAAATGTCACACGTTAGTGTAATTTGATCTCTCTCCGTTAGTCTATATTTGGCTTATATATATATATAGGGCTGTTAACTTCAAGTTAGCAAGCCTTCTCCCATATGTTTTACTCGCACACCCCCATATATATGGGAGCCGCACGAGAAATGAGGGTGAGTATGGACGTGTGAGAAATGTCTATATACATATATGGAGGCATGTGAGTAAAATATGTGGAAGGATGCATGTTAACTTCCTTCTATGCAGGGACGGATGCAAGTGCATCACTATGGGGGCACTTGTCTGCACTATAGTCCTTAAAGTTTTTTTTTAATATGTATAATATATGATATAAATTTATATTTTGATTATTTAGCTCACACATATCATATAATTTTTCTTTTTAAGTCCACACTATTATCACAAATGATACAAGAATCTCATTTTAAATATAAAAAATGAAAAAATTATTCTCAAAATAAAGAAAGTAACAAATTGACAATATTATTTTCTTTAATTTTCAATTTTAGTTTGAGATATTATAGGATGTATTTGTGTTGGCTTATTTATATTTTATTGTGTATTCTCATGAGCCTTTCTTTCTTTTCTATTTCTTACACTAGTGTGCCGCCCGCGCGTTGCGCGGGTGCGGAACGCTAAATGTGCAACCTGAAATGTCAATTGTCAATATCAATTATCAATTGTGCAATTTGGATTATTAATTGTCATTTTGATTGAGATGGATTCACAATAATAATATAACTTAGATATTAAAAACAAAACAAACAATAGATTTGAAAACTCTTATCAGCAATAAAAATTGTCATATGCCCGTAAATTATAATTTTAAAAAGTTTTTATCAGCGATAAAATATGTCATCTGCCCGTCAATTATAAATATTAAATTTTTATTAGTAATAACTTATAATAATGATTTTAAAACTTCTCACTTCTCAAACTAAAAACTCTTTGTAATATATATAGCAAATTATACACAATTATTCAAGTAATTTAGAGACAGCACCAAGTTAAGACAACAAAGTTTATCACTTCTAATTAGCGCAAACTTTTATTAGTGATAAAAACTATCATCTTCCCGTAATTATATATTTTTATCAGTAATAACTTATAATATAATAGTGATTTTAAAACTTTGATTACTTCTAAAAAATGTCATCTCCACGTAAATTATAAATTTTTATGAGTAATAACTTGTAATAGTGATTAATAAAACTCTTATTAGCGATCAAAATTGTCATCTCCCCGTGAATTATACTCGTAATTTTTATCAATAATAACTTGTAATAGTGATTTTAAAAGTTTCATCATCGATAAAATATGTCATCTATCCGTCAATTACACAAAATTTTAATTCACCTGGAAATGACATTTTTTTATCTCTAATGAAACTTTTAAAATCATTATTATAAGTTACTATTGATAAAAATTTATAATTCAAGAGATGACAACTTTTATCAACAACAACTTTTGAAAATATATGTGTTACTATTTGAGAATACATATGTTATTATTTGTAATTTGACACGGAAAGCAAGTTACTATTTGAGAATATATAAGAGAGCTATTTCTTTAAAACTTTTATAAACAATAGTAAAATATGTCATCTTCCCGTCAACTATATGCATTACATCAATAATTTTTTTTTATATAAGTTTATATCAATGATAATTTGTACAGTGATTTTAAATGTTTTATTAGCGATAAAAATTGTCATCTCCCCGTGAATTATAATTTTTTATCAGTAATTAGTTTTTAATAATTTGTAATAGTGATTTTAAAACTTTTATTATCAAAGGTCAAAATTGTCATCTCTCCCTTAGTTATATAGTAATAATTTGTATTAGCGATTTTAAAAAATTTAACAGAGATAAAAATTGCCATCTTCCCGTAAATTTTATCAAGAATAATTTGTAATAGTAATTTTAAAACTTTTATCAACAATAAAATATGTCATCTCCTCGACAATTATAAGTTTTACATCAATAGTTATTTTTATATAAGTTTATATCAATAACAGTTTGTATAGTGATTTTAAATTTTTTATCAACGATAAAAATTGTCATCTCCCCACGAATTATAATTTTTTATCAGTAATTAGCTTTTAATAATTATTTTAAAACTTTTATCAGATGTAAAAATTGTCAGCTCCTCATGAATTATAATTTTTTTATCAGTAATAAGCATTGAATAGTAATTTGTAAAAAATGTCATCTCCCCGTGAATTATAAATTTTTATCAGTAATAAGATTTCAATAGTAATTTTAAAACTTTTATCAGCGGTAAAAATTGTCATCTCTCCGTGAATTATAAATGTTTATCAGAAATAATTTATAAATTTTATTAAAGATCAAAATTGTCATCTCTCCGTGATTTTAAAACTTTTATCAAAGATCAAAATTGTCATCTCTCCCTTAATTATAAATTTTTATTAGTAAACTTAAAATAGCGATTTTAAATTTTTTTATCAGAGATAAAAATTGTCATCTTCCCGTCAATTAAAATTTTAAATTAATAATAGTTTGTAATAGTGATTTTAAATTTTTATTAACGATAAAAATTGTTATCTCCCCATAAATTATAAATTATAATCAAGAATAACTTGTACTACCAAAGTTCATGAAACAATGATCATGGGATTCATGGCCTGGTTTACATTATCCCTCTCGGTGAATATAGGAAATTGCCAAATATAATAAATAAAATCTGCAAGTGCTATTACCCAATGCCATTTATCGAATTATCCTCCAACAGTGTAACCAACATAAATACCATACTTGTATGATTTGATATAATAATCTATTTCTCTATCATCATTTAGATATATCAAATGGTTAAAATAAGTAGGGAATTGAGATTGAGAGGATCCAAATCCAAAATTGAATAAGTAATTTTCACAAACCACAACCTTAACATTAATATTTCATTCAATCCTTAATGAAGAACAGGTGACACACTTAGATAGACACAATAGATAGAGAGAGACCATTACAAAGCATCAACTAAACTATGATACAAAGCGTTGGTTGAGGACATTCAATTAAGTAATGTAACTTTTGAGATCATGGACGCAGCTGCAGTGGTCATCAATGCTTCAGTGGCCTGTCAACTGTAAAGAAGCCATAATGTTTGATGTTTCTTCTATTTGTTCAAATAGTCGTTGTTGTGATTAATGATGCTTCTCATCATGAGTTAGTTCAGGCTCCCAAAACTTAAACCCAAACATGGAACAATCAAAATAACCAAAGATGACTAAACATAAGGGTGTACAACAAACATAAGTCTGAACACGAGAACAATCACTTAGCATCTTCAATCTTTAAGCAGGGCATCTTGGTCTCCTTTGTTGCAGATGCGTGGCCCTCATCAAGATCAGCATATCTTTTCCCAACTAACTTTCTTGTTAGAGTTTGAATTGAATTGGTATATCCTAAATATACATTTTATGAAATAATTAGGCAAATACTTGGACAAATAATTTGCTCCTCTAAAAAAAGTAGAGTTAATAAATTGTACTTTGCTCCTCTAAAAAATTGCCTTGTCATAGTTAGCATCCTCACCATCATCACCGAGCTGTTTTTATATAATATCAATTAGTTTCTTACAAAACATAACTAAAAAAAAACTTTGCTACTACTTGAAGTGTGCATTTATCCCATGAAGTGATGTAAATTGATTGATAATATCTTTATTATAAAATAAAATTTGTTTTTTTGAACAAAAAACCCAGAGAGAAGATGGTTTGAGTGGTAGTTTCTAAATCAATGAATCTCTAAACCACTTTATTTATGAATTTCATCTATTCTTGGTCTCTTTTTCCATCCTAGTACTAAAGTTGCAATGTCATCATCTATCATGTTTGCTAATTTTGTTACAACTTGGAAAGTCTTGACTCATGAAAGAGAGTCCACACTACAATACATAAAATAAAATAAAAATAAGAAACAAATGAGAGCCATAGAATGAAAGCTATAGAAAAATAAGAAACAAATATCCTGACTATATTAGTGTAACGATTTAACACACAAAAACCAGAGAAAAAAAATGTGGAATCAATATTTCAACAATGAAACATGTATTATGTATATAATGTAGCCTACTACAAAAGAAATATGATGTACCCAACAATCCTCCTAAGTTCTAGAGATCATTTTGTCTTCTAAATCTAAACAAAACTAAGGTCGTTTATTAATGAGTGGCAGTTGAAATCAAAAGTGAGGCATACAAACATGAAAAAATGATTACCATTAAGTCATTCTAGTATTCTACCATTATATGACCAAAAGTTCAACAAACCTTCCATGGTGCAAGCAAATACAACCCTGGTCTAAAGCCTATGGCACAAACTACTGCTTATGGAATAGCTCATAACAATTTATAGCATGAAAACAACTTGTCTTTAGTTTGACTTTATTTTAGCTTTTGTCACACTAACAACTTATGCACTACACTTATGCTATAGGCACTTAATTAAGTTGTTTATTCATACAAAGCAAAATGCTTATCAAAACACTTATACACACCCAATGTGATTTTGGTTTTTTCAAGATGATTGATTGTTTTCAATCTAAAAGTAATTTCTATACCCTAAACTAATTGTATTCATGGATGTGAGCAAGTGTCCAAACTCCAAACATACTAATGTGTGTTCTTCCAATTCCATGATAATGTTTGAATGAATTGGGGGATGTTCCATTGAGTTATTAAGCTATTTGCGATTGAACAAACTAACCATCATATGAATTGAGAAGGTGGATGAAGCAACTCACAAGTTCATTCAGTACATAATAGCTTATTGATCATAATCATATAATTAGGCCATTGGTTTCAGCACCATCCAAATTAGTTAGAAATGCTCCTTGTGGAACTCAAATTTTGTTGGGCCCTTTTCATTGAACTCGAAGCATAGCTTATTAAGTTCTTTGGCTAAAACGGGTGCACCACAGCAAAATACCCATGAAATGAATTAAGACATCCATAATGTCAGCTCAAGAAAAACAGAAAGAAAAAAAAAGTCTATCATGCTACCATGCATAAAGTACTAACATATGCTTGACGGAGACTAACCTATTCGTCCACTATAGTGCTTGGAACACATTTTAGAGAAAACCTTCTTCCAATTAGGCCTTGCAAAATGTGTTCGTACCTAGTAAATAGAAATTCAAAGTAGTTATAATTTAGTCACTCCTGACTTAGAAATTAAAAGAGCATCAAAACATTGAAGGCTTACCCTTGAACCATGGTGATAAGGGCAGATTTAGCATCTCCTTCCTCATATACGCCAGTCAAGTAGTTGTGCGTCTCAATGACACCCTGAAATCCATAATTTAACGGTCGACATTAGCCAATTGCAAGTAATCCTGATTCATCTTGCACCAGGAAAATGATTACTTATATTTCCTCAGAAGCAATTATCTAATAACATAATAAATTTTCTGCAATATAACTAATACCCTTTGATCAAGCTCAGCTACTTCGCTCATGAGTCCTTTGAAACAATGTACAAATATTTAGAACACAGTAGAAAAGTTTTACCAAATCAATAGAAGAATGGTTTACAAAACAAAGAAAAACTAAAACATACATTTATCCATGCCTTTCAAAGATTCCAGCTTATTGAGGACTCTACATCATAATTTTTTTTTTGAACGGCAAATATTATTAATAAAACCGAATCTCTGTTCAAGACGAACAAAGATCGACTCTACATCATAATTGATTTCACATATACACCAAACATTCATATAACCTCTCCTCCCATGTATATCTCATCTCATCCTTTCCTCCAAATTCTGTTATGCAAACTTGATTATGCCATGGTTGGTAATTAACAGAACAATCATTTATCCCCAAATGCTCCCCTTATCCTTTCTAATCAGGCCAATTAAATTAGGGATCACCATCATCAAAAAGATCACAAAACAAAATAGTGGAATTCCTTTACTTCAAACAACAGAAATTCAAATCTATTTGTTACTTCCAACAGAATGCAACAAAGAAACATTAAAACAAATCAATAATGAGCTATACCGACCATGATTAACACAGGATAATAGGTAAACCTGTGTCACCATCATCATTGAATTCTATCTATGACAACATGGATATTTAATTTAGATGAATCCAAATTTTCAAATTTATTAATCTTGAATGAACATAAAGAAATTTGAGTTATATAACAAAAACACCCAACAAAACAACCAAGCTCAAACAAAACTGCACCAAACTTTAAAAGTTTATTCTTTCACCAACACAATTCAAATACAATAACATAAAGAAACAAAAAAGAACATAATATGAATTACAAATATTAACAAAATGGAAAAATACCTCATGGTAATCCTTTTTATCAGACTTTTGTTTCTTCAAAGGCTTAGCTTTTCCACCTAAAATCACAATAAAAACAACAACAAAAGAATCAATCACACCAATCAAAAAATTAAATTAAAATCTTTAACAATATAATTTAGGGTTCTTCAGATAATAAATGGATTTCAAAAAATCTTTAAGAAAAACAGAAACCAACCATTTTTATTTATGAATCAGAAGCACATACATTTACCAAAAACGATCCAAAAATCACAACCATTTTAATTCTTATACAGAGATTGAATCTTTTTCATCAAAATTGATCTCAAAGTTTAGTAAAAGTAGTATAATATAGAATATACCTGCCTACATCTGAGTTGGTTCAAGGAGAAGTAGCTCTAGCATGAGAGAAGTTCTGATTATACAAATCAGACATGAATAAAGAAAAACCTCTGCACCTCTGTGAGAGTGAGAAAATAAAAACAACAAAACAAATCAGTTTACCATCCACAAAACGATAAAAGAACACAATAAGTAAAAATGGGAGAGAGAGAGAGAGAGAGAGAGAAAGGCACCGACCGAATCGTGTGCGAGGGAAAAGGAGGTGCGGCGAGAGCAGACGGCGGACGGCGATGATTGGGATCGGGAACGGGAGTAAGTGACGGCGGCACGATAGTTGAGATCGGAAACACCGCTTTCTACATTCGCAAAAGATGAATCATTAAGCAACGCCGGTTCATCGGAATCCATGGATGCGTAGAGAGCGATGAGCTTCGATGTACAACACCAACACCATAAATAACAAATTTGAAAGCAAGAGAAGCAAATGTGTAAGACAAAAAGAATTAAAACGTGGATGACATGCATTGGTGGATTTACCCCTCAAACACATAGCTGACAATGGAAGAGAATAGAAGTTTCTGATCACATACACGTGGAAGCGTCAACCTCTGTAAAAATCAGTGACCAATGAAAATAGTTAAAATGCAATGATGGAACAAAGTGGTATAATTAATAAGCCACCTGATAGTACAGAAGAAGGAATAATGAATAGATCTTTTATAGATTACACACGCAAGAGAACTCGAACGACAGACAGGTGGAAACTACATGCAAGCCAAGTGACACGGCACACACATGGCCTCCCAACGACAGCAATTCTAATCTCATTGGTCGAAGCAAGAGGCGAGGGTTAGGGTTTCCCGTGAACAGTGGAAACCAACCTTACCTTCTATATATTATATAGATTAGCTTAACATGTAGTTGACTTTTTAGTTTTTTTTTATGTGTCTTTTGTATTACTTATACTTAGACTAATAATATCATCTTATTTCAAATAAAAAAATGAAATGTAATATATATTTATTTATTCAATGCTGCAAATTTATATATAGTATGCCCCCACTATTCAAAATTCCTGGATCCGTCACTGCTCCTATGCAAACCCCATATTTATATATTTGAGTAATGTTACACTACTCAATAACATTATAAAATTGTTAGATTAAAATTTAATATCATATAAATCATTTATATAATATTTATAAAAAAAAAGTATTTAATTTATTATTTTGACTCATCAAAATTAATGGTTTATTGAATACAGTTAATATTTCTTATATATTTCCAATTGAATCTTTACAGAGTGATACTAATGAAGCGAATAATACTATAGCTGGTATAGTTGCTGAAACACCTACGGGTCGTATGGGAGAGCCAAAAGAGATATCAGCACTAGTTGCTTTTCTTTGTCTTCCAGCTGCATCACACATCACTGGACAAGTTATAGCTATTGATGGAGGTTACACTTCTTAGATTTATATGCTATTGTTTGTCAAAAAAAAGAAGATTTATATGCTATTATAATTGATTTGGAAGACAAAGAAAGACATCTCATCTCCTAAATATTCCTCTTGGTTTTTGAGTTCAATTATTGATCACACTGTTTTTCTATAAATAAAATATTTTATCTCCAGCTGTGTATGACACACTGTATTTTGGCGACAATACTGAAATGATTTTTTTGGAAGGACGAGACAGAGGGAAATGGATTTAGTGAAGTTGTTTTTCACACAATTTTGAATTTGGCTTAATTGCATGTTTGCTCTTCTATTTTACATTGTTGTGGCAAGTGTGAGTAAGTCCTATATTGTTTAGAAAAGTGGAGGTTGAACACTTTATAAGTAGATAGACTCATAAACCCAATGCCTTAAGGTTTTGAGTAAGAGTGTGGTGTCCAACACTTATATCGTTGTTCTAGACCCAATGTGGATGATCCCCCGGCTGCCCCTTCGTTGACCCAACAGTGGTATCAGAGCCGATGGTTATAGATCGTGCTCCTTGTGTCGAAAGTCTTCCTGACAAAAGTGGTCAGGCGGCGGGTCCCTGTACAATGGCAACGGCGGTACAAGTAATTAATTGGATTGTTGGAAAAACTTCTGTTTGAGGGGGAGCATAATGAATTGAAGACTCACACTTGAAGGGGAGAATGTTGTGGCAAGTGTGAGTAAGTCCCACATTGCTTAGAAAAGTGGAGGTTGAACACTTTATAAGTAGAAAGACCCATAAACCCAATGCCTTAAGGTTTTGGGTAAGAGTGTGGTGTCCAACACTTATATCGTTGTTCTAGACCTAATGTGGATGATCCCCGGCTGCCCCCTCGTTGACCCAACATATACAACATCCACGATTTTGGTCTTCATATTTTAAAATCAAGCTTTTTATAAATGAAAAAGATAACAGACCAATTTGTTACAAAAAAAAATAAAAGATAAATTTGTTACAAATAAAAAAGATAAATGATCAATTTGTTACAAATGAAAGATAAATGATCAATTTGTTACAAATGAAAAAGATAAAGGACCAATGGTGTAATTTTGCCTTTTAATAATGGTCAAAACACGAGAAAATATTATAGAATACATTTTGGCATTAACTAAACATGATTTGACAACGAAAAAACTTTTCAAACTTTGAAAAATCAGTTTACATGTCATTTTGATCGATACACAGGGTATCTGGATCGATACATTTGTTTTAAAACAATTTGTATTGATATACATAATATATGGATCGATACATATGTGTCACAGAAAAATATTTTGACTGAAGCTTTATATGTATCAATACAAGTTAACATGTATCGATACATATCAAACCATTTTTAAAAAGAAGGCTCTATGTGTATCAATACACTTTTGTATGTATCGATACACATCAAGTTTATTTTTAACATAAAATTCAATGTGTATCGATACACATTTAACTTGTATCGATACATATCAGTGAAAACTTTTTAAAACTAAGTAAGTATTTTTTTTTTGCAGGGAGAAAAAACTTTTTAAAATTAAGTAAGTTTATTTTTTGGTTTTGTCATAAATATAAAGACTAGTCTATTAATCATGATTTTAAAATTAAAAAAAATTAAATGTTACCTGCGGAATTACCGGAAGTACTAAATTTTGCAGGAAACTGTGGCGTCAAAATCCGCCGGAAAAGTCTTGGAAATACCTGCGGATATTTCTGAAATACCAAAATCCGCAGGAACTTGCTTTGAGTGTTAAATTCCGCAGGAAAACCCTTAAAATACCTGCGACCTTTCCTGAAAATTCCAGATCCGCAGGAATTGAGTCTTAAGTGCAAAGAAGGCAGGAAAAGCTTAAGGAATACCTGCGAATTTTTTTCTACAGGAAAATTCGAAGAAAAATAGCAATGTCTCAATTATATATCATATAATTTTTGATTTGTCTGAAATTTTATACAAATAATCTATATGATATAAACCTTCAATTCAACGATGTATTTTATAAAAATTTAAATTGATTAAAACATTATTGAGTGGTTCTATGATAAATACCTTCAAATAAATTATAAAAAATCATTAAAATGTTAACAGTTGATTTATGACTAATAATGCTAGATGTGTGGCACACAATAGTTGGCGATAAGACTAACTTTTACCACCACAAATTTCCTGACAACGTATTTTATATATGTATAGGATAGATGAAGATGAAGATGATATATGGAAATATGTCTTCAAGTAAGATGGGTGACACAAAGTTAAGCATCTTGAAGGATAAAAGATGGTCACTACATAGTATGACTGCCTTAGTGACAGGAGGAACTCGAGGCATTGGGTAATTTATCTTAGTTCTTAATTGCTAAATTAGAAGACAAAAAATGATATTCAATTTTTTTTATTCTCTTAATACTAAATTTAGTAACTATTTGATTGTCGAATGACTAATGCTAATTTAGTCATTTTAAATTATTTCGCAATGATTTAGTGATTTAAACATCAGCGTTTTTAATTTAGAAACATAAATATTTTGGTCATTTTAATTTTTGTTGTTTATATTATTAACATGAATTTTAGTTTTGTATAGATTCATTATTTTTAACAAAGTTGAGTTTGTATTGTTTTCAATAATGTCCATGATCGAGATTCGATCTTCGGTTCTTTTATTTTATGTGTTTGAATATATAATGTTTTTGTCATTTCATTCATAAACTAAAAAGAAGAATGAAGTAAATGAAAATTTTCCATGGTACTTTCATATTAATTTTGAATTTTATAATTAATTAGGTACGCAATTGTGGAAGAGTTAGCAGAATTTGGAGCAGCTGTGCATATATGTGCACGCAATGAAGATGATATTAACAAATGTTTGGAAGAATGGAAAATCAAAGGATTTAATGTAACAGGATCAGTATGTGATATATTAAGCCATGAACAGCGCAAGAAATTAATGGAAACTATTTCTTCTATCTTTCACGGAAAGCTCAATATTCTAGTATGATCAATTTAATTATATTTTATTGAGTTTTGTTAACGAGTACACCCGATGCACTATTATTTAAAAAATTTATTTATACAAAAATTAAACAGTAAAATTTACAATGCGTTGATCTTATATATTTTTTCAAAAGGAAAATAATAAACATTAGCTTTAAGGTAATAGTTAAGGAAACAAAAATAGTAAAGACACTCTTGAAATTTGTACATTATACTATTCTAAAATAATAAAACACAATTTTTAATGTAAGTATTACTTTTTTGATAAACTTAAACTTGTGCCCTAGCTAAGAACACTAGTTAAAAAGACCCTTTTTTAAAAATTAAACTTAGAGATTTAATAAATGCACTTTTAGCAATTGTCTAGTTTATTTATTTATTTATTTATTTATTTTGTCCTAACTTTTCTACACACTCAAAACAGTTAGGTAATATTTTTTAAGCTTAAATATAAAAAAGTTTGTCTACAGTCACTTAAGTTTTAGTTTTTATTCTTCAAAAATCTTTCATTTTAATCCTATACTTTGGTTTTACTTTAAAATAAATAAATAATCCCTAGTCTATTTTTTCGTTTATGTGTCATCTTTGGTACACAAATGGCACTAGTGACTAAGACTAAATCTATAAAACATGGTAACTCATAAAATTTTATGACACAGATACCATTTGTCTTCAAAAAAAATCCAGAAATCGTAGTTTCATATCCACATCACATTGCCTATTTCCATCGATCTCTTCACCAAATTAGTTGTTCCTTCTTTCTTTATTCTTCCTTAGTCACCATCCCCACAAACTACATACAACAACAAAAACTAATCTCTTTTTATTTAAAGATTAAAACAAATTAAAAATTTGTCCTCCTTTACCGGTCTATTTTTGTCTTGAGCGTAGACCTAATTCTATTAATAATATATTTGACTTTCAGAAAACAAACAACACTATTTTGCAGCAAATTGATATAATAGAAAATCCCTAAATCTAGTTTTCTCAAACCCAGAAAACTGATGTGAGAGCCTGAGCTCAGTGAGATAAACAAGTTGAAGATGAAGTGAGTTGAAAATAGCATTAAAGAGCATATCGATCGTCCTTTTAATAGTCATCGTCGAATCTCAATCATCTCATTTATCTATCTTAAGAGTAAAATTTCTAGCCGTTAAAATACATTACCAAAAAATAAGTAAGTTCAAATTGTGTAAGTTCAAAATGAAACCTTTTGAATATATACCAAAACTCAAATGACACCTAAGTACATGACCATTTACATATTTAAGGTTTTTTTATTAATGTATATAATGCTAACTATTGACCATACTGTATACATAATGATACCTTTTAGGTAAACAATGCTGCTAAACCTACTATGAAGAAAATATTAGACAATAGTGATGAAGATATAACAACTACACTTGGTACTAATTTTGTGTCTGGTTATCATTTGTGTCAACTTGCACATCCACTTCTGAAAGCATCTGGATATGGGAGTGTAGTATTTACTTCTTCCATTGCTGGTTTAAAAGCTATTCCTGTTTTGTCTGTTTATGCGGCCACAAAAGGTACGTTCTCTTTCCTTTAATAATCGACACTCACACATTTTAAATGGATGTAGTGCTGAATTAGAGAGTAAGAATTACAGTTCGACTTTCGTAACTTTGTTTAAGAAAGATTGAAATTATTTGATATTAAAACTTGTCTCGAACTCAGGATTATTAGAGTTTCCATCGCGCTAGAAGCTAAAGTGTGAAACAAAAAAGTGTATATAGAGAAAATTGTAACTCTTAATGCATGTTTGATTTGACTTTTAAAAAGAGTCAAAAATAATTTCAGAAATATATAATTCACATAGTTATATCTCATAAGTTTAAAAATATATCTATACTATTATACTATTATTAAGTTTTTGGGAAAGTAGCAAATAAAAACAGAATTGATATAATATTTTATTCAAATTTAATAAAAATAATAAAGATCGACCTTGAACTTGTTTTTAAAGGTTTATATTTGTTGTGAATTCTTAAACCAAAACCACACCAATAACCTTTTAGTGTGTGGGACAAATGAACAAAGCAACCAATAACAAAATGATCGAGCAAATAAATCAACCAAGCAATTAATCAACCAACAAAAGCTAAACTACCATGAAAGCGATAAAGAACACAATATCAATTTGTTTACCCAATTCAGTCAAACCGACCTAATCTGGGGGAGAGAGAGCTCTCCGTTCTACTATCAATCTATGAACCTTGATTACAACGAGATCTACTCTAAAGAGTTACAAGAATTAGTGTTTCCCTAATTCTACCCTTTTCCCAAATCTCTCCCCGTGACCAAGAGATTTCAATAATAGTATGAGATTACAAGAGAAAGAAATAACTTACCAACTCTTAAAGATTACACAAGAATAAACCCTCTTAAACTCTAACTTAAATGTTGGTGAAGAACATAACAAACCCTATTTCTTCTCTACCTTTCTCTCAAACCTGTGGCTGCTACATCTCTTCCTCTTTCTCACAATTGCTTTGCATCACAACAACACATATACATATGTGTGCATGCTGCGTGCCACTACATAAAAGGCTGGTGGGTCAAGCCCACATGTAAAAACTAAAACCCATCCATAAAAACAAAACGTGCCACTCACATGCACAAATGCAAAACTAAATTTTGCATTATTCAATTAAAAGACAAATTCTAACAATCTCCACCTTGTCTTCTAATTGATATATATCCTACAAAGTTTCCATAGTTATACTCCTTTGGTGTAAGTATACCACTCTTCTCCCTATCTTCTAGATAGTCAAGAGTTACTCCACCTCAAATTGAGTTTCCTCCACCAAAGCCTCACTATGCTTCACACCTTGTAATGTGCAAAAATTTTCAACTTTCTTTGAAACACCCTTCAGGCCTTTGTTAGTTTCCAACAATACCAGATTAGTTTATCACCTAGTAAGCCTTGCTTCACTAGTCTAACCACAACCTATGTCACTAACAAATACCGACCTAATTTTTATAAATCATCAACATCATGAGAGGCACCACTAGCTATATATGCATGACCAATAGTAGTAGCCCAATAAACAAGTATAAACCACACTCTTTGGTATCTCTACCTACTATCTTTGCATCAATTCAGGAACATACATCACATAGTGTAAAAGAAACACACGGTTGTCAAACATCATAAGACAAACCGAAAAAACCATACCTCAAACCTTTCAAGCTTTCCCGTCTTCAAGATGAACGACTCCACCTTCAACTAGCTCTAGGTTCTCAAAGTATTCATTCTTCAAATACATGTGAAAGAAAGCATATCTAGAGTCCCCGACCCAATACTCCTCCAACTCCCAACTCGTCACCACTAGTGCACTCGCGTCCTCATAACATGATTAATTCTTTCAGATTGGACCTGAGTATTCTTACCACCGCCTCTCTAGACTGAACCTGAGTATTCTTGTCAACGCCTCTCCAAGCTGAACCAAGTATTGTTCCCACCGCCTCTTCAGGCTGAACCTGAGTATTGTTACCACTGCCTCTCAAGGCTGGACCTGAGTATTGTTACCTCCGCCTCTCCAGGCTGAACCATCTCTCTTCCTCCTCATCCCCGAGGCACAAGATAATAGCATCAACCGTCTTATCATTCATCTTGGTTTTCTTTCCAGTTGAGAGATGTACAGACATATGTGTTATCCCCTTTAAAGCTTCAATACATTTTTGTTGAACCAAAATCGCTCTCATTTTCGCTTTCCACAATTCTAAATTGTTTCCGAAAAGTCCCTCGATTTCCCACTTTGTACACATGGTGCCTTAATTCGTTCAATCCCTTTGCCCCACGGTGGGCGCCAATTGTTGTGAATTCTTAAAGCAAAACCACACCAATAACCTGTTAGTGTGTGGGACAAATGAACAAAGCAACCAATAACAAAATGATCGAGCAAATAAATCAACCAAGCAATTAATCAACCAACAAAAGCTAAACTACCATGAAAGCGATAAAGAACAGAATATCAATTTGTTTACCCAGTTAAGTCAAACCGACCTAATCTGGGGGAGAGAGAGCTCTCCGTTCTACTATCAATCTATGAACCTTGATTACAACGAGATCTACTCAAAAGAGTTACAAGAATTAGTGTTTCCCTAATTCTACCCTTTTCCCAAATCTCTCCCCGTGACCAAGAGATTTCAATAATAGTATGAGATTACAAGAGAAAGAAATAACTTACCAACTCCTAAAGATTACACAAAAATAAACCCTCTTAAACTCTAACTTAAATGTTGGTGAAGAACATAACAAACCCTATTTCTTCTCTACCTTTCTCTCAAACCCGTGGCTGCTACATCTCTTCCTCTCTCTCACAATTGCTTTGCATCACAACAACACATATACATATGTGTGCATGCTGCGTGCCACTACATAAAAGGCTGGTGGGTCAAGCCCACATGTAGAAACTAAAGCCCATCCATAAAAACAAAACGTGCCACTCACATGCACAAGAAAATTTTCCCTCCCACCCCTACATTTAACCATTCACCCTTACAAACAATTCAATATTCCTATCTTACCCTTTTTAGTACTTCATTTCACCCCTACCTTCGGCAAAAATTATAAACCGGAAGACTTAAACTGAAAATTTTCGGAACACTTCAATGTTCCGGCAAGAAATTGCACACCGGAATAGTTAGTTGACTAAAATATTCCGGTAACAAAAATGAGTCATGTCCCAACTACACTAAAATCCTATTTGCAATTTATTCAACTAAAATCTTTGGCAGGGATGCAATTCCAATTTGAAGCACAAACAACACTGGTTCTGTTTAAACCGTGGTTGGTGAAAAAGAAGTGATAAGATTTGATGGTGATGTGTGCGTAGTGTAAAAATGAAGGCATGATTTTGTTGGTGCGAATGAATAGAAGGTGAGAGATGATCTAAAAGATGTGGTTATACTGAGAATGAAAAACCAAACAATAAAGATTGAACTCTGGCCGTAGAAAAATGTTCTGACTTTCGAAGAAGAAGCGATAAGATCGGGAATTTTTGTTTTTTTTTTGGGTGTTGAACAATGGAGATGATAAAGTGAGATCTTGTTGCAGGAACACATTATTTAACTATTCCGGTTAATATATTTTTTAAGTGTTCCGGTGTGTAATTTTGATTAAATGTGAAGTGACATAATAAAAGGGTAAAATGAGGATATTATGTTGTTGGTAGGGGTGAATGGTTAAATGTAGGGGTGAGAGGGAAGTTTTTCCATGCACAATTGCAAAACTAAATTTTGCATTATTCAATTAAAAGACAAATTCTAACAATATTAATTATAATTAATTGAATACTATAAATCAGGAGCTGTGAATCAATATCTAATCCATACAAATAATTTAATTCAGGAGCTGTGAATCAATTGACGAAGAACTTGGCATTAGAATGGGCAAAGGATAATATCCGTGCAAATGCTGTGGCACCTGGACCTGTCAAGACAGCTCTTTTGGAAACTATCATGGTATGCATTTGTAATATAGAAATAGGATAGTATGTAGTGGTAGTTCAAGGCAGCATGTCAAGATCGCACAATAGTAAGACTACTAAAGTCTATCATTAATAAATTAAGCAAGAGTTTGAGGATTAACTTTCCTCAATGAAAATCAATTTTATAGATCTATGTTGAATTTGAAGATCAAACTTGCTTTGGGACTTGAAGCAAGAGTTTCAAATCCATAGTTTTTTTAATAAAAAACGTCCAATGATTGGCGGCCTAGACCACCATTGTGTTGTGTCAGAAGGAGCTTAGTTAGCGGCGGCTTAGGCCACCACAAACTGTACCGTGAAGTGAACTATTTACAGGTGCTGGCCGCCAGTTGGCCGCCAATGTAATTCAAAAAAGTGGCGGTTTTGTGCTATTTGTGAGGGCTTTTATTAACCCTAAAAAATTGGGCATTTTCTTGTAGTGCGCCTCTATCATGTGATTAAACTTCGAGCAAATATAGACTAACAAATATTAAAAATATGGGTTAATAGGTTTTTATTCATGTAAAGTGGACGAATTTTGGTTTACCCCTATAATACTTTTATTTATTACCCATGTAATATGAAGGGTTCATCATTTATGCCCCTCAGTAGACTTTTTGCATACGTGACATCAAAATTCACTGTCACATCAACAAAAGTCCACTGCAACTTCAGCAAAAAGTCCACTAAAAAGGATAAACAATAAAATTTTCATATTATAAGGAGTAATAAAAGAATTAGAGGTAGACTAAAACTTGTCTACATTACAGTGATAAAAGTCTATTAACCTTAAAAATATTTGTCATAAAATATATTTTAATCATCATGTTAGTTTCTATTTGGTTTATTAAAAAAATGTAAAAAAAAAAAACATTTGCTATAATGTACTAACTATATATATATTTGCAACGGGTTCTTTACAGAGTGATTCTAATGAAGGGGATGAAGCTATAGCTGGTATAGTGGCTAAAACACCTACGGGTCGTATGGGAGAACCTGAAGAGATATCAGCACTAGTTGCTTTTCTTTGTCTTCCAGCTGCATCACACATCACTGGACAAGTTATAGCTGTTGATGGAGGTTACACTTCTTAGATTGATGATAATATTAATTTGATTTGGAATATAAAGACATCTCAGCTCCTAATTCCCTATATGAATAAATGCAATAATATATCCAAGTACATATCCATGTTTTTTATGAATCTTGGTTGACATTGTCGGTTGGATGCATTGTTTTAAATTGAGGTTGTAGTCGCAGATGTGGTAGTAGTTGCGGAAGTTGGGATTGTGGTTGTTTTGATTGTTTTGATGTCCAATGCAGCTATTTAGAATATTACATGCCACTGATAGTTTGGATTATGTTATATCACATGCCACTATATATTATTTATCTAACATAGCAGAGTTTTTGTTTGCTTTGTAAATATTAATCGAAAGATGTTTGAAATATAAAGTTGAGTGACTATATTAATGATAAAAAAAAATTTATTAGATTTGGCAAAAATTAGAATTTGAGGTTCATAGCTGAAATTCAGTTACGATACAGTCAAGGCCGACCGAACACTTTATGTAGCTTAAAGTAAGTTTTAAAGTAAGTTTTTTTTTATTTTTCTTCCAGACATTTTTCTCCGAAATATAAAACAAATTTTATTTAAAATTTCTTAAAAAGTTGCAATGTTATTGTCTTAATTTTGTAATTTTTTTTAAGATGTCTTTATATTTTTTTTTTGAGACCTTTACTAAATGATTTGTGATGTTATTATAAGCATTTTTCCTTAGTAATTTTTTCTTATTTTCGGGAGTTAATTAAACTTTAAAGTTCTTGCTTGGATTGTCTTATTTTTAACCCGGTCTTGAATACAGTCATATATGTTATTCAAAATCACATTGCAGTTGTGATGTCATGGAGTTGCAGAGGCTGCAATTGCAAATACCAAATACCAACTGCAATTTGAAGCATGGTTGAACCTCGGTTGCTATCATGAATATATAATTTGCTTATTTAGTTTTATAGTATCTACTATATATAAACAATGTGTTCCTTTTTTTTCTCTCTCCTAAAAAACCCACCGCCGTACCTTCTTTTGTTCTTCCCACAATCTAAATTTATTCTTTTCAAGATGTAAATCTATCTATTATACTAAAAGTTGATCATGCTTTTATGTCATGCAAACCCTAATCCTAACCCTAATTGCCTATGTGGCATATGGCCCACCACCCCATCCTCTTAGAACATGCCATGTGGTGCTTATGTCATGCCTTCATCCTATATATGCATGACATGTGTGATTGTGTGAATCCAACATTAATTCCTTATGTGTCATGTGGCCCACCCACTACCATCCTCTTGGAATATGACATGTGTTAGCTTATGATGCCACTTCAACCTATGGATGCATGACACGTGTGGACGTGTGGGGTTATCCAGCCATTACTCCCAGCCTCTTGGATTGTGCCACGTGGTGCATACGATACTTTAGTACTGGTATGATCGCATTTGATAACTAATACGCTTTAATTATATATATGCCTTTCAATTTCCGATGTGCAAATAAAAAATCAGTAAATATAAACAAAAACGGATCTGCAAATAAAAAATAGACGATAAATATAAATATCGATAAAACGTGTGGACGTCCATCTCTCTTGAATTGTACTGGTATGATCGCATCTCATAATAACTGATACGCTTTAATTGTATATATGCCTAAAAACAGAAATATCGATAAAAAAATAGTCGATAAATAGAAATATCGATAAAATCCAGCCATCACTCCCCGCCTGTTGAATTATGCCACGTGTTGCTTGGCAATGGATCTTTATTAGAATATGTGTCATCTATTTGGTTGCCACCTATGGTCTTGCATGAAATTTCATTGGAACACATGTCATCTATTTACTTCCCATCTATGGCCACTTATTGTCTTGCATGAGACTCTATTGGAACACATGTCACCAATTAAAGACCCTACAAAAACATATGTTACCAGTAACCAAATTAATATTGACAATGCTTGCTTTCCCATTCTCATTTTCTTCTTGCTCTCATCTCTCTTTTCCTCTCTCCCGCACCCTCTCCGCACGAAACTCATCACCACCGCACGCCACCGGTACCCTTTCTCTTTCTTCTCTTTTTCTCTCTTCAAACTTCAATCACGAAGGCCACTGATTTTTCTCACAACAAATTTTTAAAGGTTTCGTTTCTTTCTCAATTACCCTTTAACATTCCTTTTCATATTCTTATTTGCTTTGTTATGTTTATCAACCAAAATCATTTTATTTTATTTGCAGGTTGAAGCTGAAGAAAAACCTGAGATATCTGAGGCTTATTCTGTTCCTGCCGTTGATTTTTTGTCTTCTCTAAGGTATGTTTAATTTAATTGTTCTTTTGTTTCTTAAATGCTGAACACTTTCTCACTATTTACTGCTTCATCACTCTGAATTGAACAATTTCACTTTAAAAATGAGGCATGTAAGGTCATTGACTGGTATAGTTAAGCAATATCTTGCTGGCCGCTACAGAGATGTGACAAAGTAAGTTTTTTTTCTTTCCCGTTTTATTTAAATTACTGATTATTGATATGATCTTTTTTATAATCTCCTCAAAACTGGTTTTTTTAATTTTATAAATTATCACAGGTTTTTTTTAGGTCTGACTTCAGAGAAGGAGAGTCCAGATGACAAATCTGTTGCTGTGGTGAATTTTGTGATTTAGTGTTATTATTTGCTATGCATGCTTACTATATCGGCTTTGTATTGTTCTACAATTGATTTTTTTTTACTGTTTCTGATGTTATGATTTATGTTGTTTGTTGTTAGTTGAAGTATTATTGATGTATTAGGTTGAGGGGAAAAATCCTAAGCAAGAAGGTATCTAATTGGTTTTTCTTTGTTAATTTTTGCAGTATTTATTATTGTTTTGATTGTTGATTTTATTGCTTTTGTGATTTCTGTGAAAGATATTCCATGTTTTGATTCTGGTATTGTTTATGTGGTTTGTGTGATTTAGGAGAAGGCTTCTTTCATTGCAAATGCTGAGAAGAAGAAGGAAGAGTTTTGTTTTGTTAATTAGTGATAGTGAGTGAACCATGGCTTTCACATTGATTTTGTTTGTTGAGGATGAATGTTGAAGGTCTAATTATTACCATTGAATTAAAAGGTATTTTTAGTAATGGAGTTGCAATTTCTCTCTTCTATCCATTTAATTTATTTCACTGAAGGCTATTGTTTTTTGCTCTCTCTATTTTTAATGGTTTTTTTTCAATTTCAAAGATGATTTGATAATTTTTATTTTGATTTTTAGGGTGTTTGAAGAAAGTTGATTTGGCACACTAATTCAGTTAGTGACTACACCCAACAACAGGGTATGATGCTTTTTTTTTGTTAAGGATATGAAAACTTTCTTATATGATTTATTGTTAAATTTGAATTAGGTTCGGAAAGCTGGTGGAAATATTTATTAAGTATTTGCTAACCTACTTAACAAATCTTTAAATTAAAACTTGATAGTCACAGTCTCAGTTTTTAAGGCCTATAAATACACAAGTGCATATAATACAAGGCATACATCATAACAGAGTTTATATGGCTAATCCATACTGGAAGCTAAGAGGAGAGGTCCCTTTATCCGGTTTTACAGCAACTTTCATTGCAAACCAGGTTGTAATCATTATGCTTTATCCTAACTATTATGTTTTAAACTTAATGCTTAAGTTTTGGTATATTATTAACTACTTTTCATTTGATTTTGCAGAACTATGGAGAGTGTGAACCAGAGTTTGTTCAAAATAACTTTGAGGATCTAGCTGATGAATGGATATTAACAGATTATGAAGATATTGTTCACAAGGTCACATTTAGAAGGGACTTGGTTTTCCCACTTCTCACAACTGGATGGTCTGAACTGCAGAACTTATTTGGCTTGACTGATCATCATAAAATATCTTTACTCTACCACAGAGACAGTGTTTTTGGTGTAGTCGTGAGCGACAAACTTAAGAGTTTTAACAGTATTCCACCTTGGCATAGTCGCTCAACCAGAAAAAATCATACATGCATATTTAGCTTGCAAATGACAGATGAAATCATCAACAAACCATATTTGATGAGACTGATATTGAAGTGTCTTTAGTTTAAATTATATAGACAATTTGGTTTGTTGTACTAATTTTTAATGGTTTTGCAGAGTGTCTTCAACGAATTTGAGGATTTCATAAGGGGGTATGAACTTTGAATTCATTAACGCATGCTGTGATAATCAAACTGTGACAAGATTTGAGGTTGCAAAGACAGATGTTCCTTTTATGACTACGGCTATAGGGACAGGATGGTCTGACTTTTGTACTATGAATAACTTTCAACATGGGCACATTGTTGTGTTCAAGTCTGGTCCACCATCTCACTATAATGTGCTTCATGTTTACACCATTGTAGGATAAGGAGTGCATTCCTTCACAATGTAGTTCATGTGTTTAGTCATGTTAAGAGTCAATTAAGATAACAAGTTAACAAGTTATTGATCTTATATTAAGAGGTTTAATCATGATTAAGTGTGTTAGGGGAGTTTTATCAGTTGAAGTCTGTCATATTATGTATCTTTATTCAAATCAATCTAATTAATTATTATCTAAAGTTACTATCTTACACAAGCAACACAAACAAAAAGTCATGATTAATCAATTGATCCACCTAACCTACATTGCCACATAGGCTCTAGCATGAAATTGTATTCGACCTGGAGAAGGATTATTGATGTCATCGATGGTGATATCTCTGTTTCAGAGGAGGTTTGAATGCCTTGTGTGAAGATTGAGGGTGCCAAGTGATAACTAGAAGAAATACTGGAGTTTGTGTTGGTGAAATTATGTGTTAGTGAGATGTTTCTATGAGTTGTTGTGCTTGACTCTGTTTTAAAATGTGTGTAATTCAGATATCTATCTGCTTTGATGTTTTTGTAATTTAAATTGACTATTATTGACAATGTTAATTTTTCAACTATTAAATTATGGTGCATGTCAACTATTAATTTTTCAAGATCAGAAGTAATGGTGAGTGTTTAGTATTGTGAATATGAATTGTGTTTGGATGTCTTTTTCTTCTGGTAAGGGCTCTTACCTCTAAACATCTTTCCTTTGAGGTTTTTTTGCTTGGTTTTGATCAATTCCTTGCAAAGTTTGGAAAGCTTTAACTTATTTATATATGTCCTACTTTCTCAAACTTTTTCATATAATCAATCCATTGTTGTTTTTTTTGTCAAACTGTGCTACTCTATGACATTTCTTACTTTTAGAATTAAGAGCTCTTACTTTTAAATGTTTAGCCACTATTCAAGTGTAAGTAACTCATTACATGGATTACAATAAATGGTCTCTCCCATTTCAGGTGGGAAAGACTAAGTAATGGTCTCTCCCATTAACATCATTGTGAATTATATCAACCAAATTTCATTCAAGAGTTTTAATCAAATTTTAGGTGGTCAGTTTGTAAATGTAGGCAATAAAAATTAAACTTCATGTCACTTTAACATAGCAACCACAAACTTAACAACAACAAACAGGAAACACTTCAATCCTAATTAAAACATGGCCTTTTTACACTGCCATGACATTTGTTCACTCCCTTGCACTAGAAAGTTGGCATTTAACAGTCCATACACAACAAAAGAAATAAACACCATAACTACCACGCATAAACACCATAACTACCACACATAACATAAACACCCAGTTGACTAAAGACATGACTTTTTTTTTTCATAATAACCATGGCTCTTTTTCCCTTCAAAATTTTAGAGACAATTAGCAGCATTTATGGCTTTCTTATGCCATTCTTCAATGCTCTTCCTAAAGAGTTTACAACCCTCGACCTCCTTCTCTGACCTTGCAATTTCTTCTGCCAAGTTTGTAAGCTCTGATTCCAGTACCTTCTTGGAGTGTCTTTTGTGTAGGATGTCTGTGACATTTTCCATGGTCTTCCTCTGCAACTCTTTCCTTTTCTCATCCGTGACACTGCTTTCAAATTCATCCGCAAAAGCTGCAATGTTTGCTGCATTCATGCGCATGTCGTCCTCTATCAGCCAGATTTTTTCAAGGAGCAGTGACTCCATTCCCAGCTTTTCGTAATGAGCTTTTTCCGTGTCCAGAATGAACGTAGCATTTGCCATGATCTGTTCTCTTAGTTTTGCTAATTTGCACTAAAAAACCACTGCATTTAGTGAGCATGTGAGGCTATTTCCAATGAGAAATCCAAGTCGATCTACTTTTTCTGAGAATGGATGACGGTTCTCCATGAGAGAGTCTGGCCCCTGGCTGAGCATTTCAATGATCTCTGTGGTTAGGATGTTGATGGCCATGGTGTTTATGGTTGATATGAGCAAGAGTTGTTTTTGCTTTCTGACCCTTATTGCTCTATAATGTTACATTATATAGTTGGCTTCTATGATGCATTGCATTAATTGTTGTGGTTAGGTGTCTCATCTTTATTAATTGTTGGTTGTATACATGGCCTATAGATGTATAACACATGTGGACGTGTGGTGTTATCCAGCCATTACTCCCGGCCTCTTGGATTGTGCCACGTGTTGCTTGCCATTGAACTATTAAAGCATGCATGCATTTTGATTGGACCTTTATTTCCACTAATGAAAATCTCCACCTAACATAATTTGGCAGCACACCCCACACGTGATAACTAATACGTTTTAATTGTACATATGCGTTTCACTTTCTCATAGCCAATATATTTGTGATGTCTAATAAGTTGCATATGTATCTTGCACTAAAAATGGGATGGTGTATTCATAAGAAACTAATCCAGATTTGAATCAATTAAATAAAATTATTTCACATTTGTGTATGGAGCAAATTTTAATCACTAATTGGAATGATATGCATGGTCACTGTTGGGAGTATCAACATTCCTTCCATGCAACCAATCCTAAATTGAGAATGTGACCAATCAATTGAGAATAGAGATGTTCTCACCAAACTATACAACACAATACATGCCCCAATCTTCTTTCCTTAATCAAATTTCATCTCTAATGTGTACACCCAATGTTACCACATCTTGCATTATTCTATTCTTTCCAATGATGCTTTCCTAGACTCCAATTGTGATGGTGGTCAGTTTATCTCTACATCTAATGGTGCTTAGCACAGTGAGGGTGATGTCTTATAGCTTTTTTCTTTGCTTACAAGTTACAATTTAAAAGTTACATTGTTAGAGATAGTAACTCATTAAAATTCACACCATTAATGATTACAGTGAAGGAGTATATAGAGCCTAGACAATAAATGAACAGCTAATTAGTAAACATCTTGATTTTTAAACGTGTAACTCCATTGCTATCTCAACATTTATTCTTCTAATACTTTTCTACTAATAGCTTCTTGAGCTTTCCTTCACTTTTCAGTTTCAATGGATTCCAAAAGTTCATCCCTTCAACTTTCTTCTTCCTTTGTTGATTTCGAAGCTCTAGAGCAGACTGATCAAGAGGAGGACATGTGCTTGGACAGTGTTTTTACCAATATGCAAACGTATCAAATGGAGTTTGATCCTCACAGTGTAAGCATTGTCAAACTCTTAAACTTTTAAGTAAAATCTTGACATTTTGTTGATGAAATTTCTATCTAGCCTTGGATTAGTACTTGGTTCAGTTGAAAAATGGTTTGTGGTGACTTGGTGTGTGAAGAAAACCTCCTAAAAAAACCCTGACTTAATTTTGTTCTGTGATGCTGGGAGGAAATCACTGACATGCTAAAAAAAATGTTACTTTTCACACATCTTCAAACTTTTTAGTAAAATTTTGATATTTTGTTGGTGTAATTTCAATCTATCCTTGGATTAGTAGTTGGTTCAATCAAAAAATAGTTTGTCATGACTTTATGTGGGAAGAATATATGAGTTGATTTTATTATATGTGACATTTGTGATGGTTGGAGGAGATCTTTGGCCTGCCAAAAAAATGCACCTTTTCATAAATTTTCTTGCTTTGTGGCAGTGTGATGAAATTTTCTTGGTTTTTTTATTCTTAGGGTAATGATCTTAATAGGTCTACCCTTGCTTCTATTCATAACAAGAGATTTAATGATGTGACTGAATTTTAAAAAACATAGTTGAATTGTTGTTTTTTTGGTTATTGCAGCCATTGGGCAAGCTTCCTCGATGCTTTGCTCGAGAATTTGGTGATGTAGTTGCTTCGTACATCATGCTCCAAGATCCTAATTTTAATGAATTTGAGGTTCATGTCACAAAAAAATATGAAGAACTCTACTTTGATGATGGTTGGTTTACTCTTAAGGATGTTTATGACCTATCGCTTGGTGCTTGGGTAACTTTGACTTATGTAAATCCCCGACTTCTGACGATGAGACTTACAACAAGGTGGGGTGTTGAGGTTATTTATCTAACCCATGATCCACCCTTCAAATATTTGTTGGCTAAGACTGCACCTGTCTCTCCCCTCATCCGTCCTGTTTCACAGATAACTTATTTGCGTAGTTATTTCAAGCAAATGACAATGGATGATATTTATTCTGGAACATTGGTATTCTCCTGTCCTTTTTGCCTTGCATGCAAATCTTTATAACTTTGACAGTTATTATTACTTGACTATTCTCCATTGCATTTTTTTGGATAGATTTTGCCTTGGGAGGGTTTTGGTGATTACTTCTTTGATTTTACCTTTTCTGACTGTGTTTTGATCGACGAATTAACTAGAAGATATCATTGCAAATTGAAGTTCGGAGTTGATTATGGTGACCAGCTTGCATGCAAGATATCAGGTGGGTGGATTGATTTCTGTATGATCCGAGGAGTGTGTCAAGGTCACAAAATTAAAGTTAGTATTATGGAACCTATTCATAATTATGAGATATACGTGTCTGTTTGCTCTCCGCTTAGGAGGCTTTACTAATATGTTTATGTTTGTTTTCCTGTGCTCTATTGTGGCACATGTTTTAGTTAAGTTATAAGGTTTCGGCTAAGAGACAGTTGTTTATATTGTAATTTTTGTTGTGGTACCTGTCTTTGTGTACCTATCAATGTGAAATCTTCATTCAAGATTTGAGTGTCTCTTTTTTTTTTACCTCAGCATTTTAATGTACTCATTATCCAACTCATTCACTACACTCAACATTGATCTATTGGTAGACCTATGAGAATTGGATTAAATGAAACAAATGTTAAGCAAGTTATAATCATTGCAATGATGAAAGGCATTAAATGAGAGTGGTTGGTCCTTTTCATGTAATTACAAGAGATTGAGTGTTGTGTGCTACGAACTAATTCATTGAAGAAAATTAGTCAGCTTATGCATTAAATTAGAGGAGATTGTAATCTTTTGGTATTGACAAAAAATGGCTTCTTTAAAAGTCCTTCAATAGATAGAGCAGCATCACACTCTCACGTGTGCAGGTGTGCAACATATCAATGGAGTTAGCAATTGGTTCAACGGTGGAGCTCAGTGCACTATCATCATTGCATGTCATTGTTGGCATTAATGTGAGTAGTTGGTTTTGCAGGATTAACTAAATCTTTTCAATTACTTATATTAATTGAAATGAACACTGCACATAACTCCACAAAACTCATGACACCCACTTTCCAACCAACTACACGTCTAAACATGTCATTGATTACAAAACACTGATAACACAAAACTCTTTCCCTTTAACACAGCGTCTCTGCTCTCTCTCTGGCCCTTTTCTTCACACTTTTCATCATCATTCTTCATCCCTCTTTTTATTAGTGATGAATCATGAATCATTCCCTTTTTGAAGAGCCTCATCCTTCCATTGTTGCGTTAACTGTTCACAAACTCATGAATGGTATATCTAAACTTACCCTACAGTTTTTAGTTATTCCCTTTTATTTAGATGCATGCATTCCATTATATAGTGATGGATGATGTAGGACAAGGTGTTTTAGTAATAGGACATACTTGCATGTTTTGTGCCTTTTTTTTTGTGTGTGTGTGTGTATTCTACCTTGGTTGAAGAAGATGACTGGCATGTGGTGTGTAAGTGCGTTGTTGTAGACTCAATTTTGAATGAAATTTCTTTTAGGATGGAATTTGTGTTAAAACTTTAGGTAGGTTTGTGATTTATATCCATAGGATATATATCATTCTCTATTTCTAACATGTTTGTTTATCTTTTTTACACAGGCCATGTTGATTAGACCATTGCTCACCATGATCCTGCCTATTTGGACATGGTTAAAGTTAGATATAGAACTTTTCAAATTGAGTATCCTAAAAATGAGGTGTTCTGCTAACTTATTCACAACATGATAGTCTGTGTAGATTTTTTTTTTAGCTTATTACTCAAGTGAATGATTTATAAATCTTAATTCACTGTTTTAATTAAAATAGGCTTTTTGCAAACTACCCTCAATGTTTGCGGAGGAATTTGGTTCTGAGCTACATAGGTATAACTTATTGGCGGATCCTTTTGGAAACCGGTTTGAAGTTGTTGTTGAAAAATGCAGCGATGGCCTCTATTTTACTCATGGGTGGTCTGAGATCCGAAAGTGCTATGTTGATGGTGAGTTTAATGGGGGCTGGGTTTCATTAACTTACATTAGACCCAGATTATTTGTTTTGATTCTAAAAGATAGGTACTACAAAGATATGAAGACCAAAGATGGATATTCTACGATGCGCTTTAACTTATCTCACTCTTTGTATGGCCCCGATGGATTTCCTGGATGTGTGCAGAAACTGTGGCTGCCTTACCATCATGATTGCCGCAACTTTGTACACTGTTTCCATGTCGTTCTCACTCAAATGGATATATTATCCGGTTCATTGGTGAGTTGCTTTCACCATTAATTTTTTTTATTGATTTGGTTACATGTTGTATCTGAATTTATTTTGATCTTTTATTCTGTGTTTCTTTTAGACTATGGTGTATAAATTTTTTGCAAGCAAGCTGTTCTCTAAGGATGCAAGGTATTTGAAATTAGTGGACCAAGGAGGCATGGAGTGGAACTGTACTCTTCAATACTTCCCACCCCCTCATGACTGTGTTAAAATTAGTGGAGAATGGTCGGCTTTCTTGAAAGCAAATAAGCTTGGAAAATGCTCTCATCTCATGCTTGGAACAAACAAGCTTGGAAAAGTTTGGGAACTATTTGTTACCAAATTTGCTTAGTTTCTTTGCTATTTATTGTATCCCTAAACTTTGCTTATCTTTTGTTGCTATGTATTTGCTATGTATCTTTTGTGTTGCTATGTAATTTCTTCATAAAAAATTTAACCATCACATGTCAACTATAGAGGAGTGTTTCAAAATGTTTGGTGATATTGGTTGTTTGTATTATGCACGGATCTATAATTATCTTTTATGTAGTTTGGGAGATGAAAAAAACATTCTCATTTTAGTGTAAGCCATAGTATGGTGCATTGTGCCTGCAGTTCTTCATATTCTCATGGTTATTAGGTGAAAAGAAAAAAAAGCTCGATTAGCCTATATATATCAACTAAACTCCTTTGTATACACTAATTACACTGTCAGCTCAACTAAATCAATATTCATGATATACATCCAATCAATGGACTTTGTGTAATCTTCACTCTCTTTTTGCACTGTTGACACTCTATAATGTTTTCAGTACATGTATTTAAGGATCCATTGATAACATTGTACTCCTAATCCAGCCTTAAGATTTGTCAATAAATGTTCACACTTAATTTGTATTGGAATCAAGTAAAATTGCACTTTAAAAGCTCAGGTTTAATTTTTGAGTTGGCAGTGCAAGTAGAGCTTTGTTGCAGTGAGTTGTCTGTATAAGCAGAGTTCCATTTACAGTGAGTTGCCTGCGCAGGTGGCACTGAGTGAAACTAATTTCCCTTGCAATAACTCAAGTCTGAACATTCCTTGCATGCGTCCAATGAATTTGTGTTTCTCCAGCAGTCGCCAAGATACTCTCTACTACTCATTGGATACATGTCATGACAACACCCATTTAATGCTACGTTCTTTTTGCCTATATAGTATCATAGAATGGCACCATCTTTTCCAAATCACAACAAATAACAAATTTGAAGGTAGTGTACTCCACACATATTCAAAGATGGCTTACAATGGAGTTGAAACAGCTCTTGCTGTGCAATATTTAAGAGGTGTGTTGTCTACTTGGTAGCATCTTTAGTGGATGTATTTGAGAACTTTGTTTTGCATTCTTGAAACTTTGTAGAGAATCCATTACTAACTTTGTTTTGTATTGTTAATAATAGCAGGCCCTCTTAATCCATATCCCGTTGACTACGAAGAAATTTTTATCAACAACATGCGCATCAAATACCGATCCTATTTTGTGGAGTACAGTATTAACGATGTAAGAACATGTTTCATTTGCTTTTATTTTCTCTGAATTTAGGGTTCTAAGGTATTGTGTAAATGCTTTGTTGTGATTTTTTAGAGAGCCATCATGCTTCCAATGATGTTCTCTGATGATTTTGGACACGAAATATGCCGTGTTGCTACTCTGTGAATCGGTTTGAAGTTTTAGTTGAAAAAATTAAAAGTGGCGTGTATTTGACCCGTGGTTGAACTGCTCTACATGATTTTTATGATATAAGGGTTGGTGCTTGGCTGATTCTTACTTACATTGGCATGGGAAGTTTCACGCTCATTGTACAGGACCATTTTCATGAGTTCATGACTCCACCAACATTTTATCCTCCTATCAGATGTGCCATACATATGTTGGATGTTCCTGCAAATTTCGTCGACAATTTGCCAGAATCAACAATTTCCCCCAATGTTGCATGGCATAATAAAAGGACAGTTCATCCTGTAAACAAATCTTTCCCAAAATACAGATGATGCCTCATCATCAAGTACGAAAAAGGGTAAAAGAGTTGTATTACCATCATCATTTGTTGGTGGGAAAAGATATATGGATGGTTTATATTCTGATGGGATGTCAATTTCAGATTTCCTGATTTGTTTATTACATTTACATGTAATCCTAATTTGCCAGAAATACAGAGATGTCTTGAAAAAGACAACCTCAAGCCACATGACAGGCCTGATATTGTATCAAGAGTATTCAAAATCAAGTTTGATGAACTTTTGAAGGACCTAACTAAAAAACATGTTTTAGGCAAAGTTATAGCATGTAAGTTCATTATCATGGCTTAATAATCAATATTACATCACAAGTTCTAATACAAATTTTATAGTTAAGATTCCAGGTGTCCTTAAAAGTCACAGTACATTAAGTAATACATAAAACATCATGTTAATTAATAACAGTAACATTAATCCTTAAAGGATTATCTTGAATCCAGAAGTAGAGTGTTTGACCAACCATGCAATTCATAGAAAGCAAACATTCATTCCAACCTCCAATCAAATACATATGATTATGATCTCTTACATCAGTGTGCAGTTTACACACATAACAAGTCCCCCTGTATTCATCAATCACCAAAACAGAACTCTGATTCCTCCTTATTAGTCTACCAATTCTTTGAGGCAGATGCTACAAGCAAAAACGAAACATATATGTGTACAATAAGGTTATAAAATCAACAGTAATTATAATTAATAAAATTAAAATTTGCTCATATACGAACCAAGGTATCAACCCCATTGAACATACGTGCAGTCACTCTTCTCTCCCAGGACAAATCTTCAGGATCTATATTGACATCATTTATATGTCCAGGAGGTGGAATTTCTTGGTCCTGTTCCTCATTATCACTGAGCAAATGGAGAAATTAAGATTGATTGAAGAAACCAAAATATAGATGATGTTAATGAGATAGATATAAAACACAAAGGGATAAAAGATAAATAAGTTGAGTGGAAATGTGAATACCTGTTGGAAGAATCTGAATCCATGGCTAAGACAGAGAATGCAAAAGAAGGTTATGACGGAGCAAACAATATAAGGAAAGGGTTGTACGTTCCTGAGCATTAAATAGCGGTTGTCACCTAACAAGTATTATGGCCTTTTATTATGAATATCAGTGTCTCAAATTCTCATTGGATCAAATAGCCTACTCAAATATTGACCAGGTCAACCAAATAGCCTGCTCTCTATTACTCATTGGATACATGTCATTATTGCTTCTCTGCTTCCACTCTCCTCATCACACTTACATCAACTAATCCCCACCCATTGAATGGAGTTAGTGTAATCTTCACTCTCCTCTCCAAATTTTATTTGACATCACTAAAGAGTGTTTCACTTCACTCTTCCTCATTTAATGCAAAAGAGAGCCACAAACCATCTCTTTCTTATATAATGCATATAGTGTCATATTCACACAACACATCACAGCACAGTCTCATTCAAAACTGTGAAGTGCAGTATTCATTGCATGCAACCAATCACACAAGTTCTTATTAACTGATCCTTGAACAGTAACAGATATATGTTGCATTGTGCCTGCAGTTCTTCATATTCTCATGGTTATCTGGAATGATGTCACATTGTATTTATTGGTCCAGTTGAAAAGAAAAAAAATCTCTATTAGCCTATATATATCAACTAAACTCCTTTGTATACACTGATCTCTAATGTTAGTAAAAGAATCTGACACTAAATTACACTATTGGCTCAACTAAATCAATATTTATGGCATGCAACCAATCAATAGACTTTTAGTAGTCTTCACTCTCTTTTTGCATTCTTGAGACTCTGGATCCATTGCTAACTTTGTTCTACATGTCTTGACACTTTGTAATATTTTGCATTCTTACCATTAAATTCAAGGAAATCCTACCTATAATGTACTCCTAATCCAACCTTAAGATCTGTCAATAAATGTTCACACTTAGTGCATTAGAGCCTAGAGTTTGTAGCAGCAGATGATGTAACTCTTGACATGCAGGATGTTAAGTTGTTGCATTTATTATCTCTAGCTTCACTTGCTTACAGAGTTATTGACTTTTGATTAATGTTTAACTAATTATGTGCAACTTAGAGTTAGTCATTTATAGTTTGAATTTGGTTTGATTCTAAGATGGAGGCTTGATTTGCTATTTCTCACACAAATTATAGCTTTGATTTATGTTAGATCAAATCATGTCAGGCCTTTTTTTTTTTTGGTTACTAATAATGTTGTGTTATTATAGCTTATACTAAGAATTAAATTGAGGGTTAGTTTTCATAACACCTAATTTGTATTGGAATCACTTAAAATTGCACTTTAAGAGCTCAGGTTTAATTTCTGAGTTGGCAATAACTCAAGTCTGAACATTCCTTGCATGCAAGATACTCTCTATTACTCATTGGATACATGTCATTACTGCTCTTCTGATTGCACTCTTCTCATCACAATTATATTAATTAATCTCCCCCCAGTGGATGGAATTAGGAATTAGTATAATCTTTGCTCTCATATGAAAATATGACATGACAACACCCATTTATTGCTACGTTCCTTTTGCCTATATAGTATCATAGAATGGCATCATCTTTGCAAACCACAACACATAGCAAGGTTGAAGGTAGTGTCCTCCACACTTATTCAAAGATGGCTTTCAATGGAGTTGAAACAGCTCTTGCTGTTCAATATTTAAGAGGTGTGTTGTCTACTTGGTAGCGTTTTTAATGGATCTATTTGAGAACTTTGTTTTGCATTCTTGCTGGTCCTTACTTACATTGGCATGGGAAGTTTCACGCTCATCGTACAGGACCATTTTCATGAGTTCATGACTCCACCAACATTTTATCCTCCTATCAGATTTGCCATACATATGTTGGATGTTCCTGCAAATTTCGTCGACAATTTGCCAGAATCAACTCAGCTCTTATCTTACTTTCACCATGAGTCTTTTTTTAGTGTGAACCATGAAAAAGTCTTAACTTATCAAGATGTTCACAGTGGTTTTTTGGTATGTCGATATATCTTTGTTACGTTATTTCTCAACAAAGAAGTGTTTTATCAATCTAACATCTCCAATTTTAAAATTTCATAAATGTGATGACACATTATTTGTGTGTTATTTAGGCCTTTATTCATGATTTATTTCCTGCCAATATGGTGATCAAACCATGTTTTAATGCAATTTCATTAGTTTATTTAGTTTTGAGTCTAGAATTAGGTATTAGGAATAATTATGTAATTTTGATGAAAAAGAGTTAGTTTAGAGGCAACTTATGTCAAGGCATGTTATTTGGTTCTGGATCGTCATCAAAAGGCATCTACTGATAATGACTGTCAAGACATTGAGTTCCGTACAAGTCAACAAGTCAAGCGCTGCTAGAAGACAAATCTGGGAATGTACTAGAACATTGTGAAAGACATCTTTGGAGGATAAGGATGAATTGGCTGGCTCGCCAGCTGTCAACATCACAAATGATTGTACTATGATTAGTGGTCCTTGCAAATGGAATATCCTTTATTCCTTGGGCCTAGTAGTCACAATTAAGGTTGCACCCGATCCAAGATGGATTGTCCTATAAATACACATCCCTAAACCTAAAAATGCATGCTTGAAACTTAGAGAATAGATCTGAGAAGAAGAAGAGCTGCTGCGCCGTTTGAAGAGCTATCGCAGGAGGCGACCGGTGATAACGAGAGGCACGACAGTGTCTGTAGGAGTATCTATTGCATTGTAATGGGTATCACTACTTTACTTGTTATTATTGTTGTTGTTTATATGCTCATTCTGAGCTAAACTCTTTGTAGTTGAGATTATGTGAAGTTTAATACAATGAATGAAGTATTTATGTGAATGAATGATTGTTCTTGTGTCATCTTTAACTTTATGTTTTTATGAAAATACATTTATTTCTTTGACTGATCAACTTAGATTTAAATACAAGTTGCATGTGTAGAGACATCTAGCATGTTAATGGAAATAATAAAGTTAATAAGGTTAAGTGGGAGCAGACATGTAATCCCTACCTTTTCTTATGGATAAGTTAAGGGCCTTAGTGGGATCAAGCACGTTCTTTTCTGAACTCTAATGAGATTAATAGTAACCTCGACAGAGCCAGTTCATTATACCCCATTTTAATATCTAACGTTGTAGACATACACCACAAGGCAAGCTTGCTCACAGATGGCACGACAGTAGTTATCATTCACTATGCTTCGTTCATGTATTAAATGGATCTTAATCTCAGCTACCCTTTTATTCTTGTTTTCAACCATCACTTTTATAACTGTTATTTTATTTTTTGTGTTAAAAACCAATTATGTTTTGTTACCATTACAATAGACTAAACACTTTATTTGAATTTGGAATGTAGAACCCTTAGACTATTCCCTGTGGGTTCGACACTCTTTTCACTTATTACTTGCTATGATTGACTGCGTATTGTTGCGGGGATTTTGGGATTTTCACCACTACATTGACCTTTCATTTCCAAAGAGGGGAAAGTGTCGAAAACCGTTTAAAAAGAGAGATTCTAAGCTCGGGGGTTAGTTACGCCTAGGGAAGGTATTAGCATCCTAAACGTCCATGGTACTCCATGGTAACCTCTAATTTATTACTTTTTATTGTTTTTATGTGCTTAAGAAAATGAGGGAGAAGTTGTAAGAAATGGAGGGAGAAATTGTTTAGAGAGAATTGTGTGTGTAAGTGGAGATTGGATTGAGAAAAGAAAGTTACGACATAAAAAGAAAATTTAGTTTAAACCTAAACTAATCGTGCGACTAATTTGGTCTTGGACTAAAGAATTTTTATTAGAGAGAGAAGAAGTTGTTTATTTGTTTTCTATTTTTTTCTAAAGAAAATTACTAACGCGCCTCTTTGGAAATGAAAGTTCGTTTTTTCTTGGTTTTTTAGGCGATTGCGGAAAGCGGTAAAAATAAAATGCATGCTATGCAAGTACTACATCCTCGTGGGGTTACATCCTTCCTAATTACATTCTAAGACTTTGCGGAAAATAAACATGAATGAATGCAACAATTGAATGAAATGCAATTACAATTTCATCGGATCAAAAATCAAATAAACTAAAATCTAACTAAAAAAAAAAACTAAGTTAAAGTTCTAAAACTAAAGTTCGTCTCTAATTGTCAAGGTACTAACTTATGTCCATAGTCCAATTTCAAGCACAAACAAGCAAATGCAATGACATGATAACATCAAATAAAATGCAAGGAATTAAATAAATGCAAAGGACTAAAAGACATAAATAAACTATAAAAATAAAATGATAAAAAAAATCAAATTAAAGAAAAGAAGTAAATGAAATAAAAAGAGAAAGTAGTAATAAGAAAAAAATGACGTAAAAAAAAATATACAAGAGAAGTAGTGATAATAATAAAAAAAAAATAAACAGGGGGTGCAATTAGTAAATAAAATAGTGTAAGAAATATTAAGTCTAGAAAAAGGGGGGTTTGAATATGAAAAGGGTTTGTTGGGCTCAACTGACTAAGCTCTTTTGCTTTTTGAACCGGTCTAAACCGGGTTCGGTTCATTAGTTGAACCAGATCCGGTTCACAGTTCAGTGTGGTGTCTGTGTGGTGGTGTACATTGTTCCAACAAGATCTCCTCATCAGATCTAGATTAGACAGCCCTGATCTGATCACAGAATCAACGATCAAGCCCAAGGGTTAAGGAATCAACAGTTGTGATTAAATCTGAGAAAAAGAGTCCCATAACATAAGTCATGTTCTTCATCCTTAGAAAGGAAAGCAAAACCAGAAACGTAAAAACAGAACATGAAAGCTCAAGCAAAATAACAACAATCATCAAATTCTAACCAAAAATTGCAAACAGATATTCGATCTTCATCGTCTCATCATACTGATCATGAATTCGCAAGCGAAATTCTCAGTTAAGGTCCTGGAGACTCAGATCGAACCCAAATCTGACGGGATTTAAAGTTTGTAAAAAACGAAATTGAACGAAAATTAAACGAAATCAAAACAAGACGGATCAATTTATTAGTTCCAGAATCGACTTAAATGCTAAATCGACCTTTGAAAATGGTGGAAACGATCGAGAACGGAGGTCGTAAAGGAGGATCCGACGGCGGTATTGATGCTCACTGGCTTCGATCTATCGGACGATGTCGTTTTTGAAATTCGTTTTGATCTGAAAAGGATTTGGGGACGATAGAAGCTTGAAGTGGGTTTGAGTTTATGAAATTGGTTTTGATGAATTTCTGATCAGTGAAAGGAGGAAGGTGATGAAGGTGAATGAAAGGAATATGAGATTTAGTTTTTCTGGAAAAAGTGAAGAACAACCGTGTTCTTCTTTTTCCTCCTTTTTTTATATTATTATTTTTTTTATATTTATTTGGCTTTTTGATTGGAAAAAAGATAGAAAAGTGGGATCTGATTTTTTGTGTGAAAATGGGGAAATTCTAGGTTTGTGTAGGTGAATGATTGAGTGATGTGAGGTTTGTATTTATAGGAGAAAATTAGGGTAAATGGTATTTTTGAATTAATGATAAAATGGTAGGATAAAATAGTAATGAGATAAAAATGGTGTGATTTTTGATTTATTTTAAAAATGAAAAAAAGTTTTATGATGTGAATGAGATGAGGTAGAGAGATATGATTGGTCTAGGAGGAATATTGTTGTGATGAGTTGTAAAAAGCTATTTTTGATTTAAATTTAAAATGAAAAAGGATAAGAAGAGATAAGATATATTCTTTTTACTATTTTTGGTAAACTTTGAGATAAAAATAGTGAAGATGAAATAGTTGAAATAAAATGATAAAATGTAATAAAATGTAAATCTTTTTTTGATATTTTGAAATATATGATAAAATGCGAACTATTTTTGAAATATAAAATGCGCGTAAAATAAGAAAAAAGACTATTTTTGATATTTTTGAATTTTTATGCTAAAATGCGAACTATTTAAAATAAAGTGAAATAAAATGAAATATTTAGAAATAAAAAGAAATTTAAAAAAAATGATAAAAATATGAAAAATGCATGAAAAAGATAATAAAATATTTTTGTATATTTTTTATGCGAAAAAGGCAAATTGGATTTTTAGGTCCAAAATTGGGGTACTACACGTATACTTGCGTATCACAATGGCCAACCACCAAGTTTTTGGCGGCGTTGCCGGGGAATAGCGCGGTTTTAAAATCCATTTTCATTTATTGTAGTTTTAGTTTATTGTTGTCATTTGATCTTTTCTGTCAAGTGGTTTATCTACCGGTGTGCTCTGACGTTGCATGCGTAGATTGCTTACACCAGAATACAGACCAGATCCTGAGATAGAAAGAACATTAAGAATTCGTAGGAGGAATACAAGAGGCAATCAGAGGCAAGACTCTGGTACTAGTCTGGTTTTTGAAGAAACAAGTGTACAAGCTTCTGGCTTTAGTTCAGAAGAAGAAGTAACCATGGCTGATCCTGGAGAAGATCCACCACCAGGAGGGCAGAACCCTCCTATTGAACATCAGAATCCTGACATTATTGGCATTGCCAATGATAGAGGGAGAAGCATAAGGGATTATGCAGTGTTTGACCATAATTCTATGAACACTGGCATAGTTAGAGAGGAGATTACCACTGCTGCGTTCGAGTTCAAGCCTATGATGTTCCAAATGTTGCAGACCATTGGCCAATTTAGTGGAGTTGCTACTGATGATCCTCACTTGCACCTGAGACAATTCTTGGAGGTGGCAAGTAACTTTAAAATTCCTGGAATTACTAATGACGCTTTCAAGCTGAGACTCTTTCCTTATTCTTTAAGGGATAGAGCAAAGAGTTGGCTTAACTCTCTAGAGCCTAATTCCATTACTACTTGGAATACTCTAGCTGAGAAGTTTTTAGCCAAATACTTTCCTCCTGTCAAGAATGCAAAGATGAGGAATGAAATCACTTCATTCAGACAAGGAGAAGATGAGACTTTGTTTGATGCATGGGAGAGATTCAAAGAGATGCTGAGAATATGTCCACACCATGGTATTCCTGTGTGTATCCAACTTGAGACATTCTATAATGGGTTGGTACCTGCTTCAAGGAATATGCTAGATGCATCTGCTGGAGGATCCCTATTGTCAAAGTCTTATACTGATGGTTTTGAGCTGATAGAGAGCATAACTGCTAACACTTATCAGTGGCCAACTGTGAGGGCTAACCCTCAACCTACCAAGAAGGCTGCTGGAATGCATGAAGTCAGTGAAACTACTGCACTAGCTGCTCAGATAGCTTCTATGCATAACATGTTGAAGAATCTGCTTACTCCAGAGAAGCCAGCTGCTGAGACTGCTAAGGCATTGACAAGTGCAGCTGAAGTTTCATGTGTGTATTGTGCTAATGCTCATTTGTTTGAGGATTGTCCTGCAAATCCTGCAAGTGTAAACTATGTGGCTAGGAACAACAGCCCATATAGCAACACTTACAATCCCAATTGGAAGAACCATCCAAATTTCTCTTGGTCCAATAATCAACAAAAGGCGACGCCTCCAGTTGCCAACACTAATCAACTGGAAGGTATTCTCAAAGCTTTCATGCAAGAGACCAAGAATTTTGCTGCTGAGACAAAGAATCAGATTACTGCCCAAGGGGTTAGTATCAAGAATTTAGAGACTCAAATGGGGCAGATTGCTACTGCCTTAACTTCAAGAGCTAGTGGTTCACTACCGAGTGCCACTGAGACCCCTGCTTCTACTTCCCAAGATAAAGGAAAAGAACATTGCAAAGCTATTTCATTGAGAAGTGGAACAGAGTATGAAGGCCCCAAGATGCCTGAACTGGCTTCAGAAGGCAAGACACAAGTTGCCTCTGCACCTGTGAATGACGATATTCAACAGGCAAGCTAGAAGTTACCTCCTGAAGTTACAACCAAACAGAAGACTGAAGTACCACAGAAGAAGGCGAGACCTGACAAGACTATGGCTGACATTGATATGACATTACCTCCTGATCCTTGTCCTATTGATGTTCAGAAGTTAATGAATGAGAGACCACCTCCTCCATTCCCTCAAAGGCTGAGAAAAGCTAAATAAGAGCAACAGTACAACAAGTTCATTGAGATGATGAAGCAACTGCATATCAACATACCACTCATAGAGGCAATTCAACAGATGCCTAATTACTCAAAGTTAATGAAGGATGTGCTAACAAAGAGGAAGAGGATTGGTGAGTTCAAAACTGTGGCACTTACACAAGAGTGTAGCCAAATGGTTCAGGGTAAGTTACCACCAAAGTTGAAAGATCCTAGTATCTTTACAATACCCTGCACCATTGGAGATGTACATGTAGGTCAAGCTCTATGTGACCTAGGAGCAAGCATTAACCTAATGCCCTTTTCTGTTTTCAACAAGTTGGGTATTGGTGCTGCTAGACCAACAACCATTACTCTTCAACTAGCTGACAGAAGCATATGCTACCCACAAGGAAAGATTGAAGATGTTCTGGTTAGGGTTGACAAGTTTGTCTTCCCTGCTGATTTTATCATTATGGACTTCACTGCTGATGAAGATACTCCCATACTTTTGGGAAGACCATTCCTTGCTACTGGAAGAACATTGATTGATGTTGAGAAAGGAGAAGTGACCATGAGAGTTAACAATCAAGAAGTCAAGTTCAACATTCTCAATGCTATGAAGTTTCCTACTGAGAAGTTGGAGGTTGTATCACAACTGCAAAGTTTGGATTCTCTGGTGCACAAGCAATTCATGAAAGATTCTGATCATTTGAAGAAGATTCCCTTTCCTCATGAAGACAAGGAATTGGTAGATGAAGAAGTTACAAAGGAAAAGTCCACTGTCAAATGGGCTGGAAGATATGAAGTATTGGAAATACCACCTGATGCTAATAAGGATAACATTCCTTCAGTTTTGAAGCCACATGCTTTAGAATTGAAACAGTTACCTTCACATTTGAAGTATGCATTTCTGGAGGCAAGTCAGCAGTTGCCTGTTATCATTTCTGCTGATTTGACTGGTAAACAAGAGGAGAGCCTAATATTGTTGCTGAGAAGATACAAGAGAGCCATATCTTGGCAAATGGCTGATATCAAGGGTATAAGTCCCACTGTTTGTATGCACAGAATCTTGCTTGAAGAAAATTCCAAGAATAGTGTGGAATGTCAAAGAAGGTTGAACCCCATTATGAAAGAGGTAGTGAAGAAGGAGATAATCAAATGGTTAGATGCTGGTATTGTTTATCCTATCTCTGATAGTGTGTGGGTTAGTCCTGTACAATGTGTTCCTAAGAAGGGAGGCATGACAGTAGTTGCCAATGAGAAGAATGAGTTAATCCCCACCAGAGCTGTAACTGGGTGGAGGATATGTATGGACTATAGAAAGCTTAACAAGGCCACAAGGAAAGATCATTTTCCTCTGCCATTCATTGATCAGATGTTGGATAGATTGGCAGGCAAGGAATTCTATTGCTTCCTTGATGGATATTCTGGTTATAATCAGATAGCTATAGCTCCTGAAGATCAAGAGAAGACTACTTTCACATGTCCTTATGGTACCTTTTCCTTTTGGAGGATGCCATTTGGATTATGTAATGCCCCTGCTACTTTTCAGAGATGTATGATGGCATTATTCTCTGATTTGATTGAATCTGCTATGGAAGTATTCATGGATGATTTTTCTGTCTTTGGAGAGTCATTTCAAGGATGCTTGGATAACTTGGAATTTGTTTTGACAAGGTGTGAAGAGAGTAATCTGGTGCTGAACTGGGAGAAATGCCACTTCATGGTAAGAGAAGGAATTGTATTGGGTCATATGATTTCTAAGAAGGGTTTAGAAGTGGATAAAGCTAAAGTGGAAGTGATTGAGAAGTTGCCTCCACCAACAAATGTAAAAGGAGTTAGAAGTTTTTTAGGACATGCTGGATTCTATAAAAGGTTTATCAAAGATTTTTCCAAGATCACAAAACCTTTATGTCAACTGCTACAGCATGATGTGCCATTTCAATTTTCTGAGGAATGTCACAAGGCCTTTGAAACATTGAAAACTGTTCTGATCACAACACCTGTGATTGTAGCTCCTGACTGGACAAAACCATTTGAATTGATGTGTGATGCTAGTGACTTTGCCATTGGAGCTGTGTTGGGTCAGAGGCATGACAAAGCTTTCCATTCTATCTACTATGCCAGCACAACATTGACAGAGACTCAGCTGAACTACACTACTACAGAAAAGGAATTATTGGCAGTTGTGTATGCCTTTGACAAATTCAGAGCATATCTAGTTGGTACAAAAGTGGTGGTGTACACAGATCATTCAGCTATCAAATATCTACTTACAAAGAAGGATGCTAAACCAAGACTTATTAGATGGGTTTTGTTGTTGCAAGAATTTGATCTAGAGATTAGAGACAAGAAAGGTGTTGAAAATCAAGTTGCTGATCATTTGTCTAGACTACCTGAAGAAGTGCAAAGCCATGACAGGTATGTAATTAAAGAACAATTTCCTGATGAACAACTCCTAATGATAACTACTGATAAGACACCTTGGTATGCTGACATTGTAAATTATCTGGTTGGAAAGCACTTATCCCCTGATTTCAATTTTCAACAAAAGAAAAGATTTTTGTCTCAAATGAAACATTATTTTTGGGATGAACCCTTCTTATACAAAAAGTGTGCTGATCAGATAATGAGAAGATGTGTGGCTGAGGAAGAGGCAAGACAGATCTTATCACATTGCCATGCTTCACCTTATGGTGGACATTATGCAAGTGAAAGGACTGCTGCCAAGGTGCTTCAATGTGGCTATTATTGGCCATCCTTGTTCAAAGATTCATATAATTTTGTGAAGCACTGTGATAGATGCCAAAGAAGTGGAAATGTGTCCAAAAGACAAGAGATGCCTCTTACAAACATTTTAGAAATTGAATTATTTGATGTTTGGGGTATTGATTTCATGCGACCATTTCCTCAATCTTTTGGTAATCTATATATATATTAGTTGATGTGGACTATGTGTCCAAGTGGGTGGAGGCAATTGCAAGCCCCACTAATTATGCAAGAGTGGTGACTAAATTTTTAAAGAAAAACATCTTCACTAGATTTGGCACTCCAAGAGCAATCATCAATGATGAAGGCTCACATTTTTGTAACAAAATTTTTGAGGAGTTGCTGGCCAAATATGGTGTGAGACATAGGATTGCCACTGCTTATCATCCACTGACAAGTGGGCAGGCAGAGTTGTCTAACAGAGAAATTAAAAGGATTTTAGAAAAGATTGGTCAAAACTGTTAGATGATGCTCTGTGGGCCTACAGAACTGCTTTCAAAACACCTTTGGGAATGTCCCCATTCAGATTAGTTTTTGGAAAGGCTTGCCACTTACCTATAGAGCTTCAATACAAAGCCTTTTGGGCTACTAAGAAACTTAATTTTGATTTTAAAGCTTCTGGTAAGGCGAGACTTTTGCAACTATCTGAATTGGAGGAACATAGGTTGTTTTCTTATGAGAGTGCTGAATTGTACAAGGAAAGAACTAAAGCATGGCATGACAAAAAGATTCAGAAAAGAGAGTTGGTAGAGGGTCAGTATGTGTTGCTCTACAACTCTAGGCTTAAGTTGTTTCCTGGTAAACTAAAATCAAAATGGTCAGGACCATTCAAACTTTGGAAAATTTATCCCTATGGTGTTGTTGACCTTCTTGATGAAACAAGTGGTAAAGAATTTAAAGTAAATGGTCAGAGAGTGAAAAGCTATTGGGGTGATGACTCAAGTAAGAGAGTCACCACCACCCTTGATGATTCTTAATCATGGTTTTGAAAGTCAGGCTGAGGACTTTTTGAAACCAAGCGCTTGCTGGGAGGCAACCCAGCATTCTAATAAATTTTGTTGTTTTTAGTTGTGTTAATTTCAGGTAATGTGTGAAAATAGATTGTTGTTGGGAGGCAAGGCACTAGTTATCTCTAGTTGCCTTTGTCTAGTTGGCTGAGTGATGACAGATACGGTGACTGACACCATTCTTAAGCTCTTTGCCAACCAGTGAACCAATGAAGGGAGATTGAAGTAAATGTGGACTTAACTAAGTCCAAAGGAAGAGGCATGCCAGAGGTTATCAACAGGAAGCTGGAATGATGAGTCAGTGGTTATCAGACGTTACCACGTGGCATTTGGCAGACAAAGTGATATCACGCGCTGAACTAGCCGTTGCATTGATTTAGCGTGTAAACCGGTTTTCCAACGGTTAAACCCACATCATCCGCCATCATTCATCATTATCCCAACGTCCATAAAACTTTTCCATATCTTTTCCATCAATATCCGTACCAAAAATATAACCACCCATTACCTTCTATATAAACCAACCCTTATCACTCATAAAACCCCTTTACAAACAAACTTTCTAAACCTACTACTCTCTCTACTTTCTGCAAACAAATTCTACAAACCCTTACCTTTCAAAACACCCACCGTTTCATAAAGCCTTATCACGCAATCATGTCAACTGGAAAGAGGCAAGTGATCACTGCTGCCATGTCTGAAGAAGAAGAAGATTATGATGTTTTTGTGAATAGCGATGCTGCTGAACGCTATGAAGTTTTCAACTCCAAGCAAATCCATACTGAACGAGGATTCATATTCAACGCTGACTTTGAGCGTTTGGAAATCAGAGAAGACCTTGAGATGATCATCCATTCTCTCAAGTAGCAGAAGTTTGTTGCACACCCCTCAAGTTACAACACCCAACTGGTGAAGGAGTTCTGAAATTCTGGCTACCAGATAGACAAACGCTGTGAACAATGTTGGCACAACTGTCCGAGCGTGTGTCTAGCTCAGGACAATAATACAATTAAAACGTGAATTAAAAACACCGGAAAAGTAAATAACACAGTGAGTTTGTTAACCCAGTTCTGCCCAACGTCCTAATCTGGGGGATACCAATCCAGGAAGGAAATCCACTAAGTAAAACGAATTCAAAGTCAAACTCCTCGTTTGCACTTCTCACTTCCTAACTACCCGTATAGACTTCTACCTAGGAACTCCTAGATATGAGAACCTCTGCTCACTTCCTCTCAGTTTGAAGACTTCCACGCAAACAACCTCTGGTTCACTGATCTTCGCACTGGCACAACCTTACAGACAGCAAGGATTTAATTCACACAGATTGGAGACACACTCCTATGAAAACATCACACTCTTACCTACAGGCTTTGAGTGTTACAACTAACAATACCTACTCCGTACTTCACAGCTTAGGAGAGGAACACAAACAAACACCCTACGTCCTTCATGTATCAACAATCAACATGATACAAGAAAGGCTCACAAGTTCACTACTTAACATATAAGCAACGCACGCTTTAGTGAACACAAAAACAACCAACTCCGTACTTCACAACTTAGGAGTGGTACACAGGCAACTCCATACTTAAAAGCTTAGGATTGCACACATTAAAGCACAAGGCTTTAACAACGAAACCCTAAAACCCTAAAGACTCCTTTTTGTAAATAATGGCTTCGCTTAACTTTAGGTTTTACATCTTCCAATATATATATTCTGTAAGAACGTGTTGAGGAAGATACATGGGCTTTACAATCCAGCTGGTCCAAAAGAAGTCTTGCAATTATATTTTAGAACCATATAATATGTTTCCATAAATGGAGAAACATATTTTATGAAGCAATCAGGGCAAACCGCCACCTCCTGAAGGTTCTACACAACAAGGGGAGACTTAGTGCACAAGTAATTGAGATAAAACTAAAGCAAATCTTTAAAAAGATCTCACGCAAAAATACGCGTACGTCTTGATGTTGTACGCACATGTTGGAGCATCTGGTCCAGCATCTGTCCAGTTAGCATCTGGTCCAGCATCTGTCCAGTTAGTGTTTTAGCAAAAATGATGTCAATACACAAAAACCCAACAAGTTCTATTCCAACCTTACCAACATTCACTAGAAGAGAAGAGAAGTTATGGTGCGAGGAAAAGCAATCCTCTACTCAGAGGCAAACATTAACGAGTTCTATGGCATTGACGTATCAGAGGATGCCTATTCTGCTTTCCTTGACTTCATGGATGAAGAACAACTGGAGGAGATAATGCTAAAGCTCACTATTCCTGGAACTGAATGGAATCTAGGAGTAGGTGAGAATGAGAAGACTGTTCAGAGGATGAACCTGAAGCCTGTACCAAAGGTTTGGTACCAATTTTTGAAGCACAGCATCATCCCAACAACTCACAATGACACTGTGAGTAAAGCAAGACTAATCCTGCTGCACTGCATCATTGAGAAGCAACCTATCAACGTTGGGAGGATCATATCTGATGAGATCCAGAAGTGTTCAACTAGGGAAGGTATGCTATACTTCCCCTGTCTCATTACTGCTCTGTGCAAGAAGCAAGTAGTTCCCCATAGGATGGGAGATGAAGTGAAGAAGCCTGTGGCTGGGTTTGATGCCAAGGCTATTAGAACGCTGATCAAGGGAAACACTGGAAGAAAGGCAAGTCAGGAGTTGCCTGCTGCTAAGCCTAGTGCACCTGGCGCTAGTGCTTCTGGAGAAAAAGACCTGCTATCCGAATCGAGAAGGGATATGCAAAGGTTTTGGTTGTGGAGTGCTGATACCCATGCCTGGTACATCAGCAACTTGTCCCTCCATTTTCCAAACTTTAACTATATGAGAGCACCTGCATTCCCAGTGGAGATCTTGGGTGAGTTCAATCCGGACTTGCCTAAAGAAAAGGAAACCACTGACGTGCCTGAGAGCTCCAGCAAGCAGCAGAAGAAGAAAAAGAAGAAATTGAGGAAGGCAACTATTGAAGAGGTTATTGTGGAAGAAGAAGATGTGGAAGAAGAGAAGGAAGAAGAGAAGAAGAAAGAAAAGAAGAAAAAGAAGAAGAGTCATAAGAAGAAGAAGCTACCAGCTGAGGTGGTAGTGGAAGATAAGGAAGAAGCAAGTAGTTCCCCATAGGATGGGAGATGAAGTGAAGAAGCCTGTGGCTGGGTTTGATGCCAAGGCTATTAGAACGCTGATCAAGGGAAACACTGGAAGAAAGGCAAGTCAGGAGTTGCCTGCTGCTAAGCCTAGTGCACCTGGCGCTAGTGCTTCTGGAGAAAAAGACCTGCTATCCGAATCGAGAAGGGATATGCAAAGGTTTTGGTTGTGGAGTGCTGATACCCATGCCTGGTACATCAGCAACTTGTCCCTCCATTTTCCAAACTTTAACTATATGAGAGCACCTGCATTCCCAGTGGAGATCTTGGGTGAGTTCAATCCGGACTTGCCTAAAGAAAAGGAAACCACTGACGTGCCTGAGAGCTCCAGCAAGCAGCAGAAGAAGAAAAAGAAGAAATTGAGGAAGGCAACTATTGAAGAGGTTATTGTGGAAGAAGAAGATGTGGAAGAAGAGAAGGAAGAAGAGAAGAAGAAAGAAAAGAAGAAAAAGAAGAAGAGTCATAAGAAGAAGAAGCTACCAGCTGAGGTGGTAGTGGAAGATAAGGAAGAAGCAAGTAGTTCCCCATAGGATGGGAGATGAAGTGAAGAAGCCTGTGGCTGGGTTTGATGCCAAGGCTATTAGAACGCTGATCAAGGGAAACACTGGAAGAAAGGCAAGTCAGGAGTTGCCTGCTGCTAAGCCTAGTGCACCTGGCGCTAGTGCTTCTGGAGAAAAAGACCTGCTATCCGAATCGAGAAGGGATATGCAAAGGTTTTGGTTGTGGAGTGCTGATACCCATGCCTGGTACATCAGCAACTTGTCCCTCCATTTTCCAAACTTTAACTATATGAGAGCACCTGCATTCCCAGTGGAGATCTTGGGTGTGTTCAATCCGGACTTGCCTAAAGAAAAGGAAACCACTGACGTGCCTAAGAGCTCCAGCAAGCAGCAGAAGAAGAAAAAGAAGAAATTGAGGAAGGCAACTATTGAAGAGGTTATTGTGGAAGAAGAAGATGTGGAAGAAGAGAAGGAAGAAGAGAAGAAGAAAGAAAAGAAGAAAAAGAAGAAGAGTCATAAGAAGAAGAAGCTACCAGCTGAGGTGGTAGTGGAAGATAAGGAAGCCCATGCTGAACCAATGGAGAAAACTCCTGCCTCACCACAAATTGGTGAGAACCAGGATGTAGCTTTGGAAGATGAGGAAGATGAGTACTATGAGAGGGCTGACAGTGACTACATTGAGGGGGATGGCAATTCTGATGCCCATGAGAAAGAAATTAACCGGTCAGAGGAGAAGAAGAGTGAAGAGGAAGAGATTGGGTCAGACAAACAAGACCCAAACCCAGAGGAAAGTACTGGCACGCCTTTGAAGGGTGCAGATGCTACAAAGCATACCCCTTTGCAGGAGGGTACTCTGGGAGTGGAGACTGTGCATGAGCCTGATAATGCACCTCCACAGGTTAATTTGGCTATGACGGATAAGGCTGCATCTGAGGAGATGGGTTAGATCTTGACCACTCCTACTACAAAAAGAAAGAGAACAACAAAGAAGAAAGATGCACCACAGGCAACTGTTGATAAGCCCGAGGAAGCTGTTCCTGAGCCAAATCAACCATCAGAAGAGGAGACTCATGAAGAAGAAAGAGCAAGAGAGGAAGAAAAGAGATCAAAGAAAGAAGCTGACTCTGCTCTGAGGAGAAGCAAGAGGTTCAAGGCCTGATGGTATGTCTTGACACACTTTGCCTTTAGGATCGAGTCTAGCTTAGGTTTTTATTTTCTGTTCTGTTTTTGAAAACTTTTTGATAAGTCAGTCGTTGCCCTTCCCATGTGTCAACAGTGAGGTCACTGTTTAGTTTAAGTTTGGGGGAGAGGTAACATCAAATAAAAACTTTTGGAAATATTTTGAAATAGATTGCTTTTAATGTGTTCTTGTAAGCATTTTATTGACATGCCAAAACAGAGGTTAGAGTTTAACAGAGGTTAGAGTTTTAGATGCATGACCATAGGTTTGTTTGGAAATTTTTGGAAATTCTTATGTTTGATGCTTGATTTGATGGTCTCTGCACTTTAATGCACACTGTTGAATACTGTCAAACTTAAGAGTGGCTAGATAACTCTTTTTAATACACATCCTCTACATGGGCTTTACAATCTAGCTAGTCCAAAAGAAGTCTTGCAATTATATTTTAGAACCATATAATATGTTTCCATAAATGGAGAAACATATTTTATGAAGCAATCAGGGCAAACCGCCACCTCCTGAAGGTTCTACACAACAAGGCGAGACTTAGTGCACAAGTAATTGAGATAAAACTAAAGCAAATCTTTAAAAAGATCTCGCGCAAAAATACGCGTACGTCCTGATGCTGTACGCACATATTGGAGCATCTGGTCCAGCATCTGTCCAGTTAGCATCTGGTCCAGCATCTGTCCAGTTAGTGTTTTAGCAAAAATGATGCCAATACACAAAAACCGAACAATCTCCCCCTTTGGTAAATTTTTGGCTAAAACAATCTTGGGCTATATATGAAGGCCAGAGAGATATACACATCACACTCCTTCTAATCAATCAAAACATAGCAACTTTGAAGGAGAACAAGAACCATCTTCACATAGTAGATTTCCATTAAAAGTGCTTACAAATAAGCTTCAACACATAAACACCAGAGGCATATAGCAGCAAATGACAAAAAATAGCCTCACAAATAAAAACATCAGAGAAAATACGCTTCATCACAAATAGTGCTTCACACAAAACTAAATGCTTCAACATTTGATATAGCATTCTCATGCAAGCATAAGCATAACATTCTCCTTCAACATCAGCAAACATCAGCACTCCCCCTGAGAACAATGTCTCATGCATATTATCAACTCATAGACATTTGCCATGGCAAAGCAACATAAACTACTTCATATCACCATATAGACAAATGTGTCAACATCTAGTAGAGCATCATGCATATCAGCCAATATCAGCTTACTTCTCCCCCTTTTTAGACATAAATATTGCCAAACTTCATATGAGAATTTGAAATAGGCATATACCAGAGTAGCATAAACATCCAAAGAACACAAGAAGAGGAAACATGCTCATAAATCTGCTTAGCAATTTCACATTGCACCATAGAACCCTTGCGACAATATCATAGCAACTCCATTGATCAACATACTCAGATTACCATAATTGCACAGTCCAACACAATACATTCGCATGCATGTAACATGCTGCAGCATCAGCAAACACATCATACAACTAGCATCATAACAAGTAACAGCTAAATAGATCATGAAGTAATCTTGCATAGCATGTCATACAAGAACATCTCAGAAGTAGAATGCTAGTAAATTCGCATGGCTAAGAACCAGAAGATATCATACCATAGAGAAGAGGATGGATAATGAATAAAGTGCAGAGTTATGATTCTACATATGTAAGTGATAGGCACCCCTACCATAAAGTGTGAACCTCCATTCCTTCTCAGGCCCTTCATTTTCAACTAATCTTCTCATATAGCAACAACATACAACGGGTAGATGAAATACCTTACAAACCACACCATGTCATTTTAGATACTCCATAGTGTAACTGTCTCATGATTAGCCACAACATAAGCTTCTTCAAGTTCCAAAGCTTTTCAGGTTTCTTTCAACCCAGCTATTATATCCTTTCTTGACATAGGTCCAGCTGCAACAATGTTACTTCGCATGTATACTTGCACTTCATAGACCAAAACTTAAGGCAAAACATTATCAGGAGTAGTATCTTGAACTTCATTCAAATACAGGTGCCTTGATCAGTAAGCTAGATAAAAATACAAACGAATCTGTAGAAGATTGCGTACAGAAATATAACGCTAGCTGGCACGAAATCACTGATCACATAATGCTGTTCCATATGACACAGCATTTGGTCAAACATCTTTCATATACTATTGTAGAGTTAACAACAGTTTAAATGACAAGACTAATGAGGATTCTGGAAGGATCATACATATCAATATTCTTCAGAAGGAGTTTCAACACCAGAATCTTTGACAAAAATAAATTTTGACCAATATGCATAATAAAATAATCTTCAAATCAACATCAATACACATCTAAGAAGATAGGACATAACATGAATGCTTTGGCCAACAATATATCAGAGGCATGCATAGCGGATATAAGAACAACTAGCCTCATAGAGTATGAACAGAGAGATTTAATCTCTCACAATGGATTCCCATATGAAAATATAAGCTTCAAGACAAATCAAACTTTAAGGACTAAGAAAAATAAATTCCTCCCCCTTAATTCATGCAATCAGAAGAATATAGTAGAAAATAATTCTACTTAGTCATCATCACACAAGATTCATATACTTCTTCTCATAACAAGCACTAGCACTCCATTCATAGATAAATAGGCAAGAGATACATACTACTCCTCCTCAGATAATCAACAGGTAGATAATAAGAGATAATCAAATATAATTGCTCCCCCTTAAAACTTGCATACATACACCATAAACTCCCTTACTACTATAAGTCAGATGTCAGAGCATCTGTCTGAGCTTCTTGCATTACACCAACAACATAGACAGTGTTGTCATCAATAATATAATATAAGCTTTATGCATCAAACTTATAACACTTCCCTTCACGTCATGCACTTATAAGCAGGAGACATGGTCAGAGGAACATAACCATAGGGTGTACATTACAACTAAGTGCACATGCAGGTGCATAGAAAATCTAGGGCTTAACCCATAAAAGCAACACATAAGACCAAAAATCAGCACTACCCTCAAAGTCTTCCACTACCAAATCATCACCTCTATCATTCTGAGCAATCAATTCTTCAGCTTCCAGAGTTTGAATAACACGAACCATCAAGAATTTCTTGTCATCCAGAGCTTTACTCATAATCTTGAGGTCATAAATTATCTGTTGTATACTTATCATGGAAGATGTGCCTTAGACAGATGCTAGAGCAATGTCTGCAGCATGTGACTTCTCAAGAAACCTTGGATCTAAAGTAATATCTGACTCTCATTGACTAACCTCATCAGATTGATTGCATATCTCAGAATATTGATGCATAATGATATCACAGATCAAGGTAGGAAACCCAATAGGAAGTTTTGTAGCATTAGATTTCCTATGAGCTATAGTCTGATAAAAGATATACTCACCAAAATTAACTATAGACTTTGTACATTGTTAGCTTAGCTGTTGGCAACTTTTTCTTCATTGACCATTCTTCCAACACATCACAAAAAAAAAAACTGAATATACTCAGCACTCATAGGATCATCACAGTATTCCCCTATGATCACAATAAAATCCCTAACCAGCTTGACATATCACTTCCCTAAACTTTGCACAGTTTTCATTAAACATGCTTCTTTCACAAATAAAATTTTCATCTGGAGGCTTTTTCCTCGTGATGGAAGGACACATTATCCAGGGAACAGATGGAACATTTCTACCTCTTTTTCTCCATGCTTCTAATGGCTTAACAGATGTGCCAGCATCTGCAACATCATCTTCAACAGCATCTTCTATCAAAATTTCAACATCAGCTTCAATATGTTGTGTACCTGTTTGTGAGTCTGGGAGACCATGATCTTTGGTTTCTACCTCAGTAGTCTTCATACTCTCATCAGTTCGAGAGACCACAAGTGTATCACCAAACATATTTCCCTCTATATTAGCTTGAGAATCTGAATCGTCAGATGCTCTAGCATCTTTCACAGCACAATACCCAGGAAGGTTAACACCTTCATAAGAATCACCACTTTCAGGTATGGTATTAGTTTGAGTATTCTCTGAAGTTGGTTTCAATACAGGGCTATCTGTGGCCTTTGTGTCAACACCACCATCAACAACAGCTTTTAGTATCTCCTAAACATAGGGTTGAAGACTCTTAGACAATCTTAATAGGAGTAGTAATATCCTTTTTATCCAAATCTTCTACATATAAGGATTCTATCATAGCATTGATTATGGAATTAAAGACTTTATAAGCTATGATATAGGAGGAGTAACCGAGAGTAATTATTTTTAGAGGAGCAGAAAATCAGAGAACTTTGACATCTTCAAATTTCTTCCCACGGTCACTTATGATCCTTACAAATACATTTTCATCCTTTTTCTTTCCAAGACTTCCAACTTTCAAAGAACCCATCACATAAGCATTTATCTCTTTTATGGTTATGATATTAGAAGTTGTCTGGTCAGATGTTACAGCATTATCTGAGACATGTGTCCCTTCATACACTCTATAGTGCAACTTGAGAGGAGATTCCCTCTTGCTGGCAACATCAGAGCTGATCAAAATATCAAGATGCTTATCAAGAATAATACTTCCGAGCATTGTGGGAATTGTTATTAGCATCTTCACATCCAAACACTTAGCATACTTTATGGATTGATCAAGAATATAAGTGTTAAAGTTATAGGAGGTCTTAGTACCAACAATATGAATAGACTTACCCAGACCTGTAGCTATGTCAAAAAGGTGAGAAGTGAACATCCAGTTGATAGCTCGATTTCTGTTAAAAATTGCATATTTCACCGTGAGCTTATTAGATGACAACTTGGCATTCTTTGGCCAAACTTTGACTTCATTACTAGTGATTGTCTTGCAGATGGGATTGTCATTAACCTCAATCTCAGCCTGAGCTGCAATAATCCTGTCAATTTTCATCTTTCTAGCACCAAGTGCCATACTAATCTTAGTAAATTGAGTAATCAATTGTTTTCTACTAAGAACAACAATTGTCTTGACAGAAGTACCAGCTAAGTCAACAGCATGTGATCCAGACAGGAACCTGTAATCTAAGGACAAGGGACCAGGCCTCTTACAGGACTCATCAGTGTTAAGCAAAATATCTGGATATTGCTGGAGAATAATACCACACAAGAGAGTGGGAAAGACTATAGTAAACTTGACAACATAAGACTTAGCATGCTCTAGAGCCTGATAGTTGATGTAGGACCCATAATCAAAAGACTTTTTCATACCAACAACATATATGAACTTGGCCAAACCAGTAGCAACATAATTTGAATGAGTTGTTGTAGTCCAGTTTTGAGCAGAAATCTTGTTTAGACCGACATACAATAGAGAGAGTTGTGGAGAGGACAAATGTCTAGGCAAATGCTTAACCTTGTTACTTGTGATTGCCTTGCAAATGGTGTCATCAGTCACCTTCGACTTCTTAATACCCAGATCCAAACTAATCTCTGTAAGCTCAGCAATCATTGTCTGCCTACTCATAACACCAGATGACCGGACATAAGTGTCAGCCAATTCATCAGCATGTGGCTGAGACAATAACTTGCAATCCAAGACCAAAGGACAAAGCCTCCTAACAGGCACATCTGAACTAACTAGAATATTAGGATGTTGTTGGATTATAATACCATACAGCAGAGTTGGAAAGGCAATGGAGAACTTAATAGCAAAAGACTTAGCTTGCTCCAAAAATTGATAATAAATGTAAGAACCAAAATCAAATGCAGATTTAGTACCAACTGCATAGATAAGCTTAGCTAAACCAGTTGCAACAGAATTAGAATGAGTGGTTGGGGACCAGTTATCAGCATCAATTTTGTTCAAAACAGTATATAATGGGGACAATTTTGCAGCAGACAAATGTCGAGACCAGTGTCTAAGCTTATTACCTGTTATAGCTTTGTAGATGGTGTCATCAGTCACTTCCAACTCAGGAATGTCCTCAACAGATCTTCCAAGATAGGCGTTAATAATTTGAGGAGAGAAGTTGACACATCTACCACGAACAAACACTTGTCTGTACTCATGATTCCTTGAGTCATCACTGTCCTCAGAGATGTTTACCACAAATTCCCTTACCAACATATCATAGCAATGACCTAGATTCTTCACAGTCTTCATCAACCTAGCATATTCCAACACGTCAACAAGTTCCTTGCACTTGAACACATCTGTCTTCAAATTCCTCTCCAGTTCAAGCCTTCTATGATAAACAAATTTCCAGTGAGTAGCTCCACTTTCCAGATGAAATGAAACATTATCCAGAGGAGCTGGAGGGATAACTAGAGGAACTTTCATTCCCTTGACAGTTTTTCTAAATGCTCCACCAGATAGGGCAGCATCTGTCTCAACAATCTCAAAATCAGAATCACTTGAAGGATGATCCTTTCTTTTGAGATTCTTCTTCTTCTGATTAGGCTTGGGAGTAACTTTGCTCCAAGACTTTGGGGGACCAATGGGCTTCTTCCCAGTATCAACTGTTTTCTTCTTACTCCCTTTGGCACATTCACTAACATTAGATACACTTTTGAGGGAATTGCTCCTTGTTCTACGAGCAACACCTGTGACAGACATCTTCTCCAAAAGCCTTTCTTCCGGTACATCTTCATCAATATTAACAACATCATCTTGTACCAAATTTGCAGTCTCAACATAACTCACAGTTTGGTGAGTCTCAATTTCTTGTCCTTGAGACTTGGGTGTATCATCATCATGGATACTCACAGAGTTAGGGGTATTTGGAACCACAACAACCTCTTCATTGGCTTGTGTCAGAGATGTCCGAGCATCTGGCACAGCATCCTTCAGCTTATCAGGTGAATTAACAGGATTCTCACCAACAATACTATCAAAATCAGTTTTCTTATTAGCAACAGAAGCAACTTGTTCAGTAGAGAAATTTGGCCCATCACCAACTAATTTGTCAGATACCTTAGGATTATCAATACCTAGGGTTTTAGTAACATCAACAGTGCCCTCAACATTCGTCATGACAGAGTTCTTGACATTGGACCTTTGCTTCCTTTCAATTCTCATAAAAGCTTTCTTGAATTTTCTTCCAAGAATTAAATCTGCACATTCCTCAGTGTCCACAAAAGATGTCATGTTAACCAATCCTCCTTCATTGTCCATATTGCCAGAAGGTTTCTTCCCTTGATCTCACCCTTTTAAAACCAGAACAGGTAGAGTGACCTGCTCTGATACCAATTGAAATTCTGGCTACCAGACAGACAAACGCTGTGAACAATGTTGGCACAACTGTCCGAGCGTGTGTCTAGCTCAGGACAATAATACAATTAAAACGTGAATTAAAAACAGCGGAAAAGTAAATAACACAGTGAGTTTGTTAACCCAGTTCGGCCCAACGTCCTAATCTGGGGGATACCAATCCAGGAAGGAAATCCACTAAGTAAAACGAATTCAAAGTCAAACTCTTCGTTTGCACTTCTCACTTCCTAACTACCCGTATAGACTTCTACCTAGGAACTCCTAGATATGAGAACCTCTGCTCACTTCCTCTCAGTTTGAAGACTTCCACGCAAACAACCTCTGGTTCACTGATCTTCGCACTGGCACAACCTTACAGACAGCAAGGATTTAATTCACACAGATTGGAGACACACTCCTATGAAAACATCACACTCTTACCTACAGGCTTTGAGTGTTACAACTAACAATACCTACTCCGTACTTCACAGCTTAGGAGAGGAACACAAACAAACACCCTACGTCCTTCATGTATCAACAATCAACATGATATAAGAAAGGCTCACAAGTTCACTACTTAACATATAAGCAACGCACGCTTTAGTGAACACAAAAACAACCAACTCCGTACTTCACAGCTTAGGAGTGGTACACAGGCAACTCCATACTTAAAAGCTTAGGATTGCACACATTAAAGCACAAGGCTTTAACAACGAAACCCTAAAACCCTAAAGACTCCTTTTTGTAAATAATGGCTTCGCTTAACTTTAGGTTTTACATCTTCCAATATATATATTCTGTAAGAACGTGTTGAGGAAGATACATGGGCTTTACAATCCAGCTGGTCCAAAAGAAGTCTTGCAATTATATTTTAGAACCATATAATATGTTTCCATAAATGGAGAAACATATTTTATGAAGCAATCAGGGCAAACCGCCACCTCCTGAAGGTTCTACACAACAAGGCGAGACTTAGTGCACAAGTAATTGAGATAAAACTAAAGCAAATCTTTAAAAAGATCTCACACAAAAATACGCGTACGTCTTGATGTTGTACGCACATGTTGGAGCATCTGGTCCAGCATCTGTCCAGTTAGCATCTGGTCCAGCATCTGTCCAGTTAGTGTTTTAGCAAAAATGATGTCAATACACAAAAACCCAACAAGTTCTATTCCAACCTTACCAACATTCACCAGAAGAGAAGAGAAGTTATGGTGCGAGGAAAAGCAATCCTCTACTCAGAGGCAAACATTAACTGGTTCTATGGCATTGACGTATCAGAGGATGCCTATTATGCTTTCGTTGACTCCATGGATGAAGAACAACTGGAGGAGATAATGCTAAAGCTCACTATTCCTGGAACTAAATGGAATCTAGGAGTAGGTGAGAATGAGAAGACTGTTCAGAGGATGAACCTGAAGCCTGTACCAAAGGTTTGGTACCAATTTTTGAAGCAAAGCATCATCCCAACAACTCACAATGACACTGTGAGTAAAGCAAGACTAATCCTGCTGCACTGCATCATTGAGAAGCAACCTATCAACGTTGGGAGGATCATATCTGATGAGATCCAGAAGTGTTCAACTAGGGAAGGTATGCTATACTTCCCCTGTCTCATTACTGCTCTGTGCAAGAAGCAAGTAGTTCCCCATAGGATGGGAGATGAAGTGAAGAAGCCTGTGGCTGGGTTTGATGCCAAGGCTATTAGAACGCTGATCAAGGGAAACACTGGAAGAAAGGCAAGTCAGGAGTTGCCTGCTGCTAAGCCTAGTGCACCTGGCGCTAGTGCTTCTGGAGAAAAAGACCTGCTATCCGAATCGAGAAGGGATATGCAAAGGTTTTGGTTGTGGAGTGCTGATACCCATGCCTGGTACATCAGCAACTTGTCCCTCCATTTTCCAAACTTTGACTATATGAGAGCACCTGCATTCCCAGTGGAGATCTTGGGTGAGTTCAATCCGGACTTGCCTAAAGAAAAGGAAACCACTGACGTGCTTGAGAGCTCCAGCAAGCAGCAGAAAAAGAAAAAGAAGAAATTGAGGAAGGCAACTATTGAACAGGTTATTGTGGAAGAAGAAGATGTGGAAGAAGAGAAGGAAGAAGAGAAGAAGAAAGAAAAGAAGAAAAAGAAGAAGAGTCACAAGAAGAAGAAGCTACCAGCTGAGGTGGTAGTGGAAGATAAGGAAGCCCATGCTGAACCAATGGAGAAAACTCCTGCCTCACCACAAATTGGTGAGAACCAGGATGTAGCTTTGGAAGATGAGGAAGATGAGTACTATGAGAGGGCTGACAGTGACTACATTGAGGGGGATGGCAATTCTGATGCCCATGAGAAAGAAATCAACCGGTCAGAGGAGAAGAAGAGTGAAGAGGAAGAGATTGGGTCAGACAGACAAGACCCAAACCCAGAGGAAAGTACTGGCACGCCTTTGAAGGGTGCAGGTGCTACAAAGCATACCCCTTTGCAGGAGGGTACTCTGGGAGTGGAGACTGTGCATGAGCCTGATAATGCACCTCCACATTTTAATTTGGCTATGACGGATAAGGCTGCATCTGAGGAGATGGGTCAGATCTTGACCACTCCTACTACAAAAAGAAAGAGAACAACAAAGAAGAAAGATGCACCACAGGCAACTGTTGATAAGCCTGAGGAAGCTGTTCCTGAGCCAAATCAACCATCAGAAGAGGAGACTGATGAAGAAGAAAGAGCAAGAGAGGAAGAAAAGAGATCAAAGAAAGAAGCTGACTCTGCTCTGAGGAGAAGCAAGAGGTTCAAGGCCTGATGGTATGTCTTGACACACTTTGCCTTTAGGATCGAGTCTAGCTTAGGTTTTTATTTTCTGTTCTGTTTTTGAAAACTTTTTGATAAGTCAGTCGTTGCCCTTCCCATGTGTCAACAGTGAGGTCACTGTTTAGATTAAGTTTGGGGGAGAGGTAACATCAAATAAAAACTTTTGGAAATATTTTGAAATAGATTGCTTTTAATGTGTTCTTGTAAGCATTTTATTGACATGCCAAAACAGAGGTTAGAGTTTAACAGAGGTTAGAGTTTTAGATGCATGACCATAGGTTTGTTTGGAAATTTTTGGAAATTCTTATGTTTGATGCTTGATTTGATGATCTCTGCACTTTAATGCACACTGTTGAATACTGTCAAACTTAAGAGTGGCTAGATAACTCTTTTTAATACACATTCTCTACTCTAAGTTTTCTAAAAATGAATATAATGGAGAATATGGTTAGAACTAAGTTTGGGGGAAAGGACTAGAGTATTGAATTGGTGATCATTGCTACTATAATTCCTAATAGGAGGCTGTTGGTTAGCTAAAAAAAATATGAAATGAATAAGTCTCTGTGAGACAAGTGAGTAGGGTGCTTTACTCTTATTAGCAGGTTAGACCTATTGCAAGTAGGATCTAGACAGTGAAAAGATGGAGTATTCCCAAAGCTATATATAAATGAATGATAATGAAAAAGCTACCAATCAGTTCTCCTTGGCTATAATCAAAATGCTTTGGTTACTCTTGAAAAGAAATAGTCCCTCCTTTGCTGAAACTCTAAGTAAGTTCAAAATTATAGGAAAAAGAGGATAGCTTAGCCTTTAGAATGAGTAGTTTAAGAGTGGGATGTAGTCATTAATCTGGTTGACAGTGCTAAACAGTTCACACACACACGCATGGTCATCATTGATAGTGGATTTTATGAGAATTGTCTCAATTTTTGAAAACATTCTTAGGGTCTGAGTCTTATTACTTAAATGTGTTGTTTACATGTCAATATTATGAGTAGTTGAACATAGTTTTTGCTTTCTACGCATTACCTGAGGACAGGCAATGATTCAAGTTTGGGGGTGTGATGACACATTATTTGTGTGTTATTTAGGCCTTTATTCATGAGTTATTTCCTGCCAATATGGTGATCAAACCATGTTTTAATGCAATTTTGATTAGTTTATTTAGTTTTGAGTCTAGAATTATGTATTAGGAATAATTATGTAATTTTGATGAAAAAGAGTTAGTTTAGAGGCAACTTATGTCAAGGCATGTTATTTGGTTCTGGATCGTCATCAAAAGGCATCTACTGATAATGACTGTCAAGACATTGAGTTCCGTACAAGTCAACAAGTCAAGCGCTGCTAGAAGACAAATTTGGGAATGTACTAGAACATTGTAAAAGGCATCTTTGGAGGATAAGGATGAATTGGCTGGCTCGCCAGCTGTCAACATCACAAATGATTGTACTATGATTAGTGGTCCTTGCAAATGGAATATCCTTTATTCCTTGGGCCTAGTAGTCACAATTAAGGTTGCACCCGATCCAAGAAGGATTGTCCTATAAATACACGTCCCTAAACCTAAAAATGCATGCTTGAAACTTAGAGAATAGATCTGAGAAGAAGAAGAGCTGCTGCGCCGTTTGAAGAGCTATCGCAGGAGGCGACCGGTGATAACGAGAGGCACGACAGTGTCTGTAGGAGTATCTATTGCATTGTAACGAGAGGCACGACAGTGTCTGTAGGAGTTTCTATGCTCATTCTGAGCTAAACTCTTTGTAGTTGAGATTATGTGAAGTTTAATATAATGAATGAAGTATTTATGTGAATGAATGATTGTTCTTGTGTCATCTTTAACTTTATGTTTTTATGAAAATACATTTATTTCTTTGACTGATCAACTTAGATTTAAATACAAGTTGCATGTGTAGAGACATCTAGCATGTTAATGGAAATAATAAAGTTAATAAGGTTAAGTGGGAGCAGACATATAATCCCTACCTTTTCTTATGGATAAGTTAAGGGCCTTAGTGGGATCAAGCACGTTCTTTTCTGAACTCTAATGGGATTAATAGTAACCTCGACAGAGCTAGTTCATTATACCCCATTTTAATATCTAACGTTGTAGACATACACCACAAGGCAAGCTTGCTCACAGATGGCACGACAGTAGTTATCATTCACTATGCTTCGTTCATGTATTAAATGGATCTTAATCTCAGCTACCCTTTTATTCTTGTTTTCAACCATCACTTTATATAACTGTTATTTTATTTATTGTGTTAAAAACCAAATATGTTTTGTTACCATTACAATAGACTAAACACTTTATTTGAACTTGGAATGTACAACCCTTAGACTATTCCCTGTGGGTTCGACACTCTTTTCACTTATTACTTGCTATGATTGACTGCGTATACTTGCGTATCACATTCACAAATCACCAAAATGCTACCCTATGATAATTTTGGAGAGCATGCTTTTGATGAAAATATGACTTCCATCCAGCTGGTAGATGAGTGCGGAAACGCATGGAACTGTAGTGTTCTATTTGTTGCATCTCCATCAAGATATTATATAATAGGCGGAGAGTGGAATACGATGGTTGCTGCAAGGAGGTTGGAAGTGGGCAATATTATTAGAGTTGGAGTTCAGGAGGGTGGACATTGTGAGATTGTTTATCTCATGTTGGATCCTTGATTACTAAGTTTTTATGTTGGATCCTTAGTTATTAATCTATGTATTTGGTGATTTATTCTGTAATGGTTTGGTGATTTATTTTGTAATAGTTTGAGGTTCTTGCTTTTTTTAGAATTGTAACTATCGAACTTCTACACCCGTGCGATGTGCGGGCAAATTCCATCTGAATGTATTTGCCAAACTCATCATTTTATGGTGGGTATGACTTTAATTTATAGCAAGGTTTTTATGTTATATATCAATGTTATGTCTAAAATAGTACCATCAATCCTTTTTGAGTATCTTCCAGCACCACTTTATATAGCTAGAGTTCTCATAAATTGAATTCATTGTTGTGCACATGTGTCCTATTCTCATATGGGGATGTTGGTTGGTGGATGTTTTGACTACTAATGAGAGTGGTAGAGGTGTTTCAGTGCATCAAACACACTTGCAAGAACTCATAATTACTTTAGATATCAAGATTAGTTCACAATTGCATAAGACTTCCTTGCATGCACCAAATCATGTTCATAAATTCAATCCCACTAATTCAATTTTGTCTCATGTATAACCTAAAATCTCCTTTTAAATAATAAAGCCAAAATCTCCTTTCAACTATAAGTTACAAAATGTCCTCAAAATTTTTTACCATCATAAAATATTTAGTTGTTTTAATGGACTAATTTTGAATAGTTAAACACATCTCAGTTAATAATTTAGGCTAAAGAGCAAGTGATACAAATTGAGTAGGGTTCATTAAAAACAAACATGGAAATGAAAATTGACATAAATTAAGATTGATACTAGAAAGTAGCATTATTTTTTCTCCATTTAGTGCAGGGAGATTACTTTGCCAGCATGCTCTATATATTATGAGCGGCGTCAAGAGCGTCTTTGCGGCAGTTGTCGACCCTTTCTTTGAACCATCCAAGTGCATCAAACTGTTCTTGCAGAACATTGAACTCCCCCAACACAGTCCTTAGTGGGTACTCCAGACCATCTGCAGCATTTTTTTTCACCACTAGGTTTATGATGTTATCATGGATCAGTTTTTTCCACTGTTTCTTTTTAGTCTCTTCTGTTGCTTTGTCATGTTCTTCACACAGAGCTGCGATGTTCCTTTCATGAACCCTCATGCCATTCTGCAGTTTGCCCATGCTTTCTTCTAGTGCGTTTTTCATGTCCATTTTGTTGTAATAGGCAGATCGAACCGTGTTGATTGTTCGGTGGGCTGATCCAGCTAATACTTTGACACTCATGGAGCAAACTAGAAAATTCAGCTGCTTGGGTGAAAGTACTTGCATGTGTTTCAGGAAATCATTCAGTTTTGTTGAAAGTGGCTCTGGATCTGCAATCAAGCTCTCAGCACTTCCCTCCAATATGTTGGTGATTTCGTTGATAAGGATAGTTATATTGTCTGCCATGGTTGTGGAGCGTGTGTGTGTGTGTTTCAGGATTGATGGTGTCTTTATATAGGGTTCAATTGTTTTAAGTGGGATCTATTAGTATGGTTAGATGTCTTCTCAATATTAATAGTTGTAATTAATAATGGTAGCTGTGGCAGGTATTCATTGTTTTCTCTAATTTTTTACTTTGTAGAGCACTTTTAGTGGTGGAAGTATAGGTCCAATAATATTACATGCATTCTCTCATCAATGAGAAATTCATCATGTGGGCCACATATAACTTGATGTGGACAAAATGGCCACATGATATATAAGCAACACATGGCACATTCTAAGACGGTGAGCGTGCTGACGTGGCATTGGGGTTTGCAACTAGCGCTTGCATGTCTAGCTCGCATAAATCATCAATTTACGACTTTGTGAGATATCATGTGTTCTCATGTTATATTTTGGCTTAACATGTGTTTTCATATTATATTTTGAGAGTTTTGCATAGAGTTCATTTCTCATCCTCCATGAGATTAAATAAAGCACAGCTTCCTTGCATAACAATAAACTTGACTAATGATATAGCATTTTCTCCCAAGATTTCATAAGCAATAGATTTAGCCATGAGATTTTAAAAGAAAAAACAAAGCATAACTTCCTTATCTATGCTTTAATTGTGTTTACAAATAAATTCCGTCTGATATAACTTTACTATTAGAAGCTCTTATACTTACATATTGTATGTCCAGACTTCGGCGGCAAAGAAACAACCAGAGGCCATTAACCCTATGATGATCCTTTCTGATAATGAATGTGATTCTCATGTTGATTATGAATGCCAATAGTTATGGAACATGGGAGTTACAAAAGCTGCAGCAAGGTAAATTCATGCATTGCCTTTTTTAGATTACTTTATTTCCACCACTTCATTTATTTCCTCTACTATTAGAAGTTCTCCAACATAATTGAACATATAACTCTACTATTACAAGTTCTTATACTCATTCATCTAATTGCATGTTGAACATGAGAGTTACAAAAGCTGTAAATATATGAATATTCATTTAGCTTAAAATTCTAATCTATCTTGCCTTGCTGAGACGATGTAAATATATGCATTAGCTTTTTTAGGTTACTTTATTCACACCACTTCATTTATTTCCTCTACTCATATTATGCATTGAACTAATATAATTTTCATATCATACAACTAAAGGATGTATCATTAGGGCACTAAAACATAGAACCACTACAACTACCCTAGCAGGACTATACAAAAATTAAATCATGGCATTTGAATTGTAGAGAAGTGTTGCCAAATATTTAGTGGTTATGCCCCAACATAATTTTGACAATCATATATAAACTAAGATTCCCTTTCAAATAAATTTAACCAAGCAATTTAATATTCCTTTAGCCAAGTCTTAGAATGATGAGAAAAAATATTTCACTGCCCATTACAAAAAGTAAATAATTATAAACTACAATGATAAGATTTCACTGCCCATTACAAAAAGGAAATAATAGGGTACAATTTCCTTACATAACTATAAACTTGACTAAGGACGTAGCATTTTTTCATGCCCCCCACATTTGGCTAGCAGCAACAATCACTTTATCACAGTGTTCCTGGATGTCATTGCTAAGAATGCTCACTACAACTTCTAACCTCTCAATCTCCTTTTCCAGACTCTTGATTCCAAATACCAAGACCTTTATGTTGTGTTTCATGTGCAGGATGTCAGTGATATTTTCTACGATCCTCATTTGCAACTTTTCCTTCCTCTCACTCTCTGCCGTTTTTTCAAGTTCGTGTGAGAGAGCCGCCATGCTTGCTGTATTCGTCTGAATGCCGCCTTCCAGCAGCCGCATGTTGTAAGTGAACATGTCCTGCATTTCCTTTTTCTCTGCAAGAGCTCCTTCATTCCTCAGGATCAGTGGAGCTTTTCCCATGAGTTTCTATTTCAACCTTCCGAGTTTTGCACAGAACAGCATCTCTTTCATTGAAAATGGGCGGTGATTTATAAAGATGAAATCAAGTTCTTCCACTCTTGCTTTGAAAGAGTGTCGGTTTGCCATGAGAAAATCCAGTCCTTCGTGGATCATCTCAATGGTCTGGTGTGCTAGGGTAGTGAACATGGTGTTGTTGTATATGCTCTCTTTCTTGGCTTAACTGTGTTTGTGGTTGATGTGAGTCTCCATGTCCTCTATGCTGCCTATATACTTGGAATCGTGATTAATTGAGTTAATTTGTGTGCTCAAGTGTCTTATCCTTATTGGTTGAATTCATTGTGGGTGGTTGAGTGGTGGCCGGTTGGTATATGAGTAGTTATACACGGATCACAATTAAATAGCAATATGACTAATTAAAAAAATTATTTCATGCAAGAGGCACACATATCACACACTTGATTTTTTTTTATTGATATATCATCATAACCAAAGACATTAAATTTTATTGCCTGTTTGAAAAAAGAGGAAATGAAACACAACTTCCTTACACAACATAGACACAAAATTGATTAAATGTATGCTTTCAATTTCTCCAGGCAAGGTTTTGAACTTGCTTTCCAACACTCTTCTGGAGTGTCTTCTGTGTAGGATGTCAATGACATTTTTTCCCATTTAACAGCCGCAGGTTTTGAGTTACAAGTGATTCCATTTCCATTTTTTGATGGAGGGCTCTTTCACTCTCCAGGATCAATGGAGCACTTGCCATAACCTGTCTACATTTTTCCTATCGAATTCATAAGCGATTCCTTCTACATCCTTCTGTACATATGAATATAGGATTTGAAAACTTTACTATTAGATGTTCCTTTTACATAGAATCAGTAGAATTAAATATGGTTCTGCAATTAGAGCAACAATTTCAAACTTATAGTAGAACAAATGCAGTCAAGGTAACTGTCTTTTAATTCCATTGTCACTGCAAAAGTCATTAAAAATTTGTTAGGTAAATTGCGTTTTCTTGAATCTATTACTGGACCGTTGGCTCTGATACCAGTTGTGAAAGTAACTGGTTGTATTCTTTAGCTTTTCATCAAAATACATAAGCCATATATATAGAGCTTCGCCTAGCTACCAATTTTGTGGCTTAGCGAGCAAGGAACCATAAAGGACCTATAACTAAGCCCAATTAGGCCCAATGATGTACATATGCTAAAATGCATTACTTACTTCTATTTACAAATAAATTCCCTTTTACAAATGCTTTTGATATAATTTTACTACCAAGAGACAATAGCATAATTCAGCCTCAACCATGAAGGTGACTCTGATAATGATTGTGAATGCCAATATTTATGGAATATGAGAGTTACAAAAGCTGCAACTGATTGTGATGTATTTTGATTCACACTAACTACTCCTCCTGGTACTCTCTATGTCAGAATTATTCCCAAGGTTATGGCTCCCAAAAGACTACTTTTATGGCAGATATATATTAAGACTTTGTTATTTTGTTATCAGCTATGGTCCAATAATATAAGTACCTTAAACTAAAAGTTATTAGGTAATTCAAGGTCTTTAAACATGATCAAGTAACTTGGCATTAGTATGCTAAATAACTTTGTTCTGTAAAAAAAATTTCCAAGGTCCAAATTAATTTTAAATGAGAGTATATCTATAAAAATAGTAAATAAGAGCATGCTCTGAAATAAGAAAAAAATAAAAGCTTGCAAAGTTGGACCAAGAGTATCCATTAAAATAGGAGAAAAATTAAAGCATATTCTAATCACACCCCCTTCTGATTAACAATAAATTTACTTTAAGGAAAAGCCCATGTATATCCGTCCAAGAGGCCCATATCACAATAGACACACTTTACCAATTCAAGGCAGAATCGGGGAAGAAAAGGAAACGGAAAAAAAAAAGAAGAAACCTTCTTTGACATCTCAGTTTATCACGTGTGCAGGTGAAGGGTCGTTTTCAGCAACACAGCAATGGTATTTCAAAGACATGCTTCTGCATACAGGTAAATATTTCTTAACTTCCCCTACTTTGTTACCACAATTGTTGCTTCTATTCACGGTTTAGCCTTTACAAAATCCATTTTTGTTTGATTTGTTGTTTGTTTCAAAAAGGAAACTTTAGCCATTTTTAGGAACATGCAATGTAAACCAAACTTAATATGATACGTGTTTTTACCAAATAATGATAAAACTGACTAGGAATATCAGTTTTCCTGCGATAAACCCTAATATATTTCAAGCTCCCTGACATGGATTGTTACACTTATATATGTATAATTTCATAAGTTTTCATGTGATTTTGATTTACATTGAATGGTTGAAAATACAAGTATGGTTCAATCTTGACTTTGTTGATGTAGTCTAATACTATTCTTTGGTTGATGTATTGCAGAAGGTTCTTGCAAAAAAAGAAGATCACCGTTCTTTTGGATAGTGATTCTAAAGAAGGGTTTCAACATAACTACCCATACAAATGGCAGATGGAGGTTACCAAGTCAATGGCAAAACAGAAAAAATTCCAAGTCATGGTAAATTTATTCAATTAGCACATTGCATTGATAATATATGGATAATAATTTTTGTTTTTCCACTCTTTGTCTCATAATTATATCAGTGTTTTGTTTGGATTTCTTGGTAATCCTATATGTCTGGTCTTAGTTTGTTTTTTGTTTGTTTTGGCTTATCTTGATCTGTGGTGTCATGATACAGAGCCTACCATGGGTGCTTTATAGTTTGTGTCATATATTCTTCACTTGCTAAATCCCACTTAACTGCACATTTGTTTGATGCAAATCCATCTTGGTAATGTACCAGTTCACTTTAATGGCAGTGTTTTTCAAATAGACCACAAACTAAGCTTTCTAACATACTTTTATATGATTCCAAAGATGTTTCAACAGCTAAATGTATTCATTGTGTGATTTTTAATAGATCAGTTTGTTTGTTTGATTTTTTTTTTTTTGTTTTTCCACTCTTAGTCTCATTGTCCATTATTTAAATGTACTCTTATACCTAACAGCATTTCCCTATGGGAGAGATCGCAAAATCATTGAAGAATATTACCAGAATCCGTATCAAGTCCGAAGATACTTCATTTAATCACTCTGCTTATATCATGACAGCAGATAGAAACAAGAGAGAAAGATACATCGGTAAAACATGGTATCAATATGTGAGGCAGCACAAACTGAAACAAGGAGATCTCCTTATTTTCACATTGAGATGTCCTCCAAACAATTTGTATGTCAAGTTGATTAGCCGCAAAGATCGCCCCTGTTTCAAACCATCGTAATGAAGTAACCATATTAGACTTGGACATTTTTTTTTTGTGTTGGAATATATGTTTCTATTATATGTCTTTCATAACTTATTCATGTAATATTAAGTATTATCTGTCACAACTTGGTAAGTTATAGTCTAAGCCCTTTTTTTGTATTATGACAATTCTATTGCTAATATATGCTTATTGCCAAACCCCAATGCTTGATATTCTAATATTCCAATTATCAACATTTTAGCAAATAACTCATCTCTTTAATAGACACTTTGACATTGATTGACATAATATTAGAAACAACATTTTATTTTGATAGACATTTTAATATATGCAAGCAAATTGTGATACACTTGCTATCACTATTTTGTGTTGGATGGTACTATTTTAATGTTTATCATTGGATTGTGGTATTGGCTTAGAATTTTATGCAATTATGTTGTAAAGGGCAATGATCCAAAAGGTTTATAGTAGTGCTCTTTCTAGCACCATTTTAGCATATAAATGGTTAATATTGTGGTACTCTTGCTATAACCATTTTAGCAGACAATACATTTACAAACAACGACCATGATTATTGTAGTACTCTTTCTATCACCATTTTAGCATATAAATGGTTAATATTGTGGTACTCTTGCTATAACCATTTTAGCGGGCAATAAACTTCTTTGACAGACACTTTTATATCTGCAAGCAGCGACCATGATTGGCAGCGACCATGATTGACATATATATGTCGATCCCCCGAACCCGTGCAACGCACGGGCTACCGACTAGTTTATGGTTAGTGGTGGTGCGATGAGTTTTGGTGCAGCTCTCTTTGGGTTTGGTTTTAGTGATTTTGAAGGATTGGGTTTGGAGTTTTTTGGATTTCTTTTGCTGGTGTAGTTCTCTTGTAGGTAGCGTAGGTATATTATATATTTATTGATGTTCCGCATATATATAGCACATTTGTTTTGTAACTTCTCTTTTTCGATTCTGCTCGTCTTGGGCAGAGATTTAATTTTATTAATAATATTTTGCCGTTAAAAAAAAATAGTTTTGTAATATCTACTCCATCAAATAGGCAATGGGTTATGTTTTTTATTTTTTGAATCGGCAAAATATTATTATTAGAAAAGATATGGAACAAAGTACAAGTGGTACTCAATCCAAAAAGGGGGATAAAAGTACGATATACTCAACCCAAAAACCGGAACAATCTAACAAACACATCCAAACAAGGAAAAAAGGCACATCCCGCCAAAAAATAACAAGCTACCTAAAGATGCAATATAAGGGATTGGAACTCCATTCATAGAATAAACATGGAGCTACCTAAGGATGCAATGGGTTATGTTTGTGTCTTGAGTTTTTTTATCGTGCCGAACGCAGTCCTTATTTAGATGGGTGTGTACAAGTTTAACCAGACAAATTCATTCGATTCGACTGAACTCATCTACTTCCTTTGGTCTTAAATATAAGAGAAATTTCACTTTTTAAATTCATTGAGAATCTAATGTATCTAGTCCATATTTTAGACCAAATACATTAGATTCTCAATGAACCTAAAAAGTAGTTTTCATCTTATATTAACGACTAGAAAGAGTATTTCAATTCAAAATAATTAATTGTGCTGGATAATTAGGTGAATATGAATTTTAAAAAGAAAACTCATAAAAAATGAATTCGAAGAAAATCAGACCAAAACTAAAAAATCCACTGATTCAATTGTGCTATGGTTTTTTAAAATAATTTTTATATAAGTTTGGTCATTAAAAGAGAAAAGTAGTCCAATACTCCAATTTTCAAAAGGATAGTTGTATACTACAATGTACTCCCTCCGTCCCTTTTTATAAGATCCTGTTTGATAAAATTGTATTATTCACTTATCATATTTTGACCGTATTTTTTTAATAATATATAGATATAAATATTAGCATATTATAAGATCATGTTTGATTTTGGTTTGATGAGTACTTTCAAAATATCAAGTTTTTATAATTTTTCAGACTAGATAATTAAAGATATCTGTGATCAAAGTTATGCATGGCGTACGTGCAGTGGTCAAACATGATCTTATATTTAGAGACGGAGGGAGTATACTTCAAACGACAAACGCATTAATGAACAATATACTTCACGATTTTGATGCATTGTTTGATCATTCCGGTCAAGTCTTCAGAGTGAAGAGTCTTCACTCTTTATCTTTCTTGCATCATTTAAAAATATTGTTGTTAAAATAATACTCTCTCCGATCATTATTTTTTATTTTTTATTTTTAAGAAAAAAAATACTTCATTTTGGTTACTATTATAAGCAAAAGTTAACTACTTTTAAAATAATTAATATTACTATTTCAAATATACCTTATTTAATTATACTACTTTTTAGACAATTATTTCACTTCATACTTTGGTACTTGTGATTTAAAAAGGTGATACTGTAAATTTAACATAAGTCTTACATAAAATCAAGAAAATTAATTACACTTAACTATATTTCTTAAACACCGTGTAAGTAATTTTTTTTGCTTACAATGATGACCGAAGGGAGCATCAATCACGCGGTTGAGTGTTGGGCAGCTGCTGGCCTTTCTCATGTTATCCATCATAGATTATATCTTTTTAATAATGTTCCGGATTTAATTTTTGATATATGCAGCCAAGAAGATAGGGATGTTGCAGGACATGTTTCACTTCTCCTCTGGACTTTATGACAGAATCATAATGAGCTGGTGTGGCACGCGCTATCTAACTCAACTGCAACGGTGGGGCAGCAAGCAACTGCAACATGGCAGGCCTGGTATGCAGCACAACAGCAACTGCATAATCGCAATTTCCAGCGCGCGCAGGTGGCTGTCAACATGAACTGGGAACCGCCGTTCCTTGGGTGGATCAAATTCAATGTTGACGCAGGATTTTGCAATGCAAACAGAGGTGCAGCATGCTTTAGAAACATCACAGGAGCTTTAATTTGTGCACAAACTCTTCGGTACAATGAGAGGTGCATGTAGGGAGCTCATGATTAGTTGAGGGGCGTGCGAAAATGAGAGGTGCACTAAGTAATTACATGTAAGTCATACATTGTTAACTTTGACCCACGGTCGAAGTTAGCAATCCCCAAAAAGTCATCCGATCCAAAGAAAAAAGAGCACGCGGTTTGGTTCGGTTTTTGGATGATTAAAAAAATATCCAAATCAATTCGATCGAATTTTATGCGGTTTACTTCGGTTCAATTTATTCCGTTTATAAATAAACAATGCATAAATACTTGTGAATAAAAAATATATTTTAATTGTTAAAAAAAATTATGCAAACAACTAATAATTATAGTGCTAGACTAAAAACTTATTGTTTAGATGAAACTAAAGAGAGAGATATGACTGAGATGACAGTGGTTTGAGGAGGCGGTGATGGATTGAGAGACGATGATTTTAAGGAGATGAAATAAAAAAGAGAACTTAAGTGAGATTGCGTGTTGTTACGATCAAAAAAAAATTATTTCTAAATTAGTGCACCATATAAATGGAGCAATAGTTTCTTCTTTTTTTTTTGATAAAAATAGAGAAATAGTTTTGGCTAAACTTTACTCAATCCGACTCATTCTTACTCCTATTTTTTTTTTGGTATAGAAGCTAATAAAAAGAAAGAAAAAAAAACTAAAAAGAAAGACTAAACACGAGGGAAATAAGATCCCATTGCGTCATTCCTAAGAAGTTCACGAAGGTCTTCTGGAGGAGATGGATGATTTAGGAGGTTGGCATCTGATGATGCTCCAAGTTTAGCAAAAAAGTCTGCGCATTGATTCCCTTCTCTAAGTGTGTGGTGTAGAGCACCATTGGTTTGAGATAGCAACTCCTTGATATCCTAGATCAACACAGCACAAATATGATACTTAACTTGTGGACCTTTGATGAGGTTAACACAGAGTAAAGAGTCAGAGTAGCAGACAAGTTCATCGATGTTCATGTCTTTGGCCAGGAAGAGGCCTCTAAAGATAGCAGTCAGTTCCGCGAGCAAAATGTCAGATGATCCTTGAATGGAGCCTGAGAAGCCTGCAAGATAATGACTGAAGGTGTTTCTGATAATGCCGCCAAATCCAGCTCGAACAGGAGTACCGAGACAACTTCCGTCCACATTCAGGATGGTACAAGAAAAGTTATTATTGTTCCACCTGATATGTCTATCTACTAACTCGTCCTTAGACGTGGGAGAGAAACAATTTCTTAATGTTTCGACCATAGCTCGGATGTTGAAGGAGAGACGACTTAAGGGCCAAATCTCATTGTTCAAACACATCAAATTTCGGTGTCTCCAAGACCACCAGACAGCGGCCGAGAAAGTAAAAGTGTGTGCTCCTGTGGTACCCTGCGTGACCCAGTCGTACACATCCTGGTTTGAGAAGAAATCTGGATTGTTGAAACCAATGTGGTTCCAAAGGCAATGAGAGAACTCGCAGTCCCGAATGCAATGAAGAAAGGTTTCATCTTGAAGGCCACATCGAGTGCAGGTGGCTGAAGTACTCATCTTGCGATGATTGAGTAAAGAGAGGGTTGGCGTAGAGTTGTGACAGCCAACCAGAAGAAGAATTTGATCTTTTCTGAGTTGAACCTTCAATATCCAAGACCAAGTGTGTAGAGGGTTATCAGATGGTACCGGATCCCTCCGAGAGAGTAGCCAATAATAATCACTTTTAGTAGTGTAGCTGCCGTTTTTGTTGTTAGCCCAAATGAGGGCGTCTTCGATAGAGTCATTGAACATGAAGTTGGTGTTGTTAATGACTTCAGAAATCAACGGAGGGAGCTGGGTGTAGAGACTGCGAGTATGCAGATTTCCTGTGGAGAGTACATCTTTTCCCGAGAGTTCCAGATCATGTATATCCACATAGGGGACAAGTGAATTAAGACGGCCGAAATCGATCCAAGGAGTGAACCAAAAGGAGGAGGATCCCGAACCTGCACGCCACAAAAATCCGTCTTTGAGGACGTTTTTTGCTCTAATAATAGAAGACCAAGTTGAAGAGCAACTAGGAGGGTTATTGGAGAGGAGGAAATTTGGTCCTGCAATGTGTTTGTTAGAGAGGAGGTCAACCCAAAGCTTACTTGAAGATTGCACCATATCCCAGACAAGCTTTCCCAATAGAGAGATATTTGCATCCCGAGCTGGTCGAATACCCAAACCACCAAGTTGTTTAGGGCGAGATATTTTATTCCATCCCACTAAGTGGATACCTTTGTAATTGGAGTCCCTCTAGATGAAATTGTGAGTGGTCTGATCTATGCTGTCACAGATGCTTTGAGGGAGCCAAGCAATTTGCATGTAGTAGGAGGGGATTGAATTGAGGACAGAAGAAGCTAGCGTCAAACGACCTGGTTTGTTTAACAACTTGCTTTTCCAAGAGGCAAGTCGTGTTTGCATCTTGTCGATAATAAAATGGAAATCGCTTCTTTTGGCTCTCCCTTTGAGGATTGGGACCGGATACCAGTGATAGATGTAAGTTTGTTGATCTTATTCTGAGGAATACCTGCGGAGTAAAAGGCTCGGGATTTTGACAAGTTGATCTTCAAACCTGAAGCGCGACCAAAACGGGTAAGAAGGTCAGTAATAACTCGTAATTGAAAGGTTTTGGCCGTGGTGAAGAGGACAACATCAGCTGCAAATAGGAGGTGGGATAATCGGGGCCCATTGACAGATATGTTAATGGGGGCCCAGATACCCTGATGGACCGCGTCGTTAATGGCGATAGACAATTTTTCCATACACAATATGAATAAATAAGGGGATAAGGGATCTCCTTGTCTGAGACCATGGGAAGGCTTGAAAGGGGCATTTTGTTGCCGTTCCATAGTAATGAAAAATTAGATGAGGTAACACAGTGCATGATAAGCTTAGTTGTTATGTCTGGAAAGCCAAAATCATGGAGGCATGATTTAAGAAAATCCCAATTAACATTATCAAAAGCTTTTTCAAGGTCGAGTTTGAAGGCTACATAACCTTTCTTCTTCTTAGTCTTCCGCATAAAGTGGATGATTTCTTGCAGGACGATCGCATTATCAGAGGTGCCTCTACCTGGTAGAAAGCTGCTTTGGTAGGGTCCGATGATAGAATCTAGGATCGGCCTGAGGCGGAGAACCAAGACTTTTGTAATAATTTTATAAACAATATTGCACAGACTGATATGTCTAAATTCTTTAAAAGAGGTGGGTGGGTCAACTTTGGGGATGAGAGATATCAAGGTTTCCGAAATGACAGGATCAAAATAACCTGTATTGAAAGCTGTTTTGACCAGATTAAAGATGTCATCTCCCCGCGATGTGCCAATATTGTTTGAAGAAGATGCATTGAAAGCCGTTTGGACCCGGGGCCTTATAAGGTTTCATGGATTTGAGGGCTGCAAATACCTCCTCTTTAGTGACCGATCTAAGCAAAGAATTTTTCCCATCTTCACCTATGGTTGGGTGTACGTCATTATAGAAGGAGGGGTCGTGGTTGGGCTGATTGCCGCCAAAGAAATTCTTATAGTATAGTTGCGCCTCATCTTGAAGAACAGAACTGTAAGATGACCATGTCCCGTTAGGAAGCTGGAGTCTATGAACACGGTTTCGCTTCCTTCTTATGATGGTTTGAGTGTGAAAAAAAACGCTATTTTTGTCACCGAATTTGACCCATTTTTCTCTAGATTTTTGGTACCAAAGCATATCTTCTTGGAAAAGGATATGGTTGTATTCTTGTTGGAGGTCGCGCTCAAGAAGGGTGTGGCGGGAGGAGTCAACCCTTTCTAAGTAATTTTGAACCCCTTTGAGTCTGCTTTCAATGTGTTTTTTACGTTTGAAGATGTTTCCGAAAACTTCTTGATTGAAAGTGATAGATTCGTGTCGGACATTGTTTAATGCAGTGGTAGGATTGTGGTTGGAAGATGTCCATGCTCTATCAACCAAAGCGGAGTAGTTTGTATGATCAATCCAAGCGGCCTCAAAACGAAAGGGTCTTGGTCCTCTAGCAATGGGAAGACCCCCAAAGCGAAGGAGTAAAGGATTGTGATCGGAGTGAAGTCTGCAAATAACTTCGACATAAGCTTCGAGAAAAGCTAAACGCCAATCCACATTTGCTAAACCTCGGTCAAGTTTTTTAGAAAGAATGCGGAGGCCATTGTGATTTCGGTGCCAAGTGAAACAACCTCCAATGGTTGTGAGGTCCAGAAGACTACACTAGTCCATGAAATTAGCAAAAATGGTAGCTCTGGTGTGTTGAAAGATACCCCCTCGTTGATCGCTAGGGAGGAGAGTTTCGTTAAAGTCACCTATGAGCATCCAAGGGCCAACAATAGTGCGGCTACGGTCTATTAGGTAGTTCCAAAAGTTGGTACGCAATGTCGGGTTTGGGCTGGCGTACACGCAAGTACATGTAGAGGAGGCATCGCCATGAGTTAGCGTGAAAGTAATGGAGTACTGATTAGTGTCAATGATAGTAGTATTAATGGTAGAAGCAGAATGTTGTAGCAGCCATATACCTCCAGAGTGGCCATTGGCTTCAATAACGTGGGTCGGAGTATAGCCGTTATTTGTCCAAAAGGAGGACAATTTAGAATAAGAAGTATGAGTTTCAATAACAGCAAGGAAAGTGGGATGATACTTTCTAATAACTTCTTTCAAATGTCGTTTTGAGTTGTCGTTGTTGGCCCCTCTGATATTCCAAGAGAGGACTGAGATATCATTGAGAACTTTCATAGCAAACAAACAAAGAGGAGGATAAAGGGAAACGACTGGTCTAAGTGACCATGTTTTCTTACTTATGATCACGATGAACATGGATTTCTTCACAAATTTCAAGGTCATCCTTTTCTTCATTAATGGAGGTTTTATGCGGAGAAGGATTATGATCAGGGGGGTCATTTGTGTGTTGTACGGCAGCTATTGGGTCAAAGTTGGGGTTCATGAATGTAGCCGGCTTTTGGTGCAAAGAGTCTAAGTTTTTTGGGTCAAACACAAGGTGTGGGATTTTCCTGATTGAAGTGGGGTAGATAGGACAGATTTGTTAAGTCTATTGGGAATTTTCGTTGTTGGGTTAGTAGGCAAGCGGGAAGTAGTGGTCACATGATAGCAATCATCGTCATCACGACGACGGCGTTTTGGGTCAACATTACCTTTGTTGGGGCGCGCTATGTTTGTAGCATGTGGTCTGGGTGGTAGCTTTTGGGTAGCGGGGTTGTAGTTTGGTTGGTCGCCCAGATTGGACAGAGCATTGAATTTGTTACTTTTATCGTTGGTGGCGGTTTTTGAGCCTAACAAGGTAGGTTTATTCGGTTGTTTCTTGCGCCTAGTAACTAGGAGCCAATCCCCATGCAGTTCCTTACTGACCTCATTATTGTTGGTATTTTTCTCTTTATTTGTTACCTTAGGATCTGCATTGAGAACAACATTCCCTTGTGGTTGGCTAGAGTTTGGATGACTGGCGGCTGGGGTGGCTTGAGGCGGGGCAGGGTTGTGATGTTGGTGCACATGTTGTGTCCCTTCAGGTACGGCGGTGGCAATAGGACAATTCCTACCTAGATGACCATAGCAACCACACTTGGTGCAGATTTAGATGCAAACCTTCATATTGAACCTTGTACTAGTGTCCATTCACCCAAATTTTTCTTACCACCGGCTCAGTAAGTTCTACTTCGACGCAAACTCGTGCGAATTTACCTCTCTCAACCTTTAGGGTATTGATGTCCACCTTTATAGGTCGACCGATGGCTGAAGCCATGGCCATGAGAAAACTTTCATCATAGTAGACTAGGTTTAGACCAGGGAATCTAACCCAGACAGTTGTGCGTTCCACCTTTGCATTTGGTGAAGCGAATTCGGGGGACCATTGAGAAACAGCAAGGCAGTGGTCAAAGATCAACCATGGGCCACCAGTAATGACTTTTTCTTTGTCAGCAGCGTTGTCGAACTTCACCATATAAAAACCATTATCGTTGTCCATGATTTCGAAACCACCTTGTAACTTCCATATTTTTTGGAGACGTTCTTTCATGGTAATGTAACTGAGATTCTTTCCCAATAGTTTGATAACAATAGCATCTTTCCATGGTGCGCACAAATCTTTAAAAACTTGTGGCTCAATATAGACTTTTGGGAGAAGGCAATTGCCATCTTCAAGTTCTATTCGGACAAGTTTCTTTTCAAGCATATCCACTTTTTCTCTCGGAGGAATGTTTTGTGATGGGCCTAACAGTTTGTTGCGGAATGATAATTTGGGGGGTGAGGGTTTTTGAGGATAGGAGGTTTATGTGACGGTTGATTGCGAGGTTCTCCGTTTGCCGAAAAAACAAAGGGAGAGTTCATTGTAGCCTAAGAACTTAGTCACTCTTAGAACACGATACTGCAATACTAGAAAACAATCAGCAAAGCTATTGGCACAGTAGCAAAGCACGGTAAGTCCCTTAAAGAAACAAATTCAGAAAACACGGTTTAAAATCAATCGATGCAGACGACAAAGAAGACGATTGTTTGGAGGCAGAGAACACGATTTCGGGAATAAGCCACAGGCTGCAATCGATTTCAAAATCGAGTTCTAATTCAGAAATCAATTGCAAGATCGATTCAAGGTTACGATTGCAATCGAAGCAGTAGCTGTAAGGCGGCGAGAACGGGCGTCGGCGAGATCTGTTTGGTGTAGAGAGGGCGGCGGCAGTGTACTGGTTGTGATCGGAGTTGGCGCGCGTAAGGACTGGCAAGGGAGGGTTTCGTGCGTGAGTTTGGTGGAGCACCAAACCCTAGCGGAGCAAGAAGACGATGTTTCACTCATTCTTACTCCTATTTTGTACCAAGGTGATTTTTTAAAATCCTAATTAAATAATTGAATTTAATTAAATTTGATCAAATTATAATATTATATCATATTCTCTGTCCCTAATTATAAAATGTTTTTTTATTGTCCGTCTTTTTTTATAAGATCACTTTCAAATTTTCAGGAGCATTAAATATATATTTTTACCAACATACCCCTAATTATAGTGCATATTTTTCTACAATAAATAGACTAAAGAAACATTAACTCATTATCGTTCATAAGAATAAAATTGTAAAAGCAATATCAATCATCAATAAATTTAATAACACAATCAATTACTCTCTTAATCTTCATGTTTTTTTTCAAAGGATTATATATTTAGGGATAGAGGGAATATATAATATATTCCTAAGTAGGAACACTCCGTTTTCGATGAGGCCCGCCCCGCTCGGCTCGTCAAAAAAATGGGCCGGGGCAAGGTGGGGCCGAGCCGGCCCGCTTAACTCGTTTTTTTATTTTTATTGTAACAGTTACATAAAATTCATTTAAAAAATAAGTAGTTTGATCTGATCCAATAAGAACACTTATTTAAAAAATTTAGAAATTTTTTCTATTTATTCATACAAGGATTGTTTTCGCCATCACTTTATAAATGGTTTGAAATGATCCAATTTTAGGATTGTTTTCGCCGCCGCTCTATATAATTTTTTATATTGATTATGTCGAATTTGTTAATTATGTTGCAAGATTTGTTAATAACGTATTTGTCTTAAAAGTTTGAGTTTCTCACAAATTTAGTTGTTTCTTATAAAAATAAAAAACATCAATATTCAATATAACTTTTGTAATGTAAATAGCGTAGAAAAAAAAAACAAATTGGTGGGCCGCGGGCCAGCCCGCTAACTCGCATGTCCGCCAATAAACGGGGCGGGGTTGGATTTTAGACTCGGCCAACTAAATTGACTCGGCTCGACTCGTCTCATTTTTAAGCGAGCATAAGCGGACCGGGCCTAAACTAAGCAGGCATACTCGTTTTGCCACCCCTACTCCTAAATCCTAAGTCAAACTTATTTAGTTCGCATTTTGAGGGGCCACTTGATTGTCCCTCGATTATCGGGGTGTTATAAATTAGTTTTCATGTCTAGTATCGGCGTGTTATAAATTACTAGTTTCCATTGTACAAAATTCATTTTTCCATTGACATACTTCTTAAAAATATTTTCACTTCACATAGTAAACAATAATCTCACTTCATGTGTATATAACAATTATTAACTTAGATTAAATTTTTAAATAAAATAATAGTTTTTCCAAAAAAAATTTATAAAATTTAAACAATTGTTTGAAAGTAGCTTTTAAATTATAAAGAATTAAAAATTCAAACAGCTTTAACTTTATCTTTAAAGTTCTATTTTTTATCTTTAAACTAAAAGTAACTTACAGTTAAAAAAAAAAAAAGTCTGGCCAAACGCAACATAAGTTACAAATAAGCTATTCCACAATTTGATCTGGGACAGTCCAAAGGTAAGATAATTCAAGCGAGAGTTTTAGGCTCTAATAACAGAAAAAAATTGCTAAGAAAAAATAGCATCTTATGAGTCATAAGTTGATTAATCCTCAGTAAAAAAAGCCTTGAAAAAAAATATAACGGTCAGCTAAAAAGAAACATTCAACACCGAAGACGCAATACAACCCAGAGAAGAAACATTCATCACCGATGCGGTAGAGGTCAACCCAAGAAAAAGAAATCTGCTAATCTCAACATATTTGGAAACAATCGGCGAATCAAAACTTTAGAAAACCAACTACACACAGCACGATAAAGGACAAACTGAGATCATGAAACACGCAAATTTCAACATATTTAAAAAACATTCAGAGAATCAAAATAAGAAAAAATTACTAACACGCAACAACATCCGAAACAACAAAACCAATTGACCACCACCAAACAACACTAAAAGAAACACGACCCATTGTGGGCGAAGACAAAGGCCAAAACACCAAAAAAAGAGGGAAAAAAACACTCCAAACAACCACCAGATAGTGATATGCTAATATCTACTATCAATATAAGAAAAGTAATTACGTATAAAATTACTTTCATATCCTTTCTTTAATTAATTGAAATCAATTTATTTTAAGGACAATTTATTCAATTTAAAATTTCATTTTTTATTTTTTATTATTTTTATCTTTCTCTTTCTTACTTTTAAATTTTTTATTGTTTATCTCTTTCTACTTCTCTTCACTCTCTTACTTTTTCATTTTTTATTATTTTCTTATTTCATTTCTTGAACCTAGAACATCACAATTGTGTCTTAGTTTAATTTAATTGGATTACCACTTTATCTATGACAAAAAAAATTATGCATCCAATGTCGATAATAATTGTCACACTATATATACTCCCCAATCTGACTCTCTCTCTTCCTTACTTTCAATTTTTTTTTGTTCTTTTAACTTTTTTCTTTCTTTCAATGTCGATAATAATGGGGGGCGCGCGAGTAAATAATGTGGGAGGAGGCTTGCTAACTTCCACCCACATGGGAGGAAGTTAGCAAACCCCTTTAAGTGTCTGTTTGACCCGACTTTATTTTAGTTTTACTTCTCTTTTAAGTCATAAGTATGGCAAAACACATACTTTAAGAAGCTCTTATTAAAAAAAAGGACTTAATACTAATTAAAAAAATATAGAGGTTTGTCTCGACCAAAAATATAATAATATTAAAATACACAACATTAAAAAAAATTGTCCTTAAAATAAGATTACTAGTTAGCCGAGGCGGCGAGTGCGTTGAGGTGTAGAGTGGGTAAGATTTCGTTTGTTTATCTAGGTCTTTCTATTGGTGGAGATCCCGACGGTTAGGTTTCTGGGAACCGGTGTTGCAGCGCGTCAAAAAGAGATTGTCAGGTTGGAAGAGTCGTTTCTTGTCTTATGGTGGTCGGTTGGTTTTGCTCCAATCCGTTTTGACTTATATTCCAGTATACGCACTTTCTTTCTTCAAAGCTCCCACAAGTACCATATCTTCCCTTTAATCTATCTTGCTTAATTTCTTTTGGGGAAGGTGTGAGGATTCTAGGAAGTTTTCTTGGGTTAGTTGGAAATCTATTTGTCTGCGTAGGGAGTACGGAGGTTTGGGGGTCAGACGGTTGAGGGAGTTCAACGCTACTCTTCTTGGGAAGTTGTATTGGCGGATGTTGGTGGATAGAGGAAGTTTGTGGTTTAGGGTTTTGGTGGCTAGGTATGGTTCTGAGGGTGGTCGGTTGTGTGAGGGAGGGAGGAGAGGGTCAGCATGGTGGCGGAAGATTTTGAAGATTAGGGATGGGAAGGCTGGGTTAGGGGGAGGCTGGTTTGCGGAGGGAGTGGTGAGACGGGTTGGGCATGGGCGGGACACTTTGTTTTGGTCATATCCTTGGGTGGGTGGAGTTCCGCTGAGTGTGAGGTTTGGTCGTATGTTTGATTTGGCAGAGACCAAACAACACACAGTTGCTAAGATGTTTTCGTTAGGGTGGGGGACAGGAGGGAGGGTGTGGGAGTGGCGGAGACAGTTATAGGTGTGGGAGGAGGAGTTGTTGGGGGAGTGTCAAACCTTACTCCACAAGTTTTAGTTGCAAGAACAGGAGGCTGATCGATGTGTGGAGGTGGTGTTATGATCCATAGCGTGGGTACACAATCAGTGGAGCATATCAGTTATTGACCACTCAGGATGTAGTTACTTTAGATATGACAGCAGATCTTATTTGGCATAGACAAGTTCCTTTAAAAGTGTTTGTTTTTGCTTGGAGATTTTTGCGAGACAGACTACCGACGAAGACTAATTTGGTACGAAGAGATATTATTTCACTGGAGGTTCAGCAGTGTCTCAGGTTGTGGTGGCGTTGAGTCAGCTCAGCATCTTTTCCTCTCGTGTGACGTATTTGGTTCATTATGGTCGCCCCTTTGACACCATCTGCTCATTTTTCACAGTTATGCAGCGGGAGGTGGCCGGGAGCGGAGGTCATTCATGCAGCTCATATGACTGGTTTGTGTGTGGGTTATTTGGACCGAGAGAAATCAGCGCCTCTTCAGTAATTCAGTGCGCTCAATTTCACATTTGTTGGACTTGGTCATGCGACATTCGTTTTAGTGGTTGAGGTCTCAGTATCCAAGGATAGGGGGTTAATCTACATAGTTGGTGGGTGAACCCTTTGTTGTGTTTAGGTTATTGATTTTGCCGGATTATTTGTTGCGGTATTTTTTTACTCTTGATGTAAACACCTGTGACCTCTCCTAGTACACCTTGTGCTGGGGGTGGGCTTTTCCTATATATATATATATATATATCATTTTGACTTGTTAAATAAAAAACACTATGTAAAAAAAAAAATACAAAATATAAACTATATAAAAATATTTTAATCTATACTATTATTATTTAGGACCCTTTTTTCAAAAGAATTTGTCCACATGGCATCCTCACATGCATTCTTCTCCCATATCATTTTAGCAATAAATGTTATTGCTTCAAAAAAAAATCATGGCTATTAATTGATAATTTTTTTTTTGTATATTAGTAGCACCTATTTAATGATCCTTGAAACACATATAATTATTGACCTGAAATTTTTCTTGCCAATTATACATCTAACCAAAAAATACGAGTTACCCAAACAAAATTCTATGTAAATTAGTAGCTATTTTTTTTGGTATATGCACCTTTTTTTTTTGGTATATTACTAACTTTTAATTTAACCAAAAAATAAACCTTATATGATTTTTTTCTTCAAAAAAAAAAAAGAGTTACCCAAACAATTTGTAAACATATTTTTAAAAATAATATTAAAAAAAAATGCGGTTTAACCAAAAAAGTATGTTTTTTTAATAATCTATTTTTATGACAAATAATAATATATTTTTTAATACATATTTGTATATTTTTTGAATATGAATTTGTTTACTATATGTTTTTTTTGAGGAATTTTTGTTTACTGTATGAATATGAATGAATATGATTGATTAGTAATAGATGTTTGGTTGATATAAAAAAAATAATGTTTGATTATTTTATGTATCATATATACAAAAAAAAAAATGACACAGATTATTAAGAGGGTTTAGCAACTATTAATTGTGTGTCGGTTGTTAAATCATAAAACAATTCATATTATGTTGCTTATTCATAGAAATGATTTTATAAAAAAAAATAGAAATGATTTTCTCTATTAATTGTGTTTGTCGGATAAAAATAGCAATAATAAAAAACAAATAAAAATCATAATGACAATTATAAAGACACTTTTTTTTTTTTTGACAATGTAAAGACACATTTTTTAAAAAGGTTTAAAATTGATCTTGAAATCAAGGCATGTTTAAAACCGTTACATATATGGAAGCAAAATGACAGTCAAAATCCATTGAAGGAAATATCATAAATTCATTATCAAAATTAAATTTTTTTAATTTATGAATGTCTTTTAGTACCAATCTCATATAATTTCTCTTTTAATTTTATTTTGCTATAAATATAGCCTCCAACTTCATACATTTGTCACAAAGTTTTGGTAGAATGTTTGCTTTGCTCAATTTTTATTTTTTTTCGTTAATGATTCTTTCTTCTTATTTTTTTTTCTATTAATGAATTTTGTTTGTTTGTTTTTTTTGTTCTATTATCATGGTTTGTAAAGTTGGGATCAAAGTTTGAAACACAACACTTTTTTCTATTGATTTTGTTTGTTTGTTTTATTACAGTTTTGTAAAGTTGGAGATTAAGTTTGATACACATGACACAAATAAAGATCTATGATTATTTGACAATATTGATCAACTTTAGAGCACAAAATATTGCACTATACTTTTGTAGTTTATATTTTGTTTTTATAGCTTATAATTTATAGTTTAGTGTGTAAATGATTATCCATATATTTTTTTTTGACGTGATTATCATATGTTTTTGTTACTATAATTATGACCTCTAAATGCCATATAAAAGTTCTAATGCGTTTTCAACCTATGGAGCATCCTATACTATAAGACATGGTGGATAGACTATATGATGTAAGCAATTTAAATTTTCATCTAATTATTATTAGTTGTATGTGGTGATACATTTTAATATTTTGTTAATGATTATTTGAAAGTCACGTGTTTAAATAATATGTAATTTATTTTGGGCATAATTATGTTAGAATTTAGGGTTTAGGTTTTCCATCTCTATTTTTTATTTGAATCATGCCAATTGAATTTTAAGATTGTATAAAGGAACATCTAATATATGAACTCTTATAATGTACAATTATTCAAATACATGTTAAATTGATTTGGCACAAAAAATGTTTCTAACTGTTGTTTATTTTTAGAGTATGAAATATTTTAAAGTTTTTGCAGTATATTGAATAAACCATTTGTTGCACATTTTGATTCAATACAAATTTGTTTTGTTAATTAGTCGACATTAAAAAAATTACTATAATAACTTCATATTTTACATTTGTATTTAATAAAAATTTGAATTTCACATTTAATTTTCAACTGTTTAAGGAAATTCTATGAGATTTTATTGGAACGAGTAATTATGATTGTGATAAAACAAGCAATAAATTTCAATAATTACCAATAACTTAGAGTATTTTCCTTAAAATAAATGTAAACCAATTAAATTTTAAAAAAATAAAACTCATCTATATATATATATATATATATATATATATATTATTTGAGATCTTTTTTTCCAAGGTCTAATGTACACATGGCAATCTCTAAGCCTTCCTCTTCTCTCATTCATTTGCTCTTAAATGCTATTGTTAAATGTAATAGAAAAATGCTAGTGTTAAAACAATCAATTTTAAATGGTAATTATGACACCAGAGAAAATTTGGAAATTTTAAATTGTAAATGTTTTTTCATACAAATTTTTATATCGATTGTTTAATGGAGTCAATGTATAATTCATGACATAATTACTCCATTAATTAAGGTTAATTTTTTTGAGTAATAATTAGGGTAGATTTTTAAAAACAACACTTTCTCACTCTAATCTCCTCAGGTTCCTTCTTCAGTATTTCCGTCGACAGTTTCCAGTGTGCACCACTTCGCGAGACTTTCTTCAATCAACCATTTTTCACGATCCTCTCCCCTTCCCTCTCGCAACCTTTTATGATCCGTGTTTTATCTCTCTTGCGCGACCCTCCTTTGTCTATCGTCTCACTAAAATGACCATAATCTATCTCAATACTTGCTCCAGCAAACTTTTCGAATATTCTTTTGCAATCTTCATGGTGAATATGGTGAATGAAGTAGTTGCAGTATTTATTCTTTTTAATCTTATTTTTTAAAAAAGCCTGAAATTTTGATCCATAATTCAATTATTTGCTCTCTTAAAATTAATCATCATGTTTGCAGGATATTTCTCACTTTCTCATCTCAAAATGTGGATTTCAATGGAGGGATGTTCTTGATTACACGTAATTACATTATATAGTTCTTGCTTTATTTAAAAGTTGCTCTTATGATTTGTTAATTTTTAGACATAAGTCACATAACATATTTTTGGATCTACTCTTTTTAGACAGGAAAACAATACACTATATCATGACGGGAAAACAAAACAAACAAAGTCGCACTAAAACGACAAAATCAAAAGACTAAATATATGTGTAAATCACATTTATTTAACAAAAAGAGATCAAGAAATGATTGGATTGACCCTAAATATTGAAATTTCTTCAAAGTTATTTTTTTAGGTCATACTAACCAATGCTAAAGATTGAAATATTCTCTTAAAATTCATAAATTATTCATTATCAAAATTAAATATTATTTTCAAAAAAAGTTGTACCTTTAAATATGATGGAGATATGGTTTATTTTACTACATGATATCCTTCTTTAAAGAGATTATGTGTCTATAATTTTAAAAAATTAAATGAAGATTTTTTTTAAAAAATTATCTTTAATCAAGTGCTAATTATGCAGTCAAACAATAACTTGCAGAAAAAATATTGCTCACCTGTGTCAATTTGAAGAAAAATGGAATTAAACAATGACAGGATTTAAGTTACCTATGTCATTTTTTAAATGGGAATCTGATGGTAATAGTCATGATGGAAAAAAATGTTAGTTTTTTTTTATTGTTTGTATATATTTTTTTATAATGTTTGATGCTACGTTCTTCATTCCACAATGATAGTAACCGAACAACACCCTTTAATTTATGCAATTTCAAGTGTTTTTCAATCACTTGAAGACATTGAGAATGGAGAGAGAGGAAAAAAATATGGGAACGAGGGAGAAGAACGGGAAGAGAGAATAGTAGATTTGTTGAATTGTCTTTAATTTTTTTGTTGATTTTCAAAGGGAAGATGAGATTCATAATACTCCCTCCGTTCTTTTTTAACTGTCGTTTGAGAAATTTGTGTACTTTTCATAATATTAATATATAATAGCAAATATTAACATATAAAGATTTTTTTTTTGTAATTTAGATAGAACCTAGCTATATTTTTAAATTTATATGAGGACTATATATTTTTTAAAAAATTATACGAGTCTTTTTTAGTTATAATTTATATGGGGATGGTACATTTATGTATATATTAATATGGAGACTATATTTTTATTCATATATTTCAAAGAAACATGATTTTTATTTGAAGGGCATTGATGTGAAATTAAATGATTAAATAATATAAAGTATATTCGAGTAATTTTTATGTTATTATTGTTTCATATTTATTTTACTATAAATATTTTGAGATTGAATTGGCTTTTTTTTATTTTTTTAGGAGCTTCTTTTATAAAATGTATAAAAATATAGTTTTATAACGTATATTTAAAAGTCAATAAATCTACAAACGTATTTTTTCCGTGCATTTGCACGGGCTCATAATCTAGTTTAAAATGTAAATACACAAGTTAAATTATGTCTGTGTTTGAGCCGTTCCTTTTGTAACAAAGAGTCTTGGGTTAAAACTACTCATGGTTGCGTTTTACTTTTTGATGGTTTTATTTATTAATTATATTTTGTAATGTAAAAAATTTCTCTACTTATAAAATCATGTCACTTTCTATATGAAACTCTTTAACAATTTTATGGGTTTATCTTGTGTCTTTTTTTTCTGGTACAAATCTTGTGTTTTTAATTGTGAGCCGAATATATCTTGGATATTATTAGCAGTATTTCTTAGTTTAGCCTGCAGTTTGGTGAACTAGTGTGTGTATGTATGTATGTTTTGTTTGTTATTCTCATTTTTTAGTATTCTCATTTTTTTAATTGGTTGAAATAAATATGGGTCTCTCACATTAGAAATAAGTATTATATAAAGTGGTGAGATTAATATAATTTTCTTCAATTAGAAAGTAAATGTTAAAAGAGAGTATTGCTATTTTGTTTGTGTAAGGCCTCCCTAGCTTATTCTCCAAACAAGTTCACCTCCTTCTCTTTGCAACCATGCAGATCTCTCATCTCTATATCTCCATCTCTATCGGGAGCACCATCTCTCATCTCCATCACTATCCGGAATAGATTGTCTCCCATCAAATGGCGGACTAGAGGTGGCCCACGCCTGCAAAATGAGAAACTACTAAAATACCCTCGGTAAAATTACAAGTGTATACTTCACATATTTGTTTGGGAATTAAATATTCAAATTAAAGCATAGCCTAGCTCATAATGAGTCATTTACAAAAATATCAACAATATTTTGGTTTATTACGGGACAACTCAAGATGTTCATATCAATCTACCGTTTTTTATAATTATAATATTAAGTTAAAGGGTTTAATATTGTTGATTGCAACTTTTGCATTTAGTTATGTTTCTTTTAAGAAAAAAATCAATTTGAATTCGTAGAAGGGTTTGAACTCGCGTCCTACAAGACCAAAACATTCTCTTAAACCGTCAAAGCAAATATATTGTTTAAAACTTAATTATTTTTCATATATATACAAACTCACCAACTAATTTTGACGGATAAAACATAATTGTTTTAGAAAAAAATTAAATACAAAAATTTTCAATTAAAAACAATCGTTCTATTTTCAATATATATAAAACTTATTTTTTTTTGTTTTAAATTTTTTTGGTACATCGAAAATATAAATTGCTCCCGCCACGAATCGAGCTAGACTTCTCCCTACTCAACTCATATGTCCCCCAACTCTTAATAATAGTCAAATTTATGCAAATATATTTCAAAATCAATTATTGATGATTTCTAGTACAAGTAGAATATTATTAAATAATTTGCAGTATAATTTTTGTATATAATTTATTCATAAAAAAATTTAATGACCAAAAAATAAAAAATCACTTACCGAATTTTTTTTGAATAGATTAAATTTAATTGGACAAAAATATGAGGGGAGAGAATCAGGACAAATTTTTTTTCACTTCCATTTTCATATTTATGCTTTTATACTTTTCTTTTTGTTTATGCTTTTCTACTTTTGCACTTTTTCTTTATCTTTTGTCTTCCCAATTTTTTTTTGACTAACTTTTGTCTTCCCAATTGATTCATGCGCGTTAGTACAATCACATAAAGAAATTAGTTTTTCCTTTCTTTATGCACTTCTTCTTTTTTCTTTTTATGCTTTTTAGGTCATGTGTAGAAAAAAAAATCTGGTTTGGTTGAAGAAATTAAGAAATTTGGTTAATATCTTCTTTTTGTTTTGGTTACAATAATATTAGTATGAAGTTTCTATTGCCGTAAGTGATAACTAATCTCCGTCGGAGAATTTGTAAGACACAAAAGGTGGGTTCTTTCTTTCCAATTGAATTTTCTTCATATATATGAGCCAAGAATCGAACCTTTGATCACATACTTATGCCGATCAAGACTAACACTTGGACCAATTCATTGTTGGTAACTTGGTTAATATCTTTATTTGGCTATGTTTTGGATATTTATTTTATGCATTTTTCATGATTAATTTGATTTTGATAATTATAAATTTTATTGATTTTTTTTTGAGGTAATAAATTTATACGATGTAGTTTTGATAATTTAAATTGTTTAAAATAATTATCATTTTATTGAAATAATATTAAAAGTATTTTTATATGATTAAAATTTTGTTATGTGTATATAGTGCAATCAAAAGTTGTCATATCACTTACTGTCAAAAAAACAAAGTTGTCACTCATTTGTCCAATATTATTGTTATATCTACTAATTATATTTTTACAAAATTAAACACACTCTTACTATAATTTGAAGGAAAAAGAAAAGAGTTTACGATAGAAATAATTAAAATGTGAGATTAAGATAGCAAAACGTATAAACATGGACCATACTATCCAAGAGTGCATCACACTATCCAATAGTAAATGCACTAGCAACAAAAATTGAGATTAAAAGAGACTTACAAAAATAGGAGAAAGTTAACATACTATTTTATTTACAAAATTAGTATACGCGCGCTTCCCATTGCTCCCCTCCCCCCCAGCGCGCGCCCCCCAAAATCTCCATGGGTCATAGTTGCTAACCTTGACCCACATGGTCAATGTTAGCATTCCCCAAATTTATATATATATATATATATATATATATATATATATATATATATATATATATATAAAAGATAATTACATATGTATCGAAGGTAAACGGGCAACAAACTGCACTGCTATTCTTTTTTGAATTGCAAAACCAATTAGCTTAAAGACCACATTTACAGATTTAGGAGACACGACATTGTTCTGCATGACTTTTTGAACTCTATTTAGAAGATTAACAGCATCTGGAGCCAAAAAGCCAAAAGTGTTAAAAGCAAAAGGTATAAAAACATGTTGATTGTCAGAACACGTTTTTTCATGTTTTGTCACTTTGCTTGAAGCGGCCTTGAGTGCCGCCTATCTAACAATGAAACTCGCAGTCTCTAATCCTACAAGTGGAGAAAGTCAACACATGCATGTTTTCCTCCTACCCATCCATATATCAAAACATACATCAGGTGGCCTAAATGTCGATCTCTTGTCATGTGGGTCAGTCAATAAATTTACAGGTGCCTCTTTCTTCACTGATACTCCTGCACGTCGAAGAACATCAACAAGAACATCTCTCACGAAATCATGTCGGTATTTGAAGTCTGAAAGCTCTCTACAATGCAGTGCGTGCTCTCCAAGAAAATTATATATCTATAATTTTTCTTTTGAAAACTAGCTATGCGGTCCAAGGAACGACATTAATTTAAGTATTGTTAATAGTTGTTTTAATCAAAAGGTGAAATTATTATTTATTTTATACAATTGTGCGTGAATCGAGGTTCGAACCCTAATACGTTTAATTATTCACCTATGGGAGAGATCGAACTATAATCCTCCTTATCAAGTCTAAAGTCAATCATCACTGAGTCAACTAACATGTGTTCATGTTTTATTTGTTAGATATACTCTTTTTTTAACACTTTTTCTAGCATTCATTCCATAATTAATTGGTTGAAATAAATATTGGCCAATCACAATAGAATTAGATTTCATATAAAATGATGGACATGTATGATATTTTTTTTGGCTTCAAAAAATGTAATATATTTTTTCAAATTAAAAAGTGAGTGTTAGATAGAGAGAATATATATTCAAATAAAAATATTGCTAACTCCTCATTTTTTGTTCACATATACTATCACTAAAATTTGGAAGAAAAAAATAGTTTAGGATAGAATTAGCGTATAAATAACTATCCAAGATTTGAAAATAAGAAAACTTTTATAAGTTGATTTAAAAACGTGAGATTAAGTTGCTTTGGTAGTAGTGTATCACATAAATGGGATGACTATGGTTCGAACTTTTGTTCCGTATATATTATGCGGTGTTTAACCAATTTAGATAAGCTTATAAAACAACTTTAAAAAAAATTATAATTTATAAATTATAATTTATAAAATTAAGGTAGCTAGATTTATTGTAATTCTAATATATACACTGTAATATCAAACATACACTAAAATATAGCAAAACTTATAATCGTGGATCGCTCCATTAAAATAAGATAAAGTAGATGTGGACATGCCTAAAAAAAAATGTAGATGTGGACAACACAACCCAAAAGTAATTGCACTAGCAACAAAATCTGAAATAATGAGATTTAAAAAGAAGTTAATATTTTGATATTTAATTTATATTGTTGAATACGATATATTATAGGTAAAATTTAATGTCATGTTATATATTTAAATTCATTTATATTTAAAAAAATTATATTTTAAATTTATTTTGTAACAAAAAAAAATAGTGCATCATATTGTATATGGTACACAAGGTTTTTTTTTTGAACGGCAAATACTATTAATATAACAGATCTCTGCTCAATACGAACATAGACCGGTAAAAAAGGAGTTTATAAAACAAAAGCGCCGAAAAAGACGAGCACCAATGAAAAGACTAAAACCTACACTACCAAAAAGAAGACCACTTCGTTCTAATCTCATTCTTAGAAGACACTCCTCAACTATCAAACCACTAAAGAGACCTTAACCCGACCCAAAAAAATGTCACTAGACACTAACTCTGAATCTCGAATCAAAAGGGATCAGCCCATCATATTCCAAAGAACAACTCCTTGAGTCAAAAGTTGAAAGGGCTACGGTAGAGAGAGTCTAGGTAGATAAAATTTCAGTTTGCAAACCTCCTCCTAAAGGTCGACACTGACGCGCTAAAGAAAATTGTAAATCTCAACAGATTTGATCACTATTAGAAATTCGAAAAAAGTTCTGCAAATCTCAATAGATTTGAACACGGTCAGAATCAAGTATATACCAAAGCAGACAAAACACACACATAAGACATCAACCACACCCTGATAACACCGAAATCCCCACATCACACCAAGAATATGCATAAACTATTAGAATTGTGAGGCCTATACTCAACCACAAAAGTTAGCTTGAGAGTTGAGGTTTGCACTACATTTATAAAGATTATGTATGTCATATCTCTAGCCAATGTAGGACTTCTAACACCCCTCACGTGCAAGACTAAACAAGCTGGAATGTGAAATCAACAGCAACGGGTGGCCTAAGATATATAGACTCTGATACCATATTAGAATTTGAAGAGTCTATAATCAACCACAAAAACTAACTTGAGAGTTAAAATTTATACTGCATTTATAAAAAATATCTATGTCATATATCTAGCCAATGTGAAACTTGTAACAAAAATCACAAATTCACCACCACAAGAATGCCAACACCACACTACAAGACCACCAATACCACACCACACCATAGAACTGATGCAATCCATATGCAGCCACAAAGAGAGGCATATGGTGCACAAGTTGGGGATTTCACTATAACGAATACGAATTTTGCTAGATTCAACATTGGATTGAAAATATATATCATATAGATAATCTACGCAAAATTTAAAATAAAAAATTGAAAATTATTTGATATGTTATTGAGACCCAGCATATAAATTTTTATTAAATATCATTAATTTTGATGGGTTTTAATAACATATCAAATGATTTTTAATTTTTAAAAATTTATGCATCAATGATCTATATAATTTAAAATTTCAATCTAACAAAATTTTTAACAAAATTCATATTCATTATAATGAAATCAACGTATGCACTATACACATAAACAATATGATATACTTATGCATGGTATAGCATTGACATTGACATGCCTTCTATATATCAGAATTCGTGTCCCACAAGTGGTCCACATTTGTCCATATTTATATCTCCTAAGTTTTTCAAATTCACAACCAAAGTTATACTCGTTACTGTAGCAAGCAACAAGAAAAATGGCAGAAACAAAGTTGAGCTTCAAAGATAAAAGATGGTCACTCCAAGGAATGACAGCTCTAGTAACTGGTGGAACCAGAGGCATAGGGTCAGTTATCTAATGCAAATATATTAATTCATTATGTGAAATAATTTACTTGCTCTAATTATTATTATTTTAAAAAAACTATACAACTTAATGATCGATTAATTTGATAAATCGAATTTCATCGTTCATTTGAGGAGTCCATTTAAAGTTAGATTTTCCCTGATTATTATTATAAAAAATTATTAGATTTATTCAATAATAGATGTATTTAAGACTTAAGGGGTGTTGTTGAGCGGTTGGGGCTCATCCTCCCTTAACCAAAGGTCGAGGGTTCGATCCTCACCTTGGGTATGGATCAGCTTTAAATCCTTGGGTCAGCTATCCCACCCATCGAGGTGCCTCCAATCTAGCGAGAGTTAGTCACTGCGTTCGGCGGTAGATACCCCGGTCTCGAAAAAAAAAATATTTAAAGTACTATTTAACTTTTATGTTAATTATTTTTATTTTATTTTTTTTTGGTTGTGAATAATCAGGCATGCAATTGTTGAAGAGTTGGCTGAATTTGGAGCAAGGGTGCATGTATGTGCAAGAAATGAAGAAGATATTAACAAGTGTTTGGAAGAGTGGAAAAGCAAAGGATTTAGTGTGACAGGGTCAACTTGTGATGTGTTATTCCGTGACCAACGTGAAAAATTAATGGAAACTGTTGCTTCTGTCTTTGATGGAAAACTCAATATTCTAGTAAGATCTCATTGTGGTTCAAATTAAATTAGACTTGGAAAATAAATTAACATAAAAAATAAGGTCAACATTTCATTACTCCGAAGCTTATTTGAATACCGGTATTTCACAGACAAAATTATATTCGATCAACTCTAAAATATTTAAACTTACTTAAATTTTATTCTTCTTTGTTGTCCTTTGGGAGAGTTCTTTCGGTACTTTATTCTTTATTTATGGTTTTAGTACCTCTTGTACTTTTTTCGATTTATATATATATACTCATCTTTGCGGTTTAAAACAATTGGTTTTTGTTATCAAGATTTATGCAATTAAATTCATTCAAAATATGAAGTTGGGATCACTTTAATTTTTTTTAAAATGAATAATTGATACACTCATCTTCAAATTGGGTTTTTAATTCACCCAATTAAAAATTGTTCTAAATTTTAGGCTTTCATTTCATTTAATAATTATTTTTTATGATTTAACATATTTATTTATTACACGACAATGTTTATGGTCACACTGAATTTTCGTTTATCTTCCTGTATAACCTTGCATTTGGGTTGGCCTTGAAATGTTGAAGCTTTGTATTAACAAAATTGTGTGTTCAAAATCAAGGTTCAAGTTGCACCTCAAAAGAAACACAACCAAATAAAATGGACTTTCATTCTTAAGAGACTAAACTGAAACTTAAAATTAAATTAAAAGATTATATATATTTAATCAAAGTTTTATAATTTGATTATATATACTCCTACTTATTTGATTTTTTGATAAGTGAACTTCTCCAACTATTAGGTAAACAATGCTGGAAAATTTACTCCTAGAGCTATCATAGACAATAGTATTGAAGATCTAACAACTACAATTTGTACCAATTTTGTGTCTGGTTACCATTTGTGTCAACTTGCACACCCACTTCTCAAAGCATCTGGATATGGAAGTGTAGTTTTCATATCCTCAATTTCAAGTCTCACAGCCTTGCCCTTTTGTTCTGCCTATGCGGCCTCTAAAGGTATATTTACTTATCTCTGTAAATACTTATATAGTAAGTGTTTTATGAGTTTAACTCTGTTGTTAGAGATATCGTAGTTTGTTTATAGGAGTCATAATTTAATTAAATCTGAATGCTTATTTATTCACTTTTAAAAATAAAATTTAATTACTAAATTATTTGACAAAAATGTATGTAGGAGCTATGAATCGATTCACTAAGAACTTAGCATTGGAATGGGCAAAGGATAACATTCGAGCTAATAGTGTGGCACCAGGACCTATCAAGACCGTACTTTTGGAGGATGCTATGGTATGCTAAATTTAATCTAGTCATCTCATAAATTGGGTGCTTCTATATTTATTTATTTTTATACTTTTAAATTGATGACTTTATTTTATAAGTTGGGTGAGAATAGATCAAATCGGTCTACAATCTTATGGTCTAGCCTATATAGGTTTAGGTCAGACTAAATTTTTTTAATAGAGCATCCTATAAGATTTTTTTTATAAGTTTATTTAGCTAAAAGGCTAAACTATAGACCGTAACAAAAGCCTTTTAAATCTACTAAGCCAACTTATATAAATAAATATTAACAATATTTTTATTACTTTTAATTTAATAATAATAATTTTTTGCATATATAAATGAATAGTTATAACTTAGAATTGAAATATGATGTATATATAGTCAAATTCTTTAAAGTATAATGTGAAATATCAAAAATGAGTTTAATCTTAGTTGATATGATTAATCTATTAAATATAAATATAATTATTTATTTAAATATATTTATATGAAATAGACTTTTAAACATGATACAGACTAACAGGCAAGACTAGACTTTTCAAAAGTCAAACTCAGACCTAAAAATCAGACATATAAGGCTACGAGTCAGATTTAAACCTTTAATTTTTTTTGACAAGTCATACTCAGAGTTGACAAATCTTATCTTAACTCAGTCTAATCTATTCCCACCTTATATATTTATAAGTTGAGTTGACTCTAACAATATTGTTAGATTGAACATATTCTTCACTTGGGTTTAAATATGAAATATTATAGCGCATGAAATTTTAACCAACATTAATTGTCATTTTCGTCCATAAAATATTTGTACATTAATTGTGGAGTATGATTATAATCTCAATTTTAATTTATTCTTGTTACAGAAATTATCTGAGAAAGTGGTGAATGCTTTAGAAGAAGTTGTGTCCCAAACGCCTGATGGTCGTTTTGGCGAAACCAAAGATACCTCAGGATTGGTTGCTTTTCTATGTCTTCCAGCTTCTTCCCACATAACCGGACAAATTATAGCTATAGATGGAGGTTTCACTATTTAAGTTTCTTAGTATGATTTTAAATTAAAATAAGTTAAGACTGCTTGGTCTAACATGAAGTTGTTTAAGTTGTGTTGGGTGTATTACGTATGAATAACACCGTCACTGAATATAAATTTTATAAAATTTACTGTTGAATAGAAAGTTTATATGAATGATCTTCATTCATATAAACTTTCTATTCAACAGTAAATTTTATAAAATTTATATTCGTTATGATATTATTTACAAGTGGTGCATCGTGCCGGCCCTAGTGTCACCAAAACTTTCTTCTTAGTTTTGTTTTCAAAAGGGGTAATTTTGAGTCTTTTCTTGATCCAAAATCACCTCTGTGTATCGTTTTCTTCTCCTTTTAATCCAAATAAGTGATCATCACATCGATTAGTTTTTCTTTTGAGTTTTCGTCGTCTCAGTGCGACGATTGTTGGTTTTTCCGTCTTGTGCGGTGTTTTGTTTTCCCGTCTTGTGCGGTGTTTATTGGTTCGGATAGAAAGATCAACGTTGATCAGCTACGAATTCAACCAGTGATCAGTTCCTCAACGATGCAGATCCAAAAGCATAGATATTCCGGTTACTTTATGTTTATCACATTATTTGTAGGCAAGATTATGCCGTTTTATGCTATTAACTTGGATGATGTGAGTTTGTTTGCAGATTCGTACTTTTTAGTTTTTAGCGGTGTTGAATTTGTATCAGTATTTGATGTACTCTGTCTACTTGAATGAATGAACTTTATTTTTGTCAAAAAAAAAAAGTGGTGCATCGTGCACCACTTAAGTCACTCTTTCACGTATATTAGGCTCCGTTTGGCCTGGCTTTTCTACTTTTTCTCTTCTCCTTAAACGAAATAGAGAAGTTTAAAATTGAATTTAATCAGATTTCTTCTTAAAAGTATTAGAGAAAATAAACTAAAGAAATAAAAGATAAAGAAAAGTAGAGTCAAACACAATTTTTTCTTTCTTTACTATTTTTAAGGAGAAGAAAAAAAGTAGAAAATAAGCCGGGCTAAATAGAGCCTTAGTCATGACCAGTTCAGACAAAATAGTTATTTAGTTAAGGTGATTTTTCGTAAGTTTGAAATTTAAAAATTATTAGTAGTTGTTTCGAAATAACTAGCAATCAAGTTAGATGTTATTTTTTAATCGGACAGTTTAGTGGTTATAATTCTACATTTTCGTGAATTTGGGGTTATTGCATATGATGTCTATTGTATGAACATGACTTTGGTTGTGGTATTTTATTTCTAACAATAACCAATAAGTAATAGCAAATAATTCAAAAGAAAATAATCTATTGAGTAATAATCAACATTTTCTCAAGCATTTGCACTTGATGAATATGATAGTATTAAATTGAGTTCATCTATGAAAAAAATTAAAAAAAAATTGAACGAAAGAGTTCATGAAGTCAACTAAAGCTGAACTCGTAACTCTAAATGCGGTTCCATTTAGCAATTCGATTTTTAGGTTATTTTAACAACTTTAAGCTATAGTCTATTCCTTTGAAGTACATATTATAAGAATTTATTTTCGATGTTTATATAGTTTTATTTTGATTTAAAATTACATACTAAAATATGTACTATAATTATGGTTAATTTTTGACAATTAACATAAAAATTATTAAGTGTATCAAATGGTTTTGACATACTATTAGTATTTGACAATAACAATAATAATTTCATTGTTCTTTTATTTTATTAGAAACCATAATATCTTCTATTAATATTTTTGAGGTATCGAAACTATTAGACCATACTAATGGTTTCAGTTTATAACATCCTGAAACCATTTAACAATATTATAATGGTTTCAAATATCTATTTTATGATTTCTGTCATAATTATTATTTAAAACTTTATTAAGAACCATATCATCTTGTATTAATATTTGACACAATGTTTTATTATTTTTGGGGTATCAAAACCATTAGGCCATACTACTACTGGTTTCAGTTTATAACAACTTGAAACCATTTAACAATATTAATGGTTTCAAATATCTATTTTATGATTTCAGTTATAATCATTATTTAAAATCATTTAACAATAATAGTTTGATTGTTATTTTACCGTTTTTTCCTAGATTTAACAATAATGATTTAACACTACCGTTTATAAAATTATATTTTTATCTCTTTTAATTAGAATCTTGTAAACAAACTTTTAAATCATATTTATTTGTTTAATGGTATTTTTAAGATGAGCCTTAAACAAACAATTTCCTCGACATTTTTGTTTAAAAAATTGAAATTGTTGAAACCACATATCTTTTCAGTATTTTACTCTAATTTTTAATAAAAAAATACAAAATGCACTAAAAGTTCATGTGGATATGAGACGAGACGAAAATATTTAAACATGATTAGGTATGGAGTTAGAGTTCTATTTTTACCACAATTGGATGGCGGGTACGGGAGTGGTGTCACCACTTATAAGTGAGGGAGTGAAATACTAAATTCTTCTTTGAATTTCTTAATTTGTTAAATACTCTTTTGAAATTTTAAAAATGGCAAATACACTCTGAAATTGTAAAATGTCAATCAAATAGCCCCTTCCTCCGTTTACTCCGTTTATTTCTATGACATGGGTGTTAACTGCATACGTGGTACCTGCCAGCGTGGCACCACGTCACATGAGGGGTAAGTAATTGATCTGGATACACGTTACTGGAGGGTAATAGACTAAAATTTGCAAAATCAGGGGGCTAAACTTAATGGTATTCTGGTCAATTAGCCCATTGATTTTCCAAATTTTAGTCAATTACCCTCCTCTCATGTGACGTGGTGCGACGTTGGCAGGTGTCACATATGCAGTTAACGACCATGTCATCAAAATAGATGGAGTAAAGGGAACAGGGGCAATTTGATTGACATTTTATAATTTCAGGGACGGATTCAGAAATTTTAATAAGTGAGGTCAAAATTATAACAAAAACAAATTCTACGAAAATATATGTTTATTATATTTTTTGTTCAGGGTTATAAGTTGTTATTTAAATCAATGTAATAATTACAACTTTTTTATACAATTGTTGAATGTGAAGTAATTTATGTTTAAATATTTCAACTCTTAAAGATAAATAAGTAGGCATACTAGCTAGGGTTCAAACCCCGATCCTACACATTAATTCTTTTGATTTTTTTAAATCAATTCTCTTAAAACACTCATTAGTATTTTTATTAATTTTATAATTATAATTTGTTTTAGTGTAATGAATTGACTATGCAGAGACAAGAGGAATGCTAACAACACTCTCTCTTTTGAACACTCTCTAATAGTCTTTTTCTAATTTGCTAAAATTCATGTGGGTCATTCACTTTAAAAATAGATCCACATAAAATAGTGAGACCCATGATGACTCTTGTCATTACATTATTTTAAGGTCACTTTAATGGTGTTTAGAAGTGGTTTTGAAGAGGTTTTATCATGCGAGGTATAAAATAAGAAGATATGCAAAGCATGTATTGAAAGAGCTTGAATCACAAGAAAAAAAAAATGAAAATTTTGAGCTTTTTAAGCTGCCTTTTGCGTCCAACACATGAAGCTTTGCGTCCAGCGCAACCCACGCATAATGGGTTTGTTAGGTCCTGGTTTCTGCGTCCCACACAGGAGAGATGGCATCCGACGCAGCAAGAATAGTGTCCAACGCAAAGGATGGACCAAAATACCATTGTTGGAGCTTGAAGAACATGAATTGAAGATTGGAAAACATGGATTAAAGTTTAGGTATAAGATTGAAGTCTTAATTCCACTAGTTTCTTCATGTATTTCATCTCAAACTCTCTTGCACTTCTTGTAATAATGAATTTCTATACTTTTTGGATTGGGTTTTGTAATGAGGATCTAGTATAAATCTATGGTTTATGTTAGTTTATCATTAATTCTTTTGTGATTGATTCAATTTACCATATCATTAATCTTGTGCTTTATGCTTCATGAGTGTTGACGAATGTTCATGTATGCTTTTAAATTCATGCTTGCTAAAAGATTAGATGTATGAATTGGACTTAGATTAATGAATGAATCTTGTAACTTGCCTGGAGATAGGATATTAGGGATTGAGACTAAGGATTTAACAAACCTGAATGCCTATGTTAGCTTGAAATTGGCCTTAAGAGATAAGGCAATTTGAGTGTAACATAGTGAGTTATATGACTATGAGAGTGGATGTAACGATGTGTTAAATTGTCTTGGTAATTAAATGAATCATTTAAAGAGAATTAATGTCTAACATCATAGTGAAGTACTAGTGATTCAAAGCGAAACCCAATCGCCTTATAACTATTCGATAAAAGTTTAAATTTAGTTTTAAACAAGTTTTATGAACAAATTTCCCCTATTTGTCTTTTATTTCCTTTTAACATTTGTTTAATTGTTTGGTTCAAAGATAAAATCAATCCTCGTAGATACGATATCTTAATTACTACTTGGCGATAATTGTATACTTGCAATTTATCTATCAAGTTTTTGACGTTGTTGCCGGCGATTGTCAATTCACTTTGGCAAGGCAATCAACCAATTTTTCTTTGTTTTTCTTTACTTTTGTTAAATTTGAATGAAAAAATATCATCATAGCTTTACTTTTTTGTTTTCTTGTATAGTGCAATTGCTATTTAGGTATTGTTTGTTTGTGTTTATGCAAGGTACTTTCTCCAGACCTCTTTACTTTGATGAGGAAATTGAAAGAACCGCAAAGACCAAATAAAAAGGCGGTGAGATTAGCCAAAGGAGCCGCTAGAGTAGCAAGGCTTAATCAAGAAACACTTGAAGAAGAGGATTCTAGTTTGAAAACGTTATAGAAGAACAAGTTAAAATGGGGGACAATCCACCACCAGCACCACTTCCCCCTCCAAGAAATGTAATATTTATCAATGAAGTAAGAAATTTTGCAACCCCTGACTTTGGGTTTTTTGTTATGCTATGCACAAAGATATCTGAACTTTTCAAATTTGAGTCTGAAGAAGCCAAAAATTGTCTTTGATCCACTACATTGTCATGTCAAGTATACTTGTGCGTGTAAGGAGAGTCACTGCATCTGTCTTCAAAAATTTGGGTCCTCCAAAATTTCATATTGGTCTACTAAAATTTAATTTATGTGAATTTTATATTTGCTGTTTTACTACTAAAAAAATTAATCTTTATTCATTTCTTTTTTAATTTAATAATTAAGTTTAATTAATAGACATATTCTTAATTTTATAAATAAATTTGTGACTTATTGTTATTTATTTTACAAATTACAACTTTCACTTCATTTTCAAGACTCCATTTTTATGATGAGAATAAATTCTAGAATAAATTACAACTTTCACTTCATTTTTTTCTCTAATAAAAAAACTCAAATAAATTATTCCCTTTTGTCTTAATTATCACTGTATTTAAAAAATAATTTTTACTTATAATTTAGGTTAGAGAAAATACCATATTGTAAGTGGTATATTCAAGGGACATTACATAAAAAATATAAAAAGATTAAAAACTAAACAATTAGGAAGATTTCTCTATCCTCCCTCCATCATTCTTTTTTTCTCCTAACTATCGTTTTTGCTCTTAGGAGGTATTTAAGTAAAATTCGGGACATAGATCCCGAAATAAAGTTCAAGATGTAGAATCCGAAATTTGTGCGGAGGTTTGGGGGTACAGACACTCTTCGGGAACTAGAACACGAAATGGTACAAGTTTCCAAAACTTGCACCATTTTGGGTTTTAGATTCCGAAATGGTGTCTACATCTCCCAAAACTCTGCACAAACTTCAGGTGAGTATAGGCATCATTTCAAGATATAGAACTTGAAAATAATTCCTGTATACCCCAAAATTCCGCACAAATTTCAGGTTCTATATCCCAAACCTTATTTTAAAATGTACGTATCAAATTCAAGGATAATTTAAAATTTTAAAGGATTATAGAGAATCATAAAAGATTGATAGAGAAATTTTCTACAATTAGTCAACTAGTACTACAACACAAAACCATTTTCTCCAACAAAGAAAAAAAATGAAAACCATCAACTAGTAATCTAAGATAACAATATGCTGTTTAAAACCCGATCTTATCCTTCTCTTAATTTTTTGTCTTTTAGTTTACTATAACTGTTTTTATTAAGGGCAATTTGGTATTAAAATGCTTACTTTTCATATAGAGCTCAATAGACTGCCTTTTTATTTAATTTACTGCTTTGCCCTTTAACTGATAAAGTAAGAGATAGAAAAAAGCAATGTCAGGAAGGTATTAAAATGCTTACTTTTCATATAGAGCTCAATAGACTGCCTTTTTATTTAATTTACTGCTTTGCCCTTTAACTGATAAAGTAAGAGATAGAAAAAAGCAATGTCAGGAAGGTATTAAAATGCTTACTTTTCATATAGAGCTCAATAGACTGCCTTTTTATTTAATTTACTGCTTTGCCCTTTAACTGATAAAGTAAGAGATAGAAAAAAGCAATGTCGAAGCAATGTCACCTGCAAAATCACATTTCTCAATTTCAGATCTCACTCTCTCTTCTCTCCCTCACGCTCTCTTTCTTCCTCTCCCTAACCAAAACAGAGAAGAAAACATAGAAACACATTTGGAGAAAGAAGTAGATTCATGGGAGAAGAATGCACGGGAGGAATAACAAGTACATGGGTTAGTGATGAATGCTTTTTTCCTCTATAATCATTTCTCTTTACCCTCAAATTTAGGGTTTCTCCTTCATCTCTAACACTTTATGTTGTTCTATTTTGGTTTTATATATGCACATCATGTGTTTGATAAAATGTTTTAGATTTTCATTTGCTTTTCCATGTTGTGTTCTTAGTATACAAGTTGCTAAGAAATCTATGGAAGGTGAAATATTTTGATTTCATGGAAGGTCAGAGTTGAAGCAGGGGAAACGGAAAATGGAACAAGAATTGAAGCAGGTCTGAAAACATTGATTTCATTGAAGGTGATATTTTGGTATTTTAAGGTGAGATTTTGGTATTTGTATCAATTGATATAGTTGCAGATTTTTTCTTTTCATATATTGTACAAGACCATGTATGCAAGTTTGTTGTTTTTTTTAAGGATGAACCAACACATAAGAAGGAAGAACAAATTCAAGGGTTAATACAACAAAATCAAACCTGTTATTCATCTTACATTTTGCTTAGGTAATGAAGTTTCTTTATAGTCAATTGTGATTTTTTATGGAAATTGATTTGGCTTTAGTTCCACAATGAGAAATGATTTTTTGGGAACTGTTTTGGCTTATGTGAATGTGAGATCCTTGATTAGTATTATTGTTTTATTTTCGTCGACTAATTGTGAAAAATGTGTATCACTTTCATTCATTCTTACTATTATGTTTTATTTTCATGGACTAATTGTGAAGTTTGCAATGTTGACATTCTCCTTGAGAGTGTTACTCCAAAATTACTAAATCCTATTGGAATTGCTATCAAGGAAAAATTATGCAAAATGAAAGGTACACTAATACTGCTTTTTTAATTCTGCAAAATTATGCAAAATTTCTAATTCTGACGTGGTCAAGGCCGCTTATCTCATGCATTCCTCCTCTCGATAGAGGTTTTTCTGCGGAGGTTCTTTCGCCTCCCCACTGGTAGTGATTCTGAGCCATGCTCTCGATGAGCTGATAGGCATCAGTGTAGGGCTTGTCCATGAGGGCGCCACCCGCGGCAGCGTCTATGGTCATCCTTGTATTGTACAGGAGACCGTTGTAGAAGGTGTGGATAATTAGCCACTCCTCTAAACCATGATGTGGACAGAGCCTCAACATGTCCTTAAATCTCTCCCACGCTTCATAAAGAGATTCGTTGTCTTTCTGCTTAAATCCATTGATTTGTGCTCTTAGCATAGCAGTCTTGCTAGGTGGGAAATACCTAGCCAGAAAGACTTTCTTCAATCCTTCCCATGTAGTGACGGAGTTGGAAGGTAGGGACTGGAGCCAAGCACGGGCTCGATCTCTTAGAGAGAAGGGGAAGAGACGAAGCCTTATCGCTTCGGGACTTACGCCATTAGCTTTCACTGTATCGGCGTATTGTAGGAAGACAGAGAGGTGGAGATTAGGATCTTCTGAAGGACCACCCGAGAACTGACTTTGCTGAACTGCTGAGAGTAGGGAAGGTTTAAGCTCAAAATTGTTGGCCTCTATCGCAGGGGCAACAATGCTGTTATGTGGTTCAGCATCTGTAGGGGTAGCATAGTACTTCAGAGGGCGGTTTTGAGGACCTATTTCCATTTCTAATTCCTCTTCGGATTGTTCCGAGTCTTCGTCTGTTTCGGGAAAGATGATTTGACTTTGGGGCACTATGTATCTTTCCCGGAACTGTTCAATTCGGCGTCTTACACTTAGTAGACGCTCTGGGTTGTCGACTGGAGTTTCTAATTCTTCGCTATTAGAGCGGGTACTTGGCATACAATCGATAAGCCAAAAGGGTAATTTTTTTTAGATTTTTTTTTCTTTTTAATTTTTTTTTTTTTTTTTTTTTTTTTGAATTTTGACAGAAAAATAAAAGTTGTCTTAGTCTCTACGTTGTAACGACGGAGTTACAATATCGACTAAATTGGTCCCCGGTGTAGTACCCGGCGCAAAAAATATACAGATATGCAATGATGAAATGCAATGCACAAATGTAAACAATGAAGCCGCCACCATACTTTATTTATCCCATGAGGGGAAAGGAAAATAATGATAAAACCTTAAAAGATCGGGTTCGGGAGTTGGTTACATGAGGGGAAGACGTTAACACCACCTCATATCCGTTGTACTCAACGGGAACCATTTGAGGAATTTTGGTTTGCATAAACAGAGATAACCGTATAAAAGAAAATACAATACCGCAAATTGAACAGAAAAGGAAAAAAGAGTTTTTTATTATTTGGCTTGACGAGAGAGGCTCTCGCTCCTACGTATCCCCCAAGTACAATGAGGAAGTCAAAGCTCACGTAGTTCTTCCTGAAAAGAAAGATTTGTGTGTTGGTTGTTTTTAGTGAACAATGCTTAGGTCGCATTCCACTGATACAACAGTATGCTTGTATGCTCGCTTCGGAGGCTTAAGCGTTTGTCTGTAACAGGGGAATGGATAAAGCACTATCCGTTTAGGAAAACAGTTGAAAAGAGATTTGACTGCGCAAGAGCAGTTGAAAAGAGTTGACTGCACGGAGGCAGGAAAAAGAATTGAAGTGAGTTGATTTATTTTTAGTGTTTTGAGATTATTCAGTTGAATGAGAATTGAACACCATCCGGTCATACGTCACAGACTGTTCAATTCGAGCCGAACGGGACATACGTCGCATTCCCTCCTTTTCATTCAAATATTTAAAGTTAATTAATTAAAGTGAGAATAGTCCACCATCCGGGACATACGTCACAGACTGTCCTATTCGAATCAAGCGGACATACGTTACACTCTCTCCTTTTCGCTTTAATTAACTAAACTGAGCTTCATTAATTAAAATGAGAATAGTCCACCATCCGGGACATACGTCACAGACTGTCCTACCCGAGTAGAGCGGACATACGTCACACTCCCTCTTTTTCACTTTAATTAACTAGCTGAGAATCACCAATTAAAATGAGAGCAGTCCACCATCCGGGACATACGTCACAGACTGTCCTACCCGAGCAGAGCGGACATACGTCACACTCCCTCTTTTTCACCTTAATTGATTCATCAGTTTTTGTTTTATTTAGAAAGAAACAAAGTTCAAAAAAAACAAGTTCAGACAGATCACAGTTCAATATTCAGACAATTAAATAATTGAGAAATAATAAGTAGCATGGTATGAATGATATGAATTTATTGAAGGATAAATAAATTTATCGAAAGATAAATGAATTTATCGAAGGATAAATAATTTATCAAAATATAATTAAATTTATCGAATGATAAATAAATTTATTGAAGGATAAATAAATCTATCGGAGGATAAATAGATTTATCGAAGAATAAATGAATTTATCGAATGATAAATAAATTTATCGAAGGATAAATAAATATATCGGAGGATAAATAAATTTATCGAATGATAAATAAATTCATCGTTGATAAATAAATTCAATATTGAAACAGGGGAGTGCGAACCTGAAAGTAGGTGTAGAAGCAGCAAAAAAAAAAACAAAAAAATTCAATCACAAAATAGGCCCAAGGCCCAATTTGCAGTGAACCGGACCGGGTCAAACATGGGTCGGATCGGTCCAACCCGTGCGAGGAACCGGATCCAGCATCTAATTCCCTGTGAATTCACATGGCTCTGAATTCATCACAACATCGGACGATCCAGAGAGGAAACAAAGATCACACGGTGGTGACTTAAAGTTGCAGAAAAACGGACCACCATAAACTTCATCTTCTCCGGCGAGCATCAAACGGCCGGCGCGGTGATTCTTGTCACCGGAGCAGCTACAGATCACGACAACCTATAAAACCGGTACCATACGACTCGTTTCGATCCTTTGAATCTGAATCTAGCCTTAGATTTTACATCGGAAACTCTGAAATTCGAAAACGAACTCAAAACCAAAACGGGTTTCAAACTTTGAGAACGCGTTTCTAGTTGGAAATGAGCGAAATCGATGAATGGAATAGGTTTCTAATGGTTCCAGAAACGATAAACAACTAGAAATGACCTTGTTGGGTATTCAGATCGACATAAACAAGAGCTTGAAAACGTTGAATTATTTTCAGTCCCGATCTATCAATTTATGGTGTATTTCTAAAGTTCTTGATGACAGATTCGTGTTTAGGACACTGTGTAGAAACTTTTGGTATATTTGGATTGTGATTTTGTGAAGTTTGGAGTGATGGTGGTTTTCCGGCGACCGGAGATAGTTTCCGGCGCCGGAATCTGGCTGGTGGTAGTTTTCAGATCAGCCTCTGAATTTCTTATTGTATTGGGAATTGTGAAGTTGATTGATAGTGATTGAGTGATGTGAGGTTTGTATTTATAGATGAATATTAGGTTAGATGACATTTTTGTAATAATTGTGTAATATTGTGGTTAAGGAGAGATAAATACAAAAATGGTAATGAAAATGATTAAGTGGTTGAGATGATGATGTGGCATAATGTGATTGGCTATTGGAAAAAGATATTTGTGATGAAAAAAAATAAAATGTTTTATTGATAAAAATAAAATATTTTTGATGCTTTTAAAATTATGATGCGATGAAAATAAAAAATGAACGAATGAAAACGAAATGAAACATATTTTTTGTGATTTTATGCAAAATTAATGAAAGATGCTAAAAGATTATTTTTGAAACTATTTTTGGGCATTTCTTATAAAAATAAGAAATAATTTTCAAAATAGAATATTTATTTACAAAAAGCGGAAAATTAGGGTATTACAGCTGCCCCTATTTAATTATCTTATACTAGAGCGCATAAATGACTTGCGCTTTTGTGCACTCGAAGTAAAAGGTAATTAAATACAAATACCCTAATTTCGTAGTGTGAAGGTGATGTAATGATAATGAATGCATATGGAAGATGAAGGCGGAAATATACCTGGAATAACTAGTAACTGAATACCTGAGAATGAAATGATCATTACCCGCCCTATGGGTGCATTAACTCAAAAACTGATCATTACCCGCCCTATGGGTGTATAGACCATAAAAAGCTGAGTCGCCTCCCCTCAGGGTGCGTTATCTCCAAAAACTGATCATTACCCGCCCTATGGGTGTATAGACCATAAAAAGTTGAGTTGTCTCCCTCCCTATGGGCGCATTAACTCAAAAATTGATCATTACCCGCCCTATGGGTGTATAGACCATAAAATACTGAGTTGTCTCCCTCCCTATGGGCGCACTAACTCGAAAATTGATCATTACCCGCCCTATAGGTGTATAGACCAAAAAAAGCTGAGTTGTCTCCCTCCCTAGGGGCGCATTAACTCGAAAATTGATCATTACCCGCCCTATGGGTGTATAGACCAAAAAAAAGCTGAGTTGTCTCCCTCCCTATGGGCGCAATAACTCAAAAATTGATCATTACCACTTCACTGGTGTGTTGACCATAAAAGAAAAAATGAAGTCTTCTCCCCTCAGGGTGTCTGAACTCCAAAACTGATCGTTACCACTTCACTGGTGTGTCGACCATAGAAATCAAGAGTTAACACAGCTTACCAACCAATCTGGAAAACCACGATATAAAATGGTTTATCGACCAATCCGAAAAACCTTGAAAAAGACAACTTTCCGACCAATCCGGAAAAATGTGAGATAACTTTTCGATCCAATCCGAAAAATCACCTTGAGATTAGAGAATTTCCCGCCCTATCCGGAAAATTGTGAGATGAGATATTGACTTGAATCATTCACCATCCAATCTGGAGAACTGACAATCTGAATCGTAGTTCACCGAAAATTTGCTGGAATAATTTGCTGAGGTTTGAGGTATCTTGAAAAAGAGTACTCGCTGGGGAAAGAAAGTTGAACATTCTGCCATTATTCTTGGCAATTGTCAGACACCTGTCTTGTTGAGAAACATGGTTCATCAATCAACTTGTTGTAGATGCGGAAACTCCATTGAAGATATGGTTTGGGAAACCAACTTGCTGAGGTACGGAGTACCAACTTTACTCAAGATGCTGTATGCTGATCAGCTTACTGGGGATAATGACTTATTGATCCATTCGCTGGGGATGTTGTGCATAAGGCAACTTTACTGGGGAAAATGGTTTAACAACCAACTTGCTGATGATGCGGTGTTCCAACCGACTTACTGGGGATGAGATGTCAACTGACTCATTGGGGAAAGAAATGATTCATCAACCTTTCTCATTGAGAATATGATGCACTGACTAATCTGCTTGGGGATGACACTTTGTTGACCAATTCACTGGGGAAAGAATCATCAACCCTTTTCTAGTAGGTGTAGAGTGAGGATCCGTCTGATAAGGATGAAACTCTGTTGACCAGTTTGCTGAAGACCAGTGGTAATGATAAAATCAAGTAAGTTCACTGGAGAGATTAAAGATTCACCAATCTTTCTTGTCAAACAAATCTTTCTTGTTTGGAGAATTAGGTCCTCTGACCTTCTTCACTGAATGAGAGATCCAAGTTCACAACCTGTTAAACAATATTTTGAACATGTACTTCATGAATGCATGATTGTGTACATCTGATGCCTAAATGCAAAACTAATGCAGATGAATTGTCTGATCATATGCAAAGATTTTGTGTGATCCTTTTTGGGTTTGTATGAATGCATGAACCTACATGGATGAATGCATGAATTTATATGCATGAATGCATGACTTTCTGAGCTTCTGTTGATGAGAGTTTGAATTTCCCGGCACCGAGAATTTGAGTAGCTCTGAAATTGTTGAAATGAGGACCCTTGCAAGCTTCTGTTGCGGGACATGTGTTGAAAAAGGCTCCCAAAGAGGAACAACAACTTTCTTCATCTGATGGAATCAAAGGATTGCCATGCTTTTGTGTATTTAGGACCGGAGCACCTTACAGTATGCTATAGGTTTCCCTTCAGACACTTCAAGTTTTCAAAACAGTTTGCTATTTTCAAATGCTTTTTCTTATTCGCAATGTTTAAATGCTTTATTTGTCATAAATAAGTAACACTAATGCACACAATTGGAATGTAAAAGCAAGTTAACAAACAGATGAATGAGAATTTTTATTAATTGCGCAAAAGTGCAGAATTTTCAACTGGATGCAAAATCCCTTGAAGAGGTAATTGCAAATTAAAGCTAAAATAATGGCAATGAAAATAAATGAATTCCACTGAATCATAACGATGCCATCCTTCTTCATGATCTCGAGTTTACAAGACCTTGCTTTGGAGAAAGGAGACTGAGTCAATCTTTTCTGTCTGAAGTACCACTTCCGTACAGAGTCAAGTATCGCAGTCCTGTGCCTTTTCATTTTCTGATTTGTTTGTACCCTTCTTTTGCTTAAGCCATCTTTCGAGTTTTGACTTAACGGGTTTCATTTTCCTTTTTTGATGCCCCTAATTTTTGCCTGGACCGCCCTTTCAGGTTTTCAGCCCACCGGGACGCTCTCTATTGCCTAAGCCGCCCTTTCAGGTTTTCGACTTAGCGAGCTTTTTCTTTTCTTCTTTTCTTCAGGCACAATATTTCTTGACTGCGGCTGAGTTCATTGAGAGTGGAAACTCTTCATTGTCCATAGTAGCAAGGATTAAGGCTTCACCAGAGAAGTCCTTTTTTCACGACAAATGGTCCATCATGGTTATGAGCCCATTTTCCTCGAATATCTTTGTGAACAGGCGGTATGATTTCTTTGAACTATCTTGGACAAACTTTCTTATTGAATGCCCTCTTGACTCTTTATAGGTACAACTGACCATGACACAAGGTTGTCATTCTTTTTCTTCAATGAGGTTGAGCTGATCAAGCTGGATATGAACCTACTTTGCTTCTTCAAACTTAGTTTTCTATCAAGACTCTTAATGAAGGAATCTCAATTTTCACTGGGAACACAACTTCTATGTCATGAACTATTAGCAAAAGAGTTGCCCCTGCTGAGGTGCGAACTGTGATCATGTATCTGTGAAGTGCGAAGGAGACATCTTGTGACTGTCCTTGTATGTTTTCATCATTGCTGGTTCTTGAGTAGCGCGCCGAAGTGATCATGTTCACTTGACACTTTGCCATAGGCTTGCAAGAATTCTAAGCGACTAATCAAAGTTCAAACTCATGCACATTTTCGAGGTCTTTGAGGGTTATAACTTGGCTTAGGTAAAGGTGGGATATTTTTGGAGAAAGTAGGCTTGTTTTGGAGTTAGGCATCCACTACTCTTCCTTTTTGTATCATACAACTTTTTACCTATGGTACTTTTGATGACCTCGTACAAGATAAGTTTTCACTATTGTGAAGAAACCTAATATGGATGTATTGGTTCCTTGCTATCACATATTTTGCTCTCTTGTTTTGCTTCTCCCTTTTTTGTTCTTTTTTTTTTTGTTTTTTTTTTGTTTGATAGAGGCATATTTCCTTTTGAAATTTCTGATGAATTTTGTCTCTCTTTTTAATACTTTTCTTCTCTTTTTATGTGATAGCTTTCTTTGTGTACCACTTAAAACTTTGATTGCTGCTAGTTCCATGAGCAACCTTGATCTTGATTGCCGCTTAAAGACAAGAGTATCACAGTTTCTACCTAACTCCAAGGAGGGTGAACAGATAATCTTTTGGTCTACAGGCTTGTAATGTGGTTTGTCACCGAAACAAAAGGATATTTCTTTTCCTGGCTCAAAGTGGGTTAAGCAAAGGATAATAACATTTGTAAGGGTGGCTTGAAAGGCTCTTGGTACCAAGAAAAGTGCCTCAATGCGCATAAGTCTGAACCAATTAATCAACAGAGAATTAGTGCAAGTTCTAGAAAATGTCAAATGCCCCTTGACATTGACAGTCTAATCTTTTGATTTTCAACAACTTGAAGACAAACACGGTGATCACGGCACACTGACATATTGCCCCATCATTTTGAATTGAAGGATATGACCTTGTATCAGAAGGTGCCCCTTGAATAACGACTGTGTTTTCTTTCATGCCCTTAGGATATGATTTGACTCTTTTCCGTTTCTCATCAATTGCCAGATCGATCACATCCACTGGTTCTTGACGAAGTTGAGTCACTTGGTGCACTTGAAGCAGCTTGACCAACTTTCTCTTTCATATCATGTTGTGGGGAGGCGCCCAATTTGACCTCTTTATTCTTCAGTTACCAGATCGATCACATCCACTGGTTACCGATGAAGTTTAAGCATCTTTGTTCTTGATCCAACAGTCAGACTAACTCCTCGACAAAGTTTGCGACCCGAAACCATGAGGAATTACGGCACTGTTATGATTCACTGGATCCACTTCTGAATGATAATTTTTTTGGATTTTGATCGAATGCAAAAGTGTTTTATGATATGCAAGAAATTATTGCCATTTTATTGTTATCTTTTTTAAAACTGTAAAAAGAAGAATAAATAAGACAGAAATTGTGCACAAAAGTATTTTTATTCATTGACAATTAAAACATTCAAACAAAGCATTTATCACAAGTATGTTTTGAAAACAACAAATTATTTTGAAAATAAAGTTATTTCAGAAATTCCAACAGTCTTCCAGTCAGCAGGAATTGTATCTGAAGAACACTGGTGCAACCCATCATGACTTTCATTTAGTTCCTTTGTCTCTTGTGACGGGAATCTGGTCATCATTAAAATTCAACACTAGAGAAAGTCCTTAAAATGCTTGAGATTTTCCTTTGACTTTTTCCTTGAACTGCTATTCCTTTGGACAACTGATAATCTGAATCAAACCAGTCATTCTCCTCAAGTATAGTCGACACATGCCCCTAACCTCAGGGAAGTTCTTTGTTCATGGCTATGTTCAAGCACTCATGCTGCTCTGTTGTCATCAGGGTCTTTTTATGAGAGCCCCTCAATACCAGCATGATAACCACACTTGACGTTAACGTCATACCAAGCTGAGAAATGGTGCAATTAAAAGGGTTCTGAGCCTTAAGAACTATCAATCCACTGTGCACAAGATAAAGAAGGAATTGACTGAACGACATAGGGACCGGATCAAAAAAACTCTCTAGGCCACTGAACCTGTTGTGATAAATAAGCTCTTGCAGGATAACAATTTCTGATCAATGAGCTCTTGCACTTTGTACTTAAAGGCTTGGCAATTATTGGTGGGATGAACTTCAGTCTCATCATGACAATCACACCTAGCATTGGCATTGTACTGGGCTAGCAATGGTGCAACTTTGAGTTTCATAGCTCGAGCAGTTTCTATTCCACTATGTACCAGATGAGGAAGAAGCAGACCATATGTCATAGGAATTGAATCAAAGACCTTTCTAGCCTGATGTTGAGTCCTTTGTGATCTTGGCTGACTCATACGGATATCAGGGTTATTGTTTCTTAGCCCTCGAACAAATTGAGCATTAACTGAAGAGTTATACCCAACACGGTCATGCCCCAATTGATGTTGAGGGCTCTCTTTAGTTTTTCAAAACCACGGGAACTGCCCCTTCATTCATAACTAACTGTGTTGGTAGGTTCAGACTAGCCAACATCTTAAGTATTTGATCCATTTTTGGCTAACTGAGCTACCTCGCCTTTCGGGATGTCAAACTGTTCTTGCAAATTGTCCATGATGAGGTGAAAAACCCTTCTTGTCCTTATATCGGTGCCGAGAAAATAACTGTTGGAATGACTGAATGAAACTGAGATTTTTTTTTTTTTTTTTTTTAGTGATTTGAAAAATGCATGATATTTTTATGATTGAAAATGCATGATTTTTTTTTATGCAAAAAACTTTTCTCATATATTTTTTTTGAAATGTATGCGAGATGAATATGCATGATTATTTTTCATGAATGTATGGATGTCATGAATGCAAAATGCATGGATATGATCACGGTAACATTGTATCATCTGGCGAACTTGATCTCAAAGTCACCAATCTTCAATATTCATAACAACAAGGTTCTTTTCAAAATGGAATCTCTGAGGTCAAAAGTTCAAAGTTACCTGTAACCCATCCCTCTCACATGTTGTTCTAGGTTGACACGGTTACCCAAAATTCTTGATTACTTTTTTCCAAAAAGCAACCTCATCTGGGCGAGATTATAATACCAACTGGATGAGTCGACATTATATCCTCGACATGGGTTCTAAAACAGTGGTCCCTAGACAAAAGTTTCGGTTACCTAGACTAGATTAAAAGGCCCCCAGAGTCATTGACCCCACGAGGACCCGCTAGCGCTCGACGTGATCATACGTCACGGAACCCAACGGACCCAAGGGAATCCACTCTGAGCGGAATTCTCATGCCAGCGCTAACGAGACATACGTCACGCAACCCGACACAAGAACCCCTCAACTAATCCTAAGCTTTTCTCCTGAACTCGGGTAGAGAGCTCCACACAGTAACCAAGAACCAAGCCATAGAGGCAAAAAGAAAAAAAGAGTAGAAGAGAAGACAAAGCCAGCAAATCCAGACAGTTCAATATTTTGCGGTAAAGTAAAAGATAGGACAAATACGGCTAACCTGGAATAAGCAAACCAAAAGCCTCAAACTAGGCTTAACTCACTTTAACGTCCCCAGTGAAGTCGCCAGCTGTAGTACCCGGCGCAAAAAATATACAGATATGCAATGATGAAATGCAATGCACAAATGTAAACAATGAAGCCGCCACCATACTTTATTTATCCCATGAGGGGAAAGGAAAATAATGATAAAACCTTAAAAGATCGGGTTCGGGAGTTGGTTACATGAGGGGAAGACGTTAACACCACCTCATATCCGTTGTACTCAACGGGAACCATTTGAGGAATTTTGGTTTGCATAAACAGAGATAACCGTATAAAAGAAAATACAATACCGCAAATTGAACAGAAAAGGAAAAAAGAGTTTTTTATTATTTGGCTTGACGAGAGAGGCTCTCGCTCCTACGTATCCCCCAAGTACAATGAGGAAGTCAAAGCTCACGTAGTTCTTCCTGAAAAGAAAGATTTGTGTGTTGGTTGTTTTTAGTGAACAATGCTTAGGTCGCATTCCACTGATACAACAGTATGCTTGTATGCTCGCTTCGGAGGCTTAAGCGTTTGTCTGTAACAGGGGAATGGATAAAGCACTATCCGTTTAGGAAACAGTTGAAAAGAGATTTGACTGCGCAAGAGCAGTTGAAAAGAGTTGACTGCACGGAGGCAGGAAAAAGAATTGAAGTGAGTTGATTTATTTTTAGTGTTTTGAGATTATTCAGTTGAATGAGAATTGAACACCATCCGGTCATACGTCACAGACTGTTCAATTCGAGCCGAACGGGACATACGTCGCATTCCCTCCTTTTCATTCAAATATTTAAAGTTAATTAATTAAAGTGAGAATAGTCCACCATCCGGGACATACGTCACAGACTGTCCTATTCGAATCAAGCGGACATACGTCACACTCTCTCCTTTTCGCTTTAATTAACTAAACTGAGCTTCATTAATTAAAATGAGAATAGTCCACCATCCGGGACATACGTCACAGACTGTCCTACCCGAGTAGAGCGGACATACGTCACACTCCCTCTTTTTCACTTTAATTAACTAGCTGAGAATCACCAATTAAAATGAGAGCAGTCCACCATCCGGGACATACGTCACAGACTGTCCTATCCGAGCAGAGCGGACATACGTCACACTCCCTCTTTTTCACCTTAATTGATTCATCAGTTTTTGTTTTATTTAGAAAGAAACAAAGTTCAAAAAAAACAAGTTCAGACAGATCACAGTTCAATATTCAGACAATTAAATAATTGAGAAATAATAAGTAGCATGGTATGAATGATAAATGAATTTATTGAAGGATAAATAAATTTATCGAAAGATAAATGAATTTATCGAAGGATAAATAATTTATCAAAATATAATTAAATTTATCGAATGATAAATAAATTTATTGAAGGATAAATAAATCTATCGGAGGATAAATAGATTTATCGAAGGATAAATGAATTTATCGAATGATAAATAAATTTATCGAAGGATAAATAAATTTATCGAATGATAAATAAATTCATCGTTGATAAATAAATTCAATATTGAAACAGGGGAGTGCGAACCTGAAAGTAGGTGTAGAAGCAGCAAAAAAAAAAACAAAAAAAATCAATCACAAAATAGGCCCAAGGCCCAATTTGCAGTGAACCGGACCGGGTCAAACATGGGTCGGATCGGTCCAACCCGTGCGAGGAACCGGATCCAGCATCTAATTCCCTGTGATCATATCCACGCGCGTGCACTGTAGTCTTCTTTTCATCAACGTCAATCACAGATCACATGGCTCTGAATTCATCACAACATCGGACGATCCAGAGAGGAAACAAAGATCACACGGTGGTGACTTAAAGTTGCAGAAAAACGGACCACCATAAACTTCATCTTCTCCGGCGAGCATCAAACGGCCGGCGCGGTGATTCTTGTCACCGGAGCAGCTACAGATCACGACAACCTATAAAACCGGTACCATACGACTCGTTTCGATCCTCTGAATCTGAATCTAGCCTTAGATTTTACATCGGAAACTCTGAAATTCGAAAACGAACTCAAAACCAAAACGGGTTTCAAACTTTGAGAACGCGTTTCTAGTTGGAAATGAGCGAAATCGATGAATGGAATAGGTTTCTAATGGTTCCAGAAACGATAAACAACTAGAAATGACCTTGTTGGGTATTCAGATCGACATAAACAAGAGCTTGAAAACGTTGAATTATTTTCAGTCCCGATCTATCAATTTATGGTGTATTTCTAAAGTTCTTGATGACAGATTCGTGTTTAGGACACTTTGTAGAAACTTTTGGTATATTTGGATTGTGATTTTGTGAAGTTTGGAGTGATGGTGGTTTTCCGGCGACCGGAGGTAGTTTCCGGCGCCGGAATCTGGCTGGTGGTAGTTTTCAGATCAGCCTCTGAATTTCTTATTGTATTGGGAATTGTGAAGTTGATTGATAGTGATTGAGTGATGTGAAGTTTGTATTTATAGATGAATATTAGGTTAGATGGCATTTTTGTAATAATTGTGTAATATTGTGGTTAAGGAGAGATAAATACAAAAATGGTAATGAAAATGATTAAGTGGTTGAGATGATGATGTGGCATAATGTGATTGGCTATTGGAAAAAGATATTTGTGATGAAAAAAAATAAAATGTTTTATTGATAAAAATAAAATATTTTTGATGCTTTTAAAATTATGATGCGATGAAAATAAAAAATGAACGAATGAAAACGAAATGAAACATATTTTTTGTGATTTTATGCAAAATTAATGAAAGATGCGAAAAGATTATTTTTGAAACTATTTTTGGGCATTTCTTATAAAAATAAGAAATAATTTTCAAAATAGAATATTTATTTACAAAAAGCGGAAAATTAGGGTATTACACTTGGCAACGGCGCCAAAAACTTGATCGACGATTTGTGTATCAATAAATATTTATGACCGCAAGTGCACAGTCTCGTCGTGTAGTTTTAAAAGATATCGAATCCACAGGGACCAATAGTTGAACTACCGTAATCCGTTGTCACGGTGTAAATCTAAGGCTAGTAATTTTTAGGGGTTTTGGATTGTTTAGAAATTTTAAATTAAAATTAAGAGTTAAAATTAATTAATAAAGCGGGATATCGGTATGTAACTAATTAACCATCGGGGATTTAATAAATTAATAGTGCGCGGATAGGTGTTTACTTTTCAGAAGAACTTTCTTAATTTAAAGGTTTAAACCTCACACTCTCGTTTTGTTGATAAAAACCATATTTCCTAAGCTAGGAGTTTTACTGTCACTTTTCTACCACCTTAGCCTCGAAAGTATATTTTGAAAACCAATGAGTTCTAATTAATCCTAACGTGGCTCTCGCTCTTTCAAAGATTAATATCAAATTCCTACTATCTAGTTAAAACCTCAAACTCTCGCTCTATTGATTTTAACCTTAGTTGCTTTATTTTACTCTCGTTCAAAAGCTTTGAATTAAATTAGGAATTTGAATCAGAAAAGTAGTGTGTGTGCGCGCGCTATGTCATCATTAAATCCCCTTCGGAGAATTAAATTACATACCGATATCTAGGAATTTAGCTAGACATGGTAGAGGAAGTAAAGAAATAAAAACAGTAAATAAAACAAGACATAATAATTAAATAAATAAATGAACGCATAAAAACCTGGAAATAAAAGTTGTTGGAAACTTGAATTAAACTTGCTTGAATTAAAGGAAATATAATTCTTGACAGGAAATTGAAAACGGATCTGAAATCGGATTCCCGGTGTGGAAATACCGACACAGTTTACAAAGCGGGAAATATAAACTGACTGAAAAGTAAAGAAAATAAAGCGTGCGGAGAATGAAATTTGAGTCTTCTATTTATAGGAGAGATTTGGCTTCTACGATCCATGATTTTAGGAAAGGATAGTGATCATTTGATATCATCCAGTAGACGTGCGATTAGGAACTGAAACGGATCAGACGGTGTGCTTCTTCCCCACGTCACGCAAAATTCAGTTTGTACTGGGCCTTGATTCTGTGGCGCTCGCCACCCATTCTGTGGCGCTCGCCACTTTGGGCTTGCGCTGGGTGGCGCTCGCCACTATGCAATTTTGGGCAAATGCCCATTTTTGCTAGGCTCCTTTGTGGGCTGCGCGAATTTGGGCTTTGCACCCCCTTTTTGCTCCGTTTTTGATACTTTTTGCTCAATTTCCTTCTCCGACCTAAATCAAGCTAAAAATACGATATGATTTCGTGTCATCAACGTGCACTTCTTCCCCACGTCACGCAAATTCAGTTGCTACTGGGCTTTCTTACTGGGTGGCGCTCGCCACTGTGCAAAAATGGGCCAATGCCCGTTTTTGCTATGCTCCTTTGTGGGCTGCGCGAATTTGGGCTTTGCACCCCTTTTTGCTCCGTTTTTGACACTTTTTGCTCAATTCTCTTCTCCGGCCTATTTTATTTAACAAAAGTAAAAACAAATCAAATTCTACTATAAAAAGACATAAATGAAATAAATACATATGCAAATGCAACTAAAATTCACTTAAATTAAGCTAAAAATACGATATGATTTCGTGTCATCACTACTCAAAGGAGCTTAGAGTATAATATTGTGATTTTAGTTTGTTTGAAATGAAGAAGTTTATTAAATAAAAAATAAAATAAGGGTATTTGCGTTGACTTATTCGGGTTAATATAGTGATATAAACAATTATGAGATTGTTTTAGATAGCTTATAGAACATTTTATGACAAGTTCTTAAGCTTTTTTATACTTATTTGCACAAGCTCTTTGATAGCTTATGAAAACACATTATAGTTTATATGAAATCAATTGGACTTTATTTTATCTTTTGTTATAGAAATATCTTCTACATAAGTACTTATGCTATAAGAGCTTACTTTACTTTAAGCTATTTATCCAAACAAGGATTCAACTGAAGTTAAACTGATTGCATATAAGCTTTAAGCTGTTTTCACAAACTATCTTGGAGAGCTTATGCAATAAGCTGAAAATTATGGACATTTCATAAACTGTTTCCATAAGCTCTACCAAACAGTCTTTGAAAGAATACATACATGGTAATGGTGATTTTGTTTTGCTTTTATGATAGGGATCAATATGTGTTGTATATCAGGGGAAGCACATTGGAGAAGTTGATGATAAAAAGTTGAAATTTGAAGTCAGCACTATTATTTTCAGGTAGGTAAATTCTTTTTTTCTTTATAACTTTATTTCCAACATTCAACTCATCGGTTTACTTCTCAACTAGCTGTGTTTACTTGGGAAAAATCACTAAACAAACACCAAATTTCACAAAACTAGCGTCAAATTTCATTGAAGAAATGAAAATGTGTTTGAAAAGCAAGTCTAACTGTGAATTAGTATGTCTGTTGTGTGGCCTTCCACCTCTGGCTGTGGATTGGAAAGTAAAGTACATGTCTAAAATTTGTTCTAACTTTGTTTAGTGGCTACAATTAGTCTTTAACTTAATTTAAAACATTTGCTGCAGGGACTAGAAATGCATATGTGTTCTTTTGCTGATAAGGTATTTCTTCTGAAGTATTTTTTTGCTAATATTTCTATGATCTACTCATGGATGATCAAGAAAATCAATGTAGCCTTTGAACAATATTCTTGACTTCTTTAATGTTTCTTGACTTCTTCACAATATATGAATAGATAATTACATATGAATAAAAGGTAGACGGGCAACAAGCTGCGCTGCTAAACCTTTTTGTATAGCAAAGTCTAATCTTTAAAAAACTACATTCATAGATCTAGGTGACAATAGCTTCTTTTTTTTCGGTTAATAAGAAGACTTTTACTCTCACAAAAAATTTGCTTTGTGTTCAGATTCTTAATCTCATTTTATTCATTCAAAATAAAATTTGCTTTATATGTCATATAGCTTCTTCTTTCTCAAATCTTCATATAAGTTAGGATTTAAGAAACAACTAAAAAAATCTGCATTTTGTTCAACTTCTTTTTTGGTTTGATAAAATTTTCGTTTTGTTTTCAAGAAGCATATAAAGAAAATGTTCAATGGATTTTCCTATTTGGATCACTTTAAATTAAGTGGTACATAGGTTTGGAGTATCAATTGAACCTGCAATCTATCATATATTATACTATGAAGTTCGTATATTTTTCGGATTAGGCGTGTCACAATATAATTATTAGTGTCGAGGTGTCGGACACGTGTGTTTGACACGGGACACGCTTAATCTTAGAAGTGTCCCTACTTTATAATAGTTCTATTTTCTTCAATTATTGTCTGCATGTAAGTGTTATTACAATGTTATATAAGAGCCTTGATTGCATAATTTATTTTACAATGTTATAAATAGATAGGTTAATTCACAATTGATCTCATTTTATTTGTAGGAACTTGCTGTAAAAGTGCAATCAAGTTTTGTTAGAGAATGCACATCTGCAGTAGACATGATAATTAGCCTTCCAAGAGGCAAAAATTTAGTGAGGATGAAGATATGATAACAAAATATTTAGTTCAAACAAGTGCTTTATTATTGAGGTGAAGGTACATGTTGACATTTGTGACAAAATTAAGCTTTAATAACACAGTTTACATTGGTGGGATTTCTACTGCATGTAAGTGTTATTACAATGTTATATAAGAGCCTTGATTGCATAATTTATTTTACAATGTTATAAATAGATAGGTTAATTCACAATTGATCTCCTTTTATTTGTAGGAACTTGCTGTAAAAGTGCAATCAAGTTTTGTTAGAGAATGCACATCTGCAGTAGACATGATAATTAGCCTTCCAAGAGGCAAAAATTTAGTGAGGATGAAGATATGATAACAAAATATTTAGTTCAAACAAGTGCTTTATTATTGAGGTGAAGGTACATGTTGACATTTGTGACAAAATTAAGCTTTTATAACACAGTTTACCTTGGTGGGATTTCTACTGCTATATAAGGTCCATAAGTATCACTTTTTGTTCTATTCTACTGCTATTCAAATAACACAGTTTACCTTGGTGGGATTTCTTTTATTTCTAGATTCCTAATGGTCTTGAATGAACTGCTATTTATTAGGAGAACGAGTAAGTAAGAAGCGTAATTGTCACAACTAAACACACCAAAAGAATTGAGAATCCAAATATCATCAAATCAAGTTAGAAAAAAATATAGGAAAAATCTCAGTCACAGAAGATTCCTAAAATGATTTCATTCTCAATAGTCAATATTGGATATGCTTAGGATAATGAGGTTGTGAAGTTAATATATTATTATGATTTCATTTCAATATAGGGTAATCTAATTTGATACACACCTTACTTCTCTTGCTTCTGGTTAAAGAAGCCGATGCATATATCATTGTTGATTTGCTGCCAACATTTTACACATTACATTTATAGCACCCACATACCCCTATGTTCCATTATTCTAACTCCTACATAATCTATCGATCAACATGAAAACAACATGACTGTGTTTGTACAGGTCAAAATCTAATCTGTGCTTGTCTAACATTTTGTTGGTTTAAGCATGATAATATACTTGAATATAATAATTTATTAATTAATCCTAGACACCTTTAACTAATCAATTATAGTTGTACTAATACTTATGATCATTTTCAGAACAATAATACTTGATCTTCCCTTTCATTTCAGGTTCTTACAGAGATTATAGAATCTTGCCGTTCACACGACTGTACAGATGTTATCTTGGTTCATGAACATCGTGGTGTGTCGGATGGTTTAATGGTTTGTCATCTACCATATGGTTCTTCTGTATATTTTCAATTACTCAATGTGGTAAGTGTTAGTCTTAGTGTTAACTATATAGATTTTTGGAGACTATATGTTGATATGTTTTTTCTTGCAGGTTACAAGGCATGAAATTCGAGACAAAGAAGCTGTTGGAACCATGCCCGAGGCTTATCCACATAGGAGAAGTAAAGCAAAAAATTTAGAGGTTAAGAAAAGTTGGTCATAGGGGTTAAGAGTGGATGGTGCTTCTTATTATACTATACTCATTGACTACTATTGCTAACAATTGTCAAAAGTTTGAAATTGAGTACAATGCTATGATGCTAACGGGTAAGGAACTATTTCATTGCATTTTATTTGTGTATGTTTCTCATTTTTCGTTGAATCGTTCACGGGGAAATGAAATGTTGTTTTCTTACCGCTCATTTTGCAAAATATTCATTGTTTTTGCATAAAATAGATGATCTTAGCATGAATCATTCACTGACACAATATATTCTTTATCATGTAATTTTTTTCTTTATCAAAATGTTTTTTGCATAATTAATTTTAAAGTGAGGCTTATAACTATTATTCTATTTCATTTTCTTCATTATCAGAAGCTCAATAATAAGAAGTAAAATTGAAGTAGTCAGCTTATTTTTTAGGTAAATATTATGTAACATGTATAATACCATATAATTTGAGTCTCATGATCAATTCTCTAACGGTCGACATATATGCCGGCTTCTTTTGGTTCTATCTATCCAAAAGGAAGCACAATTTTTATCTTACCACCTCTTTCCTATATTTTTTGTAGAGTGATAAGCAAGGAGAAGTTGAATTGATAGACATGAAATGGTGCTTCTTGCAATAGATGTTGCTTTGGTTCGAAGCCATTTCATTGTTTTATCACTTATCTTTTGTTATAAACATTGCTTAATTTGCTAATATATAGATGCATATCTAGACTACATTTTGCTTATGGTAAATTAAATCAATTGTTCCGTCTGAGTCATGAAATATACAATAGATTAATGTTATTTTATTATTTTTGTCATCGAATTTTCAAATTCTCATATTCTAATAAAATTTTGGTTCTTTAGGTACTGGTGTAGCAGCAGCTGAAGTGAAAATGATATATTGCATCTTATATGTAAAAGAAGAAGATAAAAGAACTAGACACTGCGCGTTGATTCTGTCGAAGTCTAACTGAAATAGGTGCTGTGTGAAATTTTGTCAGGCAGATATATTGTTATGCCAACGGGATTTAATGTTGGTTGCAATTTGTAACAAAACTCACTGGTACCTTAAAATAACTCTAGAATGATGCACGTTGTAAATGGGGGTTAACACTATATATTTGTAGAGTGATGCAGGTTGTGGGCTAGCTCTATTTTTGTATAAATTGTAATTATCATCTTATATTAAATGAAAAAAGTTTGATTTAATTGTCTCTATATTTTATTATTTGTATGTTGTGTTTATTTGAAGTAGTAAATGAAAAGGTTTAGTGTCTCTCAGCTTTTACAACTTGATCGATCCTATGGGGCTAAAACTAATGAGAGGTAAAATAATTTCAAAGTTTTTGAAATAATGTACGGGAAACAAGTATTCTTCTAAGTACAAAATTAATAAATATTTTATCCAAATCATTTAGTTAAGAGATCATTATCATCATAATAAGTAAATTAGATTTTGTGTGATACCAACATGAAACTAATCCAAATAGAGACTAAATACTTTTGATTGATGCAGCAAATAAAAAGTTATGTTTATTTTGAAGAAATAAAATGAAAATTTTTTATTTTTATAAAAATTTCTATGGGTAAATGAAAAATAATAATTGTCCAAAACAACAATAACAAAATATAATTTTCTAAATAATTAAGGTGATATGTATATACATGCTATGTTCAGTAAAAAATAAAAGTATACATGACATATTTTATTAATATTAAATACGAGGAAATTATTGTTGGTGATCACAAATTAAAATTAATTATATTACACAAGACTAATCCAAACATTGTACTAATGTTTCTAATTGATGCATAAAATAAGAAGTTATTGTTTTGATAAAAAATCATATGTGTAAATGAGAAGTAAGAATAGTCACAAAGCTGCTCCAGTCAGGAATTGATCCCTGGATCTCATCCAACTCAACCCATATGTCTCTCAGCTTTTACACATGATCGATCCTACGGGGCTAAAACTAATGAAAGGTAAAATAATTTCAAAGTTTTTGAAAAAATATACGGGAAACAAGTATTCTTGTAAGCACAAAATTAATAAATATTTTATTCAAATCATTTAGTTAAGAGATCATTATCATCATAATAAGTAAATATTAGGTTATGTGTGATACCAACAAGAAACTAATCTTAACAAAGAAAAATACTTTTGATTGATGCAGAAAATAAAAAGTTATGTTTATTTTGAAGAAATAAAATGAAAAGTTTTTATTTTTATAAAAATTTCTATGGTTAAATGAAAAATAATAATTGTCCAAAACAATAATAATAAAATATAATTTTCTAAATAATTAAGATGATATGTATACATGCCATGTTCAGTAAAAAAAAGTATACATGAGATATTTTATTAATATTAAATACGAGGAAATTATTGTTGGTGATCACAAATTAAAATTAATTATATTACATAGGACTAATCCAAACATTGTACTAATGTTTCTAATTGATGCATAAAATAAGAAGTTATTGTTTTGATAAAAAATTATATGTGTAAATGAGAAGTAAGAATAGTCACAAAGCTGCTCCAGTCAGGAATTGATCCCTGGATCTCATCCAACTCAACCCATATGTCTCTCAGCTTTTACAACATGATCGATCCTACGGGGCTAAAACTAATGAAAGGTAAAATAATTTCAAAGTTTTTGAAAAAATATACGGGAAACAAGTATTCTTGTAAGCACAAAATTAATAAATATTTTATTCAAATCATTTAGTTAAGAGATCATTATCATCATAATAAGTAAATATTAGGTTATGTGTGATACCAACAAGAAACTAATCTTAACAAAGAAAAATACTTTTGATTGATGCAGAAAATAAAAAGTTATCTTTATTTTGAAGAAATAAAATGAAAAGTTTTATTTTTATAAAAAAAAATTATGTGTAAATGAAAGTAATAATTGTCCAAAACAATAATAATAAAATATAATTTTCTAAATAATTAAGGTGATATGTATACATGTCATGTTCAGTAAAAAAAAGTATACATGGCATATTTTATTAATATTAAATACGAGAAAATCATTGTTGGTGATCACAAATTAAAATTAATTATATTACACAAGACTAATCCAAACATTGTACTAATGTTTCTAATTAATGCATAAAATAACAAGTTATTGTTTTGATAAAAAATCATATGTGTAAATGAGAAGTAAGAATGACACAAAGCTGCTCCCGTCAGAAATTGATCCCTGGATCTCATCCAACTCAACCCATATGTCTCTCAGCTTTTACAACTTGATCGATCCTACGGGGCTAAAACTAATGAGAGGTAAAATAATTTCAAAGTTTTTGAAAAAATGTACGGGAAACAAGTATTCTTCTAGGCACAAAATTAAAAAATATTTTATCCAAATCATTTAGTTAAGAGATCATTATCATCATAATATGTAAATTAGGTTATGTGTGATACCAACACGAAACTAATCTAAACAAAGAATAAATATTTTTTATTGATGCATAAAATAAAAAGTTATCTTTATTTTGAAAGAAATAAAATGAAAAGTTTTTAATTTTATCAAAATTTCTCTGTGTAAATGAAAAGTAATAATTGTCTTAAACAATAATAATAAAATATAATTTTTTAAATAATTAAGGTGATAAGTATAGATGACATAATTACCTAAAAAAAAGTATACATGGCATATTTCATAAAGAAAAGTACACAGGGTATATTTTTATTAATATTAAATACGAGGAAATAGTTGTTGGTGATGATAAATTAAAATTTATTATTTACACGGGATTAATCCAAACATTGTACTAATGTTTCTCATCATTGATGCATAAAATAACAAGTTATTATTTTGATAAAAATTCATGTGTGTAAATGAGAAGTAAGAATATCACAAATCTATTGAAAATATTTATGGAAAACAAGTATGTATTAACTACTTATAATGTAATATATTTATGACTTACTCTTTAACCTAATATCATTTCTAAAACAATTGACCGAGAACTTTTATACTACCTCCGGTTTATATAAGAGAACTTTTGTTTTTTAGGTTCATGGAATGATTGATGTATTTGGTTCATAATATAGACCAAATACATCAATCATTCCATGAACCTAAAAAGTAAAAGTTCTCTTATATTTAGGACCGGAGGGAGTATAATCTAATTATCGCAAAATATATTTCATTCCGTTAATTATATCAAACACCTTTAAAATTTATTTGTCTTCTGTTTTGAAACAATTATTTTGTTACATACTCTATTGTATCATGTAGTGTTAAATCATTTTTTTCTGAATTTAAAATTATTTCATAAATATTAATTGCAAAGCCTCTAAAATTTATTATCAGCGATTAAAAAAAACGCGCGGAACGCGCGTCCGTGCGTCAGCACGGGTATGTTACTAGTTTTTTGAAAACATAAAAAAACTCAAGCATAGAGGCATAGCCGACACGCGTCTTTAGAACACAAAACCATGGTCCCCTCCATTTCCAGAAAGTTCCACATCCCGCATCTTTCAAACATGCAATCCAAACCTCCGGTCCAGATTCCGCCACGTGTCCAACCTTCCACTTCATCATCCAACGTGGCACCCGCATTAGCCTTGAAATTGATACGCAAATCATTCTCAATTCTTTCATCGCCACCAAACACATCGCGTCGTCGTTTTATTCACATCATTCCGCGTTTTGAACTTTGTGTTGTCGTTTTCAGATCGGAAAATTTCATCGCCATGAACGGAAACGAAGCAGTGGAAGATACAAACGTGGTTGAAGAGGAAAACTCGATAGAGAAAACGGTGTACATGTGGGGTTACCTTCCCGGAGCATCGTCGGAGAAAGCTCCGATACTGTTTCCGACGCCGGTTCGATTAACGGAATCTTCCGTCGGTGAAGATTCGTGGAAGGATGTTTGCGGTGGTGGTTGTGGATTCGCTGTGGCTATCTCAGGTTGATTTCTTGATCCGTTGACTATACTTTGACTAAATTCGAATCGAAAATTTAATCCATTGCAAAGAAATTTTAGATCTAAGTTAGTGGAAAACGAATCCTTGAACGTATCACATTGGATAATTGAAATCTGAAGAGCTAGTTTTGTGTGTTTTGTAGAAATAAATATGTTGATTTTACTGTTATGAAGTCTATAATACTTCAAAAATGGAGAGTATGGGTGTCTGACACGTATTGATTCGATAGACGGATACTGATACGCGTAGGATACTTCTGAATACGTATTTATAAAGTATCCGTTAATTATTTTATTCGTTTTGGAAATAATTCTACGTCTAAGCTACAATATTTACAGTACTCGTACCAACTAAAGACACATTGTCTTCCAAATCCAGATATGATACATTTTCCTTATATATGAACGCCCGTGCAACACCTGATTAATTATTCAAAAAATGTGGTTAATTTACATGAGTAAATAGATGGATAATTCAATTTCCGGCCAAAATTGCGGTTAATTCAAATAACGGCTACAATTTTGATTGTCAATGAATTGAATTAAACACATTTTTGAACCTGATCAATAAGGTGTCCCGGGTGTGTGGAAAAGTGGGTGTCCATTAAAACATTATGCCTTACTATTACTAATCAAAGACACAAAATTGTATAATTTTTGTGACATATTCAAAGTAGAAATAATATATACGGATAAAGGTGGGACAAATATCTGTAACTATGCTCATGTATTGATTACTTTATGGGCAATTAGCTCTGCAACCTTTTTGGGTCAAGTAGTCAAGTAGTCTAGTGGCTAGACTCATATACTTCAAGTGTGGATGAGTGGGAAATCCGGGGTTCAAACCCCGCCCCTCCAATAATGTCTTTGGTAACTACCAATTGACCTATACTTACATGGGCTTTGCAACCTTTATAAGCATTGTGGAGTTACTTTTATTTTCTATATATCTATAATTTTTGTTAGCTTATCTTTGCCATGTCGTATTTTGATTTTTCAAAATTTCATGTATCATCCCATATGCGTGTCGTATTGTTCTATGTATCTAGACTTCTTAGTTATAGTGTAACGATTTGTGTTTGTTGTGTGGTTTTTACAGAGAAAGGGAAGCTGGTAACATGGGGATCAGCGGATGATGAAAACCAGAGCTACTTGATGTCAGGGAAACATGGGGTAATGCAGTTGGTCTTATAATATAAGGGTTGCTTTTGGTATGAATTTGGTATTGGAATTGATTTTGCATCTTATTCTGGATGCATGTATGTTTTTCATGAAGGAGATTCCAGGGCATTATAAGCTTCCCACTGAGGCTTCAGTGGTGAAAGCTGCTGCTGGTTGGGCTCACTGTGCAACAGTCACTGGTAACACTTCTAATCAATCTAATTTGTTCCTTCTTTTGTCTTTGTGCATTATTGCTGAAGCATTGTGGGTATATTTGTTTATAAATTGCGGTTTAGAAGAACTTCTTGTTAATAATATTTTTGAATGGTTCTTGAGTTTTGGATATCTTGTTAAAAAGTTTTTGGTCAAGTAGCTCAGTGGCTAGACTCACACACTTTAAGTGAGAAGAAATGGGGGATCCAGGGTTCGAACCCTTGCCCTTCCTATAATGTTCTTGGTAGCTACACTTACGGGACAATGTTTCGAATATTTTAAAAGACAATTTTTATGATAGATAAGGATATTAATTAAGACTATGTTTTTGGTAGATAAGAATTTATAGGATTTGTTGAAATTTATAGGATAGATAAGGATTTATAGGATTTCAATTATTTTAAAAGACAATTTTAGGATAGAAAAGGATTTATAGGGTTTTGTTGAACATTTTAGTAATGAAAAATACCACATTAGATTTTTAAGAATTGCTAGTTATAAGAATTGTTAATTCTAGAATGAATTGTTTGAAGAACCCAAGTTCGATTTCTAGGAGAAACAATTCTTGGTTAGAGTTTACTTAACTCTCAGCTGAACTCCTGATTACTGGTGCCCTATTTTCCTGAGAACCGGAGGGTTAACACCAAAATAAAAAAAGAACCATCAATTGTGATTTCTTTTATTATTTTATATCACTCCTCCTCTCACACTTTCCATTTTAATTTCTTATGTCTTTATATCTCTCACCCGTAATTCTAACCTTGATTCTCATTTATTTTATGCTATTATTACATATCTCTCTCCTTCCTTTATCCCTTTTCTTTCTTTGTCTTCACTTTTTAAATTGAATTTTAAAATTTATTTATAAAAATGAAATTTTTAAAAAAATTCAATAATTAAAAGTGTATTTAATTTTTTATTATATATTTCTTTTTATATTACTCCCTCCGTCTCACAATATGTCTCACATTTGAATTTTTTTCTAACTCACATTATTTTCTCGTATATAATATCACAAGACGACATTTATTACTTTTTTTCCAATAAACTACTCTTATTTATTGTTTTTCAATTTACCAAATTATTCCAATAACTATCATTTTTAAGGGCATTTTAGTTCTCATTTTATTATTGAAATCAACAAAACTAATCATTTCCTTAAAAAGTGTGAAAAATTCGAAGGGGACACCTATTGTGAGACGGAGAGAGTATATTTATTACTGTGATAATTTTGCATAGTGGGATATAATTAATGACTTGATAGTTGTGTACAACACAATGTTAATTTGGGGGTAAAATTGTGATACATTAATTAATGTTACATTAAGAAAGTAAAACGACACTTATTTTGAAATGGAGGAAATATTAGAGTGTGTTGTTGGCATTTCTCTTGAATGTTTGTTTAAAATCCATGGAGTTCCTTGAATATTAGACTATTATAAAATTCATAAACTCCTTTCAAACTCCATAAATTTTTATGATATAACTCCATTAAAATTCAATTTACAAATACCAAACGTCAGTTGGTCCAGTGGTGATTGGCGCTGGGTTTGGTAGGGGGAACCACGGTTCGATCTCTCGCAACTGCGTTCGGGAAGGGGCTGAAACCACTTGATGCAAGAACTGACCCCCAAACCAGATTAAACTGGTGGAGAAAGAAAAATTCTATTTGCAAATTCTTGATTATAATAGCCTTATAAAATTCCTAAAACATTTTATATATAAAATTGTCTTTTCAATACAATTTAACCTTGATGAAGAGTGAAGAGTAATTAATGATGACTTTTGTGTAGAACTTTGTAGAATAACATTGTAAAAGATGAAGGACACTTATTTGACAATTACAAACAAGAGGCATGCTAATCTATTAGCTTAGTTTCTTTTAAAGGTGACTGATAATTTGAAGATGTGAAGTAGATGCTGTCATGGACATTACTAAATGCCACTGTTTTAAATAGTAATGATATGTCAACATTTTGGGCCAAATCAATCCTTGTATTTGTTTGAACTGATCAAAAGAAGCCAAAGTTAATCTCCCACTCATCAAATCCTAATTAGCCCCCATATAGTATACTCCATATGTTGAACTTAACAACACTAAATAGTCTCTTTGTTTTCATCTCTTTGATTTAATTGATACTCTTATCAGAAAACACAAATTGGTCTGTTACCTTCACAGTCTCCAATCTCTCTCTCTCTCTCTCTCTCTCTCTCTCTCTCTCTCTCTCTCTCTCTCTCTCATGCTCTCTTAATCTACATTTTAATTGTTGTAATTGATATTATACCCACCAACCAGCATCTAAATGGTCAAATCATTGTAACTAGGAGATAACATCAAGTTTCTTATTTTGATACATTTATGGTATCAACTTTTGTCAATATTGGGAATCTGTTTGGATCAAATATTGTCAATATAGAATCAACTTTAGCATTTACGAGTCAAGTTTTGGTACATTGTTGCTTACACTTTGAATAAATCAATGTGGATCACATTCTATTTTTGGTAAAACTTCAGTGGTTAATTGTTTGAAACAATTCAAATTACTATGGGATTGTTTGTTTAATGGACATCCTTAAATTCAAATTACTATTTCCAAAGTGAGGGACCCACATTGATTTTAATCATTCAGAGAGTGGGTGATCAAGTAAGTGTTGTAAAGATAGTGTTCCTAGCACTCATGCTATTAATTAATTAATATATTTATCCAAGGTCTTGTAGTTGAAACTGTGTAAATTATTTGTTCATTAACTTATTGAAATATGGTTAGTGGGATGACCCTCGCACATTGAAGGCTGAATTGAGTTTGGCTTGGTATGTAGCATATTAGTGGGCATGCTACAGTTAATGAGCAAGCTGTTTTTGCCTTGTTTGTCATTGACTATGACTATGGCGGCCTAGGTGGGATACTGCAATATGTAACAGGTTGGCCTGTGATTGACATCACATTATCAAGCTGCACTTTTTGTATAGCAATGTATGTACATATTGAAGTTGGAACACTTAGTATAGCTTATGTTTTTACATGGTGAAAAAAGGTTAGAATAGGGTATATTACATCGGAAAAAAGTCTCAGGATAGTTTTTTTAACAATGGTATATCCCGTCACGCGCTTGAATGTGGCTATAAATCATTGTATACTCATATTATGTATACTCATATTAAACTCCATACCCAACTGTAGTTGCAATTACAAGACATAGGATGTGTACAATCATAAATTATATCAGTTGGCCAATTTGGAAGGAGTAGCATGTCAAATAACAACTTGACCTTAATCCTCATAGGTTACCCTGTTAAGTAAAAGCATTGCTGTGGAATTAACTGCTATGTGTGCAGATGATGGTGATATGTATTTATGGGGCTGGAAAGAATGCGTGCCTTCTGGTAAAGCTTTTACTGATCTCGTCACTGTGGGAAGCCTCCAAAAGGATGTGGCTGGAAAACAAAGTTCATCGGTAGCTGAGCAAGGTTCTGATCATCGCTTATCCATGCAACATAAATAATTTAATGAAAACAGGGAGTTCTCTGATTTTGTTTAAGACGTTAAACAGGAAGCCCCCCAAGCCCAAACACCAGTAGTGGGTCTGATTCTCATCATGACAACAAGAAAGTTGGAGAGGAAGCTGGAAAGCGAAGGAAGATTTCCTTTGCCAAACAGGAGTCTGATAATCAAGCATCTGGAGATGATTTCTTTATTATGTCCCCTTCTCTTGTTACCTTTGGCCAAGCAGTGAAAATTACCTCTGTAGCAGTTGGTGGTAGGCATACCTTGGCACTGTCAGGTATATCATTTTCTGTATGTCTGCACTAATTATGATGACATTCTAGGTCTAGTTTGCTCTTCCTTGTGGTTACATTATATAGTTTTGTAGGTTCTATGAAGTATGAAGATATGGAAGGTTTTTGATGTAAAGCAAGTCACCTGCTGCATCATATTTTAACCGAAGTTTTCAGATGTGGGACAGGTCTGGGGTTGGGGCTATGGAGGCGAAGGACAGCTAGGTTTGGGTTCTCGAGTTAAGATGGTATCATCCCCTCATCTTATACCATGTATTGAGTCTGCTTCTGGGAAGGATAAGTCTTCTTTTCATCAAGGAAGCAGTGCTCTTGTTCAATGTTCTAATGTTTCTGGAAGTTATGTGACGGAAATAGCATGCGGAGGTCGGCATAGCGCTGTAATAACAGGTCAGTACTTCACTTCTATCATAATATGTAGTTTGCAAGAGCATCTCTGAATGTTGTCACATGATCTACATGCCATTTATGTCCATGTCACAAAAACTAAACGCAATTTGAGAATCCTGTATATCCGTTTTCAAATGTCTATATTTTTCACATAGTTCAAAGATATGCGAATACAACTGTTCAAGTAAGAATTCAATTAAAAAACTGTCAACATGGTTTTTAAATTGCTTTTGTAGATGCTGGGGCTCTTGTTACTTTTGGCTGGGGTCTGCATGGGCAGGTTAGTCTGCTGCTCTTGAAATATTTTAGTATATTCCTTTATTTTTTGCTTAGATAAAAAACTTTAGTTTTCATTGCTGAGGATGTGATGTAACTTGAACATGCTGAAAAATCTTGACATTTTTATCATGTACTCCTTAGACCTCGTAAAGGAGGAAATGGTAATGGAAAATTTTGCATCAAAAGTGCAAATAACAAAGACTAAATTTGATGTTATGACAGTTATTACAAACAACATAAAAAACAATGTCACATAGGTGGTTAGACCATATATGCAATTTTTATATTTTAACAGACAGTATGTGTTTGGTTAGTTTAAACTTATGTGTAAACACGGGAAATATGTATCCCAATGCAATTTTATCTGAAGCATGATATTGCTACTTCTGTCAGTCTCCTCATGTTGGGAGTGCCTCAATGCTAGCCTCAATGCTAGACCAACAGACTTGAGTGATTTATAAGAAATTCAGTGTGCCAATTGTTATATATTAGATTAGATAATCAAAAGAATAAAAGGCAAGATGAATTGAATATATTGGAAAGGAAAAGCTAATCATGATAATCTTATTGCAGACAGCTTAAACTTTACAGAATACAAAGATAGAAGTGGACTGTGATGCCAGATTAGGTGTTGATATTTGAATCCTACTTGGGGAATGACTTTACATATTTATCACCCGAGTCCTCAGGGTAGGGATGTTGACAGGGTGGAGGTACAGACTGGGGATTACTCTCCAGCTCTCTGTCCCCCACCCCCCATATTACCCGAGTTCATGTCTCTGACCAACAACTTGTGTCACAACTCACAAGTGATAGATTCTTGGGTTCCTTAACTGTTTGGTCCAACGTTGGATCCCTGCAAGTATGACAGTCCCTGCTCTCGTGGAGCCCCAAGTATGACAGTCCCTGCAAGAATTTCCCTGCACCAGTAATAATTGACATCTCTACCTAAAAGTTAGTTTCCAGATATGTTTGCCGTGCTGCTCATCAAAGAGCCAAAAAGGACAGTAGGATTAGCTTACCACCAATAAATACTTCATCGATACAATATGACAATACATCGAGAAAGCAAAGCTTGTTATATACTGAAAGACTATAACAAAAATACAAATATAGTTCCTTGTAGCTGAATATATGTGAGATTCTTTTAAGTGTTCTTTAATCCTAAAAGTACTGATATAATGTGTTTTCAGATTGGGGGCACATTTATGATATGCAATTCGTGTGGCAATGTCCAATGTGTCAGAAGTAGGCATGACCTCTCCTTGGAATTGTTGATGCTTCATGTTTAAAACTCCTAATTTACTTATTAATACCATCTTGAGTGAAAAGCTTGCCTCATCCTGACCTCACTTGTTGGTTTTAGTAACTTGCAGATATGGCAAAGACTACATAAATTATACAAGTGGCTTATCTCACATTTTTCTAACTTTTTTTCACGAAATTTTCCTCCAGTGCGGACAAGGGGATAATGCTGATCAGCTAAGACCAACTCTAGTTCCTTCTTTATCGGGAACTAGAGTAAAACAAATTGCTGCTGGACTTTGGCATACATTGTGTGTTACAGTAAATGGTCAAGTTTATGCATTTGGTGGGAATCAGTTTGGACAATTAGGTACTGGTAATGATCAGCCTGAGGTAAGTTTAATTTTCTCATTTATCTCAACCATTTTGTTTCTTCTAGAACAATGTTAATAGACAAACACTTTTACAACTTCTTACACATGATTGCGCATTCTATAACTCATATTACTACTTGTTACATTAGTTCATGATTTTATCTAAAAACTAGAAGTATTTGAGTAATAGTATCTTCTTTTTTAAGGTTGTTTCTTATGATAGTTTTTATGTTACATGCACTATTTTTAAATTGCTTCGGGAAAATAAAATTGTAGGAAACAGATCTTTTAGTGTTTTTAACCCACCTTTTTTTAAAAAAAAAACAATTAAGAAACTATCAAATTTATTTAGAGGATAGTACAAACTCCCAAATTATAAATCTTAGGTGTATAGTTATGAATTATGATCAAAACTGCCTAAAAATTATTTCTTTTTCTCAAGTGATTTTTAACTAAACTTTTTCTCATGTTAACCAAGTAATGGTGCCTTTTCCTTTTTCAGACTTCACCTAGACTGTTAGATACTTTTGAGAACAATCTTTCCAGAATAGTTTCTTGTGGGGCGCGTCACAGTGCTTTGCTAACTGGTATGTCTTCTTTACAGAACATCTCCAATTTGATTTTAAGTACTGAACTTTAAAAGAACCAATTTGTTGGAGATGTTCCAAACATTTTGATTTCAATCAGTTTGTATCCCTTGCGGAATTTACTTTGAATGAATGAATTTGCTTTTACCCTAAAAAAAGTCCTAACTACCAAAGCAAAGATTACATTTTCATAAAAAAAATTCTTTTCAATTTCTCTAATCTTAGGGACAGCGCCATAAAATTTAGAGGACAATATTTAGTCTTTACTTATTTTTTATATAGCCGGAGTTTGTTTGATGAATAGCTGTTATTATTCGTGGAGAAGAAAAAGTAGTTACATTACATAAGCCTTTAGAATATTTAAATTCGCTCATTACTAATGTATAGTTTCACACTATTTTCCTACCATAATGGTTTGCATTTTCATATTGAAGATGATGGTCATCTTTTCACCTGGGGATGGAACAAATATGGCCAGGTATTCTCATTACCTGAAGTAATTATTACAATGATAGAATTGTTATTATAGTTAATTTCTAATGATTGTCTACCTCGGCAGCTTGGTTTGGGAGATTCTGTTGACAGAAACATTCCTTCTCGAGTTTCAATTCCCGGTTGCCGACCAAGAAATGTTGCCTGCGGTTGGTGGCATACATTGCTGATGGTTGATAAACCTGCTTGACAGTCATGACAAGTTACGAACTAGTCGGCATTTCATTCATGAAATGTAGATATGTCCAAAATCACCTTTGTTGATTTGTTTTCTTCATTCTTCTCTTTCTTTTGTCTGGGCATGCCTGTATTTTCTCTTGCTTCCATGTCTAGATATTGTAGCTTTTGACTAACTTTGGAGATCTGAGAACTTGAGAGGGGTTTTAAGTTTGGATACTAACAAAAACATTAAAGGTTAGGATCTAACATTGTTTTAATTTAGTTGTAATTTATAGCTTCATTAAATGGATGAGACCAATTTTTATTCTTCTGAGGGTGTATGTTAGTGGGTGTTGTTTCATCATGTTTGTGATTTCTAGATATGAATATTTGTGTAATATATTTTGTATCTTGGAAGAAGCCTTCTGTTGTTTGATTGAAGATAGCATTGTGAATGTGATCCATCTTGGAATGATTTTATGATCTTGTAGAAAGATTTTGATTTGTTTATTATCAATGGGTCAATTCAAACATAAGCATGTACATTATTTATTGATTAAGGTACTTCTTTCATGACAAGGCTAATCTGGACCACCATTATAGGAGGTTCATGATAGAGCATAATTTTAACTATTAAATAGGACTTTGGGCTCTGGACACTTTTTATTTTATTCTAAGTAAATTATATTAATAATAATAATAATATGTAGTTCAATATCATTACTCCCACTTTCTATAGGATTTGAGATGATAGTCAATCATGTGTTCTAGTAAAATCAAATAGATAATGCACCAAAGTTCAGATACAATAAGCTCTATTTTGAGACAGTACTGCAGTGCAGTACACCAGATATACACCCTCTATAAAGCTTAATATAGTGAATAAAAAATGAAATAAAAATTCACCCTACTAAACACCATAAAAAGATAAACTTTATCTGGTAAACTACCCTGAGAAAAAACATCATGCTGGTTTTTAGCTCTAGCTACAAACCAAAATTCCATCTTTTTCCATCCTATGAAAAATGAAATGCCTCCTCTCAAACCTAATCCAATCTTTTCAGGGTGACAAACACATTTGATTCATAAGGTAAAGTTGAGGGTAGTTGTACATGGTGAACTCTGCAATGAAAGCTTGCATGGGTTTGAGGGTTTGATTGTAGTGTGGGATTAGTAGTAGGGCTTTTTTGGCGTTGTGGATGCTTGCTTCTTGTTGATTTTGGATTCCACTGGTAAAGCTATGAACAGTTGTCATTCTTTTTGCATTGTTGGTTTTAGATTCTGCAGACTTTGGGAATTGGGACCATGCTTCTCGTAGTAGCTTTGGCATCCATGGAAAATCATAAAAGCTGAGTGAAGCAGAGAAACAGGGAGGAAGAGTATGGTTCAAATGTAGGCTTGGTAAGCCGAATCGAACTTAACTCGGCCTCAAAACCATGATTTAAAGGGGATCATATATAAGCCCTCACACCGGGTTCATGACTTCCGATGTGGGACTCCAAGTTGGGTTCATGAAGCCCTTCTTGCACATGGAAATCAGTGACAGATCTTCCCTTGAACAATTGGTATCCTGATGGTTCATTCTTCACCTTTCTTTTACAGGGTTCTTCTTCCCGTTGAGTCCCAGCATCCAAGAATCAAACCTGCTCTGATACCAATTGATACCAATTGAATCTAACTCCACCTCAAAACCATGATTCAAAAGGATGATTGTTCGTAAGCCCTCACACCAGGTTCATGACTTCCGATGCCTTGGTTCTGAAAGATTAAACTATTTACTCCAGAAGATTGCTCAGGATTACTCTCGACAAACAAGCAAAGTGAGCAAAGTGTTCGGAGACATGGCACCATTTTGTTGAAACTTCTGCTAATCACACCACCAATCCAAATATTTATTTATAGGGTTGAAATATATGTAAATGATAAAACGTTATTTTACAATAGATCAATCAAGTAATGTACTACCACACTAGAAATGTCTACAAAACTAGTCTTTATGGCAATCATCAATAACACATGTTACAACAACACTGATGAGAGTATACATACATTATTTGCACCATTAGTCATAAGTCACACAATTATTTTAACTTCTACTTTATAAAACATAACTTGTCATTTAAAACTGAAGACAACCTACAAGGATGAAGGATAAGCATTTCATGAGGTATGACTTCTCTTAAGCTGCAAAAGATGCAGTAAAGGACATAAAATATCCATCCTGTGAAAACCTCTTGGAACCTGTCATGTCAAAGAAAAAAATTATAGTTAAGCAACTACTTTGTTGTAATCAAATTTAGAGTAACAAAATTAAGCATGTTTTTCTCTACCTCAACAATGAAACAAGCCCAGCTAGTACTCGAACGATTATCTAAACTCCCTTTCAAGATGGTAATGTCAAGCTTTCGGATCACCTGAGCAATCTCCAAGAAAAGTCCATGCTCATTGCATATCATCTGTAATACAAAATGTTGAGCAGTTATTGTATGCTATTAGTTTTTAAAATATTTGAGAGCGATGTAGTCCCTGCAAATATCTAGTTTTGTTTATTTTTTAATCCTTGCAAAAATAGCATTTTCTATTTTGGTTTTTGCTATTTAGTCTCAGAAAAATCTTTGTTTACATTAAAATTCATCATGTAATATGTAGAACATTTGATTTTATTCTCTCTAATATGGGGCTATGTAAGAGCTGAAATGAATGTTACACACATATTAAATAGACCCTCTTGCATCGGAGAGGATCTAAAGTCGAAAACCTGCATACCTCTATGAGCATGTGCCCTGAAGATTCCAAATCTTCTATGACTATTGGCCATGATTGTTCACTTTCAAAGTCAAATGCACAGCTTCTTCCGGGATGGCTGCCGTTTATTTTCTGCCTTTTCCTTTCAGGTACCTGACCATCGAATTCAAGCATAAATGAATCAATCACATTTCATCCATCATCGCGTCTTAATCACAGGTCCCAGCTTAGATTAGATTCTAACTTATGGAAGCATCTTAATTGAGAGATGCGTTTGATTCTAGCTTTTGGACTCAAATATGTCGGAAGCTATTTCATCTAACTTCCCTAAGCTAAAAGATAACATTTGCATATATGTTCTCGGAAACATTGTGAGCCTTACCTCACGATCAGCAAATCGTTTCAGTTTCTCAGCCTGGCTTGTTACCATTCTTAAGTACATCATGTGCTTTACGGTTCGTTCCAAGAGGTTGTCGATACTACACTGTATATCATAAGACCAAAGATACACAATTTAGAAATGATAAAAGAAAATGTAAACACTTAAGTTTTTTTAATGAAATGTAAATACTTACTCTTCCACCATCTGGGATAAGTTCCCTCAACTCCTTCATTCTGTCCATGATCAGCTGTCTATCTCTCGGCCTCGAGTTTTTGTTATTACCTACTTTTGTTCTTTTCTTGCTTGCGCTAGAGAGCTTTGGTCGAGTAATAGGCTCCATATGACTATTGACCTTTTCTTGTGGTTCCTCATCGACCAATAAGCTTGAGTTCCCATCAAAAGTTGATACATAATGGTTCGTAAATACATCTTTACCCTTGGCCATAACCGGAGGCATAAGATCACTTCCAACATTGGAACTTTTCAAAAACATGTTGCTATCTTCAGAATAAATTTTCGGCTGATTAGGGACAGTAAGCTCTGACGGTATTGTTATACCAGACCTAACACTGTTCGATCTACATGAAGTATCATCAGAGGCGCTGTATAAATTGCCAACAACAGCATCTAAGAGATATTCTGGATCTATTCCTTCAGAAAACTCGAAACATTCAATATGATCCTGTTGCTTTTTATTGGATATTAAAGTTGAGCTACTGAATGTATCCTCATCGGAGATATATTTCGGTATAGATTTTCCTTTCTGTCGATACGCAACAGATCCAATTGTTTTGTTCAATTCAAACATTGAAGGAACAGTGGAGAAATCATTGAAATTGAAATTCTTAGCATCAACATGACCGGTTTCAGTGCCTCCAAATTCTTGCTTAGTAATATTATTATCAGAGTAAGAACTCAATCCATTTGACATCTCGCCGAAATTTCCTTCATTCTCGATAATATGAGACCAGGGCCATGTCTCTTCTACCAAATGATTTGACTTTGTCTCAACGTAATCAATATGTTTTGGAACAATTGACGTTTCAAATGATGAGGAAATCATCTCATTTTCATGTAATCTTTTAAGAGATTTTGGCTGAATTTGTCTAGACAACCAATAGTCATCATCCTGATGAAATCTTGTTGATTTATTCATATTGAGAGAAGTACTAGCTGACGAAGATTCGTCAAAGCTATCCATCAAGTAATGCGATAGAGCCGAGAATGACCAATCTTGAGAATCGGTTCCCAAGTTCAAAGGTGTAGTATTAGCTTTCAGACAATGAACGAAATTAAATTGATTCTTGATATTGGTAACAAATTCTAGGTCTTCCGCAACCTAAAATGTCAATTAATATGAATAAGCATGAAGCAAATATTTTCTACAGAAATACAATACTATTGTACGAACAAACACACTATTAACGAAACCAATTTTTGCACTTAAACATATAACGAAAACATGTAACAGGATACAAATATATTTTCATTGGTTCATGCTATCATGTCGTAAAACACACATAAAGAATATACGCACCGCTTTGGTAACTCAGAATCTAAACATAAAAAATATACGCACCGCTTTAAATGAACCAAATTGCAACACCCCGTGTGGAAGAACTGGTACTAGCACAATAGTCTGAAAAATTCAAATTATCAACTTAATATTTTCTTCAACTGGCCTTGTCAATTGCAGATCTTTACTTTGTAAATATGGAATAGCTTATTGAAAAAATAGAAATGGAAATTGTATCATTTATCTGTCGTATAAGGAATTGTTACCTTGACGCCTGATGAAAATTGAAGGAGCCACTCATCAGGACACTGGAGAAAGAGATGCAGCTATTTAGTTTTTCACAGCATGATGGTAAATACAATTCACATCAGTGTCGATATTGAATGTATAGAATCTCACCTCAGGAATTAAACTAGTGTCAAAATTTCCAGTGAAAATATCCTCACAGGAAACCCAAAAATGTTCCTTGGCAAGAGCTAGTTTGCCAACAACCCTGAAAGATCGGTAGCCGGAAAAATGATTGAGTTAACATCATCATCAATTCATAATTATACTCATAATACATATTTTTTCTGACACAACAAGACTGTAATTGATCTATTCCTTTGTTAATTTTCTTAAGTGAAAAATACTTTGAAATGGAAACAATTATTTGCAACAATAAATTATAATATAGCTATAAACTATAAGGTTTTACCCTTCTCCCAAGCTGTATTTTCGATGAGACATTTCGATCATGAGAAGTCGAACTGAATAATCTCCTGAATCATCAGCTCCTTCACTCCTTGAAGAATATACATCATCTCGGGATTCGAAAACGATGTCCCCCCACATAGTCGCCAAAGGTTGATTACTTTTCTGGTATCCATTTTCCCAGGTCAATGTCCTAAAACAAACAGACTTGTGTTATACATTTAATAAATCCAAAACTCGGATAAGTAAAGTCTGACCAAGGGTTCAAACTCGGATATTCCTGATCCGTTTGACCATAATTGAACTTCAATAAATCGGAACATCATGAATTCTCACTAATAAAACAAGCAAATGATTATCATGACATAATGACAACCATTCCATATAAAGACAACAACTTTTTTTTTTGGTTTTCAATTCTTCGGGGAAGGGGTCCCTAGTCGTCTAGAATTTGGGGCGAGTTCTGGCATCAAGTGGTTTCAGTCCCCTCCCAAACGCAGTTGCGGGGGATTGAACTGTGGTCAGAAAGACAACAACTCTACTCTACAAAACACAACATATGAACATAGAAACAAAATAAACTCATCGGCGAAAAAACTTACATTGGAGAAAAGTGATTAAGCTTCCAAAACACAGCATACTGCCATTGCATAGCATCACAAAACCCCTTCAACAATTGTGTAATTGAAGTAGCTTCCATTTTCTACTTTTCCAGAACTTTTTTTGTAAAATAAATAAGAAACACAAAATACAACAACAATTTTCAAATTTCACAACACACAACACACCTAGCTTCCTCTATATGAACCTCTACCAGCTTGTTTAATTCTCAAACCAACCCTTTTTTTTATCATTGGCCCTATTGTACTAATCAGCAACAAAATAATCATCACTTGGTCCTTCCTACAAATAACTATAACAAAGTAAATTTGTTGAGCCGTGCTGTCGAAAACTCGAAATCAATTATCACCAGAAACTCTCACAATTTCCATTCTATGTACCATTTTAACAACTAGCTGCAAATTCTAAGAAAATAATTCTATAAAATTAACACAAAAACTATTAACTTTGCAACAAAGTAGCTCAATATAGAAGAACACTTCCTGCAAAAAACAAATCAAAGAAATTTTGTTAGGAATTAAGTGCAAGAAAAATTACTATGGAAAATTTTACAAGAAAATGAATATAAGTCAACTCTAAAGTTAAAAATATAACAGCATAAGATCTTGATGATTCTTCTATTTTAACTATTAGCTTAATTTTCAGTTTCTTAGCAACAAAACAAAGCAATTTGAACAACATATGACAAAACAAAACAACCCTATTGTTGGTTTCTTACCACTATAACAGTTGACTATAAAAATTTCAAAAATTTCACCATACACATATTCATCATACTCCATGAGAAATTAGCTTGTGTGAATCTTTCACACTCAAAATAGATTTTTTTGATGTATGATTCAATACAAATCCAAAAAAGGTGGAAAAGAAGGAACAATGAGACAAGGGTAGCACTTTGTCTTTAGAACAAATAAAATATCCTCAAACTTTGATTTTGCACTATTGCTTATGAAAAGCTATATAGGGGCTACTGACCATATGCCTTTTGTTTATATAAACAAAGTGGAACTAATGAGTCACTGACCTCAAATATTAATGATTTTTTTTTAAGATATAGTTTTTAGAGTGTCCAAGTTCAACTACTGAAAAAATTAATTCATGATTAAATTTTATTTATTTTTCGGTTGAACTTTAAATTATTAACATCTTTGTATGAAAATGGTGGATTAAAAAAATAGTAAATAGTTTTTGTGAGTATAGTTCAATTAATTTAAATATTATATGTTATACATAAAAATTAATAATAACTCATGAGTGTTGAACGGTTGGGCTCATCCTTTTTTAATCAAAGATCAATAGTTTCATTTTCAAATTATGTATGAAGCAGCTTTAAATTTTTGGATCAACTGTCTCATTTTTTGAGGTGTCTTTAATCTAACGAGACGAATAGTCGTTATATATGGCGAAAAAAAAGAGTTTGCGTTTTAACACACTTTTTTTGTCTTTATGTAGTTTAATTGTTAAAATTCTACTTTTTAAAGATAAAAATATGGGTGTATCAGGGGTCGAGCACAATCTTATATATTATATATAATAAGTCTATCAATTAAACTAAATTCACAGATTTGATATACCTACTTATTGATTTATATGTAAGGACTAAAATTCGAATTTCAATAAACTTACCTTCTTTTGTAAGCAGTTTTCGTTAGTATGATTCAATTATTATGGGCATTGTATGTTATATGTAGGATTAGAATTCAAATTCAGATCCACTTACATGTTTTTTTAAATAATTTGATAGCTAAAATTTCATTTTTTATTGGTAAATAAGTGAGTGTATTAATGTTTAACATCAATCTTATATATTATATGCATATCCATATCCTTATATATATATATTATATGCATATCCTTATTCGTCAAAAAGATGAAATTTTACCTCTAAATTACACAACTGAAAAAAGAAAGAAAAAATAGTTAGCAAAATGAAAAATAGTTAGAAAAAAATATATAAGAAATCACTTGAGTGATGTTGTGGTCACCCCACGGATTTGAAAATGAAATAAAGGTGGATTTGATAAAAATGGGTGGAGAGTGGGACCCTTAGACAGTGATAGAGGTTATTTATGATTATATTGTTCTGTTCTGTCAATGGAGCGCGTGGAAAAAGAAATTTGCACTACAAATAACATAGACAAAGACAAGTTATTATGTCCTGGACTTCTTTTTGGCTAAGTTCTGTTTTTGTTGAATTTTGTCCTGAAAAATGAAAAACAGATGATATACTGAATACTAGTAATAATGCAGCAAGGTATTTTTAGAATATAATCGTTGAAATAAATTTTTTCTTAAAATTAAGGATATTTTTGTGGGAGAAATTAGAAGACTAATGTCATAGAAAAAATTGAATTCAAGTGGTTAATGAATTCCATTAAAAAATATATTTTAATTAGAATAGTAATTTTTTATCAAATTTTACTTATTATGCGGTAGTCGGTAGAATTCTAGATTATTGAAATTCTTTTTCTAAAAATTAGATGGTTAATAAGGATTTTATCAAGCTAAGGTCAAAGCCTCTTGAAAAAACTAATCAATTTTTATATCCTTCTAAAGAGCCAAAATTGAGACGTCAAAGAAGGTACACCAACTACAATGGGCAATGACTAATACCAAACGTACAATATATGTAGTGAGGTTTCATTCCAGTTAGCATGGAGATTAAGGCTACAAAATTGGCCCAATTGTCCTCAATTATAAATTTATTCAAATCCTCATGAGCATTCAATAAATAATATTTTCAGTGTCGATGTCGACAACAAAAATACACATATTTACATTAAAGAAATGAAGAATTTAAAGTTCGAACTCTAACCCTTTCAATATTAATAGTAATTATTGAAGTAGTAAAGTTTTTCACAAGAAAGGGGGAGTTTGAATTGTGACCCTTTAAAATTAAACTCAATTCGTTAGTAGTATAAGTTATATGATAAATCAAAATTTAAATGAATGAATTAAACCAAAACAGATAGCAGAGAATGTTAAGAGAATGTTCTCTGATCAGTCTATGTTAGATTGCAGAGAACGTTCTTGTAATATTCTTTCAGAATATTATGGTGTGTGTAAGTGTGTCTGTTTTGCAAGAGAATAAGGATAAAGAGAAGGAGTATAACACAAAGAGTTTATACTGGTTCACCCTTAATTGGGCTAGTCCAGTTTCCCACACCAAGGGAGGGTTTCCACTATTCTCTTTTGATCTTAAGCCCAAGACCAAAAGCTTATGTCAAGCTATACAAGCTTATCTTCCACCTTATACCCAAGGTGATCTCTACCTTTCCTTCTAAGGTAGTTACTCAACCAATAGTAACGTATTGATGAGAAAGTTCTTTTCTTATTACAAAGAGTTGTTTGGATCTAAAGCTTAACAACAAACCAAACCAGGTTTATAAAGCTTTCTAAGTAACTATAAAAATCTCTCTGAAAATCACTCAAATGAATTGCTGATCCAAGTGTGCAATTATGAAGCTTTGGAGTGAAAGAGATCAAAAGAAGAGTTTATGATTCTTATGCGTGAAAGACAAGTAATTGATGATTGATATTGCTTCAAAACTCCTGCTTTGCTCCTACTGTATTCCATGCTATTTATAGTTGTTGAAGAGCCTTTGGAATCTTGGAGAATGTATGAGAAAATCAAAGAACATTAAACTAGCCGTTACTCACATATGAAAAGTGAGCTGGAGAATGTTCTGAGAATGTTCTCCAAGAGGAGCATCTTGATGAGCTGGCATTGTACTTCCATTACTTGATGAGCAAGTGTGACCGTTGCCTTTGAATTTTGCTGTCATATGAGAACAATGCTTCAGGGAGAATGATGAAAGAACATTCTCACATAACAGTGTACATTCTCTTGAGATATCTTCATAGAATAGTGGGAGAATGGTGTGGGGACAGCTTTGCTTCCAAGTAACCAGCTGTAAGTGATCAAGGCTATGTAGAAAAGTACTTTTGCAAGTACAACCTTGATGAATAGTAGAGTGTAGCCTTTGTTGGAGAAAGGACTAACACATCTTGGAGAATGAACATTGAATAAGTCTTTGCAAGTACATAACAACTCATAGTTAGAAAGTTGTTGTCTTCTCCTCATTGGTCCATGTTCTTCTCTATCATAATAAATTCAGATATTTAATTTATTATGCCTATTAGGTCAAAGAACATTCTTTGGCACATGCTCCATGTGATGGCTTAAGATAGTAAGTCTCATAAGTTGTTTGATCAAGATTCTTGCCATAATGGAATAAGTTGCTGTAGATATCTTGTGCTTAAATTCTCATGAAAAGTCCTCCTTTGTCTTGTTCATTTATCACTTAAAATAAATAAGTGCATTGACTTTGAAGAACAAACACGTTGGAGTCCAGAGAATGATGAGAGAATGATGTTTGTCTTTCTTGTATCATTCTTAGAGCTGATATCAAATGTTTTGCTTTGCATAATAATTCCTATCTTTTTAATATCACTCAAAAGCACTTGTTAGATAACACAATGACCAAAATTATACATTAAAATATAATTAAGAGGTTTGTTATCTTTAAAACAATAAATTGGGATTTTGCCTCAACAATCTCCCCCTTTTTGATGATGACAAACTTCTTGAATTATGTTTTAAATGATTAATTTTGGTTTAATCAAATCTCAAGTAGTATGAAAATATTAGTGCCTTAATTTTTTCAAGCTCCCCCTCAATTCAAGCATTCATAAATCAAATAAATTTAAAAACTTGATATGATGCAAATTGAGACATAAAATGAATCATACATATTAATTAATCCAAAAGCTCACCAAGTGAGAAAATAAAAATGATCAGAGTACATGGATTAATACAAAAGGATTCATGGCATAAAAAGCAATAATACATACTATTTGAAGTTCACAACAAGTTTTGTTCAAAAGAACTTCCTATAATATCTATTTCAAAAAGATCAATTCCAGATAATGATCAGGGAACGTTCTTGCAGACTTGAAAAGCTTGAAAACTTGAAATTTGAAACTTGATTGATTAAAACTGAAACATGATTGATAAAAAGACTTCTTTTCTACTCCCCCTTGCTTTCCCAAGCTATTCTCCCCCTTTGTCAGAAATCAAAAAGAGGGGGATTTGGTAAAAAGGATTAGAACTTAGAAGAAGCAGATGATGAGGATGAGGTACTAGGGGATGGAAAGTTATCAAACACTGGCATTGGATCAGCAAAGGGTGGTGCAATTCCAAATTTTGGACAAACTTCAGTTTCAGCCCATTTTTTCATGATCATTTGCTGGTTCATCATATGTTGCATCATGTTGTTCTGAATCTCTAAAGCAAGCATTATCTTGGCCTGGCCTTTTCTCAGCTTAGCATTTTCCTTCTCAAGTTTTTGCTGCTTAGTTGGCCTAGTGTATGAAGGTCCACCAACTAACTTAGAAAGGTCCACCAAGCTTCAGCTGAAGCAGTACTTCCAGGTGAAAGGAAGGTACTCAAAGTTCCAAAAGAGGAAGGGATTGAAGGTAAAGATTGAGATGAGTTGGTACCTCCTTGAAAGTGATTGTCAGGACTCAACAAATTTTGCACAAACTCAGCATGAAACATGTTTTCTAAACTCCCTTGAGAAGAGTTCATAACTGGAGAGAACAAGGTGGAATTCATTGAAGAAGTTGGAAAGAATCCTTGAAGTTGTTTACCGGTTCTTGGTGGATGGTTGGTAAAAGGTGTTCCAAAGTGTAAAGAGGTATCCCAGTATGATGGAAGGGTATCAGTAGAGGCTCCAAAAAGAGTTGAGGTGTTTTTCATGGCAGGAGAACGTTCTCTTGTTGTTCTTCTGCAACCTCAGTCTCTGGGAGAACATTCTCCTGACGTTCCCCTGCAACATTTTCTTCTGGGAGAACATTCTCTTGATGTTCTCCTGCAACATTCTCCTCAGGTGTTGCCTCTCTTTTTCTTTTCAAGCCCGTGATCTTCACAACCTTTTCATCTAAATCATTCTTCATATGACTAAGGTTTTTAACACCAAAAGTAGAACATGCATTCTCACAAGTATAACCAGACAGATCAACCTTAAACTCTTCAAAGACTTTGGTCAAAAACATACCATAGGGTAATGCAACTTTCCTAGTGCCAGATAAAGCTATATGCATCATATGTTGCAGAATCACATGAGGAAGAGAAAGCCTTTTACCTTTAAACAGATGATACATAACCAACATATCATTGTCTGTGACTTTATCTTTGCTTCCACTCTTTGGAAAGATGTTGTGCAGGCATAGGTTGTGAAGCATTTTAAAATCATGTATCAGCTTGGAAGAGGTTGGTGTAGCCATCATAACACCTTCCTTGGTGAACATTTTAACAATAAGCTCACCCTTGTCAAGATTGAGAGCAGAAAACCAATCTCCCCCATAGAGAGTGGAACCATCACAAGGAATTCCCAAAAGCTTTTCAATCTTTTCTAGAGTTAACTCACTCTCAATTCCTTTGAGATTTGAAACTAAAACATCCTTGTCAGGACTCACTTTGGCATTGAAGTAGAAGACTTGAATCAACAAAGGGAATATGGACTCTTTGATCTTGAAAAAAGAGGTCCAATCCAGCTTATCAGTGAACTTGGTCAGATCAATGCCATTTTTCTTTAACTCATCAAAGTCAAAAAACTTTCCAGCACTGATTGGCTTGATTTTTCAGTAGTCATTGAACTTCTCTAACTGCTCAGGGTGAATTAATTTCACATTCTTCTGTCTTGGTTTCTTCTCAGCAACAGAAACTTTCACTTTCTTCTTTTCCTTAACCGGTTCAGATTTTGCAGAAGAAGCAAATGGTTTAGGCTTGGTGATTGGAGTGGTTCGTTTGAGAGTGATGATAGGAGGGGATTTCTCACGTGTTTCTTCTTTTTCCTCTTTTTCATCAGAATCAGATATGGTAAGGACAGTGTTGTCAATAACCACATTTTTCTTAGTACCAAACCCAGATAGAATGCGTGCAGACCTCCTAACGGTGCATGCATCAAAAGATTTTGTTCTTCTCATTTTCCTTACATAAGGAGGTGATTTAGTGTTAGGCTCAGCAAAGGGTGTTTATTGATCTTGTTCAACAAAGTTTGGAGTTGGAGAAGGTGGATCAGAGAAGTTTAGGGAAGATGAAGAGTTTGGTGAGGGTGAAGCTGGTTTAGGAGAAGACGATTCAAGGTGTTCACAAGATTGAGACACATCAGAGGTTTTAGGTGAAGGATTTTGTGAAGGAGAAGGATTGTGTTCACTTGCTACAGTGGCATTTGGAGAAGAGGGTTTATGCAGCGGAGTGGAGGGTTTAGGTGAAGAAGGTTCAGTTTGGAGATCATTCAAAGAATGATTAGAGAAAGCTTCGTCATTTAGAGGAACAAAAACAATGAGAGCTTTTGACAGATCTTCTTGACCCATTTCATCATAATGAACAGCGTCTGAGTGGGTTTCAGTCGGTGGAGGTGACGGTGGTGACGGAGGTGAGGGAGAACGGGGAGGAGAAGGTGAAACAGATGGTGTTCGGTTTCTTCTCATGACGGGAACTTTGGTTCTAGCCATTGTTGGATTTTGAGTTTTGTTGAAAAAAAAAACTGATTTTGGTAGTGGAGAGAAGAAGGAACAGTTGGAGAGAGACAAAGTAGTGGGAAGTTTTTAGAAAAGGTAGAGTTGATAGCTTTAGGTGTGTGAAAAGATGAGGTAAGGTAGACACTATTTAAGATAGTAATGATGGTACCTTTTTTTATTAAAAAAAAAGTTATAGGGAGATAGCCTAGTACAACAAGAGGACTAAAAGAAAAATCATTCTCCAAGAAAATGTACTATCAATTTTGAAACCTTGAACACATATAAAATGCAAGGGATGAATTTAAAATGACTGAAAACCAAAGTCATAAAATTTTTAGAGAATGTTCTCATATCATTCTCCTAAAAACGTGTTTCACAAGGAATTGGGATTTTTGACAATTTTTAAATTTTCTTTGATAAAATTGAAACGATCCTCAACCAATGGTTTAGTAAAAATATCAGCAAGTTGATTTTCAGTATCCACAAAAACTAATTCAACTTCCTTTTTACTAAAATGATCACGTATAAAATGATGCTTGATTTCAATGTGTTTTGACCTAGAATGCTGAATGGGATTTTTTGACAAATTAATAGCACTAGTATTATCACAAAGAATTTGAATGTTTGTGTACCTTAGGGTTTGTTTGGATTAATGGAATGAGACGGGATGGGATGGAATGGAGTGGGATGAAGCGCTATTCCGTTGTTTGGTTTTACAAATTATGAATGGAATGGAGTGGGATGGAACCCATTCCATTCAATACCGCCCATTAAGCCAATTTTTCATTCCACCCGATTTGGGGTGTATTGGATGGAATGATACACAATAATTATAGTTTTACAATTTTACCCCCAATTTTATATTTTATAATAAGACTCTTGTCATTCCTCAAATCCTATTCTACTTTTCACGGTTTTTTCTTCCTTCTTGTTTGCTTTGTTTTCTTCTTCATCAACTCTTCACTATTGTGTTTCTCTTCTCTTGCAAAAACTGTTCAACTAAATTTGATTCAACAAGGTAAAACTCTAACCTTTTTTCATGTATGTTTATTTGTGTGCCCTAAATTTGTTTTTTATATTTGATGTGAACCTTATCCTATATCAATGCTCGTGTTTGTTACTGTAAAGTAAAGGGAAGTAACCAACACGAAGAACGTGTTGATCGTAAGTGATCATACATATATAGTGATACATGAAACTATAAATAATTTTAAGAAATTATTTAAAATTACAACCGATGGGGAGACGTATATAGTGATACATATATAGTGATACATGATCATACATATATAGTGATCATGCATTATTAAATTGTGGGGAGACGTATTCCAAGCCTCATCTAATTTTGAAACCCCTATTGCAATAGGTTTGATACAAGTCCCCAAAGTTTAATAATGCATCAAACAAAATTGATATACGATTAGAATAATAGGTTGACCATAATAGAAACTCCCTGTTGCCATATTTCTTAGCTTTGCTCCTTGTGCTTTTTTACTTATAATAATATATTTTTGTAGTTAAAAAATATAACAACTAGACTACCTTAATAGTAAATTTCGATATACTTTATGCCTTTATTTTGATTGAATTTTGAAGTGACTCGTGGTGCCTTCATTACCATCTAGATTGCTAGCTATGGTGATGTATTGTTAGTCTTTTTTAATGATTGAAGATGATTTTTATTTTTTTAATTTGTCATAGATGAGCAATGAAGATATAAGAGCTAAATATTTGAAATTGGTTCAAATGATGATTGTTCAATTATCAATCATTATTGTTTTAATCACTAAGCTAAAAAACAAGTCTAGAAGAAATACCTTATAGAATCACAGAGCATAGAGATAGGGTTAGGAATGAGCTTATGAAACATATTGTTGGCAGTGATCGATGTTTTGATATAATTCGTATGGGTCCGAGAGCTTTCGTAAACTTGTGCACCTTATTACGAGATCACGGTGGACTTACACATACCCGAAGAGCATCTATTGAGGAACAAGTAGCAAAATTTCTTCACATAGTAGGACATAATGTCAGAAATCGTGTGATATCATTTTTCTTTAGACGTTCTGGTGAAACAGTGAGTCGTCATTTTCATAGAGTGTTAGATGTTGTGATAGAGTTGGATGGGATGTTTCTGAAACAACCTGATGGGACACAAGTTCCTCCGGAGATACTTAACAACCATAGGTTCTACCCATATTTTAAGGTAAACATAAATTGTGTCTTACACAAATACTAATAAGTTATATATATTATATGCTTTTAATATGTAAGTTGAATATCATGATTGTATTGGAGCAATTGATTGTACGCATGTGCGTGTTAAAGTACCGTCAGAACTTGCACCTAGATATCGTGGTAGAAAAGATTACCCTACACAAAATGTATTGGCTGCATGTTCATTTGACTTGAAATTTACATATGTCTTGGTTGGATGGGAAGGAACAGCATCCGATTCAAGAATAGTTAAGAATGCATTGACACGTTCATATCCTCTTAAAGTTCCACAAGGTAACAAAAAAAATAAAAGATTTCTACAAGTATAAATATTTGCCAACCTAATAATTAAAATCATAATTTTTTTTATAGGAAAGTATTATTTGGGTGATGCTGGATTTCCTTTAAAGGCATGTCTCCTCACACCTTATAGGGGAGATCGGTACCACTTACAAGAATATTCTAGAAATCCACCTCGAAACGCTCGTGAATTATTCAACCATAGACATTCATCATTAAGAATGTCGATCGAATGTGCATTTGGAGTGTTGAAAAAGAGATTTCCAATTCTACAAACTTCAACTGATCCCGCATATGGTATTAAAACTCAAAATAAAATCATCACTGCTTGCTGCATTTTACACAATTATTTGATGACTGAAGACCCCAATCAAACTCTAATAGATGAGGTACAACATGAGCTTGCAAATGAGAATAATTTTCAAGAGGGTCGTCAAAATCAAAGAGAAGAGCATGATGATAGAATTACTGGAGAACCAATTAGAGATAATGTTGTTGGTTCCATGTGGATAAATTACTAAGAAGTTTAGTAATGTATTGTTATTCTAATAGTTGATGTTTTGAATGAATTTTATTTGCGTTTTAATTTTGTATGTTTGGATTGAATTGGAGTTTATAAATTGTGAATTGAACTTGAGTTTTAATTGAATCTTATATTTGAATTTGTAGAGATTGTTATATGTCATTCATTATATATTTAATATCTAGTTTTAGGCATTATCATATTTAAATTTGTTTACATTGTTATATTCATTATTTATTAGTATTAGATATGGAAGGAAATTCAAAGAGGTCAAGGAAATTCAAAGGTGTAGAAACATGCAACTGGACAACCGCTATGGATGAGGTTTTGATTGATGCATATTTACATCAACAAACATTGGGAAATAAAAATGGTAATAGTATGACAACAAGTGCTATGGATAGCATTCTTCAAGAGTTGAAGAAGCACTTTTCGGACAAACCAATTTCTAAAGATAAGATAAAAGATCACATGAAAAACATCAAAACAAAGTTCAATGCTTGTTACGATCTTTTCAAGAATGGTTTGAGTGGGTTTGGATGGGATGCAAAAACAAATATGTGGCTTGCTGAACCAGAAGTTTGGGACAAGCTAATTGAGGTATTGTTTACTTTAATTTTTACATATTTTAATCAAGTAATTTTTATTAGAGTTTGAATTTGGATAAAATTTTTATGTAGGCAAAACCTGAAGCTGCTGAATGGAGAAACAAACCTATATTATTTTATGATAAACTAGCCAAACTCTTTGGGAAAGATCGAGCAACGGGGGAGCATGGAGATACATCATTTGAAATGAGAGCAAGAAAGGCTGCAAAAGATAAAGAAAGTTATGGTGCAACCATCGAGGAAATAGATCATTTGGTTGAAACCAATAAAGTTACTTTGGAGGGATTTGATGTTGATGAGGAAATAGAGAATTCCCAAATTTCTCCTAAAAGACCTTCTATTTCCACTTCTCAAGACGTATCATCTTCATGGACTAAGAAACGAATTAAAAAGGTAGTTGAAGAGGATACAAGCATGGGCGAAATTTCTACAACTTCGAAAAAAATGGCTGATGTGTTTGAAATGAGCACGGTAGAGTTGGTCAAACAGAGTAAGAGTGCTAATGGTGGAGATATTTGGGCTGAATTGGTCGAGATTGGTGTTGAATCAAATTCCATACCTAATGTATACATGTATCTTGTTAAGAATGCTGATGCATTAAAAGCTTTTAATGGAATTCCAATTGACAAGCGTAAGGAAATGTTACATCACATTGTGCCGCAATATCCCTTTCATTAACGGTAATTAATCTATTTATTTATCTATCACTTTTATGTATTTTAGATGGTTTATAAAATAGAAGTTTGTCAAAAAAATAAAATAAAATGGAAGTTTGATTATTTTATTTTTTTTATGCAATTTTGCAGGTTCTTTGATGGACTTGAAGAAGATTATTGTTATCTACAATGGAACTATTTTTGGCTTTTTTTTTTGTTTTAAGACTTTATGTTGGTCTTCATTTGACAAGATTTGATTTTGTTTCAAGTTCTTGATTATGACTTGATTTTGTTTTAGTGTCACATTAAATTGAACCATTTTATTTTTGCTAGTTATTTTAACATGAATTCCAATTATTGTTATTTTGGTAGTGTAAACTTTTTGAAAGTAAATTCATCTTTCATTATTTAGTTTGTCTGCTAAATGTTTTAGACAAAATTAAAGTATAAAGTATGATGTTGCTACTGTTGGATGATATTTGATATTGAAGTAATATAGTTGACATTCCCTTGAGTGAATATATTTGTTTGAAACGAACTCATGTAGCGAAAAAGTTTTTATCATAAAAGCGTTTAATTATAGTTTTTATAGTTTTTACCACCATTTTCTCTATAATTTAATTTGGCGGTTTGTGTTCAATTAAGAGTCTTATTATGGATACCTAAAAAAAACAAGTCTTATTATGGTTGGACAATGAATTAATAATGAAATATGTAAAATTTATTGGTTGAATTGAGTAGAAAATGTATGATTTTAAGATTTTATAAATAAAGGGTATAATTGGAATGAAAAAGTTATAACTCATTCCATTCCGCTCACTTTCCAAACAATGGAGTGGGAAATTTGTTCCGCTCCATCATAAAATATCCAAACAATGGAATGGAATATGTGTTCCATTCCGTTCCATTCCATTCCATTCCGTTCCATTCCGTTCCGCTCCGCTCCATTCTGTAGGGTCTGTTTGGATTGATGGTATAGAATGGAGCGGAGCGGAATGGAACGGAACGGGATGAAATACATATTCCGGAATGGAATACATATTCCATTCCATTGTTTGGATAGTGAACGGAATGGAAAGTATTATAACTTTTTTATTCCAATTATATCCTTTATTTTATAGATAGGAATGTTTAGACAAAAAAAAAAGAATAGATAAGAATGAGAAAAGTCTTATAAAAAATAAAATTGAGGGTAAAATTGTAAAACTATATGTATTGTGTATCATTTCATCCTTATCACCCCATATACCACTCCATTCCATTCCGTTCATATTTTATAAAACCAAACAACGGAATAGAGCTCCATCCCACCCCATTCCATCCCATTCCATCTCATTCCATCAATCCAAACAGACCCTTAATGAGAAGTCTTCAAGTTGGTTTCTGATCCATATCACTTGAGAACAACAATTTGCTGCAAACACATATTCTGCTTCAGTTGTTGAGAGTGCTATGGTATTCTGTTTTCTGCATGACCAACTGACTAGAGCTTCACCAAGAAGTTGACAAGCACCACTTTTGCTTTTTCTTTCTAATTTGTCACCAGCATAATCAGCATCACAATAGGCTTTTAGATCAAAATGAGTACCCTTTTTGTACCATATGCCTACATCAGGTGTTCCCACCAAATATCTGAAGATTCTTTTGACTGCAGTTAAATGAGATTCTTTGGGAGCACTTTGAAATCTTGCACAAATTCCCACTGAGAATACTATGTCCGGTCTGCTTGCAGTTAAGTATAAAAGAGATCCAATCATTCCTCTATACTCCTTTTCATATACATTTTTACCATTTTCATCCTTGTCTAGACTTGTTGATGGATGCATAGGAGTTGACATGATTTTGGCTTTATTCATCTAGTATTTCTTGAGTAAATCCTTGATGTATTTTTCTTGACTAATAAAAATGCTATCACTTTGTTGCTTGATTTGCAAGCCAAGGAAAAATCTAAGTTCTCCCATCATGCTCATTTCAAATTCACTTTGCATAAGGTTAGAAAAAGCTTCACACATTTTTTTATTAGTAGCTCCAAATATAATATCATCAACATATACTTGAACAATAAGCAATTCTTCCTTGTTAGTTTTTATAAAAAGAGTACTATCTATTTTTCCTCTAGAAAAACCATTTTCAAGTAAAAAAAGTGCTCAATCTATCATACCCTGCTCTTGGAGCTTGTTTAAGTCCATAATGTTGGCGTTTTTGTGTTGGCTATAATTTTGCAAAAACCCATTTTGTCACATGCTCTAGAAAATGCTGTAGCATCTGAGTATGTGGACTGGAAGGTTCTAGACATATGCGCGTTTTTGTTTTGTTATTTCCAGAAGATATCTTTTAAGAAGATTCGTTTCAGAAATTATATTTTTGCTGGAAAATATATTTTTGTTAGGGCGTAGCTGGCACAGCACGCGTACCTTGTGTCACAAGTAACCTTGTGTGTGAAGATTTAATTCTAAAATATATTTATATATTTTATGAATTTTTTGTTTGGCGCTGAAGATTTATTGGATATATTTCTGAAGACTCCTTTTCTTAAGGAACAAGTAAAGCCCAGCATGAAGACTCTATAAATACAAGTGTAAAACCTAGTTAGGTTTTTGTGGGAATTTGTTGTGTTCACTAAAGCGTGTGTTGTTTATCTTTTCCTAGTGAACTGTGTGAGTCTTTTCTTGTATCCTTGAATTGATACATGCTAAAGACATAGGCTGTTATGCTTTTAAGCACGGAGTTGATCGGTTTGTTCGAGTGTGTTCTCACCATTATATGTTTGTTGATTAAGAACAACACGGTGTGTCTGTGTTGTAAGTAGGGGAGTAAGCGGGGCGCCTTTGACCTAGGAGTTCCTAGGTTGAGTTACACAAGGTAGTTGCTAGGCGAGAAGAAGTAAACGGGTCGTTTACGTTGATCTTTGAACTAGGGCTATAGTAGTGGATTCCTCCTGGATTGGTATCCCCCAGATTAGGGCAAGTTTGCGCCGAACTGGGTCAACAAACTCTTGTGTTATTTACATTCTGTCCTTTATTGTTTGTATTATTATCTGTGTTGTGAGTAGACGCTGTAGCAATTGCTAAAGCAATCTACTACTGAGTGCCAGGAATTTCAATTGGCATCAGAGCAGGCACCCTGCCTGTTTGGGTGAGCTCCAGGGAAACTATTTCTGGCATAATGGATAAAGAAGGAGGAATGGTGAACAGACCACCCCTGCTGAGTGGGTCTAACTATGATATTTGGAAGTCTCGCATGACGGCTTTCTTGAAATCACTAGATAGCAGGGCTTGGATGGCTGTACTTAGAGGTTGGGATCATCCCAAAGTGAAAGATGCTGATAATAATGATACTGATGAACTCAAACCTGAAGAAGAATGGACCACGGCTGAAGACACGGCAGCAATTGGAAACTCCAAAGCTCTAAACGCCTTATTTAATGGAGTAGATCCAAACATGTTTAGATTGATCAATCAATGTACTGTTGCCAAGGACGCGTGGAATATTTTGAAGACTGCTCATGAAGGTACTCAAAGGGTAAAGAAGTCAAAACTCCAGCTTCTAACAACTCAGTTTGAGAATCTTAAGATGAAGGAAGAAGAAAATGTTCATGACTTTCATATGAATGTGCTAGAATATGCTAACTCATTTGAATCCTTGGGAGAAAAGATATCTGATGAAAAACTAGTAAGCAAAATCCTAAGATCTTTACCCAAAAGGTTTGATATGAAAGTGTGTGCAATAGAAGAAGCACAAGACATTAGCGATATGAAAGTTGATGAGCTGATTGGCTCCCTTCAAACTTTTGAGTTGAAAATCAATGAGAGGGTAGAAAAGAAAAATAAAAGTATAGCTCTTGCCTCGAACATTGATGAAGATGATGTGGAGAGTTCCATAGATACTGATGAAGGCTTATCAAATGCTGTGGTAATGCTTGGAAAACAGTTCAACAAGGTGCTGAAATCTATGGACAGAAGACCCAGACTAAGATTTGCTGGAGGAAATGCTAGAACATCTGCTCAGGGTAAATCATATGAACTCAACAGAAATACTGCTTCTCAAAAGAGCCCAAGAACTGATGATAAACCTACTCAAGGCAAAGGTGTTCAGTGTCATGAATGTGAAGGTTATGGCCACATTAGACCTGAATGTGCAACATATCTAAAGAGGCAGAAGAAAGGTATGAGTGCAACTTGGTCAGATGAAGACGCATCTGAGGAAGAAAGTGAAACTGAGTCTGCAAAGAACATCACTGCACTAACAGGAATATGTCTATCTGATGAAGATGGATACCTAACTTATGATGCACTAGCAGCTGCCTATAATGAGTTATGTATCAAAAGTGCTGAAGAGTTCAGAATCAGTGAGCAACAAAAGGAGACTATATCCCAGCTCCAGGGTGAAAAAGAAAAATACTTATCAGCTATTTATGATCTCCAACAAGATGTGATTGTGCTGAATTCACAAATCAGAGAGCAAAGGAAGTATGTTTCTATGATGACTAATGGTACTGAGAAACTAGATGACATTCTGAATCAACAAATCTCAGGTAGGCCAAAAGGAGTTGGATTTGACTATGAAAAGTTCAACAAAAAGAAGAAGAATATTCAGAAGACTATGTATCCACCTCTCAAAGAAACATTCTCAGCATGGCCGAGTCAGTTGCCTCAGCAATCTGTGCAGCATCAGGGAGTGAAAGAAAAATCTCAACCTTGGATATGTCACTACTGTGGGAAAAGGGGTCACATAAAACCTTATTGTTTCATACTCCATGGACCCCCCAGTAAGATGCAGCAAGCAAAATCCAAGAAGAATGTCAAGAAAGAATGGAAACCTAAACCTAGAAAGAAGCTTGTTTCACTCATTGCTCACACATCTTTAAAAGCAACATCTAGGGAAGATTGGTATTTTGACAGTGGCTGCTCCAGACACATGACTGGAATTGAGAATTTTCTGGTTGATATCAAGTCCTATTCAACAAGCTTTGTCACTTTTGGTGATGGATCTAAAGGAGAAATCAAGGGGATAGGAAACTTGGAAAGAAAGGGTCTACCTAAACTTACAAAAGTCTTGTTTGTGAAAGGTTTGACGGCTAATCTAATCAGTATTAGTCAGCTATGTGATCAAGGATTGTTGGTTAACTTTACAAAAGCTGAATGTCTTGTCACTAATCAAGAAGGAGAAGTCATAATGAAGGGTGTGCGATCAAAGGATAATTGTTACTTATGGGAACCACAAGAGGAAGTAGGCTTGTCAACTTGCTTGCTTACTAAGGAAGATGAAGTAACATTATGGCACCAAAAGTTAGGTCATCTGAACCTAAGGAGTATGAAGAATGCCATAGCTGAAGAAGCAATCAGAGGTTTACCCAAGCTCAAAATTGTTGAAGGAAACATATGTGGTGAATGTCAGATTGGGAAACAAACCAAGAAGCCTCATCATCAGCTACAACATCTGACAACTTCCAGAATTCTTGAGTTGTTACACATGGATTTGATGGGTCCTATGCAAGTTGAAAGCTTAGGTGGCAAAAGATATGCATTTGTAATGGTAGATGACTTCTCAAGGTACACTTGGATCAAATTCATTAGAGAGAAATCTGATACTTTTGATGTCTTCAAGGAGTTATGTGTTCAAATACAAAGAGAAAAAGATAGTACGGTCTTGAAGATAAGAAGTGATCATGGCAAGGAGTTTGAGAATTCCAAGTTCTCTGAGTTCTGTACAGCTGAAGGGATAGCACATGAATTCTCTTCACCAATTACACCACAACAAAACGGTGTGGTTGAGAGAAAGAATAGAACTTTGCAAGAGTCAGCTAGAGTTATGTTACATGCCAAAAATCTTCCATACCATTTTTGGGCTGAAGCTATGAATACTGCTTGCTATATTCACAATAGAGTCACTCTGAGAACTGACACTAAAGTTACCCTATATGAGCTGTGGAAGAATAAGAAACCAACTGTCAAATACTTCCATGTCTTTGGAAGCAAATGTTATATTCTTGCAGATAGGGAACAACGAAGGAAATTGGACTCCAAGAGTGATGAAGGCATATTCTTAGGATACTCTACCAACAGCAGAGCTTATAGAGTGTTCAACTCCAGAACTAAAGTCATGATGGAATCCATTAATGTTGTTGTAGATGACTCCAGTGAAGAGAAGAGGTCTGATGCTCCAGCAATATCTATAGCATCTGATCAGCAGGAAGAGGTATTTGAAGCTGAAAAGGAAGATATTGACTCTGGATCTAGTAGTACTGAATTCAACAAAGGTCCATCTACAAGAGTTCAGAAAAATCATCCAAAAGAGCTGATCATTGGTGATCTTAACCAAGGCATTGTTACAAGAAGAACAAGAGATGCTGTGTCTAATTCATGCTTTGTGTCAAAGATTGAACCCAAGAATGTCAAAGAAGCTCTTACTGATGAATACTGGATCAATGTCATGCAGGAAGAACTTGAACAATTCAAGAGGAATGAGGTATGGGATCTTGTGCCTAGACCTAAAGGTGTGAATGTCATTGGTACTAAATGGGTGTTCAAGAATAAATCTGATGAGAGTGGGAACATAACTAGAAACAAGGCTAGACTGGTAGCTCAAGGCTATGCTCAGATTGAAGGTATAGACTTTGATGAGACATTTGCTCCAGTAGCACGTCTTGAATCCATAAGACTTCTCTTAGGAATTGCATGTATTCTGAAGTTCAAGCTATTTCAAATGGATGTGAAAAATGCCTTTCTCAATGGGTATTTGAATGAAGAAGTCTATGTTGAACAGCCCAAGGGTTTTATTGATCCTAGTTTTCCAGATCATGTCTACAGATTGAAGAAGGCTTTGTATGGCCTAAAGCAAGCTCCTAGGGCTTGGTATGAAAGGTTGACTGAATTTCTGGTTACTCATGGATACAGAAAAGGTGGTAATGACAAGACTCTGTTTGTGAGAGAAGAGAAAGATAAAGTGATGATTGCACAAGTCTATGTGGATGATATAGTTTTTGGTGTAATGTCTGATCAGATGGTCCAGCAATTTGTGCAGCATATGCAGTCAGAGTTTGAGATGAGTTTAGTTGGTGAACTTACTTTCTTTCTTGGCCTCCAAGTGAAACAAATGGAGGATACTATATTTGTGTCTCAAAGTAAGTATGCAAGAAATATTGTGAAAAAGTTTGGTATGGAGAGTGCTAGTACCAAAAGAACACCAGCAGCAACACATTTGAAGCTTACCAAAGATGATAAAGGGATCAGTGTTGATCAAAGTCTTTACAGAAGTATGATTGGAAGCTTATTGTATCTCACAGCAAGTAGACCAGATATTACTTTTGCTGTAGGAGTATGTGCAAGATATCAAGCTGAGCCTAAAATGAGTCACCTCACACAAGTCAAAAGAATCTTAAAATATGTGAATGGGACTTGTGACTATGGAATCTTGTATTGTCATAGTGATAACTCTATGTTAATAGGGTATTGTGATGCTGATTGGGCAGGAAGTGCGGATGATAGGAAAAGCACTTCAGGAGCATGTTTCTTCCTTGGTAATAATCTCATATCTTGGTTTAGTAAGAAACAAAATTGTGTGTCTCTATCAACTGCAGAGGCAGAATATATTGCAGCTGGTAGTAGTTGTTCTCAGCTAGTGTGGATGAAGCAAATGTTGAAGGAGTACAATGTGGTACAAAATGCTATGACATTATACTGTGACAACTTGAGTGCCATAAACATTTCTAAAAATCCTATCCAACATAGTAGGACTAAGCATATTGATATAAGGCACCATTTTATTAGAGATCTTGTTGAAGAAAAGATTGTCACACTTGAGCATGTAGCAACAAATGAACAACTTGCTGATATTTTCACAAAAGCATTGGATGCTATACAATTTGAGAAGTTGAGGGGCAAATTGGGAATTTGCCTATTAGAAAGCCAATAGCAGTTACATTTGAAAAGGCGTGCAACTGTTTCTCCCTCCTATCAAGTTAGGGTGCACGCAAATCAAGGAACGGTTTTCTTTTCTATTTACTTCTTTTGCAGTGATCATTGCTTCACATCTCAAAAACTCAAACGATCACTCTATTTTTTGCATCATTATTTTTCATCTGCCAATCCACAACTCTCAGACTTCCCGTATCTCTCATCGCTATCTTCTCAAAATCGATCATGTCTACTACAATCTCATCACCGATCCAAGACTCCTCTCCAAAATCAACACCACCGGTTGATCCTGCCACTTTGATTGTTGACGCAATACCTATATCTACTGTCGCTCCCGACACTAGCGCAAAATCAAAGAAAAGCAAGTCAAAGAAGAAGAAGAATCTGGTAAGTGATCCTCCCTCTGCATCTGTGAAATCGAAAGAAAGGAAGAGGAAAGTAAAGTCTAAATCTAGATCTAAAAAGGTACATACCATGCAAGAACTGTATGTTGATGATTTAGATGAAGAGAATGTTGAATCTTCTAGTAGGGTAGTTCAAGAGTCTAAAACCCTAGGATTAAATGATTCTGCTGATATTGATGTTGATGATGGTGCTACTACTAAGACCACAGAGAATGTTGTGTTGGAGACAACTCAGGAAGATGTCTCAATTGCTATTGCCTCTGAAAAGACTGAAGATCATGAAGGTACTAACCTTCCTGATAATGAAGATGCTGCAATTGATGCTAGAGCATCTGATGTTCCAGACACTGCAAATAATGCAGATGAGAATGTGTCTGGTGATACTGTTGAAGTCTCTCAAAATGATGAGAGCATGAAGACTGTTGAACAGGAAACAGAGGATCATACCCTCTCTGATCTACAAACAGGTTCACAAGACAAAGAACCTGATGTTGAGATTTTGTCAACTTTGGACAAAATGGTGAAGAAGGCTTCTGGACCTAGCATTGCTGAGAGGTTAAGGAGTAGAGCTAGAAGAGATGTAACACCACCACCAAAGTCAACAAAGAAAGCCAAGAATTCTGATGGCTTGAAACCGGTGAAGTATGGTCCTGGCAGGTCAAAAAGCAAAGTTACTGTGACTGCTCAGACTAAGAAGAAGACCCTGAAGAGGAAACAATTGCACTCTGATGATGGGGATTTTGTGGCTGAAGACAATGTTGTAGAGGATGCTGGCACATCTGACAAGCCAGTTGATACAGGTAAGAAGAGAGCTAAGAGTGTACCATCTGTACCTCTTGATAATGTGTCATTTCACCATGAGGAAGGTGCTTCCAGGTGGAAGTTTATCTGTGAAAGAAGGGTAGCTGTGGAAAGGAACTTACATCATGATCTATTGAATCTCCAAGAGCTTATGGAGGTTATTGAAGCAGCTGGGTTAGTGAAGACTGTGAAGGGGCTGGGTAAATGCTATGTAAAGCTTGTCAGGGAATTCATTGTAAACTTAGGAGCTGACTGTGATGATCCTATGAGTGCTGAATATAGGCAGGTTTATGTGCGTGGCAAGTGTGTCAAATTTTCACCTGCTATAATCAATGAATATCTAGGCAGGAGTAATGAAGATGTGGTTGAGTTGGAGGTAACTCAGAATCAGATATGCAAGACCCTTACTGGTGATCTGGTCAAGGAGTGGCCAATGAAGAATAATTTGTCTGCTGCCAAGCTTTCTACAAAGTATGCTATTCTGAACAAGATTGCAGCTGCAAATTGGGTGCCTACTACCCATTCGAATGATGTCTCTAGAGTGTTGAGTAAGTTTATCTATGCTATAGGTACAAAATCTGCTTTTCATTATGGTGAATTCATTTTTTACCAAACTATAGCACATAGAAAAACCAATGCTACTAAGGTGCCCATTGCTTTTCCAACCCTGATCTGTGATATAATCTTGCAACAATATCTTGAGCTCTGTTTCTCTACTGATGAGCCTGTTAAAAGAGAGTCAGATATCACTTTAGACTCCAGGTTTTTGGAAAAATCACATGCTGCAGATATTGCTCTAGCATCTACCAAAGGAAAATCTGCTATACTTAGTAGACAGCAAATGATTGCTGATTTGAAGACTGTGAGCAAGGCACTGGATGAGAAGAAATTTTTGGTTGATCGTGTGATTCAGACCTTGGAAGCTGAAGAGCTGGTTGCTCATGATGAAGGTCTGGTGGTGGAGGATTCTGAAGAAAGTGCTGATTTTTAATAATCTTTTTTTCTTCTTCTGTTTTGTGTTAAGGGTGAAGCCCTGGATTCTATGCACCTGTGTGTGCCATTTGGTCTGTAATAAGTACAATTCTTTACTTATTTGATGTTCTGACAGTATGATTTTCTTTTCCTTTTGTCAAATTATTTGGCTAAAAAGGGGGAGTATTAATAGTGTTTATGCACTACTGAAGATTATTGCTAGCTACTATTCTCTATGATATATTTTACTTAGCTATGCATGAAGACAGGGGGAGTGTAGTATGTATGTGTGGAAATTTATTTTTTCCATTAAAGTGGAGGTTTATTCTGTATATGTATTGAGGGGGAGGAATTTATTTTTCCTAATCCTGGTTGCATGAATTGAGGGGGAGGAATTTATTTTTCCTAATCCTTAAAATTAGTTGATTGGGTGAAGATTTGGTGGCGGAAGACTCTAAGGAAACTGCTGAATTTTCATTTTTATCTACTGATTTTTTTATGGAATCCACTTGAGAGTAAGTCTCTCTGATCATACTCTTTGAGGCTAATTGAATTTTATATCCGCTGCATGCCTCTGATACATGGTTAGCTTATTGCATTCAAGTAATGTTCTTTATTTCTTCTAAAGTTATGTCTTGAAGTTGATTTGAAGAATTATTTTTATGCATGCTGATCAAAAAGTGTTTTAGCCAAAATTTGCCAAAGGGGGAGATTGTTGGCGTTTTTGTGTTGGCTATAATTTTGCAAAAACCCATTTTGTCACATGCTCTAGAAAATGCTGTAGCATCTGAGTATGTGGACTGGAAGGTTCTAGACATATGCGCGTTTTTGTTTTGTTATTTCCAGAAGATATCTTTTAAGAAGATTCGTTTCAGAAATTATATTTTTGCTGGAAAATATATTTTTGTTAGGGCGTAGCTGGCACAGCACGCGTACCTTGTGTCACAAGTAACCTTGTGTGTGAAGATTTAATTCTAAAATATATTTATATATTTTATGAATTTTTTGTTTGGCGCTGAAGATTTATTGGATATATTTCTGAAGACTCCTTTTCTTAAGGAACAAGTAAAGCCCAGCATGAAGACTCTATAAATACAAGTGTAAAACCTAGTTAGGTTTTTGTGGGAATTTGTTGTGTTCACTAAAGCGTGTGTTGTTTATCTTTTCCTAGTGAACTGTGTGAGTCTTTTCTTGTATCCTTGAATTGATACATGCTAAAGACATAGGCTGTTGTATTTATTGAGTGATTACTCTTAAGCTTTTAAGCACGGAGTTGATCGGTTTGTTCGAGTGTGTTCTCACCATTATATGTTTGTTGATTAAGAACAACACGGTGTGTCTGTGTTGTAAGTAGGGGAGTAAGGCGGGGCGCCTTTGACCTAGGAGTTCCTAGGTTGAGTTACACAAGGTAGTTGCTAGGCGAGAAGAAGTAAACGGGTTGTTTACGTTGATCTTTGAACTAGGGTTATAGTAGTGGATTCCTCCTGGATTGGTATCCCCCAGATTAGGGCAAGTTTGCGCCGAACTGGGTCAACAAACTCTTGTGTTATTTACATTCTGTCCTTTATTGTTTGTATTATTATCTGTGTTGCGAGTAGACGCTGTAGCAATTGCTAAAGCAATCTACTACTGAGTGCCAGGAATTTCACATAAAGAGCTTTGGTAAGTTTATAAACATGATTAGGTTTATGTTCATCAATAAAACCAGGAGGTTGATGCACATAAACTTCCTCATTTAGAAAGTCATTTAAAAAAGCACTTTTCACATCCATTTGAAAAAGTTTGAAGCATTTATGTGATGCATATGCAAGTAAAATTCTTATAGCTTCTAAACTGGCAACTGGAGCAAAGGTTTCATCATAGTCAATACCTTATTGTTGATTGTAACCTTGTGCTACAAGTCTGGCCTTATTTCTGATTACCTTACCATCTTCATCAAGCTTGTTTCTGAACACCCATCTTGTTCCAATGATTGAATGGTCTTGAGGATGTGGTACTAAATCCCATACTTTATTCTTCTCAAATTGTAGCAATTCTTCTTTCATAGCTTCAACCCATGATTCATCAGAGATAGCATCATATATAGATCTAGGTTCAATTTGAGAGATCATTGCGAGATCATTCTCCAAATTTTGAAGAGCTCTTCTAGTTCTTACACCATCTTCAGTGTTTCCAATAATTTGATCTTGAGGATGATTGTTCACTAATCTCCATGTTTTAGGAACACTAGGTAATGACTCTTGATCAACATTGAGTGGTGGTTCTTCATCATTGTTTATTGAATTTCTTGATTGTTATGAGCTTGTGAATTTTTCTCACTTTCTTCTTCTTCCTTTTCTTCAGTGATGGTATTTGGATTTATTTGTTCTTCAAACTCATCAAACTTGACATGCATACTTTCTTCTACAGTTTGAGTTATGAGGTTTTAGATTCTGTAGGCTTTAGATGTGAGAGAATAACCCAAGAATATTCTCTTGTCTGACTTTGAGTCAAATTTTCCCAAGTTATCTTTGATGTTTAAGATGTAACAGTAGCAACCAAAGATATGAAAGTATGAAACATTTGGTGTCCTCTCTTTCCAAAGTTCATAAGGTGTTTTGTTGAGAATTTTTCTGATGATCACTCTATTCAAAATGTAGCAGGCAGTGTTGACAGCTTCAGCCCAAAAGTATTTCTCCACATTTGATTCATTCAACATTGTTCTAGCCATTTCTTGCAATGTTCTATTTTTTCTTTCAACAACACCATTTTCATGAGGAGTTCTTGGACAAGAGAAATTGTGAAATATGCCATTTTCATCAAAGTATGATTCAAATAAAGAATTTTCAAATTCTCCTCCATGATCACTTCTTACTGAAATAATTTTGGAGTCTTTTTCATTTTGAACCTTTAAGCAAAAAGCTTTAAATGCCTCAAAGGATTCATCTTTATGTTTTAAAAACAAAACCCATGTAAATCTTGAAAAATCATCAACAATGACAAAACCATAATTTTTACCACCAAGACTAGTAGTTTTGATAGGTCCAAATAAATCCATGTGAAGTAGTTCAAGAGGTTTCTTTGATGATACAAAATCTTTTGGTTTGAAACTACTTTTAACTTGTTTTCCTCTTGTACATGATTCACATACTTTATCTACATCAAAACTGATTTTTGGTAAACCTCTTACTAGGCCAAGTTTGGAAAGTTTTAAAATTGTTTTAATGCTTACATGACCAGTCCTTTTGTGTCAAATCCATTTGTCATTCTCAAGAGAGATAAAACAAGATTCAACAGGAAGTTCATTTAAGTAGAAGACATACATGTTTCCTTTTCTTGAACCAGTAAATAAGATTTCATTTGAAAAAGATTTTTTAATTTCACATGTGAGGTGTTGAAAAACAACTTCATAACCATTGTCACATAATTGACTTATGCTCAATAAGTTATGTTTAAGACCAACAACATATTGCACATTTTCAATCTTGCCAGAACTAATCTTACCAATGGTGCCTTTACCTTTTATTCTAGCCTTTTCATTGTTTCCAAAAGTAAATGTGCCACCATCCTCTTCAACAAGTGACAAGAAGTTTTGTTTATCTCCAGTCATATGTCTTGAGCAACCACTGTCCAAGTACCATGGCTTTTTCTTGACTGCTAGATGACATTCCTGCACTTGATGTTAATAGTGACTTAGGTACCCATAATCTTTTGGGTCCTTGAGAGTTAGTTTGTCTCTTTAAAGGTCTTCTTTTATTTTGATATGAATATTCTTTAACAGAGGTTTCATTATCTAAAAAATTTCTCTGATTATTCTGAGAATAATTCTGTTGAGAATGTCTGGAGAATGTTCTCCTGTTCTGTTGATACTTTCCGAGAACGTTATGAGAATGTTCTCTCTGGAGATTTCTTTCATATTTCAGCTTTCTATTCTTTCTAAAATAGAATCTTTCAAGATGCCCTTCTTTGTTACAAAAAGTACATTTGTATTTTACCACTCTTTGACTCTTTTGTGGAACAGAGAACTTTTCATATAGTTTTTGATTTTGATGGTTTCTAAAACCTACTCCAGTTTTGTCTAAAGCTCCAACTTGTGATCCCATGATATTTTCAAAGGTTTTTGTGGAATTTACAAAGCATGTAATATCATTTTCTAATTCAGAGATGGTCTGTTTCAAAAAACTATTTTCTTCTTGAAAATTAGAACATTCTTGAGACTTTATTTTATCATTTAGTTTATCAATTTCTATTCTATGACTTTCTTGCATGCTAAAGATAATTTCATTTAGTTTGCCTACCTCAGTTTTATATTTATCCTTTTCTAAGGTTATCATAGTAATCTCATTTCTAAGTTGTCCATTTTTTTGAGCAGTAAGTTGAGAGTCATATAATAAGTTATCAAATAAATATTCAGTTTTTTGACATGATGCACAAGGATCAAGAGTTACCTCAGAGTTTGATTTTGTCATAAGACATATGTTGGCTTCTTGTTCTTCTTCATCTTCATCTATCTCATCCCATGTAGTCATTAATTAATGATTTCTTGCTGAATGATGACTTCTTTGCTTTTGGACATTCATTTTTGTAATGTCCAAATTGCTCACAACCATAGCATTTTACTTTGCTTAGGTCTGTTTCAGGTTTGATTCCATTTCTTCTAGCTGGAAATTTTCCTTTGAGTTGATTCTTTCTCAGCAGCAGCCTTTGGATTCTTCTGGTGATAAGTACTAATTCTTCCACATTATCTTCTTGTAGGAAATCACCTTCATCTTCATCATTCTGAGAACATTCTGTCTCTTGAGTATCCAAGGCAATCATTTTCTTCTTGATTGGTTTGTCTTCCATAAGAATTGATTCATGAGCTCTTAATGATCCAATCAAGTTCTCTAACTTCATTTCAGTTAGATTCCTTGCTTCTGTAATAGCTGTGACAATATGTCTCCAACTCTTTGGTAAGCATCTTAGGATCTTTCTTACTCTCTCATGTGTAGTATAGGTTTTTCCAAGAGAGTTGAGTTCATTTATGATGATTGTGAACCTTCCATACATTTGATCCACTGTTTCATCTTCTTTCATTTCAAAGAGCTCAAACTTTCTTACTCCAATGTCAATTCTTGTTTCTTTGACATGACAAGTTCCTTCATGATGTGTTTGTAATGTTTCCCACATTTCCTTTGCTGTCTTGCATTCCATGATTCTATCACACTTTTCTCTAGATAAAGCGCTTTTCAAGAATAACTTAGCTTTGATATTTAGAAGCACTCTGTCTGATTCTTGAGTAGTCCATTGATCTTGAGTCTTTGGCTTTGTAACATCTTTATCTGTGATAGTTGGTTCAAATTCTCCATGCTCAATAACTGACCACATGTAGTTGTCTTGTGATCTAAAAAATAACTCCATTTTGTCTTTCCAATAGTAATAGTCTTCTCCTTCAAATAGAGGTGGTCTATTTGATGATCCTCCTTCAGCTATGAACTTTGCGCCTTTAGTCATTACTTCCTTCCTGAATCTTTTCCTCTAGCACTTGTTAGATGCTCAGTCTTAGAGACCGGACTCTGATACCAATTGAAGTAGCAAAGTTTTTCACAAGAAAGGGGGGGTTTTAATTGTGACCCTTTAAAATTAAACTCAATTCGTTAGTAGTATAAGTTATATGATAAATCAAAACTTAAATGAATGAATTAAACCAAAACAGATAGCAGAGAATGTTAAGAGAATGTTCTCTGATCAGTCCATGTTAGATTGCAGAGAACGTTCTTGTAATATTCTTTCAGAATGTTATGGTGTGTGTAAGTGTGTCTGTTTTGCAAGAGAATAAGGATAAAGAGAAGGAGTATAACACAAAGAGTTTATACTGGTTCACCCTTAATTGGGCTAGTCCAGTTTCCCACACCAAGTGAGGGTTTTCACTATTCTCTTTTGATCTTAAGCCCAAGACCAAAAACTTCTGTCAAGCTATACAAGCTTATCTTCCACCTTATACCCAAGGTGATCTCTACCTTTCCTTCTAAGGTAGTTACTCAACCAATAGTAACGTATTGATGAGCAAGTTCTTTTCTTATTACAAAGAGTTGTTTGGATCTAAAGCTTAACAACAAACCAAACCAGGTTTATAAAGCTTTCTAAGTAACTATAAAAATCTCTCTGAAAATCACTCAAATGAATTGCTGATCCAAGTGTGCAATTATGAAGCTTTGGAGTGAAAGAGATCAAAAGAAGAGTTTATGATTCTTGTGCGTGAAAGACAAGTAATTGATGATTGATATTGCTTCAAAACTCTTGCTTTGCTCCTGCTGTATTCCATGCTATTTATAGTTGTTGAAGAGCCTTTGGAATCTCGGAGAATGTATGAGAAAATTAGAGAACATTAAACTAGCCGTTACTCACATATGAAAAGTGAGCTGGAGAATGTTCTGAGAATGTTCTCCAAGAGGAGCGTCTTGATGAGCTGGCATTGTACTTCCATTAGTTGATGAGCAAGTGTGACCGTTGCCTTTGAATTTTGCTGTCATATGAGAACAATGCTTCAGGGAGAATGATGAAAGAACATTCTCACAGAACAGTGTACATTCTCTTGAGATATCTTCATAGAATAGTGGGAGAATGGTGTGGGGACAACTTTGCTTCCAAGTAACCAGCTGTAACTAATCAAGGCTATGTAGAAAAGTACTTTTGCAAGTACAATCTTGATGAATAGTAGAGTGTAGCCTTTGTTGGAGAAAGGACTAACACATCTTGGAGAATGAACATTGAATAAGTCTTTGCAAGTACATAACAACTCATAGTTAGAAAGTTGTTGTCTTCTCCTCATTGGTCCATGTTCTTCTCTATCATAATAAATTCAGATATTTAATTTATTATGCCTATGAGGTCAAAGAACATTCTTTGGCACATGCTCCATGTGATGGCTTAAGATAGTAAGTCTCATAAGTTGTTTGATCAAGATTCTTGCCATAATAGAATAAGTTGTTGTAGATATCTTGTGCTTAAATTGGGATTTTGTCTCAACAACTATTACGATAAATGAGTCATCGATAAAGAAGAGAAAAATAGATATGATTGATCGCCTAAACAATATTTTATGAATTATATATATATATTTCACTTGTGCAACCAACAATGAATTGGTATCATTGTAGTTAAACTCGCGAGTTAACTCGTAAACTCATACGAGTTCACGAGTTCATATAACAAATTCGAGTCAACTCGCAAGTAAACTCGGAATTTGTTAAACTCGGAACTGTTACCGAGTTAACTCACTAGCTTTAAGTTTTAACTCGTTAAACTCGTACAAACTCGCCTGAGTCAAACGAGTTTGATGGATAAAACTGGTCTCAAGACCACTTACCAGCCAATCAAAAGAGGCAATTTAATCAGTATAAATAATTAAATTAAATCATAGAATATAATAAAGCAAAAGTAGTTCTTTGGCAAGTTTGACATTTGTCAACTATTAAGAGTATTTGCTATTTTAATAATTTCTATTAATAGTATTATTTCCTTAATTGTCTTTTACTATTATTTTTTAGTTATTTAATTTGTTAGTATTAAGTACTCTATATATTTTAATTATTAATTTAAATATTTAATGGTTTTTTGAGATTCACAAGTTCATTGTATAAGCTTGAAAAGAGAACTATCCAAAACAATTCATTTTCCAAGACTCCGGCGGCTCCACTTCATCTCTCTTATTCAATTTTTCTTTCTCTCTTCATCTTCTTATCCCCTCCTTACCACCACCTCTCTCTCACAAAAATAAATTTCAAATATCATAACCACAATTCCAATTTCTCTTCTCAACTCTCCACACAGATTCATTCAGATTCAGTAACTAAAAAAAAACTCTCCACATTCCTCTCTCATTTCCTCTTTTTTTTTCTTTAACATGAAGATCAGAAGATGTATGTTAGTAGGTGTTGTAAAACAATTACAGAATTTGTAAAAACAAAGTTTTGAAAACAGTAACTAAAAATGCCAACCGAAAAATCGTAGCTGAGTCACGACCAGGTCGCTTTCTTTAAGACGTTTCGTGGTACTGCCAATTGTGCAAGCAGCTCTTAAGTTTACCGCGACGCCTCCAGGATAAAACAGCTTCGTTCAAAGTATACTGATAATCTACTGCACTTGTAGAAAACCGGTCAAGAATTACACCCTCGATGATAATGATTAGTAAACTAATCACTCGAATATTGGTAAAGAATTACCAATTCTGTTTCTGAAACAAAAGCAAGCAAAATAACGATTGAGAAGTATTTTGCCGAGAGAATTTTTTCTGTGTGTTTGTTGTTCTGTATTTCGTGTTTTGAGAAGAAGAATGGCAAGGCAATATATTCTGATTACTAAATAATTAGCAATGAAAAGCAATGAATACAAAAAAATAAAACTGAAGACAAAGGGAATAATGGAATTGAATCAATTGGATCAGAAAACGGATTTGTCATAAACAGTTTTTATGACTTGGTCTTTTCTTAATTCTGTGCTCTTTTTGTTTAGGTTAAGAAAACGCAAGACTTAATTTTTCGGTCACCAAAAAATTAATACATCACACAAGCAAGCCCAAAGCCCAAGGCCCAAGCCCAGATCCAGATCCGAGCCGGCCGGACGGACGGCGGCGGCGGCGCGCGCGTGATGGTCAAGGTTGATTGCGTTCTCACCCATCGCACAAAATTCTATACCCCTAAGGGCACACCCTTGTAATGGGAAAGGAGTATATAAACACTCATAAAGTCTCAAGTCCCACCAATGTGGGACTTAACAACTTTTCAAAATTCACAACAAAAATGTTGTGTTCTTATAAAACCAAGCTCTTTTGCACATCATTTCCATTCAATTTCCAACAATCCCCCACTTGAATTTAGAAGAGTTGTTTCAGAAGTAACGTTAAACGTTTCTGAAAAATTGTGCATAAGCAAAGGTGTCTCTTGACTTGAACCTTTACATAGCAAGTAAGAGTCTGATTTAACAAGAGTGACTCATGTCTTGAACTCTATCTCAGCTTTTCCTCAAACCTGCACACAACCTTTCTCTTTAGGGTGTATTCTAATAAGCCCGTGCTTTAATGGCCCTGCACGTCTATCCCAGATTTCATGAACGCTCTAGGAATTCTGCCTCAAAATTCCATAGGAACCGGCCTAAGTTCCACATTCACATAGGTGGGTCTATCAGAGGTACTCCTGTAGCTTGGTACCTCACTCGTAAAGAGTATAGACCTCATTAAGAGTTTCTATTATCTCAACCTATCGCTTCAGGATTCATGCGTACCTTACACTTGCATGATTCTTTCATATTGTTCACGACTTGTTGTTTACCCATTGTAACTTATTTCTTGGGATCTCCAGTCTATTAGGTTGGGTTACCATCATGACAATTCATAGGCATTAGTCTCATCTTCATAGATGTATTTAGGACTTTCTCTCTAGCTAATCCTTTCATCAAAGGATCTGCTATATTATCATTACTGCGTACATGATCCACTCTCACAGCACCTTTTGTGATGAAATCTCTCACAGTGCTGTGCTTTCTTCTAATTTGACGTCTTTTACCGTTGTAATAACGATTCTCAATTTTTGCAATAGCCGCGGTACTATCGCAGTGGATCAACACAGCTGGCATAGGTTTTTCCCACAGGGGAATCTCAGCAAGTAAGCATCTCAACCAACTTGCTTCTTCACTAGCATTCGCTAGTGTTATCATTTCAGACTCCATAGTGGATTGCGCCAATATGGTCTGTTTCTTTGATTTCCAAGATACTGCTCCTCCTGCTATATTAAAAATATAACCACTTGTTGCCTTGGAATCATCTGACAAGGTGTTCCAATCGGCATCACAATATCCTTCAAGTACAGCTGGAAATCTCTGATAGTGTAAGCCGAGCGTCATGGTCTTTTTTAAGTATCTCATGACCCTCTCTATAGCTTGCCAATGCTCATTACTAGGTCTACTAGTAAACCTGCATAACAATCCCACGACATAGGCAATGTCAGGTCTAGTACAATCAGTGGCATACCTAAGGCTACCAATAATGCTCGCATATTCTTTTTGTCTTACACCTTCACCAGTGTTCGCGAAAAGTTTTACACTGTGATCGTAAGGAGTACTGGCAGGTTTACAATCAAAATAGTCATATTTCTTTAAGATCTTTTCCACATAATGAGATTGATCCAAAGATATTCTTTTTTCAGACCTAGTAATTTTGATCCCGAGAATTACACTCGCTTCTCCGAGATCTTTCATATCAAAGTTGTTACACAACAATGATTTCACCGCATTCACTGCAGACAGATTTGATCCAAATATGAGTAAGTCGTCTACATATAGACATATGATAGTGCAAATGTTATTTTCTGATTTATAATAAATACATTTGTCACTTTCATTCACTTTGTACCCATTCGATATGATCAAATTATCAAATTTTTCATGCCATTGTTTAGGAGCCTGTTTTAGCCCATACAATGACTTGTCTAATTTGCAGACCTTATTTTCTTGTCCATGAACTACAAAACCCTCTGGTTGTTCCATATAGATTTCTTCTTCTAGATCACCATTTAAAAAAGTTGTTTTCACATCCATCTGGTGTACTATTAAATTATAAATCGAAGCAACTGCTATTAGTACCCTTATGGACGTGATTCTTGTGACCGGAGAAAAAGTGTCGAAGAAATCTATATTTTATTTTTGTCTAAAACCCTTGGCTACAAGGCGAGCCTTGTATTTATCAACAGTGCCATCAGGTTTTAGTTTCTTTTTCAAAACCCATTTACAACCAATTGGTTTGCATCCAGGTGGCAAGTCAACTAAGTGCCAGGTCTGATTGGATTCTAAAGAATCCATTTCATCGTTAATAGCTTCTTGCCATAAATCTGCATCCAGAGATGACAAGGCTTCTTGAAGATTTGCTGGATCTTCTTCTATTGCAAAGGACACATATTCTGGTCCAAATTCTTTAGCAACTCTTACTCGTTTACTTCTTCGAAGTTGTGATTCATCTGTGTCGTTGCTTTCAGAATTTCTTATCACAGGAATGTGACTCGTTTCAGTGCCCCCACTATTTTTTAATTTGAAGGGAAATTTATTTTCATAGAAATCAGCATCATTTGATTCTATGACAATTTTAGCATTTAGATCAAAAAATCTATATGCCTTACTGTTTGCCGCATACCCAATGAATACACATTCATAGGCTCTACTAGCGAGTTTAACTCGCTTCGGGTCTGGAATCCTGACATATGCCAGACATCCCCAAGTTCTTAAATAAGACAAGTTTGGTTGTCTTTTCTTTAATATCTCATACGGAGATATTTTCGTTTTTGACTTGGGAACTCTATTCAAGACAAAGCAAACAGTCAATATAATTTCCCCGCACCAGTGAGTAGCGGCACCTGAATTCAACATTATAGCAACGACTAATTCTGTAAGAGTTCTATTCTTTCTTTCTGCTTTACCATTCATTTCAGGGGAATATGGTGCAGTCGTTTCATGTATAATTCCATGTTGTTTATAAAATTCATTAAATAAACTGGAATTATATTCAGTTCCTCGATCACTTCGAAACTTCTTAATTTTACAACTAAATTGATTTTCAATTTCAGTCATAAAATTCTTAAACACATCAAAAGCATCACTTTTATTTTTCATTAGATATACAAAAGTGAAATCAGAGCAATCATCGATAAAGGTGATAAAATAACGTTTCCCATTTCTAGTTAAAGTTCCGTCAAGTTCACAAATATCTGAATGTATTAAATCAAACGGTTCAGATTCTCTTGTTACGGACTTATGAGAACTTTTAGTTATTTTAGCTTGACTGCAAAATTCACATTTATCTAATTCATTTGTGTTTAGTTTCGGTATATGTCCCAAATTACTTAAATTTGAGATGCAACGATTATTAACATGACAGAGTCTATTATGCCATAAATTAAATGTTGGATTATTTTATTTAGAACCAAATGAATTAACTTATTCATAATTAACATGTTTCTATACTTAAATATATAAATCATGTAGACAAAAATTACTACTAACAAGAAACATGTATAATTTAGCATTGGTATAAACCCATGTCAATTCAAGATGATGAATGCGGAAGCGTACCTGAAGAATCCATGATATCGGAGGACGTCTGAATTTATGAAGTTATGATCTTCCAATTGTAGATTCCTTAAAGCCTTATTATCTCTCTCAATGGGATAAAGAGAATTATGATTGTCGTATCTACAATCGGGGACCATAACCCTTATTTATAAGAGTAACATGTCTTTTCATGAAGGGGTATCAAGTGAAGAGACATGACTCATGATTATTATTTCAGATTTTTGCCCATCATAAAAATAGAAATAATACTTATGGTATCTACACAATAATATTCATGATAATTATATCCATAGTCACAAACTTTATAATAAATAGACCACTTCAATTTGACTAATTAATATAATGACCCTAACACATTAAATATTACATGTGTGACCCAAAAAATTCTTACAATCTCCCACTGGTCACATATGTGTATCAATAAATGTGTTAGACTTTATGAGCCTGAAATATTGTCATTATAAACCTTGGATATATCTTTAACCCGTCCATTAATTATATCAATATATAGAACCAAAGCGGTTTTCGTTATATCAATCATAACTAAACCCATCAATGATCACTAATATTAACACAACTAAATGACATAGTTTCATCATGAAATGTGTAGCATGAAAATCACATGAATGTGATCTATACATGTCGATTTTCAACTGGTCCTACTTTACTTTAGTGAGATCATTAAAGCAACTTAATCATACAAAGTGTAATAAACTGAATACCAAACTTTATTTAACCAAAATATTTAAACATAAATGTATGCATACATATTACCGAAAAACATAGAACATATACTATAATATTACAAACTCCCACTAAACCAAAGAATCCTCAATTTGTATGACACCCATACGAGCAACATGCTCGTGAAAGACCTTGGGTGGAAGACCTTTTGTTAGAGGGTCTGCTATCATGGAGTTTGTTCCTAAGTGTTCTATGGAAATTTGTCCACTTTGTACTCTCTCCTTTACAACTAGGAACTTGATGTCAATGTGTTTCGACTTTGTCGTGCTCCTATTGTTATTGGAGTATAAAACAGCTGATTTGTTGTCACAAAATAACTTAAGCGGTCTTTCAATTCCTTCAACAATTCGCAGCCCAGTGACAAGGTTCCTCAGCCAAATTCCTTGATTTGATGCCTCATAACAAGCTACAAATTCTGCTGCCATGGTAGATGAAGCTACAAGAGTTTGCTTAGCACTACGCCAAGAAAATGCACCACCAGCCAACAAATAGATATAGCCTGATGTAGATTTTCTACTATCTTGACATCCAGCAAAATCAGAATCAGAATACCCAATGATCTCCAAATATTCTGACCTTCGATATGTGAGCATATAATCTTGTGTTCTTTTCAGATACCTCAAAACTCTTTTGGCTGCTTTCCAATGATCCATTCCTGGATTACTTAAATATCTGCCTAACACTCCAACAATGTACGCTATGTCCGGACGCGTACATACTTGAGCATACATAAGACTCCCTACAACTGATGCATATGGAATCTTTTGCATCTCTTGAATTTCAAGATTTCCTTTTGGGCATTGGTCGAGGCTAAATTTGTCTCCTTTAGAGACAGGGGTATCACCTGGTTTGCAATCCTTCATGCCAAATCTTTTAAGCACCTTATCGATGTAACTCCTTTGCGATAATCCTAGAGTACCTTGTGATCGGTCTCGATGTATTTGGATCCCTAATACAAAGGAGGCATCCCCAAGATCTTTCATCTCAAATTTGTTCGAGAGGAATCTCTTGGTTTCGTGCAATATACCAATATCATTAGTAGCAAGAAGTATGTCATCCACATATAATACCAGAAAAATATATTTACTCCCAACAAATTTATGATACACACATTCATCAATAACATTCATCTCGAAACCAAATGAGAGAATAACTTGATGAAACTTGAGGTACCATTGACGAGACGCCTGTTTTAGCCCATAGATAGATTTTGTCAATTTGCAAACCATATTCTTTGGGTCTCCCGACACAGTTTTCTGGTTGCACCATATAAATTGTTTCTTCAATGTTACCATTTAGAAACGCTGTTTTGACATCCATCTGATGAAGCTCCAAATCATAATGTGCAACAAGAGCCATGATTGTCCTAAAAGAGTCTTTCGAGGAAACCGGAGAGAAAGTCTCTTTAAAGTCAATCCCTTCCTTTTGAGTATAACCCTTGGCTACAAGACGAGCTTTATATCTTTCCACATTACCTTTAGAATCCCTTTTAGTCTTAAATATCCATTTGCAACCAATGGGTTTCACACCTTCTGGTAATGGGACAAGTTCCCAAACTTTATTGTCTTGCATAGACTTATACTCTTCATTCATTGCTTCAATCCACTTTTCTGAATTAGGATCTTGCATGGCTTGACGAAAATTGATTGGATCATTTTCCATCACACCACCATGTTCCTCATGTTCTTGAAGAAATACAAAGTAATCATCCGAAATTGCACTTCTCCTTTCTCTAGTGGATCTTCGCAAAGGCCTTAGTTCTTGAAGCAATGGTTCTTGAGGATTTTGAATTTGTTCTTCTGGTACAACAACTTCATGTTGAATGGGATTTTGATCAACAATGTCTTGAGGAAGTCCTGTAATTACTTCATCAGAAGTAACTATATCAATTGGTATTGGAATTGATACCAATTCTTCCTCAAAAACAAAGTCTCTAACCTTATTTCTCCCCCCAAATTCAATATCCTCAAAAAATGTGGCAGTTCCCGTCTCAAAGATGGTCTTTAATTTGGGATCATAAAACTTATAGCCCCTTGATCGCTCAAAATATCCAATAAAGTAACTGCTTACTGTTCGGGGATCCAATTTCTTTTCGTGTGGCATATAAGGCCTTACCTCAGCAGGACATCCCCATATATGAAAGTGATTTAGACTAGGCTTTTTCCCAGTCCAAAGTTCATAAGGTGTTTTAGCAGCTGCCTTTGTTGGTACTCTGTTCAGAATGTAAGCTGCGGTCTTTAGTGCCTCTCCCCAAAGTGACTCTGGTAAAGTAGAATGACATATCATACTTCTTACCATATCCTTAAGAGTCCGGTTTCGTCTTTCAGATACACCATTCATGCTAGGTGAACCTGGCATGGTGTACTGTGGAACGATCCCACATTCCTCTAGGTACTTGGCAAATGGACCAGGACGTTGTTCACCTGAACCGTCATATCTACCATAGTATTCACCACCACGGTCAGATCTGACACACTTAATTCTTTTGTTGAGTTGATTCTCAACTTCGGCCTTAAATGATTTGAACACGTCCAATGATTGTGACTTTTCATGAATAAGAAATAGGTATGCATATCTTGAGTAATCGTCTATGAATGATATAAAATATTGTTGACCATTCCATGACGGTGTGGGAAATGGCCCACAAATGTCTGTATGTATCAATTCTAAGACATCTGTAGCTCTATATGCGCCTAATTTCTTGATTTTAGTCTGTTTTCCTTTAATGCACTCAACACAAACATTAAAATCTGTAAAGTCAATGGAATCTAGGATTCCATCAGACACAAGTCGCTCAACTCTATTTTTAGAGATGTGACCTAGATGTTTGTGCCATAGTGCTCCTGAATTTGTTTTCTCAATTTTACGCTTAGTACCACGTGATTCCACATTCAGGGTTTCATTATAAGAAGCATAAGTATCAAGCAAATATAGATTATCATATGCCATAAGAGTACCAGATCCAACAACATTTGAATTAATAGATAAACTGAATTTATTATTTCCAAATGAACAATGATAACCAAATTTGTCCAATGAAGATACAGAAACTAAATTCCGTCTAAAAGACGGTACAACAAAAGTATCTATTAAGTCCAAATAATAACCAGTACTTAATAATAATCTAAAATGCCCTATTGCCTCCACTTCTACCGACTTGCCATCTCCCACATAAATGCATCTTTCAGCATCATTTGGCTTTCGGTAACTCAGGCAACCCTGCATTGAAACACTGATGTTAGTAGTAGCACCAGAATCTAACCACCATGTGTTTCTTGGTACTGAAGCTAAATTTACCTCAGAACAGACCAAAGTAAGGAACATACCTTTCTTTGCACGCCATGCGTGATACTTGGCACATTCCTTCTTTACATGTCCAGTCATATGACAAAAGAAGCAATTGTTTTCACCTTTATTTTGCTTCTTTTGTGGTGGACCCTTAGCAGCTTCATTCTTAGCATCCATATATTTCCTCTTTTTACCCTTATCCTTATAGGTGCTTGCCAAATGAGCACTTTCTGTCCTTTCTTGCTTCATTCTATCTTCCTCTTATACACAGTATGAAATGAGCTCATTCAGAGACCATTTCTCTTTCTGACAGTTGTAACTGATTTTGAATTGATTGAATTGTACAGGAAGAGATATCAATACCAAATGCACGAGTAAATCATCCGATAACTCGAGCTTTAAATGTTTAAGCTTTCAAGCAATATGAGACATTTCCATTATGTACTCCCTTATGTTCCCTTTTCCTTTATACTTCATAGAAATCAAGCTTTGAAGGTGTGTGCTTGTTTCTGCCTTATCGCTTTTGGCAAAGCGCTTTTCAATTTCGGAAAGGAACTCTTTGGCATTTGTAATATCTTCCGATATAGCACCCCTAAATGCCTCTGGAATGCCGCGCTTGATGATCATAAGACTCATGCGATTAGAGCGATCCCATTTCTCAAAATGTTTCCTCTTTTCAGAGGTACTTAAGTCTGTTAGAGAAGCGGGTTGCTCTGTCCTTAATGCAAGGTCAAGATCCATGCAGCCAAGAACAATCATAATGTTCTCTTTCCATTCCTTAAAGTTGGTGCCATTAAGGACTGGAACCGAATTGAGGTTAGCAGATATAGTAGCAATGTTGGCTGAAAAGATAATGAAAAACATCATATATATATACTCACAAAATATCAGTAACTAAATTCAAATAATGTCATAATTTATTTCAAGATATCTAGTGCAACATTAATATAGTGTCTTTGGACAATAGTATTAATTGCTAGTGATACTCTTGTTGTAATGATCAAATATTGACAATAATGGATGTCGAATAAAAAATACTATATTTGGATTGATTTCTTATTCACATCTAAAACCTTATAATTATCACATATTTATCATCACATGTGTATATATAAATTCTGTCAAATATTAATATTTTCTTTGGAAAAATTAATACTCACATGAATAAACATACACACTTACATTCAACATTTCTCATGATCAAATCTATACAAGAAGGGTCACTTTGGTGATTTCTTTGTCTCAATAGAATCATTTAAAATATCAAACAAGTTTAATTTAAAATTATGACAAACTGAATTAATTTATCTCATAATCTGATCAATTTGTAACAAGTTCAAGTTTCTGGTTTTTATTTATTTTATTTTTTTTTAAATAAAATACAACGTAAAGTTGTAACCCATAATTTGAACTTGCATACCCATTCATGGTGACACACCGAATGAGATAAATCTGTACGTTAGTGAAAACAACCATGAAAAATATGATTGAAGAAATGATATTCACTGTTGTCGTGTTTCTTATAATTCTAACATGACAATCATAGTGTATATGCGTTGTAAAATGTACTTCTTTTTAAACGAACACCATTATTGATAAAAAGTAATGAATTAATAGTACATGTTACTGTGTCAGTCTCAAAACCATTTATCATTTGACTAAAAAAAAATTATGACCGAGACTCATAATAATAGTTTGCGGAAGATCATGAATAAATTTTTAGACTTTATTGACAAAATATGGCCTTAAGAAAACTGTACTTTAAAAAAAAAACAGATTATCAAATAAGAATTGAACATGGATGGCTCTGATACCAATTGTTGGATTATTTTATTTAGAACCAAATGAATTAACTTATTCATAATTAACATGTTTCTATACTTAAATATATAAATCATGTAGACAAAAATTACTACTAACAAGAAACATGTATAACAAATTAAAGCATTGGTATAAACCCATGTCAATTCAAGATGATGAATGCGGAAGCGTACCTGAAGAATCCATGATATCGGAGGACGTCTGAATTTATGAAGTTATGATATTCCAATTGTAAATTCCTTAAATCCTTATTATCTCTCTCAATGGGATAAAGAGAATTATGATTGTCGTATCTACAATCGGGGACCATAACCCTTATTTATAAGAGTAACATGTCTTTTCATGAAGGGGTATCAAGTGAAGAGACATGACTCATGATTATTATTTCAGATTTTTGCCCATCATAAAAATAGAAATAATACTTATGGTATCTACACAATAATATTCATGATAATTATATCCATAGTCACAAACTTTATAATAAATAGACCACTTCAATTTGACTAATTAATATAATGACCCTAACACATTAAATATTACATGTGTGACCCAAAAAATTCTTACATTAAAATCACACAAAGAGTAAACGGAAGGAGACATTTTATTCATTTCAATGTTAAGCTTAAACATACCATCAGTTGCATACCCTTTCCCAACAAAAATACCATTTGTAGTAATGGTGTACAAATCAGCCCCTATAACCTGATTAAACCCAGCCTTATTCAAAAGATACCCAGATACAAGATTTTTCCTAATTTCAGGAGCATGCATAACATCCTTTAGGATCAAAGTTTTTCCAGAAGTGAAGTTCAGCTCCACATCACCAATACCAGCAACATTAGTGGTGTGAGCATCTCCCAACAGCACCTTTTTGTCCTCAACAGCTGTGTATGTTTTGAACATAGCACGATCATGACAGACATGGCGAGAGGCACCAGTGTCCATCCACCAACCATCAGTTCCACCAACCATGTTCAGTTCAGCAATCATGGCGATGAATTCTTCAGTCAGGTTAGCCTGAGCATTAGAAGCACCAGGTTTAGGCCTGTTCTTACATTTTTTAGCCATATGACCTGGTTTTCCACAGTTGTAGCATAGGAATTGACCAGCATCATTTCTAGGTGGTGACTGTTGCTGCTGCTGTTTACCATTGGGAGCCTGTGAAGGATTCCCATTCTTAATTCGGTTCGCCTGATTAGGATTGCGGTTCTGTTTCTTAAGTGGTTTGCCCGTAGGCTTCAGAACCGCACCGAATTTCTTTTTGTTGTTATTAGCAACAATCATTACTTTTTCCTTCTGGTCTTGTCTCCGAGACTCTTCCTCAATTCTAAGGCTAGTAATCAGACTTTCAATTGAAAATTCTTTTCTTTCATGACGAAGAGTATTTTTAAAAAATTTCCAACCAGGGGGCAGTTTGTCAATGATAACAGCAATCTGAAATTGTTCATCAAGAGTCATACCTTCGTTCATGATTTCATGAGCAATCTTTTGCAGCTCGTGGGACTGCACTTCAACAGACCTTTCATCCACCATCTGATACCTGAGATAGCGGCTCACAGCATATTTTTTGACACCTGCTTCCTCAGTATCGTACTTCTTTTTCAGAGCCTCCCAAACCTCTTTAGCGGTAGCACATTTGCAGTAATAATCATATAGGTCATCAGCAAGACCATTCAGAATATGATTCTTACAGAGATAATCATTTTCTTTCCATAGGAGTAATTCTTTCTTGAGCTGTAAAACATCCGCAGCCGTAGGCTGTGTTGATGATTCAATTGCATTAGAAGCACTTGCATCATCCACAGGTTTCTTACCATTGGTGCTATCAATTTCTGGAACAATAGGCATGGGCTCACTCAACACATTAGCAACCTTTTTTAAGGTTAAGAAGAAAAACATTTTCTGTTGCCAACGGTTGAAGTGAGTGCCTTCGAATTTGAATGGCTTATCAGTAGCACCAGTAGCAGTAGCAACAATATCTTCGGTCGACATGGCAGTTTGAAAACGTCTTAAAATTGTTGTAAAACAATTACAGAATTTGCAAAAACAAAGTTTTGAAAACAGTAACTAAAAATGCCAACCGAAAAATCGTAGCTGAGTCACGACCAGGTCGCTTTCTTTAAGACATTTCGTGGTACTGCCAATTGTTTCTGTGTGGCACCACGAAATTTTCGGTTAGTTGGTTCAAACCAACAAAATATTTTGAACAAACCAACAAAATATTAAAAACATTTTTTCTTGCTATTTCTAAATTATGTGCGGTGATGCACCAATTTTTGTAGCTTTAATATTTTGTTTGTTTGTTTTCAATTTTCATAGGTCTTGATTACTAATGATTAATGATCTTTGGGACCAGTAAGTAAGGTGGAGATCTCACAAAAAGTATTACTACTATGTAGCTATTGTGATTTCTCCAACATTGTTTTTGTTCTGCAACATTAATTTGTTTTCAACTTTTGTAGTTTTTTTCTAATCTGTTTGTAATTTGTGTTCTGCAACATTAATTTTTTTTTTATAATCTCTTTAGGTAGTTTGAAATGACAAAAAATAATTTCTACTATACAACAAATAGCTACATGACAGGATTAGTGTGTGTGAGTATGGAGAACAATGACACAACACAACAATTACATATGGAAGAAGGAAGACCTCAAAATTACAAACAAAAATACATAACATTGATACTTAAATTTAGTCCAAAAGAAAAAGGTACATGATGCTAGAATAAATCTTCATAAAATTGAGTGGATCTATTGTAGGAAAATATGAAATTTTAAGTTTGTTCTTGCGATATAAATTTGTGATATGAGTGGATCTCTTATTTATTCTGCAATTCATTTGTGCATATGCCTAATTATATAGGTACAATAATTTCAATAGTAACTGTCTTTGTTTAAATTTATTTGTAATGTTGTTTATGTGTTTCTTTAATTCATTCTTTACTTTTAGTATATGGACCACTAGCTGATATACATAAAAGTGCCAAAGTTTAGTTCTATCAAGTCATTGTACGTAGAAGCATGACCAGATATAAAGTGAAGCAGCTGAATTATTTTTGGAACCAGAGCGAGTATTATCTTATCTCAGCAACTACACTTTCCTACGAATAAGTTTGGATTTGATGATAAAATATACAGACATTTTTGTTGAAATTTTTTTTGAAGATAGAGACTCAAATTCTATGTGTGACTCAATACTTTATTGAATATACTCATGTTAGAGCTAATTATAAATTTAATGTACATAATATGTATGAATTTTCCAAAAAATTTCACATGAGTTTTGAAACTATGTTGAAATTTCGTGTTAAGCTTTTATATCAATTTTTTTATATATCAATCTAAAACAGCAAAACTAAGTTTGTTTCACATCTATGAATCTATAAAAATTGAACTTTGCAATGGTAGAAAGACCGATTTTGTTGTTACAATCACTCTTGAGAATGAATCTTGATTAATGGCGCTAAACAATTACTATTTGAATTGCGGTGGTCTCAACTGTCCTTATTATTCTTATTATCAACACATCTTGTGCTACGATCAATATTTAATTTAGATATATTACAAATATTAAGAGCATGTTTGAATGACTTCTCAAAAATAGTTTTTAGTTTTTAAAAATTAAGAACTAAAAAACTTAATTGGTAATCTAATTTTACAAAATTGTTTTCAAAAATTATTTTTTAAAACTAAAAATGTAAAACAAAGTTAAAGTTATTTTTCTCTTTTTAAAAAGAGTTTTCTAAAACACATTTATAAAACACATTTTTAATACAAAAAATCAAAATTGTTTCAAACAGACCCTAAGTATCCTTGAATTTCATGTGCAAGTGTTATTTATTCTTATAGTATATTTCTAACACTTTCTGTCAAATTTAAAAATATTATATACAAAATATTTTATTTTAATTTAAATTTTAAAAAGAAAATTTCCCCGTGCATGGCACGGGTATACACACTAGTTTAATTAAAATAATTATTTAGACTAACGCTCACACATTATTGGCCATGTAATAGCTTCCTTTTATAGCTGATCTCATTGGCAGTTTTCACAAACTAGGCGATGTGGGACTAAAAATTCTGGTTTGAAAGCATTTTTTGTTGTGATACTTGTATGCTGATGTTCTCATTTTATTAAAACCTTCATGTTTATACTCTTATTTTTCTTCTTTTACTGTTTCAAGTTAATTTCTATATTGATGATATTTATATTTTTTTACCATATACATTTAACTATTTTAAGAACTTATATCTTTTTTCTGAATAAAGAAGTTATATTTTGATGATTTGATATATTTATACTTTATAATCAAGTTAAAATTTTGATGTATTTATGGCATAGAATATAAATATATGTCAATTTTAATATTATTTTAAGACAAGGTAAACTCGTACGAGTTTACGAGTCAAGTTTACGAGTCGATTCTATCATAGCAAAACGAGTTGATGTAAAAATTCGAGTTTAACAACCTTGATTGGTATAAGTAGTAAGAGTCTTGGTCCGCTTAAGCATTTAGTCAGGGTTTGATTTCAAACTTGTGCGTATGCAGAAATTCGGTTGGGAGGAAAGAACCCACCTTATGTGCTCCACAAGTTCCCGACAGAGATAGTCATCGCTAACAGCGATGGAAACTTCATACTAATATCATTGTAATAAAAAAAATTCACTTGTGCAACCCAATTGCCTAGTATTTTATCAAGACTTGATTGTCATAAAACATTTACTTAATATATATATATATATATATATATATATATATATATATATATATATGTACCTATCAGTTTTAAAAATATTTGGTCAATTACAGATTTACAGTCCAACTATATAGAACATGTAATGAGTACCTCTCAATTTAATGATTTTAAAAATATTGATCCAATACCTTTTTTTTTATAACATTGATATATTTAATAAGAAAACAGTGATTACAAAAAAAAATCATAAATAAGATTCTTTTCTTTCTTGCAATAAAAATTCTTACCAAAAAACATTTTATATACTTAAAATAAGTTTGGAGTTGCTCAATTTTTTATTCTTCATTTATTATGTAATTAAATTATATATATTATAAATACAAAGCCAATCTCACAAAAAAAATTATTATCAATTTATGAAAGATAGACACAGGTGAAAAATTAATAATATTTATTAATGAGATCCATTTATAAAAATGGATTGTATTAATTTTTAACTATGTCTATCTCTATAAAAAATGAATACCAAATAGAACAATATTAAAAATAATAATAATTTGATTTCAGTAGTGTTAGAAATAATATAAAACCATTGATGTGGTCTTTCCTAACAGCTTAAGCTTTTGGGATAATCGGTCATCTGACATGGTATCAGAGCCTCTACGACTAAGTGGTCGAGAGTTCGATTCCCGCTCCCCTCACTTTCTAATTTAAAAAGTGGAATTTTAAGCATATGGTAGGTGGGCCAATGCATTATCCACGCTTCAAGCCCAATGGGCTCTTGCGTGACGGGGCGTGTTAGAAATAATATAAAACCATTGATGTGGCCTTTCCTAACAGCTTAAGCTTTTGGGATAATCGGTCATCTGACAAGTAGTTTTGTTAATAATGAATTGTTCTCAAAAACTTGAGTTAAAACTTTGGCTGCATGGAACATATACTAGTTTTATATGAGATTATGAGTTCATATATACCTCTTGATGAAACTTTAAATTATTAAATTATTTCCCATTTTCTCTTCGATTTTAATTTGTGATATTTAAATCCCTTAGCTTGTTTAGGGTGGTAGGGGCTCTAGTTTCGTTGTATTTTGTTTTCATTATTGAATTGGCTTTTGCCAAGTTTTTATGGCTTGGTCATAAAGACTCGTGTATGCTTTCTCTTTTCTTGCCCTAGATCTAGCACACCTTGTGCTAAGCTAGTGTGCTAATAAAATTATTATTTTTTGGTTGTTTCAAAAAAAAAATTATTTCCCATTCTGAAAATTTGAAAGATTAAAAAACACCTGAGTTGTTATCATTATCTCTTAGACCATCTAAATAAGCTTGTTGAAAGGCTATTGAAACTGCAAAATTTCTACAATGAAGTTGTTGAACATGATGAAAAACTGATGTGGATGAAACAGGGGATAAAAAATTTAAACCGGTTGAAACCTGCAAAACACAGCCAAAGGGGGGACGCGTGGCAGATTCTAATTCGCGCAACAGAGCGCGTGGGATGCACGCGCCGACAGGACGCGTGAGACGTCAATAACGCGGAGAGAAAAAAGTGGTGGGGACGCGTGACAACATTTGATTGGTTCGCTGAATTTTTATTTTATCAATACTTTAAACTTAATTATTTCATTGCAAATTATTTTTAATTTTTTTTTTTACCGAAATTCGTAATTTTTTCTCTCTATTAATTGAGACTTGGTTCATTTAATTTGGAGATAGAAAAAAAATTACTTTTTTTCATATCTTAATCTTATTATTATTAGTGTTTATTTTGAACTTTAAGTCTTTTTTTTAATGAAATAGATCTCAATAATCATTTCAACACTCAAAAAATAAATTATTAAGTGTTAATTATTTTAATTTAATTTTAATCGTTAATTAGAATTTTATGTAATCATAAAAAATAGAAATTTAAATAAGAATATAAAATAAAAGTGGTGGGGTAGAGTATTGAAGAAAAAGTGGTGGGGTAGAGTGTTGAAATAAAAACTATTGGAGAGAGTAAAAATTGAATGAGTGTTGATGTATGATGTGGAGTGTTGGGAATTGAAAAAGTGGGTGTTGAAATTTTTTGTTATTGTAGATAGTCTTAGACCATTTATAACGGTTTTAACATTAAATACCAACTTTTTCAACTCCTAATACCGCATATCATTTTCTCTTTCTTCCAATTCTAATGTACTAGTAATTTTGATGGATTTTTTTTTGAACTTCAAAAATTTATTAATAATAAGCAAAGAATCAGCACAAGAGATACCGATCCAGCCAAGAGAAAGAAAATACATAGTTTCCAATACATGAGACTAATTTTGATGGATTAGATTATGATTGGCTTAAACACACTTTTGGTCCTTTAACTTATTTTTTAGTTTCGTTTTGGTCCCTTAACTATTAAAAGTTTCGTTTTGGTCCTTTAATTTATTTTTTGATTTCGTTTTGGTCCCTTAACTATTAAAAGTTTCATTTTGGTCCCTTAACTTACTTTTTGGTTTCGATTTGGTCCCTTAACTCTTCCTACGTCAACTACTTTAGTCTTCATTTCAAGGGACCAAAACAAAACCAAAAAAATAATTAAGGGACCAAAATGAAACCAAGAAAATAGTTAAGGGACCAAAATGAAACTTTTAATAATTAAGGGACCAAAATGAAACCAAAAAATAAGTTAAGGGACCAAAACGAAACTTTTAATAGTTAAGGGACTAAAACGAAATCAAAAAATAAATTAAGGGACCAAAAATGTATTTGCCATTATGATTTATCAATTATGCATTTCTTTCATTAAGACGAATCCACAATTCTCATAAAATTTTATTCAGAGGGCAAGAGTGGGATTTAAATTTTTTTTGACAATAGAGTGGGATTTAATTTTAGCGAAAAAAGTAAGTGGTTTATTAAAATAAGGATAGAATAAAAAAAAAACAATTCCAATAATTTACTATTTCGATTGGAGAAATTTTATTAAAAGGACACTTAAAAAAGAACAGAGTGAGTGAATAGGAATTTAATTAATTATTTGACTTTGCAAACTTTCTCATTTTGACATAATAAAATTAATGAGTTTACTTTTTGTAACTTAATTTTAAAATAGTTGACTTTTGATTGGTATAGATACATATTTGACTTTGAAAATTTTAGATGCTCTTTTAGTTTTATGTTGGGAAAAATGTATCACATAACCTTTGTCTCTGCAAACACGTAAGTGATTACTCATGTGGTGCATCCATTTATATATCGATTATATATTTCCATTTCCATGTTGGTATGAAATTAACTTGCACCACACGTTAATCTCATGTAATGACCTACTAACAAAGTCTACGCTTTTTTTAAGTAAAAAAATGAAAGTCTACCCTTTCAGTTAATGGCAGTTAATACACACAATTATATAATAGTCACCTGTTTGAATATTCTTATGTGAATGACTGAATCTAATATCCTAGAAGAACGAGTGCGAGATTTTGATGATGGAGTTGTAAATGGTGACAGAGTGTACTTGTGTGCTTCAAAAAAAAAAAAGTAAGCGTTGTGTGTTTTGAAATTTTTGGAATTAATTACAATCATATGTATCTGATTGAGAGACCATATGAGTTGAGTTTTAAAGTGAGAGAATTGTTGTTATTAGGTCAAAGAACCTTCTCTCTTATAGTTTAATAGTAAAACTTTTGTTCTTCTTCCTTTAAAAAGGGGTGATTTTGAATATTTTCTTGATTCAAAATCCTCTCCTTGTGCATCTTTTTTCTATGCCTTTTTATCTATATAAATGATTTTCACATTGCTTAGTTTTTGTTTTTGTATGATTTTGTCGTCTTAAGGTGACGTTTATTTTACCATTTTGTGCGGTGTTTTTGTTTTCCCTGCAGCGTTTTGTTTTTCTGTCTTGTTATAGTGTTTGTTTAGTTCAGATCGACATATCAACTTTGATCAGCTACTGATCAAACAGTGACCAAGTTCTTGAACGATGCATATCTGGAGACATAGGTATTCCGGTTACATTAATTTTATCACATTATTTGTAGGCACGAGTATACCGTTGTATGCTATTAACTCAGATGTTGTGAGTTTGTTCGCAAATGCATCCTTTTTTATTTTTAGTGGTGTTGCATTTGTATTTGACTCTGATGTAGTCTATCCATTTGAATGAATTAACATTTTTATTTTTGTCATTTTTTTTTTCATGTATTCTTAAATTTAAACTCGGCGCCTTAATATTATTATAATGATGAGCTTTTTAAACATCTATTTTTGCTTATTTAAGTACTAATGAGGATTTATTTTGTTTGAGTAATTTTGTTGAATTTTTCCAGATTTATCTGTTTTTGCTCAAATTGACAATTCTATTTGGATGATATTATGAAAAGTAACTTATATGGACCATTATCGTCCATTTCAATTTATATACTTTATGTCAAATTTGTTGTTAGTATGCCGGTCCTTCCATTTTAGAAGTCTAAGGTAAATAATAAAGAAGGATCTCTAATTAGAACTATCACATTTTATTTTGAGGCTCCGGATAAATTAGATAAAAGATCTTTGAAGGTCAAATTTTTTAATAAAACTGATGTTTTTATTAAGAATTTTTTTGAAAGAGTAATCATTTAGTATCACTAACATAAAAAATAACCGTATTATAATCAATAATGACAAAATACATCAGAAGTAAAATAAAAAAAAACACCTTCAAGCTAATATTATTAAAAAAAATTCCAAATTAATTTTAAATATTATTTTTTACAATAAATTTTTTTTACAATAAAATTTAATTCTTTGTTTTCAAAGAAACAATAAAATATTTTTTTTAAAGTATAAAAAAGTGAAGTTATATAAGTTATTAAGAGAAATTATTTAAAAATAGTTTATGTTTGAGTAATCATCTGCGCGCAACTGCAGAGACTAATCCTTCGAGGCAGGTAGGACCACAAAGGATGGTTAAAGCTCTCCTCACCAATTTTTTTTCTTCTAAATCAACCTTCCTTATTTGTCACTTTGTTGTAGTGGGTTCAATTCCCTCCCACAACTCTTAATTTAATTTTTCATATTTATATCTATTAAAAAAAAAAAAGCATCACAAATGCTGTTAAAGGGTGATAAAATATAAAGAAAACACAAACCACAAGCTGCCACTGCACCAAATTATTTATTGTGCAATTATTTCTTTCTGTATATACTTAACCTTGTTTTTTATGATAGGTTTGAAAAAAATTAATGAAGCCCCTAAAATATTGAGGCCCAAAGTTGTGGCCTTGCTGGCACAACCTTTGGGCCGACTCTAGTATTGAGCATTGAGAAGAAACAATAAGATTTTTAGAATTGGTTGTTTTTGGATTTTCCGAAACAGTTATATGAAGTCCTGTTGGTATTTGCTTAGAGTAATATTTCGAAGTTTCATCTGGAGTCATACTCATATTTGATACCATAAGGAAAGAAACTATAGTTAACTTGAAAGGTTTGTATTTGAAAAAATTTATTTTTCTCTGTGGTAAATTTAGGGGTCAAAATCGTACAATTAAGAAATTTGAAAGGTCAAAATTGCTCATTTCAAACATATAGGGGACCAAAATTGAACAATTAGGAAATTTGAAGGGCCAAAACTGTGTTACTTGGACCACATGTTTCAACATGTATGTAGCGGACCATGTGGTACGCATAATTACGCGCGTAATCTTCTATGAAGATTTGGTTCATTTTAATATACTTGGCTTGTGCACCAAGTAACGCATATTTGGTCAAAACAGTAAGGAAGCTTGCTAGCCCTTATTTCTTTGTAAAATATGTTTGTCATTTATGGAAACATATTATATGGTTTTGAATTATATCAGCTGGGTCATGGATTAATCAACTGACTTGTGATGCCCAAATGGTTGTTTACCTGTGCTTGATTTTGATATGCCCAAATTAGAGTCTTTGGAGGTTTGAGTCTTTTGAATTGTGAGCATGTGCTTGTATCATCCTGATGCTTACATAAGGACTGTGTTTGATTGAGTTGTAATCTCAAGTATTTATGCTCTAAAGCTTTAAGCAAGGAGTATAGTGTAATTCACTCAAAGCTGTGAAGTACGAGTGGGTTCTTCTTTTTTAATGGAGTTTGTCTCCTAACTTGGATTGATTGATATACACTGGTGTATGGTTGGAGAAGTGGGCAGATGTTCTCATATCTAGAAGTTCTTAGGTAGAACTCTAGAGGGGTAGTTGCTAGGTGATAAGTTCTAAACGTGGCGTTTAGTTTTGAACTAGATTTAGTTAGTGGATTTTCTTCTTATCTTGGAGCCCAGAGTAGGTGAAGTTGCACCGAACTGGGTTAACAAATAACTTATGTTATTTACTCATGCAGTCATTTACTTTTCGTATTCTTTGTGTTTCACGTTAGTACGGTGTTGGAGCATCACACGCAACATTTTATTGGTGTTGAAACATCACGTAGAACATTTGTTACTAACGTGTCAGAAATTTCATTTGTAACTCTTTGAGTTTTTTCGGGCACACTTTGTGCTTTTAAGGACTTCTTGTTGATGTTAATGTAATTCATTTTTGCTTCTTCAAAAAAAAATCTAATACAAATAGTTGGAGCCATTGTATTTAAGTATATGTAACTCGTGGAATTTGTTGTGGTAAGTGTGAGTAAGTCTCACATTGCTAAGAAAAGGGAAGGTTGAACACTTTATAAGTGGGAGGACCCATAAATTCAATGACTTAAGTTTTTGGATAAGAGTGTGGTGTCCGACTCTTGTATCGATGCTCTTGAACCTAATGTAGATGATTCCCTGGTTGCCCCCTCGTGTCCCAAAAGTGGTATAAGAGCTGATGGTTAGACCGAACTCATTGTATCGAAAGTCCTCCTGACAAAGGTGTGGTAAGGCGGCGAGTTCCGTGTAGCACAACGGCGGTACAAGTAAAAATACGTGGTTGGAAGAGCTTCTGCTTGTGGGGAGCATAATGAATTCAAGACTGGTACTTAAGGGGGAGATTGTTGTTGCAAGTGTGAGTAAGTCCCACATTACTAAAAAAATATGTTCTTCGACCAAATGTGGATGATCCCCCAAGGCTGCCCCTTTGTGTCCCAACAAAATCTTTTTTTTTTTAATCCTTACTGTCACAAGCTTTTTCTTTTTCTTGTTCTATCAAGAGAGAGTCAATTTAGACCTAGAATCACACATTAATTTAAATTGTTTTTTCTCTCTATTTTCGTTAAATAAGTGTGGTTTACACACATCTTTAGTGTTTCTTTTTTATTTATTTGTGATTTCATCGTCTTATAGCTATAGTGCGCAATTTTTTTTTATGATTTCTTGTCATAGTGCGATGTATTTTGTTCCACCGTCTTAGTGCAGTGTATTTTATTTTCTCGTCTTGAAGGATTAAGTTATTTCCAATGCAAATTCGATCATTAACTTTGGTGCCATCAATACTACAGATCCGTAGACATGGATATTACCGACACTTCAATATAGTCAAATATGTAGGCTTATATAATTTATCATTTTATATTATTAACATTGATATTATTGTGAATTTGTTCACATATTTTTATTTTTTATTTTTAGCTATTTTAAATTTATATTTTGTTGCACCAATATACTCTATTAATTTGAATTAAGAAATACTATTTTACTTATTTAGTAAAAAAAAAAATTTGAAACCCCCTAAATATCGAGTTTGATTCTTAATGAGAAAAAAATCCATTCAAGAAAATGAAGTGGACATTGCCACATTGATTTGATTCTTAAAATTGAAGTCAGATTCAATTAAGAACCAAGTGAAAGTGATTGAGAGAAACCAAACTTAAATCATAATTGAAACAACTACTCCCTTCATCCCTAAATGTAAGATATTGTTTGACCACTGCACGTACGTCAATGTATGATTTTAATCACAAATATCTTTAATTATCTTGTAGTAAAAATTATAAAAATTTGATATTTTGAAAGTACTCATCAAAACAAATCAAACAAGATCTTATATGTTAATATTTACATCTATGTATTATTAAAAAAATACAGTCAAAACATGATAAATAACTAGTGCAATAAAAATCAAACGGAGTCTTATAAAAAGGGACGGAGGGAGTATTTGTCATATTTTCTTTTTTCCACCACCTTCTCTCCGAGACCGAAAAAGTGGGATTGGTGATCCATGTGTGTTAGACTTATAGCTGTCAAATGGGACGGCCCGGTCCAGCCCGGCTATGCCCGCGGGGCTTTGCTTTCTTCATGGGTCAGACTGGCCTGTGCCAATTTTTGTTGGGCCATGATTTAATGATTGCAAAAGTCCGGCCCGGTCCGATGCGCTTAAAGCCCGCTTCGAACCAATTTATATTTTTTTTCAATTTATTCGATCTTTTTTAAGTGACTTTGATATATTCATTCTTCATCACTATTAATTTTATTGAGATATAGCTGTATGCAAATGTAAATTACTAAAGTTTTAGGTAAATATAATCATTTTTATTGAACTTGTCCGTTAAATTATGTTTTTTATAATAAATTTTCAATTAAATGATAATTTTTTATGTATCTATTGATATTTTTTTTACAAAAAAGATATAAAAAGTTTGATAATGGGCCGGCCCGAAGTCCAATGGGCTAGTCCGGCACATCCCAGTTCTCAGAAGGGACACATGGGCTTGGGCCAAAAAAATCCGATTACTTTTGGACCAGCTATTTTGAAGCCCCAGCCCGCCCAAGTCCGTGGGCCAATGAATATGCCCGACGGCCCGGCTCATTTTTGACAGCTCTAGTCAGACTTAAGGAGGGATACCTCTGTGTATTGTACCAACAAAGACATTTTTTGTGAAGAAAAAGATATAGTTATGTTTTGTATTATGGTTAGTATAACAAAATTACATGATCCATCGTAATTTTGTAGAGGTAACACTCAATCAAATCACGATGGATTTAAGCGTGATTTTATTATATTCATTGTGATTAGTGGCGTCTCTCTTCATGTGTGAGGAGGTGCATGTGCACCCCCTGAAATTTTAATTTTTTCACCAATACTCCAATATATTTTGCATTTTGCATCCCCTGACTTTTTTTTTTTTTGCACCACTCACTCAAAAGCTCAAATCATTATTCACTAGTCTCATTCTTTACTTTCAATTTTTCTTTAAACTTCTCTCTAAAATTAAATCTCTCAATAGAAAATCATTATCGCATTGAATTATTTTATATGGAGATGCAAATTCAAGCACTTAACAATTGTTTTAATGAGACAAATAGTCGGTTTCTTATTTGTATGACTTGTTTGTGTAAAGAATTAATGAGACAAATCATACAAATAAGAAACCGACTATTTGTCTAATTAAAATGATCGAATGAGGGTTGATCTTTTGAATGATTGTCTTGTATTTTATGTCGAAAGAGATGTGTTCAAAAATCGAAATAATGAGTTGATTATTTATAGATTTCAAAAAATAACTCTGCGTAGCGGACAATTGTGATATATAAGTTATTAAAATATTAATTAAAATTTTACACTTCCTGAATTAGGGTCTCAGCAACGCCACTAATTGTGATGAAAAACATACACTTATTATTATGGAAAATGATAAACATTGCCCTTAGGGCAATGGATAAGAAAATAAAAATAATAAATATTCTCTTGAAACTTGTGTTTTTTACTTTTCTAAAACAATAAACACAATTCCCAATGCAACTTTTACCTTTTTTGGTAAGCTTAACTAGTACCCCAAGAGCACTAGTTATCAAGATCCTATTATTATTGGAGTGAAGTAGTTGAGTGTACTAGTGGAGTGTAACACAAGACACAAACAAAAAGAGCATAATTTTGACAAAAAAAGAGAGGCACTTGAATATCCTTGACGTCATTACATTCTCACTGTTTCAGTGTCTTCGATTTATTTGTAGTAACTGCAATCATTTTGTTGTGTTTGTTTGTTTGTTTCCTTTCCTATTATAGTTAAAGGCCCATACGCATTCTAACAATTTCGCACACGCGCCTTTAATCTAATGGGCCAATTTTTGCTTTTAGTGGTACCTTAATTAGCGTTAAGGCTCTCATTAAGGACCATCTTGCCCAATTCAAAATGATGGGTGTCTCATCACAAGTTCTCAAACTTTTGATCCATTTTAGAGTGAAATATTCCATTTTAATGTTGTGCAATTATTGAACTACAATAACAATAAGTCTCGGTTGTATAGTGTACTCTCTCTAGCTATAAGTAAATTTTATTTTTTACATGTATTGAATAATTAATATATTTAGTCAATAATATAGACTAGATATATTAATTTTCAATGTATATAAAACCGGAAAAAGTACTTTTAAAATGAATTAATGTATGTTTCTAATGAGATAATGATTTTTTAGGTATTTTAAAGTTTGAACTACAACTGCACTATATCATTTAGCTGATATGATTCGTCATATGAATTTAACGTACTAAAACAAACCATGTGTACATAGCCCAAAATCAAAAGGATAATCGTCCTTTCATCTCTGTTGGTGTCATTCATTACATCCTATAACCTTCGTTCGTCTTTCGTAGTTTCAATATATAAAACTCACTCACACAATTGCAAAGTCTCAAGTTCGAATCAAAATAAAGATATTGAGACTAACAATATCAACATTATCAGTTGAGTTTGGTGTTAAAAAAAAAATTATTCCATATTTTAAAGAGATTATAAAAAATGGTGGGTCTCATTTATTTATTTTTCCCTTTCCTATCTTTGTTTTACATCATCATGTCGCACACTCTCTCTTTTCCTTTTTCACGCTAGAAGTTGATTCTTGAACCTCTCTTTACCCAACTCATATGTCCTTCACCGCTCTCTCTTTCCTATAAATATGGCCATATTATCCTTCATTTATTTATTTTTCCCTTTTATTATTAATTTGATAACTTATATACTTGGTAGCTCTGATTAAGTGAGGGATCTTGTAAAAATAAGTGTATTTTAATTTTGTCAATAGAGCATCTGATTGGGCCGCTAACAACGTGGCTGTCTAATTGCTATTTGTAAGCCCAATTGTATTTTGGCTTGATAGACAACATTATGTAATTTACACCTCCCGTTATGGAGTGCGTTTTGCTAGTGGTTAAAAAGATTGTACTTTTCCTCACATAAGAGTTACATACATAGTTCAAGTGTTAAACATCCCATTGCACATAATTCCATAGCTCTCCAAAACACACCTACAATGGCTGATTTCCCAATAATAATACACAAACCTCCCAATTTAATCTTCTATTAACTTCGTTGAGGTCCGTCTTGTAGAGGCAGTGGCTGATTTCCTCTTTCCCCTAACTCGAGCTAAGATGTTCATTTTTTAAGCATGACAAGAAATATGTTAGAAAATAGAGTAAAATCCTCTTGTTTGAGTTCTAAAATCCGAATTTATGAACAACAAATTTTGAGTTTGATCGCTGTCGTACGCGGTAAAATCCTCATGCTTATATCAACCAAAACAATCAACGACAATCATAAAATTTGCACAATAATAGGATATTTTAAACTAAGACCCAGTTTTGCATCCTAAAATGTGAAATGTAAGTTTACAAACTTCCTCAAAAAAAATTCATAAAATAAACGATTTAAAGCATACATTACCTGTTCTATGACTCAAAATAGATGTATGATCATCCAAATGAGTAAAGAAATGTGATTTCAAGCTTCAAAACGGCAAAATTGCCTAAAAAATTGCAACTTTTCGTTTGTGTGAAGCTGAGTGTTGGAGAGGAGAATAAAAGTACAAGTACTGATAGTTGTCACCAGTGGCGGAGCCAGTAAAAAAAATTTGGGTGGGCGATTAAAATATTCTCCCGTCCAAAAATATATAAAAGAAAAATATTTATTTTATTTTTTCAAAATATAAGAAGAAAAAAAACTCAAATATTTATTTTTTAAAGAAAAATTACTCTCTCATTATCTTTTCTATAATCAATAATCAATAAAAATTATTTTTACATATTTCTAAGCAACTTTTTTCAAAAAAAATAGAACAAAAAAACATACTTTCAACCATTATGATTTACTTTTTCTTAATAAGTGTTTTTTTTTGTTTTTTTTTTCTTATAATATGAGACACAGAGAGTATATTATAAATTTATAATATTATCATATCTTAGATGAGTTTTTTAGCAATCTCATCTTCAATATAAACAATCATGGAGCGTTTGAGAAAATCATCTTCCATCTTATTACGTAGCCTTATTTTTATAAGTTTTATCATTGAAAATGCACGTTCAATGGTTGTTGTTGACACGGGAAGAGTAAAAAAAAGTCGTATCACTCGATCAATCAATGAATAAAAATTTTATTTACTTGTCTCTACTAATTATTGACATAATTCCCTAATAGTGGACATATTCTGAAAGACTATTATTATTTATTTTATCCTATTATTATTATTATTATTATTATTATTATTATTATTATTATTACCACTACTAATTTTATACTTAACATAGTTAAAAGACTACTTTTAACAAAAATCTCAATATATAATAATAATATGTATGTATAATTTTTACAAAAAGAAAATAACACATATAGTACATATAATACTACTAGTAGTATAAAATAAAAGTTCAAACAATTGGAGTGGGCAACAGCCCACCTTGGCCCATGAGGTGTTCCGCCTCTGGTTGTCACGTAAAAGGAGATTTCGTATTTTACGAAACGAAATCACGCGCGTTCACATTCTAATAGTTTTGTATATTATATGTGTTTGTATCTTATGATGCAAACTATAATCCATTTTGTATTTTAGAATACGAAAGGTTTTTTTTGTCAATTTAGAACATCTGAGAACATTTTAAGGGAGTTAAAGAGCAATTCTACGTATAAATAAAAGAGGGACTAATTAATATTATTTATCATTTTTCTACGTATAAACAAAAAGTCTATACAATTCTATCAAAAAAAAAGTCTCCATGTAAACCCCATCAAAAACATATACGAAGTCTCTATGTAAACGGAATATAAGAGATGGAAGAACTAATCATTGAATGTTCATATTCTTTAGATGTATCTCTATTCTCTTTATTTTCTACATCAACGTATGACTAAACAAAAATGAAAAACAACAAACATCAAATGATTTTTTTTTGACAAAAACATAAAATTAAATGATTTCTCTTTAAAAAAAACATAGAATGATTTTTTTATTTAAAGAAACTTCCTGCCATTTGTTAATGAGCAATATGGTTTTGAACTCGCCTACAAATATATGGACTTATAAATTTCAAATACGGTAATGACTTTTAAATTATTTTTGTTGAGATAGGAGTATTCACCGTCGAATACGGTAATTAATCCATCGCTGAATTGGATGCACCTCAAAGAATGAAATAATTGGTTCAAGAATTTAAAACTGTTTCATACCAAAAATGATGATTGAACCATTGACTCTTGATTAAGAGAGGATAAATCTTAACCGCTCAACTTTTGGATTAACGATGACTTTTAAATTTATAGAACTATTAACATTATCATATAAAAATAAAAATGATAATAAAATATAAATCCCAAGTTTTGACTTATGATCTTGTCAAAGTACGTGATTATTTTAAATTATTGATGTCAAAAACTTCTATTCAATCATACTAAAATTCATATAAGACACTAACTATAAATATAAGAGGTCAAAATCCGTTGTTGTTCATTTATAACCCACTGATTTCACGTCATAGTTGGTAGGTTTTGTAAATGATGAAGTAATTGTTGAAAAATTAATTAAAGAGATAAGTCTAGAAACAAAAGGGAATAATAGAGAGAAGTGTGCTCGTTTGGCCCGGCTTATTTTCTACTGTTTTTCTTCTCCTTAAAAATAGTAAAGTAGGAAAAAATTGTGTTTGACTCTACTTCTTTTTATTTTTTATTTCTTTACTTTATTTCTCTAATACTTTTAAAGAGAAATATGGCTAAATTCAATTTTATACTTCTCTATTTCGTTTAAGCTAAATAAAAAAGTACAAAATAAGCCGGGTCAAACGGGCACTAAAACTTGAGAAATCTACTTTTATACTTTTGTTTGTGTTCTAGACCGGGCCAACCATTATAATTGTACTTTTGGGTTTTTTCTTTTTGTCTGCAGTTTAGTGGTTAGAATTTTATTTCTTAAAAATGAATAAATGGAGATATTAGAGTTCGAATTCCGATCTTTCTATTTTGATAAAAATTTGAACTTTAATTTTGTCATGTTATAATATACAAATCCTAATTATCAACTGATTGAAATATTCTTATTTCTTAGTTTCAATTTATATTTATTTTTCATAAAAGTTTCATCAGACTTTACTTAATTATTGATGGAACTCTGAATTATCGACGCTTATTTTTCTTAAAAACTGAAGAGTTAACACCGATTAAAAAGGAAAAAGCTTAACTCTCCCAAACGTTCTTGGTGAAAAATAAAATCTCCAAGATTAGTTAAAAATTTTAAAAGATTTAATTAATTTAACATAATTTTTTTATAAACAAATTTTAGAATAAGAGGATAGTGCTTCAATTTAAAGTATGACAAAACTTTCAGATTTACAATTACCACTTTAAAAAAGAACTATAGTGAGACTCCTAATTAAAAAAAACACTTGCATATAGTTAAATACTAAATTAACTTTATTAGTATACTGTAATACAAAGAACTTGTTCTCTCATTTGTTAAATGTGAATAGTTGTGTTAGATGGAATATGCCTCCATCATTTTTCTTATGAAAAACATGATAAATAATTTAATATAAGATCTTATATCAAACATCATAATCAATCTACAAGTGGCCAACATTGAAAGAGTAATCCAATTACTAATTTATTAAGCACCTTACTTAAAAAACAACATCTAAACCAACGAACAGAGTCCAGGTAACATTATTAAAATAAAAAATAGGAAACCAAACTATGAAGAAATATGAGTCACTGAATTGATTAAGATAGAATTATAAATAAAATAAAAAGTAAACATAGCCAATCCAACCAAAATCAACCAACTATATTCCAATGTTGATCTAATAGCTCAAATCCATCAAACAAAACCAGCGAAGCAATACTAATACTAGTTTAAAAGAAGTAAGATTTTTCGTGTGCTATCAAAATAGTTTTAAATTGCGGTTGCAAATCGAGATCATTGTACTTAATACTAATTCTAATTCTAATTAAATGCTGATGTAAATTTTAATATTACAATAAAATATAGATAAATATAATCATAATTAGAATGGAGTAACACATAAAAAAGGTCATTAATATAAAAATCAAATATATTGACACACTTTAATTTATGAATGTATCTTAGAAGCTTCCGTCCTCAAATACTCTACATCATGAGGTATTTATTTGTTTTAAATCGCATGTAAACCTTCACGAATTTGTCTTTGTAAAAGCATTTTGTTAAGTTGAAGAACATAAATGTCGTATATAAACTATTATTTACATCGACTTTTATATAATATGAGACTTTTTAGATGTACATGATCAAATAGTTTAACAAGAAGAAATATAACTAAGATAGATGTTGGTTAGTACTTATCTATCATGGTGACCGTGGAGTTTGCGTTGAATATTTCGTGGCTTAGCGTAAAGATATGGACTTTAATCCAAAACACCATCATCCCATGACCCCACCAACTTGTTTTTATACACTATAAATTACTCATTCTCCTCTCACATATTCAACTCAAATCAATTCATACAAACTATTATAACACAAAAACCTTTCACCCTTTTCTCTATTCTTTCTCACACACTAAAACAAATGGAGGGTCTTATTCCTTTGGTTTACAAGACAATAATGCAATACAAGGGTGAGAAAGAAGGTGCTATAGGATCATGGATTTGTGAATCACCTTCATATTCATACATGAGACTTCCAACTGGTGATTCCGGTCGGTTTCAAATTCAAAACGCTGCTTCGTTATCTTCATCGTCATCTTCTAACCCGGTTTCTTCTTCTGCCACACAAATTATTGTTTCTTCTGGTGTTCAATCTCCGCATCATTGTCTCACTCATCGTCGAATTACAGCTTGAACAATAAGTGTTTGTCTGGTATCACGGTTAGTTTGACAAAATTATGCTATAACATTGATTTTGTCTAACACACCGTGATACCAATTATACAATGAATCAAAATTGGTCGTTGCTATATTAGATGGACTTAATTCAAGTTCTCTATAGTGAATTTGTGCTTTCAAATAATGGGAAGCTTTTGGTTTTTAATTTGAACCATGTAGGTTTGAGCGTGTGGAAAAAGGAAAAGTTCATCATGCGCTTGGTTAGTTGTAAATTAATTGTAATTATGTGTTAAGAACTTGTTGGTACTTTATGGCCAAAAGGGTCACTTGAAGTATGAAATTTTAGGCTAATTGATAAGCAAAATGTATGTACTCTTCTTAGCTTTGTTCTTTGGCCTATGGGGTTTGTTGAATAAACTAGTTTATGTGCAATTGTTAATTTTATTTTCTTATGTTCTGTTTTTATTTTTTTATCCTCTAATTCTGGATTAATCCGTAGTTCTTCCTACCAAGTACATCGTCAATCACTACTAGATCAACTAATGTTTGGTTAAATATGTGGATTCAAATTTTGATTCTTGAAACTTATTAACCACTTCAATTTGATACCTTAAAATCAATTTTTGGTTTGTACTGCCATGTTATATCCACTAATTTCTTGATCATGCCATTTCAAGTGGTAGCTAATAATTTCATATTAGTATATGTATCCCTTAAAACTGTTCTTAATTGAATTCTATTCATCTGTCCTAATAAAATTGGAATCTTGGAGTTTAAAATAAGTGATTTTAGATGTTGAAAAGTGATCAATTTATTTTTACATGATGAACTAAAGTTAACATATTCACTCATTTTGAAAGGAGCTTAAATGGTTATTTCAAATTTTGATTGGATAAAATTAAAAACTAAAGAACAATATCTTTAAAAAATATTATTTTCTTATTTTCTAGGAGTATTGTAGATACCTAACATCTAATTCTATTTGACGCACTACTAGTTTTTTTTTTTTTTGTATAGATATAAAATTTTCATCGCCGTTAATTAATGACACAAATGATGAATTCTTTTTGTGGTCAAAATTTTAAAATTTTATTATGTAAGAGTCAGAAATCGAACCTATAGATAATTATTCAAAAAGCAAATAAAATCTGTTATTAGGACAAGTATAGCAAGTTAATGAAAACATTAAACTGGTAATTTCTCCCACGGTTCTTAAAGCTCCCTGATTTGGGATTGTTACTTTAGATTTTGAGCCCAGGGAGTTGGTCAAATATTTGGCTGATTCATCCAACAAGATATTCATTAAAATTGTGCTTGATAATAGTATTACGTATGGTGGGCGGTGGCTGCCCAAGGGGAGATGTCTCCACCTAATAATGCACAATAATATTTTTTTTTGTTTAAACCTAATCCAAACTTACTAATTAAAGGTTTTCATAATCTGTTCTTTGCTCCTTTTTTAATTTCTTCTAAAAACATTCAATTAATAAAATAGGTGATCAATTCACTAAGTCCATTGCAGTGGCCGATATGTATGAGACTCGTCACTCATTTTGGTCTTTTATGTTTTTCATTTGTAACAAATTGGAGTTTCGTTGTAACAATGATTTTTTGGTTACAGTGAAAAAAAAGGGTTGTTTTCTCCTCCAGACTAAGTCATATTGACTGAACTGGGTAAACAAATCAATTGTGTCTTTTACTACTTTCTCTAAAATCTATCTTGTTTTACTTGTTGGATTAATATTCATCATCTTTATACTCTTTGATTTGGTTGCTTAATCACTTTGCTCTACATATCAAATTTATTAGTGTGACTTTATTCAAAAAGAATTTACAACAATATTTAATCTTTATTTCAACGCTCAATACTTCACATTCACGTCGAAAAACCACATTACCGCTAAAGAGGTGTTCAATTGAAAAGAGTGTTTGCCATTTTCTTTTCATTAGGACTATTTACAAAATGGAAAAAATTTGGGTTTTCCCGTCACCCACACTCACACCTCAATTTAGGTGGGTTAGTTTAACTTCTTTAAAAAACTCACACTCACACTCACACTGAGTTAAATTAATCTTCCCCATTAAAATTATGGCAAACGCAACTGAATTCAAACGGAGATTATTGATGTTGTTGTGGCATACTAACCACTAGACTAAACAAACAATTTGTCATACTCTTTGTTTTTTTTTAAAGAAATTTGTCATACTCCTTGAAGTTTTGGAAATATCTCATGAAACAAATTTTAATTTTGAGGACAAAAATCACATAATTGAGGTCAAAATGCAATTAAACATTCTTTCAACTAATTGGGCAAATATATAAATACCCAAAACCCTTAGCACTAAACCCTCACTCACACTCCCATTTCTCTGCTCAACTCTCAAATGGCTATGTACACCATCCTCCGTCGTGCCGCCACCGCCGTTCCACCTCTGGCGGCTCGCCGTGCAGCAGTATCTTCATCTTCTAGAACCTTCCATAGCGCAATCTCTGTTAAGCTCCTTCTCCACAAAGAAACGACTCCTTTTGTTCCTTCTAGAAGCTTCTCAAACGCTGTTGCAAAGGAGCCGGTGGAAGATAATAATCTTGTTCAACTTCTTCAAACAGAAATCGATTTCGCCCTCAAACATCATGCTGAACAAGTAATCTTGTTTTAACCCTTTTGTTTCCGTTTAGTGTAATCTTGTTACTATTAGTTGAAGCTGAATCGTTACTGTCATAAATAAGGGTTGTTATTATTACCAGTGTTGTTGATTGTGGTATATAGCATTCACAATTTGTTAAAACTTCGCGGTGTTGCCAGTGTTATAGTGCCGCCATTTGGTAACACTTTGTAGTAGTAAATAGCGTATATCGGAATAGCCTCTATTTGACAATACTACTTGTTACTGATTTCAATAAAAAAAATTGGAACTGTTATTTGGAACAGTTAAAGAGCTAAATTGTGTTGTAAATGTGGGTGATTGTTTTTCTACTTTTTGCCTAAAGATTACAATTGTATCATTGTTTCTTCTTTTTTTATAAGTGCTTTATATTTGACTAGTGTTTAAAAATAAGTATGTTTAATTAGCCTATTTTATAATTCTGATGTTTTTTTCTGGTTGTATCTGGCACTTATTGGTTTGATTTATAATTCTTTGTTTGCATTGTTTCAATTGTTTGTGTGTAGTATTTAATGAAATGATGAAATTTTACCCCTTAGATGTAAATTGATCATTCAAATATTCCTTTATTGCTCACTCGACAACATGTAAAATTTAGTTTCGAGATTGATCTAGTTTCACCGTTGGTAGTTTAAGATATGCTTTGAAATCAGTTTGTATTAGTGTCTTTGATTTGTCATTGTGAAGTGTATGTTGCATGTACGTTTGAATAGCTCTCGAATTGCTGCTTCCCAATGAATGAAAAGAAGTTTCAATGAGAGTTGGAGGAACCATCGTATTACTGTCCGTAGATTATCCTTGGTATAAGAAAATGCATGACAAGTATTATTAACTTGAATGTTTTACGCTGATGAGTTTGAGGAAACATCATACTATTGTGTCTAGATTATCTTTGATATAAGAAAATGCATGACACTTATTTACCATTTCCCTTATTGACCTGTACCACATATGGCCTTTGTCCAGGGGTCAAAAATAACACTGAGATTATCATAGGATGTTTGTGTCCAGCACCATTGCTTTTGATATGATATCAACCATCATTTTGAGTTCATTGTCTCTTTTTTCTAATTTTCCAGGTTGAAATTCCTAAAGACTTTCCTTTTGAAATTGTGGACAACCCTGAAAAAGGAACTATTCAACTAAAAAGACAATATGAGGAGGAAACTATCACAGTTGAAGTTAAAATCCCCACTAACGAACCTCAACTAAAAAGACAATACGAGAAGAATAAAGTGTCTGGAGTTGTGACCGTTTTCAAAGGAAATGGAGTGTGTCTGGAGTTTTGTGTGACTGCTTTCCCTGATAATGTTGCAATTCGTGAGTTGTATAGAAAGAAGTTCAACGAATCTAAAGACCGGTATGAGTATGAGTATTACAACGAGGAACCTGAGTTCACGTAAGCATTTAGTAATATATATATATATATATATATATATATATATATATATATATATATATATACTAGTTAGAGTACCCGTGCAATGCACGGGGAAGAGAACATTTTTAAAAATATTTTGTTTTATATTAATTAATATAATTAACACTTTTTTTTTTGACGGAAATATAATTAACACTTTTGTGAATACGAATATTAATTATTAATGTGATAAAATAAATTAGTTATCGGCAATTTGTTGATGTAAATAAAAATGTGAATAGAACGTTGTTATAGGATTTGCTATTTAAATAATCAAAGTACTCCAAGCTGGTTTTGTAAGCTGCCCGTGTTTTTCGCGGTGGATCGAAAAGTTATCTTAAAAAGTTTGTGTAAACAAATTAAAACTACAATGCAATGTAGAAAATACAATGAACCTATCAAAAAATAGGCAAAGTAGAAAATTAAAAACTAAAATAAATTTCATTGAAGACTAATTCACCGCATCGGTAAAAAGCAAAATTATAGAACAATGCTTTGAAGCTGTTGAATAAGTATAATTATATTGGAAAAATATGTTACCATGTCATTCAATTCATTATCTAGGGTACAATATTCAAGGCTATATAAGGTCAACCCCTCAATATAAAACTTTTAACTTGATGATATCAAAGCTATATAACACCAACCCCTCAATGATATTGTCAAAATTGATAGCCCCCCATGTTATAATGTTCAAAATTGTTCTCTATGTTAACAAAATTAAACAAAATCCTAATATAGCTCCATGTAAATTAGCAATTGAATTAAAATGTGTTTGACAGTACCAAAAATCTCTAAGAATCGTATATCACAATCTAATAATTCTAGCTTAAGAGGATTTCCTGAGGTTATTTTTCTCAAGAACAAAGGATCAAAAGGGAGTAGATCAATCACAATTACATTTACTTCATTCAAAGCTTCATGTTTGATTCTTTTGAAGTTGCAAAAAGAAACATTAAGGTTTTGCAACTCTGAAGTACCAAATGAGATGCATTCATAGCATTTTATCACCTTTCTTTTGATTTGGTACTCATGTTTGTTTCTCTATTTTTTCATTTGCTACACCTATGCATGCCATGAGGAGTCTGCCAAAAAAAGAAAGCATTACAATTTTTAAATTGAGAGGAACTTGGTGAGGGAGGGAAGCTAGACATATAAAATTTGAATTACAATTTTGAAAAAGAGAAATTTCTCAACAAATGTGTCTCTAATTATAGCAACATGGTCAAGACAAATTTAGCTAACAATTGAGTAATAAATCAATGCATTAAAAGTGAGCGGGCATATAATTAAGTTAACATGGACTAAGAATTAAGGCAGTACATCTTTAAACATTTCATTTATAACAAATTTAAACATTCATTGGTGTGAAAATTTATGGAGAAAATATCATAAGTTAAGTTGCAGACCTCTTTTTTGGTGGTGTAAGTTGCAGACCTCTGAAAGAGCTTTTGATGAACTTTCATGCTAAATGTAGTTCACTGCATCACAGCAATATGAACCTGTAATGATTTCAAAATCTCTTTAGTATTATCAACAATATTAATTTAGCACTATGATGGCTTTAAAGCACTCTCAAGATAGATAATCATGAGCTCAATCAACAACATATTCTATTTGAGCATAAACAAACCCATTTAGCAGCCTATTTCTAGCCTTCATTCACATGATTTCATAAATATCAAATATAAGATAAAATCACCAAAAAAAAAACATAAAGCCATCAAACTTTCATATTGAGACATTTCCTCAAACACTTTGTGAGTGCTCACTTTTACAATAAAAAAATTAAATCTAAAACATAAAGTCATAATTCATAAAAAATTAAGGTTGAATACTTACTCGTGATGGTGGGGAGGAACTGAGGAAGTGTCGCATAAATGGTTCCTATTGCTTGGACAGGGTGGACCTGTTCATGTAATCAGTGAAACAAATGAAAAACAATCAAAGAAAAAAATTAAAGAGGTGTCAAATACATAAATCTTCAATCCATTTACCTTGAAACTTGAAATCCATCCCTATTTCAAGTTTTGATTGTTATATTTCCAGAAACCCATGAACTCTAATTGCATAGAATAGAACTGATTCTACAATTAGTCAACAAAACAAACACAGGTCAAATTGCAAAAAAAAAACAAAAAAAACTAAACCTAATATTTTTCTCAAATAATTTTTTCCTGAGAAGAGAAACATGATGTAAACATAGAGAAAGGGATTGAAGATTACCATATAGAGGATGTGATGTATTGCTCCAACTTGGTTTTGAGGGAGAGAAGAAAACGTAGAAAGAGAGAGAGAGAGAGAGAGAGACAAATTTTTGAAATTAGATTTAGAAAATTTGAAATTTGAAATATGAGAGCTTGGTTGTGAGTATAGAGAAAGGCATATGTAATGCTGCACTTTGTTTGTCTTCTACCATCTGCCAGAATAAAGAAAGCGATGTTACATATAGAATGAAGGCTGGTTTACATTTTCTATTTTTTTTTCTTCCTGAATAATAGGTTTTAGGTTATTGGAGAACATGGGCTCAGTTTATTGGGCCTGAACTAAGCAAGTATTTTGTCATTTTGCTATTCTTACCCTATTTTGAACAAAAAAAGAGGGAAAATTCAAAAATTTGAATAAACTTCATTGTCAAGCAATTTTTTAAATTGGATAATGATGACATGTTCTTGTTTGTTAGTGAAGTTAAGCTAAATGTGGCTAAAGAATTTGAATTTTGTTTGATGATTTGGCTTGGATGTGGTTAGAGCTTGACATGTAAGAAAAATTGCCTTAAGTTTGGTTTGCATTTGTATATTATTAAGATTAAGATTAAGATTAAGATTAAGATAAGATTAAGATTAAGATAAGATTAAGATTAAGATTAAGATTAAGATTAAGATAAGATTAAGATTAAGATTAAGATTAAGATTAAGATTAAGATTAAGATTAAGATAAGATTAAGATAAGATATATATATATATATATATATATATATATATATATATATATATATATATATATAAGCTGTTATCAAATTTTGTCGTATAATGCATTGGTTAGAGTTTCTGAATGTTCTTGTTCCTTTTTACAGCGATTTAGATGAAAATCTGCAGAAGGCTTTTGTCAAGTATCTCGAGATCCGGGGCATAACACCCAGCACAACCAACTTTTTGCGAGAATACACGTTTAACAAATGCAACAGCGATTACTTAGTGTGGCTGCAGATTATGAAGAGTTTCGTTGAGAAATGAATTTAAAAAAGAAATACTTTATATACTATTGAGATTATGAAATATGAAATAATGCCCTTGATTTGAGGAAGCTAATAATTTTAGAAAAACTTGGATTGTTATAGCAGAAGTGCTATATAGTGCGAACTACTTGTAAACCAATTCAATGCTTCATCTGTAAAATTGCACATACACCTTTTTTATTCCCATCTTTGGTTTTCATCACTTGTTTGGTGAAAAAAAATTTAACATAATATACTAATACTATAAGAGTATAACTAGTTGAAATTATGACTTATTACTATTAATTTGCGTTGAAATTAAACATGTGAATTAGACATACATTAGAAAGTAACACCCTAGAACCACCAGTGATGTACTTCTACAATTATAGTTGAAGTTGCTTCTTCTATGATGCTAAATTTTGAATTTATGTCTTATAATTTATAAATTCATTATGAAAAAAAAAGACTTGTTTGATAATTTTTTTTCCAGTGAGTTTATGGGTTTGTTTGGCAAGCACCTATTTTGAATTTTGTGCTTATAGTTTATAAACTCATTTGTCATAAAAAGATTTGTTTGATAAGATTTTTTCAACATTAGCGTATAGCTTATTTTATTGACTTTTGACTTATTTTTCTCGGAAGCATTTTAGCTTATAACTTATCATATTTATTTTTTCTCATTTTTACTCTTGTTATTTTAATTTAAACTCATATTTACCCTTAATGTTTTAAATGCTAAGGATGTCAAAGTTGACACCCTTCTCTCTATTTTTTTTAGTTTTTTGTACTTATCCATTAGCTTTTTTTTTGCTGTATTGTACTCCCTCTGATTTAAAATAAGTGTCGTTTTTAGTGTTTTATCACACATATTAAGGAATACAATCATTATGTTAAAAATAATAGCACTTTTACTAAATTAACCTTACATTTTTTTTTACTTTCTTGAAAATAATGTATAAATTAATAATTAGAGAGTAGAATTAGAAAATGTTGCAATTGAAATTGAAAATGTGGCAAAATGTTGCAATTGAAGATAAAAAGAATGCCATGGTTAATTCTTTATGGCAGATAAATGTGATTGATATTGAATCTACTCCGTCACATATTCTGAAAACATATTGGAATCTGGTACGGAATTGATTGAGCAAAAGAAGATGAAGAACTCATCCTTAAACAATAAGACAAAACAGATTGGTGAGAAGAGAGAAAGAAATTTTCGGAGAGTTGGGTGAAATGAGAGAATGAAATTGAATTGAGAATTTAGGTTTTATAATTTCTCTTGTTTCATGTTTTTAGATTTAGTCCCTTGTAGTGTATGCTTTTTTTGTTTTAGGTCCCTCTCCATCATTAATCCAGTCAACCTTGAATTTAAGGCATGTCGTTATGTACAGGTGGCAAAATATTTGTCACTTGGACGGAAATGGACGGAATGAACGAAAATCAAAACTTTTTTGTCGATACATAGACTATTTTAGAATAAAATCAAATACAGAGACTAAAACTAAAATTTAGTATACATACAAGGACCAAAAAGATATTTAAGCCATAAAAAAAATTGTATATATACCTATAAAAAATATAATTATGTGACACAAATCACATAATTGGGGTCAAAATGCAATTAAACATTCTTTTTTGAACTAATTGGGCATTTTGGCACACTAGCCTTTCACCCGCGCGATGCTCGGGTTGTTTTGCATGTTATTTAAGATTCAACATATTTTACAAATAAATTGCTAATAAAAACTAAACAAAGTCAATATAGTGTGTATATTTAAAAAATATTATAACAATATGATATACAAAAACATCATGTTACTAATTTTTGTTCTTCTATAAATGACATTATTATGAAGGCACAAATTTTTGTTCTTCTATAATTTTTGTTCATCTTTTACTCCAAGTTCATCACTGTCAAGTTTAACTCCACTCTTAATCCATTTATAGACGGCACAAATATCAACATTACGTAAAACCAATTCTATTATAGCCATTAGCCTCTATCAATCACTAAATAAAAATCAAACCGATCCTGCAAACATTTTATCAAATGATTCTATTTCAAATGATTATTTTAGTCTTGGATATGCTATCAAATGGTAGAAAAACCTTACTAATAGTGTTCTTCAATTCTTTTGATTATTATACATGTTTTCGCTATTGAAATTTTAAACAAAATCCTACATAATTTAAACTCCTTTAATACATACTGTTATACTTTATTCATCTTTTACTCCAAGTTCATCACTGTCAAGTTTAACTCCACTCTTAATCCATTTATAGACGGCACAAATATCAACATTACGTAAAACCAATTCTATTATAGCCTCTATCAATCACTAAATAAAAATCAAACCAATCCTGCAAACATTTTAGCAAATGATTCTATTTCAAATGATTATTTTAGTCTTGGATATGCTATCAAATGGTAGAAAAACCTTACTAATAGTGTTCTTCAATTCTTTTGATTATTATACATGTTTTCGCTATTGAAATTTTAAACGAAATCCTACATAATTTAAACTCCTTTAATACATACTGTTATGCTTTTTTCATTGTTTCTCTAGCATATGCTTTGTCACTAATAACTTCAATGGCCAAATGTTCTGTTTTACCAAAATATTTGAAGGGGAAATATTAGAGAACTTTATGAACTAAATAAGCAGTATGTATTTAACATGGGAAACATTAAGTAATAGAATCTAGCATTAAGTTGTGATCCAACACTTTTCAAATTGAAAAAGACAAAGCAGAAAATCAAACAATACTTGGCAAAATTTAAAATATATTTTTGGCATACGGCACAACAATACTATCATTTTAGTCATACCACACAATTAATTATACAGAAAGAAAAGATCAATTAAGAAGAGCACAATAAAAAAAGCAGAGCAAATCAATTAAGAAATAATGCAAATAAAAGAGGAATGACAAAGGAAAAATCCAAAGAGAGTCATAGGAATGAAAAATATGAGATTTTTGCTTCCCCCTGAACTCTGCAAATAGAAAAGGATCGAGATTTTTGTCTCCGCCATCCCATTAAACGGTGTTCACAACAAATATCGACAATCAATTGCATATCTCAGCTGCTATGAAATATTTTTTTACTTTTCCATCCATACAAACAAAACAAAGTAAAAGGACCAATATGTTGCAATATTTGAAGATATGTAGAAATGAAAAACCTTGAGGGAAGATATGCAGAAAGAAGAAATGAGAAAAAGTGATATAGAAAAAATGGAGACAAATTAGAGAGAGAGAGAGAGAGGGGTAAATCTCTACCAATATATAAAGAGGATACAAGTTTTGGGCTGGCTTTTATACTTCTAAAAATACCCTTGACTTTTTTATTTAACCCATTTTACCCTTCTAAAATTACCTTTATTTCATAAACAAAAAAAACATAAGCCAACCACCATAAAACTTACATTTAGTTTGCAAAATCCGTTTTTTTGTTGCAAGAGAAAGTAAATTGTGAATAAATAAAAACAAAGAACAAGAGGGAATTAGAAAGGGTCTATAGAATTGTATTGATGGATGATATATGATTGAAATGCATTACTACAATTAGTTTATTGTTTGGGTGTTTATTTTTCTTCGTTCTCATGTTTGATTGTTTGGTTTGTCATCTATACTTTGTTTATTTGATTTTTCCTTTTTCTTCATATCCATTGCCTTCGATAAACATTTCTATAGTTTCTATATAGTACTTAAGTTTAAATCAAAATATTTTTTTCTTCATTCTTTGAATTGGAATTACTTATTTTTACTTCAACACGTTTATATGGAGGGAGTACAGAATTCGGAGGAATGGCATTAAAGAGAAATTGCAAATCACAACAAAGAAATGGATACAATTGTACAATTTCCACACTTTTATTAATCTTCCTTTAATTATGATTATTTCTCACTTTTCCTTCATTTTTATTTTATTGTAGATACCTTCTTTTCTTTTGGTATGGCTTTTTTATAAATACAATAATATGCTTGACAGTTTTGTTGTTTTGTCTTAAAAAAAATTACCAACTCACTAACGGTTTATTTGAATTTACAATTTTGAAAATTATCAATTATTTTTCCTTATCAGAGATCACACATCTCCACACATATTATTATCCTAATTTTTTCATAGTACATTGGCTCTATACATTTCTGTTTCGTGTGTTTCCATTGTTGTTTTATTTGCCATATAATATGCATTACTGTTTGGTCTAAAATGGGGACAGAGAAAAATAATATTGATCGATGATGATGCTGCTATTGTTGTAGCTTTTTTTTTTTCTTTTTTGAAGGAAATGCTATGCTAAAATAGAGAAATTGTATTTTAGAAAAATTGCAGAGGGATGATCCATGAATTACAAAATTAATTGAAGGTCAATTAAAAATATTTTTGTCATAAACGAATTAACTCTTGGAAGTTGAAAATCAAATGCATGTGATTTTGTTCCTTCTTGAGTTTATTTCTGAAACTTCGATTCTTTTTGTGATTTTCAATATCTTCCATGTTAAACATTTTCATTGCATATTTGTACTTTCATTTCAATTTCAATTTTCTTTGACTATTTTTGTATCTTTCATTTTTATTTTTATTTATTTTAATCCTTTCTTTCTTTTTGTTTATTTATTGTTCTTTGACTATATTTCTTTATTTTTATGATAGTGAGTTATCATAGAAGAAATGAAGGGAATATACTACATTGTTGAAGGTGATGACTAACCTACTATAAATAAGATGTAGGGAAAAATATATTAATTTCATATATTTTTTCCCTTTTGGTATGTCTTGGTATTTATCATTTTACTCTATTTGTTGTTCATGTTTTTGTTATAACAACTTTTAAATAAGAGAAATGATAACAATAACAATTTGTCACTTAATACTTTTTCTTTAATTTCTTTTCAACAATCTAACCTTCTCATTTTATTTGTTCTAATTACTAAATCTACAGTTTTAACAAAATTGGTGCATATCTTGCTGCTCTAAATGACGACAGATCGAGAGTAAAATTGAGATAAAACATCGACAACCCTTATGAGATTTTGTATTGTATATCCTTTTTGGTTGCAACTTTTCTATCATTTTTTATCTCTCAAAAAATTTATTTCTTTTTACTTTTTTATTTTTCTCTATATTTGAGTTTAATTTATAAAGGTTCTATGATACTCATTTGTTAAAATTGTAATATTTACTTTGAGTAGAATGATAGTTTTAGTGTTTTATATTTGTACCTTTTTTCCTTTTTCTGTTATTCTTCTTCAATTATTTTCTTTCTCATTTTGCTTTAGAACGTATATATATTTGGGTTAATTGCTTTTTATCAAAAATTAAAATTAGTTCTTTTACATATTATACAAAAATTTTCAAATTAATAAATTGATCGAAGCATTTAATTTGCATGGATCAATGAATTTTTTTGGTGCGTTGATAAAGTTAGTTTTTATATGACAATTGTGATGGTAATGGATTGAGAAATTTCGCCTATTGACGGCATAAAGAAAGAGTCTATTAAAGTGAGAGAGACAAATCTATAATTTGAAAAGTTTGATCCTGACCTAATTAAGGGAGGATTGAAGACAAATTGGCCCGGGTTTGAGTCACCATATCTTCAACATTAGTCACTAAGCATTCACTTGGCTTAACAGATATATCAAATTCCTTATTTTTCTTCATTTCAAATCTGTTTTAATTATGTTATGAATTTAATTTTCCGTACTTATTACTTCTTTTTTTGAGGAATATATGCCTGAAAAATTTAGAATAACAAAATAGAAAATACGGTTCACACAGGTGGACACGGTCTGGTTCGCTATTTTTAATATATAATGGTAATTTTAATATATTCAATTCACATATAAATACATGAATGATGACCCATTAAGGTGAACATTATTCCAAAATTGGTCATCCTGACTTCTACCCATATTTCAGCTCATACGCAATTAATTAATTATATAATTATTTTTTTAATAAAAATCTAAAATATCTTTTAACTTTATTTGATCACTTAACCAATTTAGGTTCTTAATTCAATAAATAGGCAACACAATATAGTTAACTTTATTTAATTAAATAACTATTTAATTATTTAATTGTGTATGAGCTGAAATATGGGTAGAAGTCAGGATGACCAATTTCAGAATAATGGACACCCTAATTAATATATATATATATATATATATATATGCCAACTAATATAAATTAATAAACTAATATAATTAATATAAATTATTCCCACAATATTACTACCTCCGTTCTTTATTGTAAGAGACAAGTCACTTTTTAGATTCATTGAATAATTAATGTATCTAGTAGGAATATAGGATGATAGCATTTATGAGTGAAAGCCTGAAAGGCTTAATGTATTTTGTTTTCAAGAATTGGAAGACAAAAAACACGTTTTCACATTTTTTTATAGAGAATATGAGAGCAATTAGTGCTTGCTTAGATGTTAATTTCACAATTCAAAATGCACATGCTTATACATTGGTCGGCTACATTAATTCTCTATAAGCACAAACTATGAACTCATGGGGGGCAAAGAAGCATTGAGCAGCAAAAACTATTGGACTGTTATCGATGCTGCTGTAACAATCATTTAATGTATGCATAGGTAATGAGTTGACATGGACCAATCACTTATAAAGAAGAAACTACTTGATAAAATAAGAAATCCAATCATATAATCAACTCAATAAAACAATTTTACATATCTAAAACAGCAACAACTAAAACTAATGCAATTTGAACCTTTTTTTTACTCTATTCTTCAAAAATAAAATACATACAAAGAATAGAACGGAAAAGAAATCATAATCTTCACCATGCTGACATAAAGTAGTATGAAGACACAATAGAAATCATAAGCTTCTCACCCTCATAACTTTCATCGTTAACTGAATCAAAAGAAAAAATGAAGTTCAATAACGCATTCAAATTAAGAAACAACATTTTAATAATTTGTAAAAATAAGTAACTATCATTAACAAAGAATGAAATTACCTACCTATGTATTTCAATGATAAGTTAAACACCTTCATAAACCAATTGGGCTATAAAACTTCAAACAATGACCTTCTATTTCCAAACTGTAAAAAATACAATCAAACAAAACAAATCTCATGAGACTTTTCATGTCAAATAAAATTGAACCACAAAACAATAGAACACATAAATGGCAACTTACAAATGATAAGAGAATTTTTTTAAAATAATAAGACAAAAATAAAGAGCATTAACAGAATGGAAATAGAATTAGTTTGGGAACTTTAATCAATTGAGAAAGAACAAATTAAGGGCCAATAAAAACAACTACATAAAATTACAACTACAATTAACACATTAGTGAGAGCAATTATAATACATGGCATGAAGACGACTTACTTATAGAGTGCTATGACATAGTCACAAATTAAGGCACACATAACACATCCCTAAAGCTGGAACAATCAGCTTAATTACATTAAAATGGATTTCAACAATAAAATTGAACACATAATACTTGCATTGGAAAACCCAAATGGAAAAACAGAGTAAAGAGGTTAGAAGAAATGGAAATTGGGGTTATTACCTCCATTGGTAACGGCAAAAGAAACGGTCTTCTCTTCTTTTTCGTGTGAGGAGGAACAACTTCAAACATGATAGTTGATGCCACGGAGAAGAATTAAAGTTACTAATTTGGGGTTATGAAGCTACAAATTTAGAGAACCAAAAATGAACATAAATTAAAATCGAAGTGAGTTCCGGTGAAGTGGCGAAATTAGACATTAAACATGGAGAAGGAAGATCTAACCAAGAAGATGACATAATATGCAAAAAGAAAGATGAGAAAGAAGGAAGATGGGGAGAAAAGAGGAGAGAACGGTGAGACCGAGAGAGAGAACGGGAGTTCACTGATTTCATTGGAAAAAGATGAGACATATTTGTTGGAAAGTGATACGCGTGCTTTGTTTTTTTCCAATTTGACGTGCTGCTGCTATATTTAATGTACTCTGCTTTATTTTTTTATTTTTTTTTTAACTAAAATCAAATTGGGCTGAATTATTTGTTGGACTAACTATGTTTGAATTAGGAGTAATTAGAATTAGGTTTACCATTAGGGTTAATTAGGGTTAATTGGCATACTTAACAACTTTTATAATAATAAAGATAAAGATAAAGATAAAGATATATAAATAACAAGAACCAAGTGTTGTTGCGAATACCCAAAACCCTCACTCCCACTCCCATTTTTCTGCTCAACTCTCAAATGGCTATGTACACCATCCTCCGTCGCGCCACCGCCGCCGTTGTCCCTCTTGTGGCTTGCCGTGCAGCAGCATCTTCATCTTCCAGAACCTTCCATAGCGCACTCTCTGTTAAGCTCCTTCTCCACAAAGAAACGACTCCTTTTGTTTTTGTACCTTCTAGAAGCTTCTCAAACGCTGTTGCAAAGAAGACGGTGGAAGATGAAAATCTTGTTAAACTTCTTCAAACTGAAATCGAACGCGCCCTCAAAGATCATGCTGAAGTAATTTTGTTTGAAGATTGTTTTCTTTTCCTTTAGATTTGCATTTTTTTAATTAAAGTTTCAATTTTTTTGATGTCCATCACCATTGCTTTTGATATCAACCATCATTTTGAGTTCATTGTCTCTTTTTTTGTAATTTTCCAGTTTGAAATTCCGCAAGACTTTCCTTTTGAAATTGAGGAATTTTACAATGAACATCTTTACCTAAAAAGACAATATGAGGATGAAACTATCTATGTTAGAGTTAGAGTTAGTTGTGGGTATCTTTTTGTGACTGTTGTCAAAGCAAATGGAATGTATCTGGAGTTTGATGTAGATGCTTACCCTGATAAGATTACACTTTTTACGCTGTCTGGAATAAAGAAGCCTGGCCAACCTGAAGAAGACGATCTGGATTATCAATATTGCAGGTAAGCATTTAGTAATAAATATAAGTTGTTATCAAATTTTGTCGTATAATGCATCTGTTACAGTTTCTGAATGTTCTTGTTCCTGTTTACAGTTATTTGGATCAAGATCTGAAGAAGGCTTTTCTCAATTATCTCGAGATCCGGGGCATACCCAGCATATATAACGTTGTGCAGGAATACATGCTTAACAAAGAAAAGAAGTATGAATTAGTGTGGCTGCAGAATCTGAAGAGTTTCGTTGAGAAATGAATTTAAAAAAGAAATGCTTTATATACTATTGAGATTATGAAATATCAAATACTGCCCTTGATTTTTGAGGAAGCTAATAATTTTAGATAGAAGATCTATATGCTTGTAAATTGTTTTCGCCTTTTTTGAACTTTGTTACTATTAGTTTTTTTTTTATAAGCAAGCAAATTAAATTGATTTATAAGGAGTACAAGGGGTACTCAATCCTTACAAATCAATTCCACCTCCCATTAGATGCTCTTAAAGCACTCTAAGGGATTATTACACCAATCAGAAAACAAAAAATTTACATTGCCTCCTATTCGACCTACGAACCAAAACCACGAAATAGAAACTATTTGATCCGTCAAAAGTCAAAACCGTGAGATTAGCATTTCCGCCATTAAACACTATGTTGTTACGCATCCGCCATAAACTCTAAGTCGCTGCTAACCAAATTAGATGACGCACCTTAGCCTTTTTCTGACCTTTCAGCAACTTGCCAAAAGAGTTAAAGTGTTGCCATATAGAAACAAAACTCGTCGCTGGAATGCCCAGCCAACTACAAATTCTGCACCAAAGTTGAGCTGAAAAACTACATTAAGAAAAACCGTGCTCAACATCTTCGTCTTCCGCATGACAAAAAACACATCCTTTGTCATGAACCGATAATATGCCTTTCTTGGACAATGCTTCTCTAGTTGGTAACTTTTGGATTAAATATCTCCATCCAAAAATACCAACCTTTGACGGAACGTTATTCAACCAAAGCTTTCTTACCGCATTTTCGACTATGATAAGGGTTGTTATTATTAATTTATTACGACTGTTGTCGATTGAAGTAAATAGCATTAACAATTTGTTAAAATTTTGCAGTCCTGTAGTGTTTGTTATAGTGCCACTATTTGGTAACACTTTGTAGTAATAGCTTATATTGGAGCAATTAGGATTTTTTCAAATTCTGCTATGCTATAGCGCTATAACATCACAATAGCTTCTATTTGACAACAGTGTTCGTTACTGATTTTCATAAAAAAAATATTTGCATGGGTTATTTGGAAGAGGAATGTGTTCCTTTTGAATGGAGCTTGATGTGAATATGACTTGATTTGAATTAAGTAATAGGCTAATTAGATTTCTATTAGATAATTAATTAATTGGTATGGACTGATGTCCAGATATTTGGATGGCCCGTTAACGAAATAATGTTATTGAACTCATCAAAATTAATGGTTTATGAATTTTTATTTGATACAGTTAATGTTAATGAATCTCAATAACATATCAAATAATTTTCAATTTTCTAGAAACTTTACATAAATGATATGTATGATATAGAGCTTCACACCAATGGTGAATTTTGAAAAATTTGTATTCGTTATAATATTATTGACGACCGGTGCACTTGGACAAGTCTTCCACCTTAAACAAAGGCATATAAAATACACAATAGTTTGTCTGATTCTGATTTCTGGTGCAATTATGATTTATGGTGTAAAGAAACAACCATACTCTTTAAAAGAAATCAAATGGATTAATGCATAACTGATTTTGAATGAGATATAGTCTAATTCAAGAATGAGGCTCTTATTGGAAGAAAAAAAACCCTTGATGAATAGAAAGGTGATCGTCACAATTATTTTTGGGTTCGAGAGTCATTATACAAGAAAAAAATATTAACACCTCTCATATCTATTCTACTCAATGGAAACTTTTTTGTTATTCTTGTTAACTTAGGGTGAAAGAGGTGTTAAGCATACAAGAGTGTTTGCAATTTTCTTTTGGCTAAATTGCACTTTTGGCCCCCTATATTTCAAAAACTTGCGATTTTGGCCCCCTATGTTTCAAAATAGCACTTATAACCCCTTATGTTTAGCCCCTTTTGCAAAATTCAATTTTGATCAAGTCAACACTGACGTGGTAAGTCACTTGTGTCACAAAGATGCCACATCAACACCTAATAAATAAAAAAAGTAAGAAAAAACAAACAATGGTTTGAAAAAAAAAAGTGAAACCCATAAAAAAAAAAAGCAATGGTTTGAAAAAAAAAATACATAAATCTCTTATCAACAAATAAGCAAGTAAATTATGTGATATATATTTATTGACAGTAAAACAATGATTTGAAACAACATTTTCAATAAGTCATATTGTTGTTAGCAAAACATGATTTGTCATATTGTTGTTAACCAAATTAATCTCCAAATCTAAATCATTGACAACTTTTCATCCACTCAATTAAAATCATAATATTGCTATCACCTCATTATAAGTCAATGAATGTCTAATATTCTAATATTGCTACTAGTACTGGATTAGGGTCTGGGAATCATTATAGGAATGAATTCAAAGACAAACATATAATGATGTTCCCTCTTCTAGACTCCAAATATAATACACATACTCCATGTTATTCCCATGGACTTTCTTAATGAGAGAGTATGAGACTGTCACATTATAATGAAAAAAAACTCAAGTTCATTGTAACTTTTAGTCTTTTAGCATTGCAAGATTTGCATTATCAAGTATGAATCAAAAATCCAAAATAATAAATAATTCAAGCCATCAAGTTTATGAATGGTAACAGATATTAGATATGGCAGAAATTAAATCACATTCATCTTAGTTCATTTCTCAAAATTACACTGATGACACACAATGTTAACAAAAAAACATAAAAACCTTATTCATGATTCAACAAGCCCCACATTACCAAGTCTACATTCTGTAACAGAGCATGAACAGGACACAGAGACAAGAAGTTTCACAGTACCCCATAGCCACAAACCAAGGTTTCAAAAAACATGTTGCTCCCCATCTTCTTTCAAACCATTGCTTTTTCTTTGGTATGGGTTTCACGTTTTTATTTTCAAACCATTGCTTTTTTTAATTTTTTTTTAATTATTAAGTGTTGACGTGGCATCTTTGTCTCATAAGTAACTTGCCACATCAGTGTTGACTTGGTCAAAATTGATTTTGCAAAAGGGGCTAAACATAAGGGGCTAGAAGTGCTATTTTGAAACATAGGGGGCCAAAATCGCAAGTTCTTGAAACATAGGGGGCCAAAAGTGCAATTTAGCCTTTTCTTTTTTATTAGGAGGACTATTTATCAAAGAGAAAAAATTTAATTTTTTTATTAATATGCTTGAAAATTGGATTTTCCCACACCCGCATTCATACCCAGTTAAATTGACTTTTCCTTGTTAAAATCATGGCAGACACGGCTGGGTTCGAGTGGGGGCCGAGGGCAGATGCTGTGTGGTATAACGTGATCATATCCAAATCAATCTAAAAAAAAACTGCAAACCGAATCAATCCAAACCGAAAACTGCAAAAAACCACATTTAGTTAAAACCGCATAGATCATTTTTCTATTAAACTACGCGGTTTGGTTTCGTTCGCGATTTTTAATCCAAAACACCATCATCCCATGACCCCACCAACTTGTTTTTATACACTATAAATTACTCATTCTCCTCTCACATATTCAACTCAAATCAATTCATACAAACTATTATAACACAAAAACCTTTCACCCTTTTCTCTATTCTTTCTCACACACTAAAACAAATGGAGGGTCTTATTCCTTTGGTTTACAAGACAATAATGCAATACAAGGGTGAGAAAGAAGGTGCTATAGGATCATGGATTTGTGAATCACCTTCATATTCATACATCAGACTTCCAACTGGTGATTCCGGTCGGTTTCAAATTCAAACCGCTGCTTCGTTATCTTCATCATCATCTTCTAACCCGGTTTCTTCTTCAGCCGCACAAATTATTGTTTCTTCTGGTGTTCAATCTCCGCATTATTGTCTCACTCATCGTCGAATTACAGCTTGAACAATAAGTGTTTGTCTGGTATCACGGTTAGTTTGACAAAATTATGCTATAACATTGATTTTGTCTAACACACCGTGATACCAATTACTTAGACAATGAATCAAAATTGGTCATTGTTATATTATATGGACTTGATTCAAGTTTTCTATAGTGAATTTATGCTTTCAAATAATGGGAAGCTTTTGGTTTTTAATTTGAACTATGAAGGTTTGAGCGTGTGGAAAAAGGAAAAGTTCATCATGCTTGGTTAGTTGTAAATTAATTGTAATTATGTGTTAAGAACTTGTTGGTGCTTTATGGCCAAAAGGGTCACCTAAAGTATGAATTTTTAGGCTAATTGATAAGCAAAATGTTTGTACTCTTCTTAGCTTTGTTCTTTGGCCTGTGGGGTTTGTTGAATAAACGTTTATGTGCCATTGTTAATTTTTTTTCTTATGTTCTGTTTTTTTTTTATTATTTTTTTTTTTGACTAATTCTGTTTTTTTTATTTTTTATTATTGGCTAGAATATGTGGATTCAAATTCTTTTTTTATCATCTAATTCTTAGGAGAAAGGTCTAATAGTCCAGAATTCGAAACGAGTTCTGACAACAAGTAGTTTTAGTCTCCTCTCAAATATAATTGTGGAGTATTAATATGTAGTTCTTCCTACCAAATACATCGTCAATCACCACTAGATCGACTAACGTTTAGTTGAATATGTGAATTCAAATTTTGATTATTGAAACTCATTAACCACTTCAATTTTATCGCTTAGGTAATGCATTTGGATTTTAGTTTATCTTAATCTTAATTAATTATAGCTCCAAAACCTTAAAATCAATTTTTGGTTTGTACTGCCATGTTATATCCACTAATTTCTTGATCATGCCATTTCAATTGGTAGCTAATAATTTCATATAGTATATGCATTGCTTAAAACTGTTCTTAGTTGAATTATATTCATCTGTCCTAATAAAATTAGAATCTTGGAGTTTAAAATAAGTGATCAATTTATTTTTTCATGATGAACTAAAGTTAACATTCATCACTCATTTTGTAAGGAGCTAAAATGGTTATTTCAAATTTTGATTGGATACAATTGAAAACTAAAGAACAATATTTTTAGAAAAATAAATTTTTCTTATTTTCTAGGAGTATTGTAGATACCTAACATTTAATTCTATGAGAATTTTTGTCGGAGGTTGCAATAAACAAACTTTTTGATTATATGTTCCTAACGAAAAGATAGATCATATTAACTAAGATATTAAGCTAAGTGGTTAATGAGCTCATTTAAAGAATGAATTTTGAAAAACTAAAATTTAATTTTTGGATGAACACTTCTTGATCAGACTTTACTTATCTCGCTCTCTTCTCCTGTAAATTATATGGTTAATAAGGAAAAAAAAAAATAGATCATATTGTAGCAAAGTTAATTCTTTTGATGCACTACTATTTTTTTTTTTGTTCATTTAGATATAAAATTTTCATCGCCGTTAATGACACAAATGGTGAATTCCTTTTGGGGTCAAAATTTTATTATGTAAGTGTCAGAAATCGAACCTATAGATAATTATTCAAAGAGCTAATTAAATCTGTTATTATGACTAGTATAGCAAGTTAATGAAAACATTAAACTAGGTAATTTCTCCCACAGTTCTTAAAGCTAGCTCCCTGATTTAGGATTGTTACTTTAGATTTTGAGCCCAGGGAGTTGGTCAAATATTTGGCTGATTCATCCAACAAGATATTCATTAAAATTGTCCTTGATAATAGTATTACGTATGGTGGGCGGTGGCTGCCCAAGGGAGGCACAAGTTATGGTGCATAAGCCATATTTATGCACCCTGCATAAATATTCTATATTACTTGGCACACTTCTTAAATTTCTAATGTACCTCCAACTATATTGTTTAGTGCACCCCTAAATTTCTAACACACCTCCCAAATTGGGGGTGTACTAGAAATTTGGGGGATTTACATGAGGGTGTGCTAGAAATTTGAGGGGTGCACTAAGCAATTTTCATTATTTATGCACGGTGCATAAGGAAAAAGCTTATACACCATAGCCACTCCTCCCAAGGGAGACGTCTTCACCTATTAATGCACAATAATATAGTATATTTTTTGTTTAAACCTAATCCAAACTTACTAATTAAAAGTTTTCATAATAAATTTTTTAATTTTTTCTAAAAACATTCAATTAATAAAATATAATAGGTGATCAATTCACTAAGTCCATTGCAGTGGCCGATGTATGAGACTCATTTTGAATGAGAGATAATATAAATGAAAGTTAAACTCTAGATTAGGGATGTTCGCGGTTAGGTTTGTATCGGTTATGAGATAAAAAATCATTCGATCCAAAGAAAAAAGAGCATGTCGTTTGGTTCGGTTTATGGATGACTAAAAAAAAATATTCGATCCAATTTTAAGTGGTTTATTTCGGTTCAGTTTTTAAATAAACAATACATAACTTGTAAATATAAAATAGTACTACCTCCGTTCCTTTTTATTTGTCATTTTAGAAAGAAAAAAAAAAAGGAGCAAAATAGAAGAGTGTATTTTTGCACCTTATTTTCCTATTATGTCTTTTTTTAAATATATATATATATATATATATATATATATATATATATATATCATATTTTTAATCCACCAATAAATTCCTACTTTTCACAAACATTATGTATTTCCAAAAAAATTGTAACAAACTTTATTTAAAAACAAATAAAATTTGTATACAATAAAAAAATTATATTGTTTCAACAAAAAAAAATTATACAAAATTGAGTCAATAAAATAAAATAGGAAGGAGTGTATAATAGGTAAAATATAAGCTAAATTACTAAAACGACAAGTAAAAAGGAATAAATATTTTTTTCTAAAACGACAAGTAAAAAAAAATGGAGGAAGCATATTTTAATTATTAAAAAATAATTATGCAAGCAACTAATAATTATATTGTTAGTTTGAAAAACATATTGCTATATGAAACTAAAAAGAGAATTGAGTGGGACGATGATGATTTGAGTGACGCGTGATCGATTCAGACGATGATTTGAAGGAGACGAAATAAAAGAGAGAAACTAAACGTTTCTTTTGCGTGTTGTTGCGGTAAAGGAAAAAGAGTTTTTAATTTAACGTCTTATAAATAAAGAACTAGTTTTTCTGTGATTAAAAACTAGAGAAATAGATTGGGTTTTGACACATACTTCGGTTTGGTTTGGATTGGTTCGGTATCCATGAAGCCATCTGTAATTCGATCTGAATAAATTGGTTTTATTATAAGGCGATCCAAACGCATCCAAAAACATTCGGTTTTCGGTTTTTCGGTTCAATTTTCGGTTATTTTTTGGATTGAATTGGATTTAAACATCCCTACTCTAGATGTTCGGTCTAAAGCAAAATGAAAGTGTGTTAAGAGTCCATCTTGAATAAGAGACATCTAGAATATATGTATTTATAAGTGAGAAGAATATTCATATTATTACAACCATCATTAAATTTAAAGAGGACACTTTGATGTCTAAACTAACCTCTCGAATTAGATTAAATTGGTGGTGAAAACTAAAAATAATTAAAGAGGACAAATTAATACAATTCAAATTTTATGATCATATAAGATTATTCTTGTTCAGTTACTCTTTTACAATTATTCTCGAAGAGAGATTCAAACTTTGTTTCAGCATCCAATACTTCACATTCACGTTGAAAAACCACATTACTACAAAAGAGGTGTTTAGTTTTTTTTTCTTTTCGATAAGCAACTTTGAATTATAAGGAGTATAAGGGTACTCAACCCTTACAATTCAAAAAAGAAAAAAATTACATGCTTTGTAAACAAGCAACTGGATTAGATTGCCAATCCGAAAACGAAAAAGAGAAAGAGTGGCCAACACGGCTACTCAACCAAAGCCAAAAAAAAATAAAATATTATTCATCAACCGATCCACCTCCACCGACCCCGCCTAAAACAGAATATTATTTCTCATTCTCCAAATATTCTATGTAGTTGATAACCATATAAAATACCGAATGCACAATCCTTTTTCAATTGTAATCAAATTACCAAACCATAATCAAATTACAAGGGTTAAGTTAGTTTTAAAAGAGTGTTTGCAATTTTATTTATTAGGACTATTTACAAAATGGAAAAAATTTAATTTTCTGATTAATGTGCTTTAAAATCTGGTTTTCCCGTCACCCACACTCAAGCCCAGGTAAATTGAGGACTTTACCCCATTAAAATCATATTGGGAGTGGGGGATGTTGTTAGACTTCTTTACTATTTCAAGCTTGATTTTCATTAAAAATAGTGATGTTCCTGATGTCTGGTCAATTCAATTGTCGGGTGGGTGGTTCGAAAGGGGTTTTTTCTAACGTTTGAGGAAAGGTGGAATCGTTGGTAGGTTTCAGGTTTAGAAGCTAAATGGGTAACTCGAGGAATCCGATCGGAGTAGTCTTATTATTGGAAAGGAAAATGTTAACATGTATCTTGAGGCATATTTTAAAAAGACCAATGTAATAATATTTTCTTATATTCTTGTAACTTGTACATTCACTAATCTAAACATTAAATTTTTTATATTATTAAATATTAACTTTCTACATTAAAAATTAAGAAACCTTAACATGTGCCCTTAGGGCACACGTTAACATGACTCTAATGAGAATTAGACAAAAGTTTTGTCACACTCTTTGTTTTTGTTTTTTTTGAAGAAATTTGTCATACTCTTGAAGTCTTGGAAATATCTCGTGAAACAAAACTTTGAGGATAAAAAATAATTGGGGTCAAAATGCAATTAAACATTCTTTCAACTAATTGGCCACATTTATAAATAATAAAAGAGAACCAAATTTTCGTGAATACCCAAAACCCTTAACACTAAACCCCTCACTCACACTCCCATTTCTCTGCTCATCTCTCAAATGGCTATGTACACCATCCTCCGTCGCGCCACCGCCGCCGTTCTACCTCTTGCGGCTCGCCGTGCTGCAGTGCCTTCATCTTCCAGAACCATCCATAGCGCACTCTCTGTTAAGCTCCTTCTCCGCAAAGATACGACTCCTTTTGTACCTTCTCGAAGCTTCTCTAACGCTGTTGCAAAGGATCATGCTGAACAAGTAATTTTGTTTCTAATCTAACGCATTTTTTCAATTAAAGTTTCAATTCTTTAGAAGCAGAATTATGCTGAACAAGTTTTTTTTTCCTCTTTATTGTAATTTTATTTAACTATTTGATTGAAGCATAATCTTTACTATGCGTACCAATGAGCACCATTGCTTTTGATAAGATATCCACCATCATTTTGAGTTCATTGTCTCCTTTTTGTAATTTTTCAGGTTGAAATTCCTGAAAAGTTTCCTTTTGAAATTGAGGAAATTGAAGACAGCACTGATGAAAGAACTATTCGACTAAAAGAAAGATATAGTCGGGGCAACTTTAGAGTAACAACTATTCAACTAAAAAGACAATATGAGGATGAAACTATTCAAGTTCTCATCCACAATATAGGGTCTAAATATGTGTCTGTTTTCAAAGGAAATGGAGTGTGTCTGGAGTTTGATGTGCGTGCTGGCCGTGATGAAGTTGTAATTGATAGCTTGTCAATAAAGAAGCCCGGCGAATCTGAAGACCAGCTGGTATATAAGGTTAAGGGACCTAAGTTCAGGTAAGCATTTAGTAATATATTATACATATATAAGCTGTTATCAAATTTTACTCGTATAATGCATTTGTTACAGTTTCTGAATGTTCTTGTTCCTTTTTACAGTCATTTGGATGAAAAACTGCAGAAGGCTTTTCATAAGTATCTCGAAATCCGGGGCATAACACCCGACACATTCAACTATTTGAACGAATTGGCGATTAAGAAAGAAAAAAAGGATAACTCAGTGGGGCTGCAGTATCTCAAGAGTATCATTGAGAAATGAATTTAAAATAGAAATTTGTTTTATACTATTGAGATAATGAAATACTGCCCTTGATTTGAGGAAGCTAATAATTTTAGATAGAAGATCTGTATGCTTGTAAATTGTTTTCCCCTTTTTTGAACTTTGTTACTATTAGTTGATAAGGGTTATTATTATTAATTCATTATGACTGTTGTCGATTGAAGTCGTCGATTGAAGTAAATAGCATTAATAATTTGTTAAAATTTCGCAGTTCTGTAGTGTTTGTTATAATGCCACTATTTGGTAACACTTTGTAGTAATAGCGTATATTGGAGCAATAAGCATTTTTTCAAAGTCTGCTATGCTATAGTGCTATACCATCACAATAGCTTCTATTTGACAACACTGTTTGTTACTGATTTCCATAAATAAAAAATTGCATGGGTTATTTGGAAGAGGAATGTCTTCCTTTTGAATGTGATTGAAGTTTGCATGTAGTTGATGTGAATAGAGAAGAACAGTTAAAGAGCTTAATTGTGTTGTGTATGTGGATAAATATAGTTGATTTTTTGCGGTGTTGGTTTGATGTCTTCATTTAATACTCCTTAGGAATAAGCTAACTTAACTGTCATTACAGTTTATGATCAATATCATAGTTTTTAAAAATTCTATGGGTCTTAACAACTTCTATCATTTGCATATTTGTTTATAAGTGCTTTAATTTATCATTTACTTTTATTTAAAAATAAGTAAGTATATAACTCTGATTTTAGTTTTTGCCATGTATCTGGCTCTTACTGGACACTGGTTAGTTGTATATCTTGGATTCTTTGTTTCCATTTAGTGTTTTGTAATTGTAATTTTGTTTGAAGTTTGTTTCTTTTCCTTTAGATTTCAATTTTTTCAATGAAAGTTTCAATTTTTTTTATGGGTTAGTAAGTATATCAGATAAAAGTTATGTATGCTTGAAAATAATTTTCCCCCCTTTTTTGTGCTATGTTCCTAGTAGTTGATTGAAGCAGAATCTTTACTATGATAAGGGTTGTTTTCTATGAAGCCTGGACATGAGACACAACGCAGTCACAGAACAGGGACACGGACACGGGACAATGTAAAAAAACATTGGAGTGAGAAACAATGAGGTCTGAGACACGTACCTAGTCGAGTACAAGTGAGAAGTTGAAATCGTTGCAATTCAACTGAGAAAACAGATTCCTAATCGTTGTTGGTTGGATTTGGTTGTTAACATTGGTTTTATTTGGAGAAGTGGAAGGAATACAAAAGGTAAAAAGCCCAGTTTTAAAATTTTAGTTTATTTATTTTCTCTGTTTTTTTGAGTTAAGTAATTTTTTTTCTTCTTATTTTGGCTAGAACTCTTAACAGCATAATGGTCAACCTAAAAGGAGATTGGAGACATTGTCTTAGATGTTGTTAAATTAATTAATAAGGAGTTCAACTAAGTTTTCAAGAAGTTTGACAAAAGATCAAGACATAATGTTAGAGACAAGTTGTCAGACAAGTCCAAAGGTGGCAGTTCTCAAAGAAAATCTTTAGATGAAGACAAATCTAATAAGTATATGAGGTGTCATTAATGTGCAGGATTTGGACACATCAAATTTGAATGTCATACGTATTTAAGAAAATAGAAGAAGAGCTTAAGTGACTCATGGTCAAAAGAAGAACCTGATGATAGTAGTGAAGATGAAACAGCTAATACAGTAATATCCTTCTCTGATAAATGTAATAATGATGACTCAAGTGTTGATGACATGACTGATGAACAGTTGGGAGAAACTTACAAACTGTTGTACTTCGAATATCATAAATCACTCAAAATGCTTTGAAGAACAGAAGGTTACCATCAACAATCTAAGCACTGAAAAAGATCAACTAACCTATACAATATCCGCTCTAGAAGAAGAAATGAGTTTACTCAAGTCAGAGGTGGAAGGTATAACTAAATCCCTTAGAATGTTAAATAAAGGTTCAGACATGTTAGATCAAATACTAGAAGTAGGAAAACCTCGTAAGGATTGGAATGGCTTGGGTTTTGATAAATCCAAACATGTAAAATCCCTACAGCTAATCTTTGTAAAAGCTAATAACAAACCTGTTGTCAACATGTCACACAAGATGCCTCAGACATCATGCTAGAGCATCAAACCTGAGAATCTTGGATGGAGATGTCATTATTGTGGTGTATATGGTCACATCAGACCATTCTGTTATAAACTTCATGGATATCCATACGATAACATAAAACCTAGAGTGATGAAGAACACTCAAGTCATTCCACAAATCAAGAAAGTGTGGAAGTCTAAAGCTGAAATTGTGAGCTTAATTGCACACACATCCCTCAAAGTTACTTCAAGAGATGACTGATATTTTGATAGTGGTTGCTCTAGGCACATGACTGATGAAGAAAGCAACTTAACAGACATTAAACCATCAAAGAGCAACAAATATGTAACTTTTGTGATGGAGTCAAAGGCAAAATTAAAGGAATTGGGAAGCTTGTGTACCCTGATTCCTCTTGTCTAGATGATGTTTTATTAGTAGAAGGACTAACTGCTAACTTGATCAGTATAAGTCAATTATGTGTTAATGTTCATGCATGACTAAGTATATGAATGATTGCATGATTGATCTTGTGTGGCTTGCTTATGCTACTGGTTTATTATTGTTATGATATAACTCTGACCATAAGGGGTTGTAATGGTTGTTGGCTTTAGAGGGAGTAAGGATTATAAGAAACTGTTTGATAAAAGTGCATTGAGTTCTCTCACTGAGCTTATGCTATAGCAACTCCATAGAATACTGACTGATAGTGAAGAAGAGAGTAGCAAGCCTACACCTCTAACTTTTGATCATAGGCTGTTTGAAGGACAACATGTCAAAGACATCAATGTAAAGTATCATGTCAAATCTGCTGCATCAAGTTTAACATCTCTTCTAAATGCTACTAAGAATGCAGTTCTAGCTTATGGAGTTGTCTACTGCTCTTGGAGAAAATATAAGGGTGATCGAGTACTATAAGGAAGAATGGGTGGATGATATCATCAAGAGAGGAAGAAAAGGAGGGTGATGGTGTTTCTGATGAAGATGGTTATGAAGATGCTGATTGTTGTATTTCGTAGGAAGTCCCTCTGTTATTGTTGATTTTCCTTTGCTAAATTATGTTAAATAGGGGGAGTAATAATAATTTTGCTGTTTGTTGTTGTTATGCCTATTATTTTGCTATGGTATTTATGGTCTAGAATGATTTTTGTGGCACCTCTATATGCCAAGCACAATTATGGTTTTATATAATCTTCTGATATGCTCTGATACCATTGTAGTTATGCTGATGATTTGATGAAGAAAGTTTTTAGGTACTTTATTTGGACTTAGAAACAATTGATTATCTAAAATTTTAGGTACTTTATTTGGACTTAAAATTTTAGTTGATTGATCAGCATAATCCTTAAGTACTTTAGTTGATTGAATTTTAGTTGAAAAAAATTCATGACAACTAAGGAAACAACAAACATACAGTGATGCTCCTACTTTTATTGTATATTTATTCATCTAAATTCCATCAAACTACATTTTTTGAAATATAGTGTAAATTAAGATACATATCTTTTTAGATCGTTGTCTCATCAAACATAGTATTCCACGTGTAAAGTTTAAAAACAAAAAAGAAATCAAAGTAAACAAAAATCTCAATATCACAAAACTCCCGATTTTTTTGCCAAAAAATCTCAATATCTCAATATCGTTTATTCTTAAATATATAGATCAAATGATATTGCATAGTTGATTGGATTTCGTCACCCGGCAAAATAATATCAATTAAATAGTTATTATTGATTTTCTGATTTTTTTGGTCAAAAAATTAAACAATTTAGTGAATGAAATAATATTGATTGTAAAACTTGAGTAACTATTGTTATATTAATTTGTTTGATGAATGAATTAAACACATATGTTTATAATAAAAAATTGAATTTGGATTATGTCATACATAGAAATACAGAAAGTCAATTACAAATTTTTTGTGATTTTTTATAACTGTTTGGTGACATATTATAACTATTAATTGATAATGAATTTCTTTTAATATTAACTAAAAAATGTGACATTTTTTTTATAAACAACTTTGAATTATAACGAGTACAAGGGGTACTCAACCCTTACAATTAAAAAAAATTACAAACTTTGTAGACAAGCTACCAGATTAGCTTGCCAATCCGAGAATGAAAAAGAATGCCCAACACGACTACTCAACCAAAACCAAGAAAAATACATAATATTGTTCATCAGCTCATCCACCACTATTGACTCCCCCTGAAACAGAATATTATTTCTCAAACACCAAATGTTCTATGTAGTTGATAACCATATAATGTGTCGTATAAGCAGACCTCTTGTGATTGTAATTGAATTGCCAAACCAAAGAAAATGACTCCACCCAACAAAATTTGCACCTTCCCTTCCAAACATCTCATCCACTTAAGCACTAACTTCCATATATATTGAACAAATGCACACGAAAAAAACAAATATGACGGTCCTCTACATACATGAAACAAAACACAGAAAGAATCATGAACATCAGTCATAATACCTTTGTGAGGTAAATCTTTCTTCGTGGGCAGTTTATCTAGAAGCAATCGCCACCCAAAAAAGCAAATCTTAGAAGGTGCATTGTTTTTCCATAGTTTACACAAAGCTCTCGACAAATTAGGCGCAATTACTAATTGAGCGCTGGCGGACAGCATAACCATATAGCAAGAGTGAACCGAAAAAATACCCAATGAAGCTGGAGTCCACCGCCATGTGTCTTCTTGAGTACTAACCAAAGAAACACCAAGTAAAATAGTTTCAAGCTCCCCCAACGCGCGCATATCATCATCATTAAGAGCTTCCCGCCAATCCCACATGCCTCTTCGATTCACTTCATCCCACCTCTGACCCAACACACACTCCTTATCCAGCTCTTTGTTATATAACATAGAAAAGAGCTCCTACAAAGGTTGACTCCCCAAACCACTTTTGATTCCAAACCCCACCTTATCGCCCTTCCCCACCACTATACGAGTGTTAGTACGAAAGACACTACCAGCCCCTTCACCTAAATCCATTAAATCACGCCACCAGAGTGAGTGCTTTGGACACCGAGGCCTAAAAAATGTGACAAGAATTGACTTTTAATGGTGGGAAAAAATAAAACTAATATCATGTTTATACCTGAGAATCAAACATAATACAATCCATCGAGAATACTACTTTAAAATTCTTTCGATCAACGGCGAACCACTTCCTAATCGGACAAGTTAGTTAACATTAGTAGACTTAGTTGTGATGTCTTTCTTTGATCATGGTATAATTCGATGTCTCCATCTTTGAAGGAAAATGAATTTTCATTTGAATTAAGAATATTTTTTCTTTGATTTTTAGGTTGTGTGGAATGAGGCTGCATATAGATTGGAAACAAAGTTGTTATCATCCGTTAAATATTATAAAAATTGAATTATTGTTGTCAATGAGAATCGGACAATAGACTTTTGACTAAAAAAAATCTCTACAAAAGTTTTTTAGAGAAACTTCAAATGAATGACATGTAAACCATTTTTCTTGAGAATGTACGAGAAAACTTTGTGAAACTATTGTAATGTATATAAATAAATAGATATGGAGATGCTGAAAAAATATTTAAAATAAATATAAAAATAATTTTAGAGAAGCTCTAATTTTTTTGGTCGAGACCGAGGTATCTACCGCCGAACGAAGTGACTAATCCCTCGCTTGATTGGAGGCACCTCGATGGTTGGGATAGCTAGCCCAAAGATTTAAAGCTGCTCCATATCCAAAGTGAGGATCGAACCCTCGACCCTTAAAAGCTTTAATTTAGAGAAGCTCTAATTGAATGACTGTTAACACCAATATTGTAAAATTCACGATATTGCAAAAATATTGGTTTTATAATTAGAAAAGAAGGAAAAACTCCTTTTCAACGCCATGTGAATATTTTGACAAAGATTTGTCGAAATTAGTCATATTAGTCGAATTCGACTAGATTTCACTGGTGACATGATTAAAAATGTTATTCCTCTCATTTCATTCGAGAAACAACATTTTTGGGGCCTCTGTTATCACCAAAAATAGATAATTAATAGTACATTGAGAAGAACTTGGTCGAATTATGGTGATTAAACTTGGTCGAATCGTCTTCATTGGTTTTAGTCGAAGAAGGGTAATATATAATAAAAGTTAATTGACTGAGAAGAACATGGTAGCATATGCATGTCAATGCCATGATGTTTGCAATGTCGAATTATTATCTTGTGTTTCTCTTTGTAATCCATATATATATATATGGGTTTAAGTTAGAAAACATGGAAGTGGGGCAAATGAACGTGATTTGTCATAACTAGCCATGACAAGTTGGAATTTGACTAGACTATTTTGTGATGCTCGACGAATTATATTCAGCAGACGATTGATTGATGACGAAGAATTTGAGTTGGTGCAATAGAAAGTAGGGTGCTGTCGAAGGCTTTATTTTCAACAAGAAGCGACATATGATTCGAAGAAGTCATTGAAGAATAGTCATTCCAAGGGACAAGTGTCAAACTTAGATTAAAGAAATTATTAGATAAGACACTTGTCAAAATCTTAGAATAGGTAGTTATTTTCTATTTTCTATAAATAGTTGTAATGTCTATGTAAAAGGGTTGGATCCTATTTTCTCCAAACTCTACAATGCCCACGCCACGGAGCAAACGGGTTCAAAGAGTGCAAAGAAGATGGATTCCATCCACCATTTAAATTTCTTGTAATTTCCATTTTTCTTTTGCAATTTATGCATTATTTTCCTTTAATTTTCTTATGCATTTCCTTTTCATCTTCTTTATTTTTATCTTTCTTGTCAATTAAAATGTTGGATGTGATTCTAACACTAATAAGAACAAATATTTTGTTCTTAAAGATGTTGTCATGAGACAACTTGTTATTAAAAGTTGTTGGATGCGATTCTAACACTAAAAAGAACAACAATCTTGTTCTTAAAGACGCATGAAATACATTATAAATCCCTAGGCTTGAACGGACCTTTAAAAATAGGATTTTCTAGTTGATCCTGCAAGCATTGAAGACTAGCGTTTGTTTACCAAAAATCAGTGTAAACAATGACGCATAAGAATTTTTTTAGAAAATGCAACTAAATTATGCAAAAAAAAATATCTATATAAATTTTTTTTAGAAAATTTTGTCATACTCTTGAAGTCTTGGAAATATCTCGTGAAACAAAATTTTAAGGATAAAAAATAATTGGGGTCAAAATGCAATTAAACATTCTTTCAACTAACTCAAGGGGTGTGATTGAGCGGTTGAGGTTCACCCTCCCTTAGACTATGAAACAACTTTAAATCTTGGGCCAGCTGCTATGCCACCCAGTAGCTCCAATCTAACGAGGGATTAATCAGTGTGTTTCAGTGGTGGATATCAGGTCTCGACCAAACAAATTAAAATTCTTTCAAACTAATTGGCCACATATATTAATAGAGAGAGCCAAATTTTACGAACACCAAAAACCCTTAACACTAAACCCTCACCTCACACTCTCATCTCTCAAATGGCTATGTACAAAGTGCTCCGTCGCGCCACCGCCGCCGTTGCACCTCTGGCGGCTCGCCGTGCAGCAGTGCCTTCATCTTCCAGAGCCTTCCATAGAGCACTCTCTGTTAAGCTACTCCACAAAGAAACGACTCCTTTTGTACCTTCTCGAAGCTTCTCAAACGCTATTGTAAAGGATCATGCTGAACAAGTAATTTTGTTTTTTTACTATTGAGTTATAATCCAACCCTTTTTATAATCGTAAGTTTTGTTTGAAGTTTGTTTCTTTTCCTTTAGATTTGCATTTTTTCAATTATGCTGAACAAGTTTTTTTTCATCTTTTTTGTAATTATATTTAACTATTTGATTGAAGCAGAATCTTTACTATGCGTACCACCGAGCACCATCATTTTGAGTTCATTGTCTCTTTTTTGTAATTTTTCAGTTTGAAATTCCTGAAAACTTTCCTTTTGAAATTGAGGAAATTGAGGACAGCACTGATGAAAGAATTATTCAACGAAAAAAAATATTGGGGGACAGGGCTGATGAAAGAATGATTCTACTAAAGAGACAATATGAGGATGAAACTATTCAAGTTCGCATGCCCAATTTAGGATCTCCTACCTGGACTGTGACTGTTTTCAAAGAAAATGGAGTGCGTCTCGAGTTTGATGTGTCTGCTGACAGTGATGAAGTTAGAATTCATAGCTTGTCAATAAAGAAGCCCGGCGAATCTGAAGACCAGCAGGTATATAAGGTTAAGGGACCTAAGTTCAGGTAAGCATTTAGTAATATATTATACATATATAAGCTGTTATCAAATTTTACTCGTATAATGCATTTGTTACAGTTTCTGAATGTTCTTGTTCCTTTTTACAGTGATCTGGAAGAAAAACTGCAGAAGGCTTTTCTTAAGTATCTCGAGATCCGGGGCATAACAATCGACACATTCAACTATTTGAACGAATTGGCGATTAAGGAAAACAACAATGATGACTCAGCGAGGCTGGAGTATCTGAAGAGTGTCATTGAGAAATGAATTTAAAAAAGAAATGCGTTTAATACTATTGAGATTATGAAATACTGCCCTTGATTTGAGGAAGCTAATAATTTTAGATAGAATCTGCATGATTGTAAATTGTTTCCCCTTTTTTGAACTTTGTTACTATTAGTTGATCGAAGCAAAATCGTTACTGTGATAAGGGTTGTTATTATTAATTCATTACGACTGTTGTCGATTGAAGTAAATAGCATTAATAATTTGTTAAAATTTCGCAGTTCTGTAGTGTTTGTTATAGTGCCACTATTTGGTAACACTTTGTAGTAAATAGCGTATATTGGAGCAATAAGGATTTTTTCAAATTCTGCTATGCTATAGTGCTATACCATCACAATAGCTTCTATTTGACAACATTTTTTGTTACTGATTTCCATAAAAAAAAATTGCATGGGTTATTTGGAAGAGGAATGTCTTCCTTTTGAATGTGATTGAAGTTTGCATGTAGTTGATGTGAATAGAGTGGAACAGTTAAAGAGATTAATTTTTTGCGGTGTGGGTTTGATGTTTTCATTTAATACTCCTTAGGAATAAGCTAACTTAACTGTCATTACAGATTATGATCGATATCATAGTTTTTAAAAATTCTATGGGTCTTCACAACTTGTATTGTATCATTTGCATATTTGTTTAAGTGCTTTATCATTTACTTTTATTTAGAAATAAGTATGTATATAACTCTGATATTAGTTTTTGCCGTGTATCTGGCCCTTATATTCTTGTAACTTGTACATTCACTAATCTAAACATTAAATTTTTTATATTATTAAATATTAACTTTCTACGTTAAGAATTAAGAAACCTTAACATGTGCTTTTAGGGCACACGTTAACATGACTCTATTGAGAATTAGACAAAAGTTTTGTCATACTCTTTGTTTTTGTTTTTTTGAAGAAATTTGTCATACTCTTGAAGTCTTGGAAATATCTCGTGAAACAAAACTTTGAGGATAAAAAATAATTGGGGTCAAAATGCAATTAAACATTCTTTCAACTAATTGGCCACATTTATAAATAATAAAAGAGAACCAAATTTTCGTGAATACCCAAAACCCTTAACACTAAACCCCTCACTCACACTCCCATTTCTCTGCTCATCTCTCAAATGGCTATGTACACCATCCTCCGTCGCGCCACCGCCGCCGTTCTACCTCTTGCGGCTCGCCGTGCTGCAGTGCCTTCATCTTCCAGAGCCTTCCATAGCCCAATCTCTGTTAAGCTCCTTCTCCACAAAGAAACGACTCCGTTTGTTCCTTCTCGAAGCTTCTCAAACGTTGTTGCAAAGGATCATGCTGAACAAGTAATTTTGTTTTTTACTACTGAGTTCTAATCTAACCCTTTTTATAATCGTAAGTTTTGTTTGAAGTTTGTTTCTTTTTGCTTTAGATTTGCATTTTTTCAATTAAAGTTTCAACTCTTTAGAAGCAGAATTATGCTGAACAAGTTTTTTTTCCTCTTTATTGTAATTTTATTTAACTATGTGTACCACTGACTCACTGAGCACCATTGTTTTTGATATGATATCAACCATCATTTTTTGAGTTCATAATTGTCTCTTTTTTGTAATTTTTTCAGGTTGAAATTCCTAAAAACTTTCCTTTTGAAATTGAGGAAATTGAGGACAGCACTGATGAGAGAACTATTCATCTAAAAAAAACATTTGGGGGCGGCAACTTTAGAGTAACAACTATTCAACTAAAAAGACAATATGAAGATGAAACTATTCAAGTTCTCATCCACAATGTAGGTTCTAAATATGTGTCTGTTTTCAAAGGAAATGGAGTGTGTCTGGAGTTTGATGTGCATGCTCACCGTGATGAAGTTGTAATTGATAGCTTGTCAATAAAGAAGCCCGGCGAATCTGAAGACCAGCTGGTATATAAGGTTAAGGGACCTAAGTTCAGGTAAGCATTTAGTAATATACATATATAAGCTGTTATCAAATTTTACTCGTATAATGCATCTGTTACAGTTTCTGAATGTTCTTGTTCCTTTTTACAGGGATTTGGATGAAAAACTGCAGAAGGCTTTTCTTAAGTATCTCGAGATCCGGGGCATAACAATCGACATATTCAACTATTTGAACGAATTGGCGATTAAGGAAAACAACAATGATGACTCAGCGAGGCTGGAGTATCTGAAGAGTGTCATTGAGAAATGAATTTAAAAAAGAAATGCGTTTTATACTATTGAGATTATGAAATATGAAATATTGCCCTTGATTTGAGGAAGCTAATAATTTTAGATAGAAGATCTGCATGCTTGTAAATTGTTTTCCCCTTTTTTGAACTTTAATACTATTAGTTGATTGAAGCAGAATCTTTACTATGATAAGGGTTGTTATTATTAATTCATTACGACTGTTGTCGATTGAAGTAAATAGCATTAATAATTTGTTAAAATTTCGCAGTTCTGTAGTGTTTGTTATAGTGCCACTATTTGGTAACACTTTGTAGTAAATAGCGTATATTGGAGCAATAAGGATTTTTTCAAATTCTGCTATGCTATAGTGCTATACCATCACAATAGCTTCTATTTGACAACATTTTTTGTTACTGATTTCCATAAAAAAAAATTGCATGGGTTATTTGGAAGAGGAATGTCTTCCTTTTGAATGTGATTGAAGTTTGCATGTAGTTGATGTGAATAGAGTGGAACAGTTAAAGAGATTAATTTTTTGCGGTGTGGGTTTGATGTTTTCATTTAATACTCCTTAGGAATAAGCTAACTTAACTGTCATTACAGTTTATGATCGATATCATAGTTTTTAAAAATTCTATGGGTCTTAACAACTTCTATCATTTGCATATTTGTTTATAAGTGCTTTAATTTATCATTTACTTTTATTTAAAAATAAGTAAGTATATAACTCTGATTTTAGTTTTTGCCATGTATCTGACTCTTACTGGACACTGGTTAGTTGTATATCTTGGATTCTTTGTTTCCATTTAGTGTTTTGTGTTCTGGACTGGCCGGAGGCCCAATACAAGCATTAATCCAAGCCCACTAACATGTGAGGATCCGTCACGCATCCCAAGGGCATTCCACCCTAAAGCTACAGTGCACACACTGTAGACGGATAGAGCAATGCCTTGGGATCTCCACCGTTGGATAAACCGTCACAAATTCCAATGGTCATGATTCCTACACGGAACCCTTCTTGTCCTTCAAGGCAAGACGCCTATAAATAGGTGGTTTCACACCACCGCATGGTATGATTCTGAACCCTAATTCTCTCTTCTTGCACACTTACTGACTTGAGCGTCGGAGTCCCTTTTTGTGCAGGAACCCCCCCCTTTGTCAAGGAGCTGAGCCACCATTGCAACCACCTATCACCACCGTAGCATCAACACTTGGAGTTAAGACTTTGGACCGGATAGAACAGTGGCGCCGTCTGTGGAAATCATTTATTGATTTTCTCGTACTCACTCTCTCATTTATCGGTATCAAATCTGACAAATCTGTTCTAGTTATCAATCCAAAATTCTTAACCATGGTTGCGACGAAAGGAACGAAATCCAGCAAAGCAACACACTCCGCAAGCCAGCGGAACATTTCAGAATCTATTCCCAACGTGTTATCACCAGTCCATGAAGAATCAACTCATACTCCATCTGTGAGTACACACAGTAGAGTTCGGAGCGAAGTCAGGGTACCTGGAGGCGATGGAGTCATCCAAAATCAAATACCAGTTGATCCACGACATCGCCAACAGAATCCTCTCGATCAGCAAGAAAACGAAGGACGAAACGCGGATTTGACCATAACCGCTGCTCCTGCGCCAGACAACAACACTTTGGCGGCGATTTTGGCTTTGTTACAAGAACAAAAGGAAAGACTGGTGAGAGTTGAACAGCTGCATGTTCAAGCTCAAAGTGAAACTGCTATACCAGAATCAACAAGAAGCAGATCCGACAAGGTAAGATCCAAGCCGGATGATGAAGCTGAGTCCAGGAGGACACAAAATCCAAAGACCCTCGGTATGCCTCTATCCAAGCACCTAGGCGGTGGCGGATATGCCGGCGGAGATGGTGAAAGCCACGGTAGGGGAGGCCAAAATGGGGAAAATGGTGGAGGTTCGCCTCCCCATACACTTGGACGCGGAAAAGATCGTCCTAACCCACCGCGTCCTTCCCGAACCCGGGGTCCTTTCGCCACCAGGATCTCTAGCTGTAAGATACCGAGAGTTCTTGAAAAACCCCCAAAGCTGGAAAGCTACGATGGAACCGGTGACCCAGACGAACATATTGAACACGTGGATACCGTCTTAGACTATTATGACGCACGTGGGGCTGTTAAATGCAAGTTGTTCGTCCTAACGCTTAAAGCTGCTGCTATGACTTGGTTCAAAGCGTTACCGGAAGGATCAATTGATTCTTGGAAGAGACTTTGCAAAGAGTTTACTTCCCAGTTCACTTCAAGGCGGAAACAGCCCAAATCTGTTGCCACCTTGAGTGCCATCGTCCAGGGGAGGAAGGAAACCCTCAGGGAGTACATTGAAAGGTTTACTTCTGCAACGGTTGATGTAAAAGGGGCTGATGATAAGCTAAAATGCTTCATCTTTGAGAAAGGCCTCAAACCGGAATCAATGTTTAAAGAAAAGCTGGGTTTGGAAGAACCATTGAATATGAGCGATTTACTGAGACGCGCTCAGTCGTACATCAACTATGAGGAAAAACTCATCTCTGAAGGATTAGAAAAAGGAAAATCTACTGACAAACATCATGACGGGAAGAAGGAACATGAAAGATATAGCAGAGGAAAAATGAGAATGCCCAGGCCCAGGTTCTCGGATTACACTCCCCTCAACACCTCCATAGATAAGATTCTAGGAGAGTGTATAAACACGGAGTTCCGGGATGAAGGAGTGAAGTTTCCTCAAACAATCAAAGAATCTCCTAAGGCGGACAAGAGCAGATACTGCCGTTTTCACAGATGCCATGGTCATGACACTGATGATTGCATACACTTGAAAGATGCTATTGAGGATTTGATAAGGAAGGGGAAGTTGAGTCGTTACCTAAAGACGGACAGAAGGAAAGGAAAGATGGAAGGCGTTACCGGGAAAGTAACGCTAGAAGCAGGAAAAGAAGCGAATCCCCCAAACGGAAACGGTCACCAAGAAAGGAAGAATCCAGCCGGAAGGCGATAGACTCCGTTTCAAATAGGAAAAGCAAATAGTTTTTATCTCTTTATTTAAGTTTATATTTCATTTTTATATTTTTCTACATTTTTATTCATTTTTTTTCTTATTGATTTTGACATTTTTTATCATTTTATAAAAATTCTTTGCTTTTGACTAATCACATTGCGACATCTCATCATCTCCACCTCTTAATCATTTTATTACACAAATACCACTCACCTAATCTACCTCTATAAATACACACCTCACATCACTCAATCATTAACAATCATTCTCTACACAATTCCCCAAAAAATCAGAAAATCCTTCCTCCTTCCTCCACCAACACTTTTCCGGCGACCACCGCCGGAAAACCACCTCCGGTCGCCGGAAAACCACCACCCATTTTTTAAAACTCATCCAAATCAAAATCCGAAAACACCATTAGCTTCCTAATCATCTTCTCATCAATAATCCATCATTAATTTCACCAAAAACGCCGCCAAACACGCCGGAAACCGCCGGTTCCGAGCCACCCCTCGCCGGAAAATTCAACTACTCTAAAACCACCCAAAATCAACAATCAAATACTCATTTCTTATAGTTTGGACCCTCCTGAACTCAAATCCAAGCTCTGATTGATCAAAAAACTAACGGAAAGCAACAGATCGGAGCTCCAAAGTCGCGGCCGATACCAAGTGTTCAAATACGACCATTTCGTTCATCATCGAAGGTAAATAAAGGTATATTCATGCTTCTGGAACGCTTTAGAACCTATTCCAACCTTTAATTTCATCAAAATCTCTCCGGAAAAGTGGTGTTGAATTTTTTGGTTCGTTTCTGTTCAGTGAAGCTTTATTCGTTGAAATTAATACTAAATTCATGATCCTTGCGAAATTCCGATCAATTTGATATATTCACTTGACTTTTTTGGTGGCTCGAAGGGCCACCGGCGAAGCTCCGTCGCCTGCACCCTCTCCCCGCCGTTCTGTTTCTGTTTCGTGATGAAGATGATGATGACGTGGCAGCGCGTGAGTGGCTGGAGCCAGTTGCTCACGCGCGCCCCCCATTCTGCTTAGCGCGCCCCCCAGCTGGGTGCTGGGTCGGACCGGGTCGACCCAGTTCGCCCGGATCCGGCCCGTTCGTTTTTTTTTTTGGTGATTTGGGCCTGACTTGGTTTTGGGCCCAGTTTGCTTTTTTTTTTATTTATTTTATTTTCTTTTATTCTGACTTACTATCTGCACCCTCTTTTTGCTGTCTTGAAAAACTTTTGTTTAAAAGTAATTAGAATAACGATGAAATGAGCACTTGACGGATGACTTGCGGTTTAATTTATCGTTATTCCGGTTATTTTTACAAATGTGAAAATTGTTAGTAAAAAATAAATAATGATGAAATAAGCCCTTGACGGATGACTTGCGGTTTAATTTATCATTATTCCGGACTTTTAAAAAGTGAGTAAAACACGTTAGTTAAAAAAGAATAAGAAGGAGCCTGACGGATGACTCGCTTTCGTCTTATTTTATTTTAATTAACTGTGTTCATTTATTTGTTTGACTGATATTTGTTGAATTATATTTGTTTCGATAATTTAATTATAACTGTTCAGCATCATCATTATCTATCATTCATGTGCATTCATCTGCATCTCTATCATCTTCTACCTCTTTCTTTTTCTTTTGTTTATCTGAACTGGAATCTGTGGTAATCTCTTTTGCTAGAAGTAGAATAAGAATAAGCTAGTCCTTGACGGATGACTTGTGGCTTTGAGCTTATTTTTATTCTAAAACCTAAAATATTTATTAATTAAAAATGGGATAGAAGGAGCCTGACGGATGACTCGTTTCCGGCTATTCTCACTTTTTAATTAATTCGATAATAAACTTAATGAAACGGCGGAGCTTGACGGATGACTTGTCTTTGCTAGGATAACCTCGTCCTTGACGGATGACTTGTGGCAATGAGGTTATCCACATTCACTAAACAATATCTTAAAATCTTAAAAGACATTCAACCCACACAACTGCTTTTCCTGCCCTTGTGCAGTCAACTGATTTTCAACTTTCAAACTCTTTTTTTCATATGTTTTCTTAAATGGATGATGCTTTATCCATTCCCCTGCTACAGACAAACGCTTAAGCCTCCGAAGCGAACATACAAGTATACTGTTGTATCAGTGGAATGCGACCTAAGCATCGTTCACTAAAAACAATCAACAAACAAAACCTTTTTTAGGAAGAACTACGTGAGCTTTGACTTCCTCATTGTACTTGGGGGATACGTAGGAGCGAGAGCCTCTCTCGTCAAGCCAAATAATAAAAAACTCTTTTTTTCCCTTTTCTGTTCAATATGCGGTAATTTAATTCTTTTTAGGCGGTTATCTCTGTTTATGCAAACCAAAATTCCTCAAATGATTCCCGTTGGATACAACGGATATGAGGGGGTGTTAACGTCTTCCCCTCATGTAACCAACTCCCGAACCCGATCTTTAAGGTTTTATCATTATTTTCCTTTCCCCTCATGGGATAAATAAAATATGGTGGCGGCTTCATTGTTTACATTTGTGCATTGCATTTCATCATTGCATATCTGTATATTTTTTGCGCCGGGTACTACAGCTGGCGACTTCACTGGGGAACGATGATTAGTGAGTTAAGCCTAATTTGGGGCTTTTGGTTTGCTTATGCCAGGTTAGCCGTATCTGTCCTATCTTTTACTTTACCGTAAAATATTGAACTGTCTGGATTTGCTGGCTTTGTCTTCTCTTCTACTCCTTTTTTCTTTTTGCCTTTATGGCTTGGTTCTTGGTTACAGTGTGATTATGCTCCGTACCCGAGCTAGAGCGATACTCAGGATTAGATGAGGGATTGTTATATTGGGCTCCCTGACGGATGTCTCTGGGCTTGGATATGACGGTCTCGACCAGAAGAGATTCCCTTGGAATAATTGGACTCCTTGGCGAATGCCTTGTGGGCTTCATGTTTCCTTGAGGGGTCCAGGACTCTGGTGGCCTTATTAGTTGTCCGAAACTTTTTTAAGACCCGCTGTTTAAAACCTGTGTCGAGGTTATAATGTTGACTCATCCAGTTGGCGTTATAATCTCAACCAGATGAGGTTGCTTTTGGGAAAAGTAATCGAGGATTTTGGGTAACCGTGTCAACCCTAGAACAACATGTGAGAGGGTGGGTTACAGGTAACTTTGCACTTTTGGCCTCAGAGATTCCATTTTGAAAAGAACCCTGTTGTTATGAATATGGAAGATTTATGACTTTGAGATCAAGTTCGCCAGATGATAAAATGCTACAGTGAATCTATACAGGCATTCCATTCATACATTTTGCATTCATGACATCCATGCATACATGAAAATAATCATGCATATTCATCTCTCATACATTTACAAAAAAACCATGCATTTTCATTCATAAAAAAAAATCATGCATATTTCAAAAACAAAAAAAATCTCATTTTCATTTATTCATTCCAACAGTTACCTTCCCGGCACCGGTATTTGGTCTAGAAAGTTTTACACTGCACCATGGACAACTGGAAGGAAAAACATGTTGCCTTGCAAGGCAAAGTGAATCAGATGGGTGGAAAGTTGGACATAGTTATAGAGATGTTGTCCAGTTTGAATCTGCCACCAAGACCGGCTGTGAATGAGGTTCCGATACCTATTGTTGAGATCCCACGAGAGAATGCTTCAGTGACTAATGTGAATTGGCCACCTCATGGTGTACCAATTAGATATGCTCTACCTGAATATGTGCCGTTTGTGTTTGATGTTCCATCCGGTTCCCAAGCTGTCGAGAATCAGAATAGAGTACCTTCAGTTCGTCAAGGACTCAATCTGTCACAAGGGAATTTGGTTGACCCTATGAATGCTCACTAGGGTAATGTGATACATACTGATGTGTCAAAAGTGGACTCTACTATCCCTCAGATAGAGGAGACTATGCAGAAATTCCAGGCTCTAGAGGAGAGATTGAATCTGGTAGAAACAGGTAGTGATTCGTTAGATTTCACAAAGATGTACTTGGTTTCTGATGTGGTGCTCCCACCAAAGTTCAAGATCCCTGACTTCATAAAGTACAAGGGTCTGAGTTGCCCAAAGAACCATCTGATCATGTATATCAAGAAAATGGCTTCTTATTCTCATGATGATAAATTGATGATCCACTGTTTCCAAGACAGTCTTGCTGAGGTGCCTCTCAATTGGTACATGCAACTCAAGGGTGGTAGTATCCTTTCATGGAGAGATTTGGCTAATGCATTCCTTAAGCAGTACCAATACAACATGGATATGGGTCCCAGTCGTACTCAACTTCAGAATATGACTCAAAATGATAATGAATCCTTCAAGGTCTATGCACAAAGGTGGAGAGCATTAGCTTCTCAAGTACATCCACCACTCCTAGAGACAGAACTTGTGGACATGTTCATCAACACTCTACAAGGGGCATACTTTGAAAATATGATTAGTAGTACTTCCTCGGACTTCTCTGACTTGGTTCGAATTGGGGAAAAAATTGAAATGGGGATCAAAAGTGGCAAGATTCAGCTTACTGCTAATTCTCAGAATGGAAAATGGAAGGCTAGTAATAACTTCACAAATGAAGAAGAGGCGGAAATTGATGCTGATACTTCTGAAAATGACCAGGCTTCTGTTCAGTTCCCATATTTTTCATATCCATATGTGGCAACAATGCAACATCAGCAGTTCCAAGGATATCCTTTTCAAGTGCCTGCGAATCATGTACCACAACATGCTCAACAAGCACAACAGGCCCAGCAGCGGCCTAGAAAAGTCTTTGATCCGGTCCCTATGTCGTTCAGTCGACTCCTTCCTTATCTTGTACACAATGGATTGGTGGTTCCCAAGGTCCAAAAGCCATTGACTGAACCGTTCCCTGATTGGTATGACGCAGAGGCTAAGTGCGATTATCATGCCGGAACTGAGGGGCATACTACTGATAACTGTAGATCTTTCAAGTATAAGATACAAGAGCTTCGTGATAAGCAATTGTTGTCTTTCGAAGATGGTGAACCGGTTATCCAAGATAAGCACTAAATGGGGCATTCAACAAGTTTCTCAAATCTTGGTTTTTGAACAATTTGCTATGCCAAAAGATGAAGAGAATAATGGAAATAGTCAAGATAGGCTGCACCCGTGTTTTTCAAACATAGTCTTTGCAAACTAGCTTTTTATTTCTTTCTTGTCAAGCATTTGTTTGCTTTTAAGATTATGTACTTTGTCAAGTATTTTTAATATAATAAACATGCATGTTTTTGAATTAATCCATTTGTGTTCACTTTTTTTATTTTATTACTTACAAACTTGGAGCGAGGATGATGAAAACAAATAACTGATCTTTGCTGATATATGCTTTCAATGGTGAAAACCTAGTTGATGATGTAAGACATTGTTTCACTTTCTTTCATTATTTCATAAAATAAAAAGTTGAATTGAGCCGTTCTTGCATATGTTTTGTTGTTATCTGATTCTCCTAGTTTCTTGAGACATATCTTTTTAGAAGAAAAAAAAAACAAGTAATTTTGGTTTGATACTTGACATGACACTTTAAGAGTATATAGGTTGTTTTGCACTTTGGGCTACGTTATGAAAGTTCAGAAATGATTCAATAAAATCGGTACTGTCTTAACACCTTTGACTCTTAGAAGTATGTGAGATCAATTTGAGTACTGATTTTGACGAAGACCTGAACATAAGTTTTTAAGTAACCCTCAGTAGTTCATCTTAGCAGTCGGCACCATCTTGGGCACAAACTAAGTAGGAAATCGATGAACATAAGTGAATGATCCAGAAATGAAATTTTGCATACTTTGGTTGGTTCAAAAATGAGAATGCACTTATTGAGTTAGATGACCCTCACTCGGTCGTTTAACCCAGCAGTTGTTGAAAACCATAGTAAATATACCCATTTAGTAGTTGGCTCAGAGGATGGTTCTGAACTTGGTAGGGCGGGTTGCTATCCGATCCCCCACAACTGCATTTGGAAGAGAAAAAAAGGGGTTTACCAAACTGATTTTACCAGCTCCCCTCGATATATGATCATAATCACTAACAGATTTTTTTTACCATGAGCGTGTACAAGATAACGGGCTTAATGTGATTGCGCTTGAATGAAAAGGGTGAATAAAATTTAAGCAAAAGTTAGAGTCACAATAAAATGCTTCAGATTTGTCTTCATATGATGAGAGTCTTTGACTGCATTATGTTGTTTTGTGTTACTACAGTACCCTTGGTATTGATGTTTATTACTTGATTTTCTTTACTAGCCGGCAACCACATATGATTAGAGTTGTCTGTCCTGTTTCAAACCTGCGACTGAAAAAGAGTTACTATTTTTGTAATTAAAGACAAGCAAATGTTCAAGTATGGAGAAATCAGATGACACAAATTTATATCATTTTCTGGCTTGATTTACATGAATCCTAATTGCATGTTATAATACTCAAAAGACCTAATTGAAGCTAGGTTCCCTTTGAAAGCATTCGGTAAATGTATTGTTAAGCTGACTCCTTTAGTTTGTTGAGTAATTAATAATCATCTCTCTACACATCATATGTGTTTCAAAAAAGAAACTTGTATGTTCAAAAGAAATGATTTTACTTGCAAATAGTGCTTGACATTAAAGAAATTGGAACATTGGTCTGATCATGGACAAAGATGATTTGAAGACGCTCCTTGCTAACGGCAAGTCATCTATGGATTATGCCAATCAGGGGCAAACAAGTTGAATACCCTGCTTATCAAGGTGAATTGGTTCAAGAACTGGTTACACTGCAAATATCAGTTGGTCAGGGGCACACCCTTCATGGATTCAAATGCTTGGGGCATACTCTATCAAGATTATATCTTCCTGAAAGTTGCATGTGGTGAAATATGGAAGAACCGTGGTTGTCAATAATATGGATGGTAAAGAGTTTCCACTCCCAGTGCACACTGTTGTAGTCAAAGAAAGATGATGTTCCTCTTTGGAAACTTGTTTGAACACCTATTCTGCAACAGAAGCTTGCAAGGGTCCTCATACTCAACAATGTCAGAGTTACTCAGATTCTCGGTGCCGGGAAATTCAAACTCTCATCAACAAAAACTCAGAAATGCATTCATTCATTCAGTGAAAAAGGTTCATGTACCTCATTCTCCAACAAGACGGTTATTGAATCGTAATTTCTCAACAAGAAGGGTTGATGAATCTTTTCTCCAGTGAACTGGTCAACAAAGTGTCATCTCCAAACAGATTAGTCAATGCATCATATTCTCAGTAAGAAAGGTTGAGGAATCATTTCTTCCCCCAGTGAGGCAGTTGATAATTGTTCATCCCCAGTAAGTCGGTTGGAACACCGCATTTTCAACAAGTCGGTTGTTAAGCCGTTTTCCCCAATAAACTTGGCTTATGCACAACATCCCAATGGATGGATCAATAAGTCATTATCCCCAGTAAGCTGGTCAGCATACTGCATCCTCAATAAAGTTGGTATTCTGTACCTCAGCAAGTTGGTTTCCTAAACCATATCCTCAATGGAGTTTCCGCATCTACAACAATTTGATTGATGAACCATGTTTCTCAGCAAGACAGTTTCCTGACAATTGCCAAAGAATAATGGCAGAATGTTCAACTTTCTTTCCCCAGCAAGTACTCTTTTTCAAGATACCTCAAACCTCAGCAAATTACTCCAGCAAGTTTTCAGTGAGCTACGGTTCAGATTATCAGTTCTCCAGATTGGATGGTGAATGATTCAAGTCAGTATCCCATCTCACAATTTTCCGGATAGGGCGGGAAATTTTCTAATCTCAAAGTGATTTTTTGGGATTGGTCGAAAAGTTATCTCACATTTTTCCGGATAGGTCGGGAAATTCTTTTATCTCAAGGTGATTTTTTCGGATTGGTCGGAAAGTTATCTTGCAGCTTTCCAGATTGGTTGGTAAGCTGTGTTATCTTTTGATTTTCCGGATTGGTCGGAAGGTAATCTTTTTCAAGGTTTTTCGGATTGGTCGATAAACCATTTCATATCATGGTTTTCCAGATTGGTTGGTAAGCTGTGTTATCTCTTGATTTTCCTGATTGGTCGGAAGGTAAGCTTTTTCAAGGTTTTTCGGATTGGTCGATAAATCATTTCATATCATGGTTTTCCAGATTGGTTGGTAAGCTATGTTATCTCTTGATCTTCCGGATTGGTCGGAAGGTTGTCTTTTTCACGGTTCTTCAGATTGGTCAAGAAAATATTTCAAATCATTGTTTGCTAGTGTCATACCCCAAATTTTACCCTCCACTTTTGATACATATATTTCTTAATTCACTCTAATATCAGAAAAAGTAGTGCAGTCGAGTTGGTATGAGAGGGCGCGCGCATAAGCAGTAGTGAGTCCAGGGTGGGTTCAAGTCCCCTTGGAGACTTTTTTTTGGTTTTATTTTATTCTTTTTTATATATTCTGTTTTTTTTTTTTTTGTCCAATATTGTGATTAAAAATAAAGCAAAAATAGAAATATATTCTTTAGAGCAGAATTGAGCACGCGCAGAGAAAAGAAAAAGCCCATCAAACATTATTTTTGAACAAAATCTTTGGCATTGGCATTCAAGTAAACAAATTTACACTCTAAGTTTAATTTCACAGCAAATCATTCATAAAAACACAGAAAATCTCTCAAACTAATTTCAATAACAAATCTGTTTCAGATTCTTTACAAATTTAACAACCCTAAATCAACACTATAAATAGAGTGCCCATTTCACACTAATTTTTACACAGAAAAAATTCAGACACAATTACAGAGCAAAAACCAGAGAAAAAATATACTGCCTGAGAGCTAAAAAACTCACGCAGCACCCCTAAACCCCTAAATTAATTTTTCTACAATCTGTAGAAAAATTAATACTCGTATAAGCCTTCTTCAGTCACAGTAGCAGAACCTCGCAGAAGCAAAAAAGGAGTAGTCAGGAGCGAATCGAACTGGAAAAAATAGCGAAAAGCAGAACAGAAACAGAAAAGGGTACGGTACTTACGCAGCATGGAATTCACGGCACACCAGGTAGGTTATTCGACCTCTGTACTCATGTAGAACATGTTTTGCTTCCTGTTATAACACTGCCGTAGCTTTGTTCAGTGGTTGTTATCATGTTTTGCTGCTAGTTTGTGACAAATATACCTGTACATAGTAATAAAGAATAACAGAACATAAAAAAAAACTCAAAAAGAAATAGATCGGAACTTTAAATATTAAATTTTCGGATTCTGACTTTTGGGTTGATTTGGAGTGTTCGGAAATTAGATTTAGGGCTTAAAACAAGTAAGAACGGAATTAAACCGAAAAAGAAAGGAGTATAAAAGAAAAGTCCGAATTAAAAAATATTAGGGTTCGGATTTGGGGATTTTTGGCGCTCTGAAAGGTTCATTGAGAATGGGCTAGCCCCTACCCCTCAATGAAAATTTGAATTAGGTCTAGGACTCTGGGAACCTTACCTGAAACAAATAAATTCACCTAAGGGAGACCCTGTGAAATCACAGATGGGTCTAGGACCTTGGGTGATATGTTTAGAGCCATCCTTCTGAGGGGTTGGTAGAAAACCTAGAACCTCTTAGGGAAGCCTACCTATTAGGTTCTCCACATCTTGCATTTATCATACATGTCATGCATTTCTCATAATACCAATTTGTTTATAAATTCATATTTTCAGGGAATTTCAAAAAAAAAGTTTATCATTAAGCATTTGAAAATGAGTTCCAATAAGAAATATACACTCCAGATAAAGGCTCAAGTGTGTGATGTTCAGTCTTTGAAGTTTCTCAGCAGCAAAATGTCCACCATTCGCCGAAATAGGTTCACATACAAATATGGGCATATTCTTGATCTCCTACAGGTTCCTGTCCAAGTGGAAGCTATCACTGCCCTCGCTCAGTTCTATGATCCGCCGCTGCGATGTTTCACTTTTCACAAGTTTCTGTTGGCTCCAACCCTAGAGGAGTTTGGACAGATTCTAGATTCTCCCAAGAAGAGGAATGGTCCCTATCAAGGAATTGGAAAGGTCCCCATGCTCAGGAATTTAGCTGAGGTTTTACAATTATCAGAACCTGAGCTAACCCCTCATTTTGATTTCAAACCAGATGGAAGCATCCATGGGGTGGGAAGATGCTTTCTAGAAAGATTAGTAAAGAGTCTTAAAGAAGCTCGAAAACATGAATTATCTGAAGACATCCTGGCTCTACTCATCTTTGGTCTAGTCCTATTTCCTGATCAGAAAGATTATATTGATGCAGCCGCAATCAGTGTCTTTTGGGCCGTTAAAGTTAGAAATGAAGATTTTATACCGGCTCTTCTTGCCGATGTTTACTACACCCACCATGATCGACATGAGAAGAAAAAGGGTTTGCTTCGCTGTTGTATCCCTCTCTTATATCAATGGTTCACTTCTCACCTATTCAAGGATATTTCTTCAATAAGGCCCTTGAACAATCGTGAATGGTCCCAAGATCTTGCTGCTCTTACACAAGAACACATTATGTGGCATGTCTATAAGATTGACAGAAATGGAGTGATCACTAGTTGTGGTGATTTTACTAATGTACCCTTAATAGGCTCAAGAGGGTGCATTAACTATAACCCAGTGTTGGCATTGAGGCAACTTGGCTATCCAATCAAGGTGAAGCCTCATAATGATGATCTGAAAGGATTCGTACTAACTGACATGGGTGCTAACGACCCCGGCATGCTCATGAAAATCATTCGATCATGGGAGAGAGTGCGTAGAAATACTGATGAACCAAGAGGCAAAAGGAAAATGACTGACGAACCCTACGTTCCATGGGTCGAAGAACGCACCGAAGTGACTAAACTTCCTTTTATTGCCCGCCCATCAGCTCAACCTGCCTTGCCGGAGTTTGTCCCTGTCTATATTTCTGAAATTGATGAAATGAGGGTTATTATCGCCTGCCTTGAAAAAGAAAAATAAGAAGTAGAGAAGAATCTCTATCAAGTCTCCCATGAGAAGAGAAAGCTCGAAGCTCTTACTCGCGAACAAAAACGGTCGCTTGAAGAGGCTTGGAGTTTATACGAAGCTGAACAAGAAAAGTACGATCAAGTGGATGAGGCGCTTAGAGCATCTACTGAAGAGGCCAAGGCACGAGAACTCAGGTTAAGGCAAACTCAAGAAAGGGTTGGTGAATGGCAAGGAGCATGGGAAGCGCTGTTCAAAGAAAATGCAGAACTGAAAAAGGCCCTCAAAGAACGCGACCGCCAGTTAAAGGAAGCTGAAAATGAAGCCCTTAGATTTGAGGTAGGAATAGAAGACTTGGAGACAGAAAAAGAAGAAATGGAAGGATCCTACAAAACACATGTCGCGGAACTGGAGCGAAATCTGGAAGAAGCTCAAAGGGCGGCCTGTCAAGAAAGGCGTCAACGTCAGACTTCCGAGAATATGCTGGGACGCAATGTTGACGGACCTGAGAAATTGTGAAAAACGTGAAATGGCTTCCAGGCACAAGTATGAAAAACTGAAAGAAATATGTTTGTCTCTCCAAAAAGATATTGAACAACTTCAGCTTGAGAAGGAGAGCAAAGAACGTGTAAATGCTATGTATGAAGAAGAATTGCGACGCGAAGCAGAAAGCCTGGAGAGCAGTAACCAAACCTATGTGCGCGAAATTACTCGTCTGAAGGATCAAATAGAAAGCTTGATGGATAGGAACAAAGCCTATCTGTACCAGATTAACCGCCTAGAGATTATCAATGGGGAAGATGAATGGACCATAGGAATGCTGGAAAGAGAGGTTGGGCAATGGATGGATAAGTTCTCAAGATTGGCTGAGTTTGCAAATCACTTGGTACAAGACATTCCAGTACTGTATGAACAGGCTGAAATAGAGATGAACGATCTTTACACGCCCCCTACTGTCTCCCAGTTTGTCAGAAGATGTGGAGTCATGTTGGAAGGTTTTGCAATCAGCCTGAGATTGGCCCGGCATGCAAATGCAAACCCCTGAGTCTTTAATATTTATTTCCAAAAAATAAGGTCATGTGGACCAAAATCTTTATTTCCTGTTTTTATTTATAAAATAAGGTCATGTGGACCAAGTCTTGAGTCAAAGTAGCCTATCAGGTAAGTTTTGTTAAGTCTGGAGTCAGTCAAGAGTAGCCTATAAGGTAAGTTTTGTTTTTATGATTAAGTGAACCTACTACATTAATGAAGGTTTATTCAAATATATCTTGTTTGTCTCATGTTTCTAAATGCTTACGATAAACGCTCTACTTTGAAATTCCCTTTAAAATAAAAGTTTCAACAACTCTTCATTCATATACATGCATCCACATGCATTCATTCATGGAAAAAAACTTATTCCTCCCTCTCAAAAACACCAGGAATTTCAAAAATAATCCGGAAACCAAGGAAACGGTTGCCATCAGCACCTACTCTCCCACACTCTCACGGGACGCGTGCTAATTTGAAGAAGATTATGGAACGACTCGAGGAAAATCAAATAGCCTTGAGCAAGGATGTGGATTCTCTCAAGAAAGGCATGGAGAAGCTCTTCGAAACACTCCAGAAGCAAGCCAATGAGAAAGCGGCAAGAGCTGAGGAAAAGAAGAAGGCCAAAGCGCTGAAGAACAAGCACAAGGAAGAAGAAGACCCATGGCATCCTAAGGATCCTCCAAGCTCCAAACCTCCCAAAAATCTGGGACAAGCCCCATCTGGAGGGTTCGTTGAAATACTAAGGCATGTCGAAGATTTCTCTGACGGCGAGCAAGATTATGTCCAACCTCGCCCTACCAATACCACTCAGGGTGCTATGCCTAACCAGCAAGTGATAGCTGATAATCATCCAAGTGCTGAATCCACACAGATCCAAGCTCTGGAAGAAACGCTAAAAGCTGTGGAAGGGTTCAATGCCTATGGCTTCAATGCCTTGGACATGTGTTTGGTCCCAGATGTAGTGCTTCCCCCAAAATTCAAGGCACCTGAATTTGAAAAATACAAAGGGATTCACTGCCCCAGAAATCATTTAAGGATGTTCTGTAGAAAGATGGCGGCACACGCTACCAACGAGAAGCTGATGATTCATGTGTTCCAAGACAGTCTGAGTGGAGCATCTTTGGACTGGTACATGCAGCTGGAAAAAGGCCAAATTCAGTCATGGAAGGATCTCAATGATGCTTTCATGAAACAATACAAATACAATCTGGATATGGCTCCCAACCGAATGCAGCTACAAGCCGTTTCGCAGAAGAAGGATGAAACTTTTAAAGAATACGCCCAGAGATGGAGGGAACTAGCCGCTCGTGTGCAACCACCGCTCTTAGAAAAGGAGTTGGTAGACACTTTCATGAGCACCTTACAAGGGCCTTACTACGAGAAGATGGTTGGAAGCGTATCGTCTGGCTTCGCTGATGTGGTAACCATTGGTGAGCGAATAGAAGAAGGGATAAAGAATGGTAAGATCCAAGGTACCCCTAACTCTCAAATTGGGGCAAAGAAATTCTTTGGAAATAATCCAAGGAAGAAGGAAGGAGAAACTAATGCCATAGGGTCATCACAAGCATCCTCTGCTCCGCTGTCATATTATCCTTATTCTCAACCACCACCAGCGGCCCCTTAGCAAAATCATCAACAACAGAGAAGGGGGTACGCACAAGGAAATCAGTCTGGGACACGGAATGGTTATAGACAGGTACCAGTGCAGTTTGATCCTATTCCCGTACCATACGGTCAAATCTTGTCGTACGTACTGAAACAAGGATGGGCAGAGACCAGACCCCTCAAACCTATGGTGCCGCCATATCCATCCGGCTACGATGTGAACACTAAATGTGACTTCCATCAAGGGGCACCTGGCCACAGCATCGAAAATTGTAAGGCTTTCAAATACATAGTTCAAGAGCTCATGGATAATAAACAGTTGCTCTTTAAAGAAGAGAAGCCCAATGTGACCACCATGCCACTTCTTGGTCATACAAACGCTTCGATAAATGCTGTGGAGGAATATCAGGGGTACGATCTAATCAAGGAGGTGTCCCAAATAAAGACTCCCATATCGGTGATCAGAGAAAAGTTGATTGGTTACGATGTGTTTGAAGAAATGCATTCCCGTTGTGACATCTGCACAACGAATCCGAGCCACTGTCAGAAGATGAAAACGTGCTTGCAACAGATGATGGATCAAGGCTTGGTTCAAATCGGGTACTCAAAGGCCGATACATGTGTTGCCACTTTGGAATCTCAAAGTCCAGCACCTCTAGAGATCTCTTACATAAGGAAGGAGACACGTGTTACCACCTTGGAATCTCAAGGTCCAGCACCCATTGAAATCTCTTACTAGAGGAAGGAGACACATATACCTGTAAAATCGGTAGAACCCATAGTATTCCATGTGCCTACACCATTTCCTTTTGAAAACACAAAGGAGGTACCATGGAATTATGAGCACACTGCTTATATGGGAGGAAAACTGCTACCCAAGATAGAACCTGATGTCACCAATATAACAGTATAGGAGGCATAACAAGAAGCGGCAGAATCTATGCCCCGGAGTTGGCTAAGGGGAATGCAAGCACCTCCACCCCTCCTAAAGAGAAAAGTGCGGTACCTCAGGAAGAAGCCGAAGAATTTCTGAGGATCATCAGAAAAAGTGACTACAAGATAGTTGACCAGCTGGGTCAAACACCTTCCAAGATTTCCATGTTGTCTCTGCTTCTTAGCTCTGAAGCTCACCGAGAAGCATTGTTGAAGGTCTTAAACGACTCTCATGTGGCAAAAGACATCCCTGTTGATCAATTTGATGGGGTGGTTGGTAATATCATTGCAAGCAGGTGTCTCGGGTTCACGGATGATGAGTTAACCCCGGGCGCAAAATATCACAACAAAGCCTTGCACATCTCGGTGAAATGTTTGGATACTACTCTGTCCAAAGTACTGATAGATACAGGTTCATCTCTGATTGTGATGCCCAAAAGAACCTTAATGCAACTGACAAAAGATGATGCATTAATGAGGCTAGGCACCTTAGTGGTAAAAGCCTTCGATGGGTCCAGAAGGGCAGTATTGGGAGAGGTCGACTTACCTATGTTAATTGGTCCTAAGCTCTTCACTATCACTTTTCAAGTCATGGACATCAACTCAACTTACAGTTGTCTTCTCGGACGACCTTGGATTCATGCTGCTGGTGCTGTCACTTCCACACTGCATCAGAAACTCAAGTTCATAGCCGACGATACACTGGTCATTGTTTGTGGCCAAGAAGACCTAATGATGAGCCACCTCTCATCATTCCAATACATAGATGGAGGCGAGGAAACTTCTTTCCAAGCACTAGAGATTGCTACTGTCACAATCATGGGCTCAGAAAATGCTTGTGTTAAAAAGACAAGCCTGCCCTTGACTTCTTGGAAGGCTATGAAGGAAGCCCTGGAAGAATGTAATCCTAAGGGATGGGGCAAGCTGCCGGACATTCCGGAAAAGAAAGACCGCTTTGGGCTTGGGTATCAACCATCAGAGACCATGGTTCAGAAGAAGGGCAAAGGGAGAATTCCGACCATCAATGAGACATTCAGCAGTGCCGGATTCAATCGAGATGAAGAAGTGGTCGCTATTGAAGATGCTGATGAAGGAATACAAGATCTGGTCTATCACTACAACCCGGAAGAGGCTCTCAACAACTGGAAGGCCATAGAGATTCCGGAGATATTTTCTATTTCTAAGTAATTTTCTGTTTTGAAATAAAATCTTATGCTCTGCCCAAGGCATAAGGATAATATTTATAGGGCCCCCTTATGATTCAATTATTTATCTATCAATAATAAAGATGCATTTTGTGTTCATTAAAAAGCTCCTTTTCTTTCATGTCTTTTTAAAAAAATGGCAACACTGTCTTCATTCATAAAGTCTTCAATCATGTCCATCATCCTAAGTAAAAAGTCATCTTCATGCAGATCAATAAATAAATTCACTGAAAATAATGTTGTTACAATCCCTTGCGACCTTGAGTTCTATATTGACCAAGCCGAAGAAGGTGATGAGGACGATTGTGAACTTCCCGAAGGGTTAACACGCCTCCTAGAGCAAGAGGAGAAAGTAATCCAACCCCACGAAGAATTAATAGAAATTATCAACTTGGGGACGGATGAAGACAAAAAAGAAATCAAAGTGGGCGCCTCCTTGAAAGAAGATGTGAAAGCAAGGTTGATCGAGCTGTTGCGTGAATATGCAGATGTGTTCGCTTGGTCATATCAAGACATGTCCGGATTAGATACTGACATCGTTGTCCATAAATTGCCGCTTAAGCCAGAATGCCCGCCTGTGAAGCAAAAGTTGAGGAGGACCAAACACGAGATGGCTCTCAAAATCAGAGATGAGGTCAAGAAACAATTCGACGCCGGTTTCCTAGCAGTTGCTAAATACCCTGAATGGGTCGCCAACATCGTACCCGTGCCGAAGAAAGATGGCAAGGTCCGAATGTGTGTAGATTACCGGGATCTGAATAGAGCAAGTCCAAAAGATGATTTCCCACTACCTCACATCGACATACTGGTGGATAACACAGCCCAGTTCTCAGTCTTCTCCTTTATGGACGGATTCTCCGGTTATAATCAAATCAAGATGGATCCAGAAGACATGGAGAAAACAACATTCATCATTCCATGGGGGACTTTCTGCTACAAAGTCATGCCTTTCGGATTAAAGAACGCATGGGCAACATATCAAAGGGCCATGGTGACTCTCTTTCACGACATGATACACAAGGAGATAGAAGTCTATGTCGATGACATGATTCCTAAATCCCAAACAGAAGAAGAGCACCTGGTTCATTTACAAAAGTTGTTCGACCGATTGAGGAAATTCAGACTACGGTTGAATCCTAACAAATGCACCTTCGGTGTCAGATCAGGCAAATTGCTAGGGTACATAGTCAGCCAAAAAGGAATTGAAGTCGATCTAGACAAGGTAAAGGCTATACAAAATATGCCTGCACCAAAAACCGAGAAAGAAGTTCGTGGATTCCTGGGAAGGTTGAATTACATTGCCCGATTCATATCACACCTCACAGCAACATGTGAACCTATATTCAAGTTACTGAGGAAAAATCAAATCATTCAGTGGAATGAGGAATGCCAAGAGGCTTTTGATCAAATCAAAAAATATCTACAAGAGCCACCAATCTTGGTACCTCCAGTTCATGGGAGACCTCTCATTATGTATTTGACAGTACTTGAAGGATCAATGGGTTGTGTACTAGGGCAGCAGGATGAAACAGGAAGAAAAGAGCACGCTATCTATTTCTTGAGCAAAAAGTTTACTGATTGTGAATCAAGGTACACACCGCTTGAGAAGACTTGTTGCGCTCTAGCATGGGCAGCTCGGCGCCTAAGGCAGTATATGTTGACTCACACTACTTGGTTGATATCAAAAATGGATCCCATCAAGTACATTTTTGAGAAGCCCGCTCTAACTGGGAAGATTGCACGCTGGCAGATGCTGTTATCTGAGTACGACATCCAATATGTCACACAAAAGGCGATAAAAGGGAGTGTTCTCTCTGAACATCTTGCTCACCAACCTTTGGAGGAATACCAACCTATACAGTTTGACTTCCCGGATGAAAATATTGTGGTTATAGACAGTGAAAAATTCATAGGTGACGATGAAGGGCCAGAACCAGGAGCTCGATGGAAACTAGCCTTCGATGGAGCATCAAATGCCATGGGGCACGGGATTGGAGCTGTCTTAATATCACCAAGAGATGGGTACAAGCCTTTCACAGCCAGGTTATGCTTTGACTGCACAAATAACATGGCAGAATATGAAGCATGCATATTAGGCCTGGAAGCTGCAATTGATTTAAGGATCAAGATCCTTGAGGTATATGGAGACTCTGCACTAGTCATCTACCAAGTGAAAGGAGAATGGGAGACCCGACATCCCAACCTAATCCCATATCGGGATCATGTCCTAAAACTGGCGAAATATTTCGATGACATCACCTTTCACCACATTCCTAGAGAAGAGAATCAGGTAGCTGATGCTTTGGCTACTCTGTCATCCATGTACAAAGCGAACTATTACAATGAAGCACCATCAATAAGGGTACATCGTAAAGATGAGCCTACAGTGAGTACACTTGAAGGAGAAATGGATGATAAACCTTGGTTCCATGACATCAAACAATATCTTGAGAAACAAGTTTATCCAGAAAATGCATCAGCTACAGACAGGAAAACCCTGAGAAGGTTGTCATCGCAGTTCTTTCTAGATGGAGATGTTCTTTACAAAAGGAATCATGATATGGTCCTGCTCAGATGTGTAGACAAACAGGAGGCCGGCACGATCATCAATGAAGTTCATGAGGGATCCTTTGGGACCCATGCCAATGGGCATACAATGGCAAGAAAGATCTTAAGGGTAGGCTACTACTGGTTGACTATGGAAGCCGATTGTTTCCGCCACGTTAAAACTTGCCACAAATGCCAAATATACGCCGATAAGGTGCACGTACCACCGACTCCATTGAATGTCTTGACAGCCCCATGGCCATTCTCCATGTGGGGAATTGATGTAATCGGAATGATCGAGCCAAAAGCGTCCAACGGACACCGTTTCATCTTGGTCGCCATCGACTATTTCACTAAATGGGTCGAAGCTGCATCTTATGCTAATGTGACAAAGCAAGTGGTTACCCGCTTCTTCAAGAAAGAAATCATCTGCCGATATGGTATGCCCAACAAAATTATCACAGATAATGGGTTGAATTTAAACAACAAAATGATGAAGGAGTTATGCGGGGAATTCAAAATTGAACATCACAATTCCTCACCTTATCGACCCAAAATGAATGGTGCTGTAGAGGCAGCTAACAAGAACATCAAGAAGATCGTTCAGAAAATGGTAAAGACTTACAAAGACTGGCATGAGATGCTACCTTTTGCACTACATGGCTATAGAACGACAATCCGTACTTCTACAGGGGCAACTCCCTTCTCCTTGGTATATGGCATGGACGCAGTGCTTCCTATTGAAGTTGAAATCCCTTCGCTAAGAGTCCTAACGGAGACCAAGCTGGAAGAGGCTGAATGGGTCCGGGCAAGATATGATCAACTGAATCTCATAGAAGAAAAACGACTGACAGCTTTATGTCACGGGCAGCTCTATCAAAGAAGACTGAAGAAAGCATTCGATAAAAAGGTTCGTCCTCGAGTGTTCAAGGAGGGGGATCTAGTGCTGAAAAAGATATTACCCATCCACAAGGATCCACGCGGAAAATGGACGCCTAACTATGAAGGACCATACGTCGTAAAGAAAGCTTTTTCCGGTGGAGCCTTGATTATCACTACTATGGATGGAGAGGAGCTTCCACTCTCAGTGAACTCCGATGCAGTTAAAAAATATTATGCCTAAAATAAAAAAAGCTCGCTAGATCGAAAACCTGAAAAGGCGGTCTAGGCAATAGAGAGCGTCCCGGTGGGCTGAAAACCTGAAAAGGCGGTCCAGGCAAAAATTAGGGACATCAAAAAAGGAAATAATCCCGGTGGGCTGAAAACTCGAAAGAGCGGTCCAGGCAAAAGTTAGGGATATATAAATAAAGGCAAAAACTGCAGCACATAGACCCGCAAGAGAAATCTAGACGGAACAGAATGATCCAATTGTCATCTTCGGAGCAAGGGATCGCGAGTCCAAAGTCAAAGGGGAAAGTAGCATGTGTTGTATTTCAGTGAATCTCAAATAAATTTTGTTGCCATTTTATCTTTTGTAGTGACTTCCTCTTATAGGAGTTGCATCCTCAATGTACTGTCTACCCATTTAAGGGTCCAAATTCATCAATAAAATTTTTGTTTGCCTTTCACTTTTCATTCTCTCATTAGATCACAGAATGCTAATTTGTTTTTGATAAGTAATGCATTGTAAGCACTAAAAATGATAAAAAAGAAGTTTTTCAAAGCATATTTTACTTCGAATTACAAAATGTTGAAAGAGTAGCTATGGTTCAAAGGTTACATAAGGTGCTCGAAACCAGATATTTCTCATCAGCATCGCAATTCGAGCTGTGCGCAATAAAGGATTCAGGCCATGTCTAAATGATATCTCAAGAATAGGCATTCCGTTTCTTTGGTAAAGGACTAGAGTTCGAGGGGGCTATCAGACACTGCCATGAACAAATTTTGTCTCCCCAGCATTTCATTTCATGCATCCATAAGCATATCATGCACTACGCATGCATTGAATAGGAACAAAAAGTCAGTTTCCAATTGACAAAGCCAAATCAAGCTCAGTCACCCCCAATTTTGCATCACGCATCATTCACGATTAACATCATCATGCACAAAACCATGTGCAACTTAACCAGAAATAAATCCAAAGCTTCCTCAGCATGGAATGCTAGGCGGGTACTTCATATCCCCAGCAAATCAGATTAGCCCAGCCACCGGCTGATAGCAACCACTCACACTTATTCTTAGGATCAAAGCACCCTGAGGGGAGATGGTCTAATCATGTTAGCACCCTGCGGGGCAATAACCAGTTATTCTTAGGATCAAAACACCCTAAGGGGGAGAAGGTCTAATTATGTTAGCACCCTGCGGGGCAACAACCATTTATCTTTAGGATCTAAGCACCCTGAGGGGAGATGACCTAACGACGGAAACACTCTGCGGAGTGACGATTTCCTTTAAACACCCTGAGGGGTGATGACTATCCTTTAACGGAAACACTCTGCGGAGTGACGATTTCCTTTTAGTTTGAGTACCCTGAGGGGCGACGACTATCCTTTAGCGGAAACACTCTGCGGAGTGACAGTTTCCTTTAAATGTAGCACCTTGTGAGGTGACGACTACCTTGTAACTTAAGAACCCTGCGGGGCAGCGATTATCCTTTTTCGAAGTACCCCGCGGGGCGATGACTTCTTAGTTCAATTACCTACGGGGAAATAGTTATTTTTCAAGTTAAACTAGGCACCCTGCGGGACAATGCCTATTTTGGTTTAAACACCCTTCGGGGCGGGGATATCCTTAAGGTCTAAACATCGCCAAGGCGATAATCGATCTTTCACGGGCAAAATTACGGGTATTTTATATTTAACTATCTTTCAAAGGCATTTAAAGATACTTAAATAGGGGCAGCTGTCATACCCCAAATTTTACCCTCCACTTTTGATACATATATTTCTTAATTCACTCTAATATCAGAAAAAGTAGTGCAGTCGAGTTGGTATGAGAGGGTGCGCGCATAAGCAGTAGTGAGTCCAGGGTCAAGGGTTCAAGTCCCCTTGGAGACTTTTTTTTGGTTTTATTTTTTTCTTTTTTATATATTCTGTTTTTTTTATTTTTTGTCCAATATTGTGATTAAAAATAAAGCAAAAATAGAAATATATTCTTTAGAGCAGAATTGAGCACGCGCAGAGAAAAGAAAAAGCCCATCAAACATTATTTTTGAACAAAATCTTTGGCCTTGGCATTCAAGTAAACAAATTTACACTGTAAGTTTAATTTCACAGCAAATCATTCATAAAAACACAGAAAATCTCTCAAACTAATTTCAATAACAAATCTGTTTCAGATTCTTTACAAATTTAACAACCCTAAATCAACACTATAAATAGAGTGCCAATTTCACACTAATTTTTACACAGAAAAAATTCAGACACAATTACAGAGCAAAAACCAGAGAAAAAATATACTGCCTGAGAGCTAAAAAACTCACGCAGCACCCCTAAACCCCTAAATTAATTTTTCTACAATCTGTAGAAAAATTAATACTCGTATAAGCCTTCTTCAGTCACAGTAGCAGAACCTCGCAGAAGCAAAAATGGAGTAGTCAGGAGCGAATCGAACCGGAAAAAATAGCGAAAAGCAGAACAGAAACAGAAAAGGGTACGGTACTTACGCAGCGTGGAATTCACGGCACACCAGGTAGGTTATTCGACCTCTGTACTCATGTAGAACATGTTTTGCTTCCTGTTATAACACTGCCGTAGCTTTGTTCAGTGGTTGTTATCATGTTTTGCTGCTAGTTTGTGACAAATATACCTGTACATAGTAATAAAGAATAACAGAACATAAAAAAAACTCAAAAAGAAACAGATCGGAACTTTAAAAATTAAATTTTCGGATTCTGACTTTTGGGTTGATTTGGAGTGTTCGGAAATTAGATTTAGGGCTTAAAACAAGTAAGAACGGAATTAAACCGAAAAAGAAAGGAGTATAAAAGAAAAGTCCGAATTAAAAAATATTAGGGTTCGGATTTGGGGATTTTTGGCGCTCTGAAATTTAATCGGTGTTTAGAATCGGTTTAATTGGTGTTTAAAACGCTTAAAAACGAAGTTTTGTTTAATTTTGGGGTCGGGAATAATTTCTGAAAAAATCTGGAAAAAATGGATGAAGGTATGAGTTTTCCAGTTGAAGCTCAACCGGAAACTCATCGGAAACTGGAAAATGCGGCGGCGGGGACGGTGGCGCATGGTTGTGCTGCCGCCGGAAACTGGGAAATAGGGGCGGTCCGGTTGACATTCAACCGGAGCTTTTCATAATTGAAGAACATGAAGAACAAGAGAGAGAGAGTAGAGAGAGGGCGGAGGAGAGTGAGAAAGTAGAGAGAGAAAATTTTTAGAAAATGAATGGAATAGATCAGATTTGGATTTATATAGCCCCTTCCTAATCCAGCGCGCGCGCGCACACGATAGCTACCGTGCTCCCTCGCTCTATCACAGATCAAACAGTCTCCTCTCTTTGGGCGCGCGTTGGGCTTAGGCCCAGTTTCTTTGATTTTTCCCCAATCAGACCACTACTTGCACCCCTGTCTTTACTGTTTGTACCTTTTGTAAATTTTTTTTTTATGTATATAATTTATTTAATTCAGGTAATTTATTTTAAAATAAATAAAATATTTTTTAAGATATTGTGGATTAAAAAAGGAGAGGACGGATGCACTTCCATTTTTCTCTCGAATTATTGGTGGCTTTATGTACATTTAGTTTACCAATAATTTGTCTTCCACCTAAACCCATAAAAAGACACTAAAAAACACCAACCAATCAAATCTAATTTTTCGCCTTCGGGTCAAGTCTTAAAAAACACCTTAAAAGGTAAAAGAAAATCTTTTCATAAAAAACACAAACCAACACCATACCCAGAACTACGTAGCTTTGATTTCCTCATCGCACCGGAGGATACGTAGGAGCAAGAGTCATCTTGTCAAGCATAATAATAAAAAACCTAAATTTCCCCCTTTCTTGTAAATATGTCTTGTAAATAAAAATTCTAATAAAATATAATAAAAACATGTAAATAAAACTCTAAAAATTCTTAATACCCTAGAACTAATTAGGAGGTTCCCGTTGAGTACAACGGATGTGAGGGGTGCTAATACCTTCCCCTTGCATAATCAACTCCCGAACTTGGAAATGGTTGTGATGGCCATCCTTCCATTGTTTTTTAGGTTTTATCGATATTTTCCTAATAAAATAAAATTCGGTGGCGACTCTATGTCATACCGAGTGTCCTAAACGCTCGGGCGATTTTCGCGGCGCGACAGCTAGTTTGATTGGTAAGCTATGTTATCTCATGATTTTTATGGTCGACACACCAGTAAAGTGGTAACGATCAATTTTGGAGTTCAGGTATCCTGAGGGGAGAAGACTTCGTTTTTCTTTTATGATCAATACACTCATAGGGCGAGTAATGATCATTTCATTCTCTGGTATTCAGTTACTAGTTATTCCAGGTATGTTTCCACCTTCATCATCCATATGCATTCATTATCATTACATCACATTCACACCACAAAATTAGGGCATTTGTATTTAATTATCTTTTACTTCGAACGCATAAAGGCGCAAGTCATTTACGCATTCGAGTATAAGACAATTAAATAGGGGCAGCTGTAATACCCTAATTTTCCACTTTTGAAAATAAATATTTTATTTTAAAAATTATTTCTTTTTCTTCTTAAGAAATACCCAAAAAATAGATTTTTGATAATTTTGTTTTACAATTTATTCTTTTTCCTTTATTTCTTTTAATTTGTCGCAATTTATCTTTTTATACGAAGAATAACAGAAATAATCAAAAATAGTTTTTATCTCTTTATTTAAGTTTATATTTCATTTTTATATTTTTCTACATTTTTATTCATTTTTTTTCTTATTGATTTTGACATTTTTTTATCATTTTATAAAAATTCTTTGCTTTTGACTAACCACATTGCGACACCTCATCATCTCCACCTCTTAATCATTTTATTACACAAATACCACTCACCTAATCTACCTCTATAAATACACACCTCACATCACTCAATCATTAACAATCATTCTCTACACAATTCCCCAAAAAATCAGAAAATCCTTCCTCCTTCCTCCACCAACACTTTTCCGGCGACCACCGCAGGAAAACCACCTCCGGTCGTCGAAAAACCACCACCCATTTTTCAAAACTCATCCAAATCAAAATCCGAAAACACCATTAGCTTCCTAATCATCTTCTCATCAATAATCCATCATTAATTTCACCAAAAACGCCGCCAAACACGCCGGAAACCGCCGGTTCCGAGCCACCCCTCGCCGGAAAATTCAACTACTCTAAAACCACTCAAAATCAACAATCAAATACTCATTTCTTATAGTTTGGACCCTCCTGAACTCAAATCCAAGCTCTGATTGATCAAAAAACTAACGGAAAGCAACAGATCGGAGCTCCAAAGTCACGGCCGATACCAAGTGTTCAAATACGACCATTTCGTTCATCATCGAAGGTAAATAAAGGTATATTCATGCTTCTGGAACGCTTTAGAACCTATTCCAACCTTTAATTTCATCAAAATCTCTCCGGAAAAGTGGTGTTGAATTTTTTGGTTCGTTTCTGTTCAGTGAAGCTTTATTCGTTGAAATTAATACTAAATTCATGATCCTTGCGAAATTCCGATCAATTTGATATATTCACTTGACTTTTTTGGTGGCTCGAAGGGCCACCGGCGAAGCTCCGTCGCCGGCACCCTCTCCCCGCCGTTCTGTTTCTGTTTCGTGATGAAGATGATGATGACGTGGCAGCGCGTGAGTGGCTGGAGCCAGTTGCTCACGCGCGCCCCCCATTCTGCTTAGCGCGCCCCCCAGCTGGGTGCTGGGTCGGACCGGGTCGACCTAGTTCGCCCGGATCCGGCCCGTTCGTTTTTTGGTGATTTGGGCCTGACTTGGTTTTGGGCCCAGTTTGCTTTTTTTTATTTTATTTTCTTTTATTCTGACTTACTATCTGCACCCTCTTTTTGCTGTCTTGAAAAACTTTTGTTTAAAAGTAATTAGAATAACGATGAAATGAGCACTTGACGGATGACTTGCGGTTTAATTTATCGTTATTCCGGTTATTTTTAAAAAGGTGAAAATTGTTAGTAAAAAATTAAATAATGATAAAATAAGCCCTTGACGGATGACTTGCGGTTTAATTTATCATTATTCCGGACTTTTAAAAAGTGAATAAAACACGTTAGTTAAAAAAGAATAAGAAGGAGCCTGACGGATGACTCGCTTCCGTCTTATTTTATTTTAATTAACTGTGTTCATTTATTTGTTTGACTGATATTTGTTGAATTATATTTGTTTCGATAATTTAATTATAACTGTTCAACATCATCATTATCTGTCATTCATGTGCATTCATCTGCATCTCTATCATCTTCTACATCTTTCTTTTTGTTTTGTTTATCTGAACTGGAATCTGTGGTAATCTCTTTTGCTAGAAGTAGAATAAGAATAAGCTAGTCCTTGACGGATGACTTGTGGCTTTGAGCTTATTTTTATTCTAAAACCTAAAATATTTATTAATTAAAAATGGGATAGAAGGAGCCTGACGGATGACTCGTTTCCGGCTATTCTCACTTTTTAATTAATTCGATAATAAACTGAATGAAACGGCGGAGCTTGACGGATGACTTGTCTTTGCTAGGATAACCTCGTCCTTGACGGATGACTTGTGGCAATGAGGTTATCCACATTCACTAAACAATATCTTAAAATCTTAAAAGACATTCAACCCACACAACTGCTTTTCCTGCCCTTGTGCAGTCAACTGATTTTCAACTTTCAAACTCTTTTTATCATCTGTTTTCTTAAATGGATGGTGCTTTATCCATTCCCCTGCTACAGACAAACGCTTAAGCCTCCGAAGCGAGCATACAAGCATACTGTTGTATCAGTGGAATGCGACCTAAGCATCGTTCACTAAAAACAATCAACAAACAAAACCTTTTTCAGGAAGAACTACATGAGCTTTGACTTCCTCATTGTACTTGGGGGATACGTAGGAGCGAGAGCCTCTCTCGTCAAGCCAAATAATAAAAAACTCTTTTTTTCCCTTTTCTGTTCAATATGCGGTAATTTAATTCTTTTTAGGCCGTTATCTCTGTTTATGCAAACCAAAATTCCTCAAATGGTTCCCGTTGGATACAACAGATATGAGGGGGTGTTAACGTCTTCCCCTCATGTAACCAACTCCTGAACCCGATCTTTAAGGTTTTATCATTATTTTCCTTTCCCCTCATGGGATAAATAAAATATGGTGGCGGCTTCATTGTTTACATTTGTGCATTGCATTTCATCATTGCATATCTGTATATTTTTTGCGCCGGGTACTACAATCACCGCTACAAACGTCATCAAGTTCTTCAAGAGAAATATCTTGGGAAGATTTGGAGTCCCGCATTCTGTCGTTACTGATAACGGAACGCAGTTCACCGATAAGAAAATGAAGAAGCTTACGGAGGATTTCAAAATTACCCAACACTTTTCATCGGTAGAACACCCTCAAACTAACGGTCAGGCCGAAGCAGCTAACCGGGTAGTCTTGAGGGGATTGAAGCGGAGGCTTGATGACGCAAAGGGGAATTGGGCTGAAGAGTTATGCCATGTCTTATGGGCCTACAGAACTACACCCCATTCCACAACGGGAGAAACACCATTCAGGCTTACATACGGCACTGAGGCCGTCATACCAGTGGAAATTGGTGAGTTAAGTTGGAGAACAGCTTATCCTCTAAACGAGGAAGATAATTCAGTGGCAATCCAACAAGAGTTGGATTTTCTTGATGAGAAAAGATCCTATGCTGCACTCACAGAAGCTGCCGTTAAGAAAATAACGGCCTCAAAGTACAACAAGAGTGTTCGCTCACGGGATTTTTATCCCGGAGATTTGGTGCTCCGCCGTGCAGACGTTGGCGGAAAGAACGCTTCCGATGGAAAGCTGGCAGCAAATTGGGAGGGACCTTACAAAGTCACAGCTTCTACAGGCCAAGGAGCCTACAAGCTCGAAACCCTAAAAGGGGAAGCAATCCCAAGGACTTGGAATGTAGCAAAACTGAAGAAGTATTTTAGTTGATATTAAAATTATCTGTTTCTGCTTACCGTTATAACGGAAGCCCTTGTACCCGTCATGGAACGGAAGCTATTATGTAACAATTTGAAAAGATTCAATGAAGTGATGAATATTCAGAAATTTATTCTCGTTTATATATTTCAGCAAACATGAAAACGTCTTAAAATAGATGTTAACGTTAACATTATGAAAAAACTCAATCAAAGTGCAAGACACTTAAATAAATACACGTTAAGAAACGTAAAAGCCCTTCCAGAAAGGCAAAAGACCTTCTCCCAACGGAGGCAATTTAGTGAATGGCTTTTCCGGCTAGCCACCCGAAAGTAGCGCGTGTTCACAGGGGAAAAAAGGAAATCTTGGCTAGATTATCTTATAACTCCGGTAAGACCTTAGAGCTATAAGGCTAAAAGAGTCAAGCCCTATAAAATTCAGGCATTTATACAAGTTTTACCGTAAAAAAAGAATATAATTCTAGACGGAATACTCACAGTTCTTAATAACAAAGTGTTTCCATGACGGAATCTTTTCTAAACGGATTCACTTATAAACGTATTTTCCTACGATGGAAATATCTTTAAAACGAAACCACCTCACGACAGTCAAATGTTCCTATAACGGAATCTATTCTGAATAAATTTGTTAATATATAAATACTCCTAAGAGGGAACAATTCTCAAACACATACATGATACAATTACATCCCCATAACGGAATTTCTCCTTCACGTTCCCATAACGGAATTTATCCTTTACGGAATGTCTACGAAATAAATAAGGAGAAGCAAGTAAACACTTTCACATTATGAATCCCTAAGATGGAATCATAGAAATGTAAAGCCCTTTAAGAAAAGGACACATGTACGTTCAAAACGGAAACCTCTTATCTGTTAGAATAAATGTGTACCTGTTAAGCCATTCTAGAATGAAATTAAACATAACACATGGAAGGCATATAGTTGCACTTTGGATTAACGGGAAAATTGTACTTATATTACAAATCAAAAAATCCAAACTGGGAACACTCTCACCGGGAGGACAAAATATTCAAGAAGGAAATAAAATTACAACAAGATTAAACAAGTTTTTTCTCCACAACCTCAGCGGGATCCTTGACAGCAACATCTTTTTCTTCAACGGGAACGCTCTCAACGTTGACTGACTCTTGGTTGGCCGGAGCAGTTGAATCATCAAGCTTATCCTCACTTGCCTTCTCCACATTCTCACCAACAACCGGGGGAACTTGCTCTCCACCCACAATGGAAACAAGCTTACCGTCAACAACTTTGCTGAACGGGTCAATTGCATCCAAGTCAATTGAAGTCCCGGGAAGAAGCAAAACCACCTGGTCTAAAACATTGGGGATGATTGTGGAGAAAACAAGATCATTGGTTTCAGCAACCTGTTGATTCAACGCTTCTTCTTTCTCCGCCTCGAGTTTCTTCAGCTCTTCAGTCTTCTCTGCCGTCAACCTTTCAACCTCCGCCTTAAGATTCTCCAATTCAGCATCTTTGGCAACCAACTCAGCATCTTTGGTAGCCAGTTTCTCATCCTTGGAAGCAAGCTGTTTGGCCAAAACGGAGGGTTCCCCATACATTTCAACATCTTTTATACGTTCGTTTAGGGAACCCATCAAAGCATCATAAGCAACTTTGTTTTTGGCCACCTTTTCGCGTTCTGCGGCAAGCAATTCTTCACGTCTCTTCCTCACTCCGGCTATCTCCTCCTGGTGCTTCGTGTTGGCTGCAGCAAACTTCTTCTTTTCTTCAGCCAGTTCACCCTTCAGCTTCTTCACTTGGGCATCTTTCGAAGCAATGTCATCCTGAGCAGTCTCTAGCTCAATCTTAGCCGTCTTCAACTGGCTGTCCAGGAGGATCATCCTGTCTAGAGACTTCTGCAACTCACCCCGGAGCTCCTCAACCAATTCTTGGGATTTGTGATACTCTTTTATGGCTCGGTTCCCGGAGAAGACATCATACTCCTCACTAGCCATCATGTAAGCGTAAGCACTTACACGTTGGAGTTCGAAGGCCATCCGCGCTAATTCATCTTGACGTTTAGCAACAGACAAACTGCCGATGTATTGAAAGTATTCTTCAGAGACCATACTCCGGATAGTCCTGGGGTGAAGAACCAGCGAACCGCGAAGGACTAGAGGAAGTTTGAATGGAGGAGGAGGAGCACGGGTAACAGTTGATACTTCTCCGAGGACAGGAGGGGTCGTTTCGGAGTCATGACTGCTGCTGCTCTCGCGGGTTACCCTGCTCCGTTTAGGAGATTTCCCAGCAGCAGTAAGATCTCTCCCCCTTTTATTTTATTTTTGTCCCTAGTTCCGGCAGCAGGAGGAGGTTTGTTGATTGAAGAAGGGAGATGCCGGGAGGAAGGCTTGACGGAAGCCGTTTTAGCTTGAGGTTGGGGACCAGCACCCAACTAAGAAACAAGCTTGTCTTTAACAGCTTGAACAGGAATTGTTGACGGTATGATGGTTTCAGTCGCCACCGCCTTTCCCTTATCTTCTCCGTCAGGGTTTTGCGGTGTGGAGTCAGAAGCAAGTTCATTGGCAGGAGTGAGCGTTTGAATCTCAATCGGTTCACGCTGAGGAGAATCATTGGCAGGAGTGGGTTGAACCACGCCCTGAGTAGGTTGGTTTGGTTGAAGATTTTCCGGTTGAGGTCCGGCTCCACTAGAACTTTGACCTTGGTTTTTGGCGGCCTGTCTCATGTTCTTCATCTTGGCTATAAGATCAACCTTCATCTTTTCTGCAAAACAAGAAAAGAAAAAGTACTGGTAAGTACAAGTGTTACAAAATAAACCCGTCAAGAAAGTAGTTTCAAAATCCTCACCCAAGGCTTTATTACGAGCATTAACGGATTTGCAGACCATCAACCTCTTCGTATCTATAAAACCATATACTTTTCCGTCAGAAGTTTGGCCACAAAACCTCTGGATATTCATCTTCATCCGACGGTCAGCCTCACATAGCTCTCCATGCTTAAACAAATAATCTCGAGAGGCGAGCAAAAAATGCCTCTGATACCAATGTTTAGGAAATTTCGATCTACAAGGGGCAATGATTTCATTATTTACAACAATAGGGGCTCCCTCTTCAACAAGTGGTTGACGAGGGATCTCCCCGGGTTCACCAGTACCAGCATCTCCTTCATCATCAGACAATCCCGTGATGACGGAATAGTCGTCAAAATTTACTGGTCCAACAGGAGGGGCTTGACCGTCTACGGGTAAGTGGCAAAGGCTCCGGTGAGCATTTTCTGAAGCCGGAACCACAAAATAATATTCTCCCCGCTGCCACTTAAAAGAATCTTGGTATACTTCAAAGTATTTCGTCTCTGGCGGAAAGAAACAAAACCTTGTTGATCAGAAGTATCTTTACTGGTCCTATTCAAGGCGAACAGGTTCATAAACAAAGGAACGGTAGCGCTCCCACCAGCATAAGTACAAAAGAATTGGAAAGCTTTTATAAAACCCCATGATGACGGATGAATCTGTGAGGGAGCAAGACGAAGATGAGCCATCAACCCGGCTTCAAATTCCGTAAAAGGAAGCCGGACCTGGAAGGTGCTAACTAACGTTTCCGGCAAAGAAACCCCACACTCCGCGTAATTTGAACAGAGTCTTTTCTCTATTGGGGGAATTGTGACTTTCCAATCTTGGGAAGAACCCACTTTCTTGTATGCTCCGCCAAGAGATTTAGCCCGGGCATAATCACAAGGCACACCAAGAACACTTGATACCACCCATTGGTATTTACACGCATCAGCAGGCAACACGGAAGCTGTTTTAACGTCCTTCACCATCTTTTCAATGTCTTTTGTTTCCTTCGCTGCAAGTCTGGCAAGTTCAATACTAGTGTCAGCCATGACGTCATTTCCTTTAAAAAGAAGATGTTGCAAATTTACATTTGTATTTCAATACACAATCCCTCCTTAAAATACCGTTTATACTCCTGAATCCGGTCATTACTAAACCTGATAATAGCCATCTCACAGTCATGGTTATAGTAAGTACGGGTTAAGCCATCAGTCAGGATATACTCAGCATCATTGGGGTAAAATCTCTTCAAACATTCAACACTCATAGTAAAGGTATCAAGGTCGTCATAACGGGCTTGTTCATAAGTCATTTCCTCACCATCCTCCGGAACAACTACCGTTTCAGACCTTCTCCTATAAGTTGGTCCCTCAAAATATTCTTGATCAGAGAGTATCTCATCATCTCTCAAGAACAGTGACTCACTATCGCTCATGATACTCTCATCGCTATCAGTCAAAACTATCAATTCCCCTGTATTGGCCATAATGATACAAACAGAGAGAAAATAAATTGATAAAGATGGAGGGTCAGCGAAAGTACCTCACAAGTCAAAGAAGATTTTCTGGAGAAGTAGTGATTACTGATGACGAATCGGAATCAACGAAAATCCAGGAAGGAAGAAGAAAAAAATCGCCGAGAAAAGAGAAATAAGGATTCCAGAAGCTAGGATGCGAAAAGTGATAATGGAATAACCTTCGAGTATTTATAGATCACGAAAAAGCACGTTTAACGGCCTAAAATGGAGGGAATACGAAAAAATCGAAATCAACGGTCCAGATGGAACCTCGAACAAACGGATACTTGACTACCCTATGACAGCTAGTGACGTGCGCGGAGTAAATGCGCTGTAAAAGAGGACAAGCGTGCGCTTTTAATGCTACCACGACGTTTCAATAATCCACAGTTGTCCCGCATTTCTAGAGAAGATAAAACGATTCAGCCTCCCAACGGATACAATTTCACTTCAGAAACGGCAAGAATAAATCCGGCAACAAATTACTGCATCAAAGACAGAATAACACGTCATCACCATATCAAGAGGGAAACCGTACCCGGGGGCATATAAATAGGGTACGGGAATCCAAACGGTACGATTAGTTTCTTTTCCCAAAACTTTTTTCTTTACTTTATTACCATTATTGGACTAACCTTCGCAGGGATTCCTTGACGGAAATGTGCATAACCAAGCCAATGCTTAGACTTCATCTGCAGCCATTGACTTCGGGGGCAACTATTCTGGACTGGCCGGAGGCCCAATACAAGCATTAATCCAAGCCCACTAACATGTGGGGACCCATCACGCATCCCAAGGGCATTCCACCCTAAAGCTACAGTGCACACACTGTAGACGGATAGAGCAATGCCTTGGGATCTCCACCGTTGGATAAACCGTCACAAATTCCAATGGTCATGATTCCTACACGGAACCTTTCTTGTCGTTCAAGGCAAGACGCATATAAATAGGTGGTTTCACACCACCTCATGGTATGATTCTGAACCCTAATTCTCTCTTCTTGCACACTTACTGACTTGAACGTCGGAGTCCCTTTTTGTGCAGGAACCCCCCCCCCCCCTTTGTCAAGGAGCTGAGCCACCATTGCAACCACCTATCACCACCGTAGCATCAACACTTGGAGTTAAGACTTTGGACCGGATAGAACATTTTGTAATTGTAATTTTGTTTGAAGTTTGTTTCTTTTCCTTTAGATTTGCAATTTTTTCAATGAAAGTTTCAATTTTTTTTATTGGGTTAGTAAGTATATCAGATAAAAGTTATGTATGCTTGAAAATAATTTTCCCCCTTTTTTGTGCTATGTTCCTATTAGTTGATTGAAGCAGAATCTTTACTATGATAAGGGTTGTTATCTATGAAGCCTGGACATGGGACACAACGCAGTCACAGAACAGGGACACAGACACAAGACAATGTAAAAAAACATTGGAGTGAGAAACAATGAGGTCTTAGACACATACCTAGTCGAGTACAAGTGAGAAGTTGAAATCGTTTCAATTCAACTGAGAAAACAGATTCCTAATCGTTGTTGGTTGGATTTGGTTGTTAACGTTGGTTTTATAGTGGAGAAGTGGAAGGAATACAAAAGGTAAAAAGCCCAGTTTTAAAATTTTAGTTTATTTATTTTCTCTGTTTTTTTGAGTTAAGTAATTTTTTTTTCTTCTTATTTTGGCTAGAACTCTTAACAGCATAATGGTCAACCTAAAAGGAGAATGGAGACAATGTCTTAGATGTTGTTAAATTAATTAGGAAGGAGTTCAACGAAGTCTTCAAGAAGTTTGACAAAAGATCCAGACATAATGTTAGAGACAAGTTGTCTGACAAGTCCAAAGGTAGCAGTTCTCAAAGAAAATACTTTAGATGAAGACAAATCTAATAAGTATGTGAGGTGTCATTAATGTGCAGGATTTGGACACATCAAATTTGAATGTCATACGTATTTAAGAAAATAGAAGAAGAGCATAAGTGACTAAAGGTGTGAAAAACACAAGAAGGGGGGGTTGAATTGTGATTTGGTATTTAAAAAAACTTCTTCCAAGTTCTGAGAAATTGTCAGAATCATCAGCGGATAAATAAACACAATTAACACACGCGCAAAGATAAAAGATAGAGAGAGAGAGAGAGACGAGAAATTTTATATTGGTTCCTCTCACAAACCGAGAGTAGTCTAGTCCCCTTGCACTTCCAAGGGATTTCACTATAATCACCTAGATTATACAATGCTCAAACACACTAGTAAGAGACTTCCTAATTGCTCAAGCTCACTAGCAAGAGACTTCTTACACAAAACAAATAATAAAAAAGTGAAGAACACTTGATGTTAAAAACAAGAGTTCACTTAAAGTTACAACTCAAGACTCTAAGACTCTAACATAGAATTCCTAATGAAATAGAAAAACAGAGTGTCAGAAGCACAACAAAATAAGTTTCAAAAGCAGTGCTTGCAGTCTCAAAAACAGAGTATGTGTTGTAGCTTTGATTGTGAGTATGTTACCTTAATCTTAAAATTGCAGTTCTCTATTTATAGGTAGAAAGAAAATAGAGACGTTTGAAGATAATGACCGTTGCAGAGGTCATTGTCAAGGCAGCTGTGAAAGGATAAAGGTAACATGGGATATTTGCCATTTCTGGTAACGCTTATCCATTCATTCCTTTTGTATGAGAATATTCGCCCTTATGAGGTAAAATACGTCACTATCCTTGATGATAAGGATGTAGTACTATGATTTGACAATCAATCACAGCCTTTAATTCAAATGACATTTTGGCTTGTCATTCAGAACCTATGTACCCAACATAGCTTCTGAGTCTTCAGCTTCTGAAACTATCTAGTTTCTGATCAACTATGCTTCTGAGTTGTTCGCTTCTGAGTTGTAGTAGCTTCTTACTCATGTTGATTCTGATCTTCCACCTTAAACAAAGATATATAAAATACACAATAGTTTGTCTGATTCTGATTTCTAGTGCAATTATAATTTATGGTGTAAGGAAACAACCATACTCTTTAAAAGAAATCAAATGGATTAATGCATAACTGATTTTGAATGACATCTGGTCTAACTCAAGAATGAGGCTCTTATTGGGAAAAAAACCCTTGATGAATAGAAAGATGATCGTTACAATCATTTTCGAGTTCGAGAGTCAATTATACAAGAAAAAAATATTAACACCCTTTCATATCTGAACGGGAACTTTCTTGTTATTCTTGTTAACTTAGGGTGAAAGAGGTGTTAAGCATACAAGAGTGTTTGCAATTTTCTTTTTATTAGGAGGACTATTTATCAAAGAGAAAAAATTTAGTTTTTTTTATTAATATGTTTGAAAATTGGATTTTCCCACACCCGCACTTATACTCAGTTAAATCGACTTTTCCTTGTTAAAATCATGGCAGACGCGGCCGGGTTCGAGCGGGGGCCGGGGGCAGATGCTGTGTGGTATAAAGGTGATCGTATCCAAATCAATCTAAAAGTAAAACCGCAAACCGAACAAATCCAAATCGAAAATTGCAAAAACCATATTTAGTTAAAACCGCACATATCATTTTTCTCTTAAACCGCGTGTTTTGGTTAGGTTCGCGGTTTTTATTTCATAAAATTGAACCAAACCGAACCAAGTTGCAATACTTAACTTAACTTAACTTAACTTAACTCTATCAACTCGAAACAATCAACCTACTACACAATCCAAATTAACAAGCTCAATCAAAATGAGTCTATAAAATAGTAGGTTGTCAAAATATATCATTTTGCGCGATTAAAAACTATAATGTTGCTATTAAAAATAAACTCTGTTTATAAGATATTAAAAAAATATTAATTCATGTAAAAATAAATAATATTGTCATGTTTTTATATATCTTGATAAACCGCAGAAACCGATCGAATTCAAACCACATTGGTTTGGATGATTTTTTAAAAATCAACCGAATCAAATGAAACTGCATATATTTTTATATTATGGTTAAGTTAATTTTTATACTCAAAATCAAACCAAACCACACCGCGATCGTCGCTAGTGTGGTATTCTAACCACGACTAGACAAAAAACATTTGTCATACTCTTGAGTCTTGAAGTCTTGGAAATATGAGTTTACAAGTCCCATGATCATGAAAGTGATGAAACAAATTTTGAGGACAAATGAAAAATCACATAATAGGGGTTAAAATGCAATTAAACATTTCTTTCAATTTCAACTAATTGGGGACATATATTTACAGAGAAAATCAAATGTTGCGAATACTCAAAACCCTTAACACTAAACCCTCACTCACACTCCCATTTCTCTGCTCATCTCTCAAATGGCTATGTACACCATGCTCCGCCGCGCCACCGCCGCCGTTGCACCTCTGGCTGCTCGCCGTGCAGCAGTGTCTTCCTCTTCCAGAACTTTCCATAGTGCAATCTCTGTTAAGCTCCTTCTCCACAAAGGAACAACTCCTTCTAGAAGCTTCTCAAACGCTGTTGCAAAGGAGCCGGTGGCAGATGATAATATCGTTCAAGTCCTTCAAACTGAAATCGAGGGTCATGCTGAACAAGTACTTTCTTTTTTCTTCTTACTATCGAGTTATAACCCTTTTGTTTCCGTTTAGTGTTTTGGTTTTGTTTGAAGTTTGTTTCTTTTGCTTTAGATTTGCGTTTTTTCAATTAAAGTTTCAATTCTTTAGATATGATATCAACCATCATTTTGAGTTCATTGTCTCTTTTGTGTAATTTTTAAGGTTGAAATTCCTGAAAACTTTCCTTTTGAAATTGAGGACAGCACTGATGAAAAAACTATTCAACTAAAAAGACAATATGAGGATGAAACTATTCAAGTTCTCATCCGCAATTTAGGATGTCAACTAAGAAGAATGGAAGGACAATCCTGGGGTCTTATTGTGACTGTTTTCAAAGGAAATGGAGTGCGTCTCGAGTTTGATGTGTCCGCTGACAGTGATGAAGTTAGAATTCATAGCTTGTCAATAAAGAAGCCCGGCGAATCTGAAGACCAGCTGGTATATAAGGTTAAGGGACCTAAGTTCTGGTAAGCATTTAGTAATTTACATATATAAGCTGTTATCAAATTTTAGTTTTGTAATGGATCTGTTACAGTTTCTGAATGTTGTTGTTCCTTTTTACAGGGATTTGGATGAAAATATGCAGAAGGCTTTTCTCAAGTATCTCGAGATCCGGGGCATAACACCCGACACATTCAAATTGTTGCAGGAATACGCGATTAAGAAAGACAAAGAGGATGATTTAGTGTTGCTGCAAAATCTGAAGAGTGTCATTGAGAAATGAATTTAAAAAAGAAATGCGTTTTATACTATTGAGATTATGAAATATGAAATACTGCCCTTGATTTGAGGAAGCTAATAATTTTAGATAGAAGATCTGCATGCTTGTAAATTGTTTTCCCCTTTTTTGAACTTTGTTACTATTAGTTGATAGAAGCAGATATTAATTAATTACCACTGTTGTCGATTGAAGTAAATAGCATTAATAATTTGTTAAAATTTCGCAGTTCTGTAGTGTTTGTTATAGTGCCACTATTTGGTAACACTTTGTAGTAAATAGCGTATATTAGAGCAATAAGGATTTTTTCAAATTCTGCTATGCTATAGTGCTATACCATCACAATAGCTTCTATTTGACAACACTTTTTGTTACTGATTTCCATAAAAAGTATATTTGCATGGGTTATTTCAATAGAGTGGAACAGAAAGAGCTTAATTGTGTTACTGTTTGTTACTGATAAATATAGTTGATTTTTTGCGGTGTTGGTTTGATGTCTTCATTTAATATACTCTTTTGGAATAAGTATCATTTGCATATTTGTTTATAAGTGCTTTATCATTTACTTTTATTTAAAAATAAGTATGTATATAGTTCTGATTTTAGTTTTTGCTGTGTATCTGGCTCTTACTGGTTAGTTGTATATCTTGGATTCTTTGTTTCCATTTAGTGTTTTGTAATTGTAATTTTGTTTGAAGTTTGTTTCTTTTCCTTTTGATTTGCATTTTTTTCAATGAAAGTTTCAAAAAATTTATTGTTTGGTTACTGAGTATATTAGATGAAAGTTATGTATGCTTGAAAATTATTTTCCTCCTTTTTTCTGCTATGTTCCTATTAGTTGATTGAAGCAGAATCTTTACTATGATAAGGGTTGTTATCTATGAAGCCCGGACACGACACGGTCACAAAACGCGGGACAATGTAAAAAAACATAGGAGTGAGAAACAATGAGGTCTGAGACACATACTTTTGTAGTCGAGTACGAGTGAGAAGTTGAAATCGTTGCAAATAAACGGAGAAGTGGAAAGGTAAAAGGCCCAGTTTTAAAATTTTAATTTATTTATTTTCTCTGTTTTTTTTGAGTTGGGTAATTTGTTTTCTTCTTATTTTGGCTAGAACTGTTAACAGCATAATGGTTAATTTTTTGCGGTGTGTGTTTGTTGTCTTCATTTAATATTCATTTGGTTAATAAGCTAACTTAACTGTCATTAAAGATTATGATCGGTATCATAGTTTTTCTAAATTCTGTGGGTCTTCACAACTGTTATCGTTTGCAATATTTTCTTTTAAGTGCTTTATATAATTATATTCTACTAGTGTTTAAAAATAAGTATGTTTAATTGGCCTATTTTATAATTATATTCTACTGTGGGTCTAGTTTCAGCGTTGTAGTTTAAAATATGCTTTGATATCAGTTTGTATTAGTGTTCTTTGATTTGTCATTGTGAAGTGTATGTTGCATGTACGTTTGAATAGCTCTTGAATTGCTGCTTTCCAATGAATGAAAAGAAGTTTTCAACTTTTTTCACGTTTGAAAGTTGAAATGGTGTGAGAGTTTGAGGAAACATGATATTATTGTTCGTAGATTATCTTTGGTATAAGAAAATGCATGACAAGTATCATTAGCTTGAGTGTTATATGCTGATGAGTTTGAGGAAACACCATATTATTGTATGTAGATTATCTTTGGTATAAGAATATGCATGAAAAATCTTATTAACTATTTAGCTTCTAGTAGGCAAAAAAAGATAAAAACAAATTTCTCTCATGGACCTGTACCACATGCCTCCTTTGTCAGGGGTCAGAAATAATACTGAGATTATCATAGGATGTTTGTGTGTGTCTATCACCATTGCTTTTTATATCAACCATCATTTGAGTTCATTGTGTCTTTTTTCTAATTTTCCAGGTTGAAATTCCTGAAGAGTTTCCTGGAGAAAGAACTATTCAACTAAAAAAGACAATATGAGGATGAAACTATCACAATTCAAGTTGACATCCTTACTGTAGCATTCCTTTAGTTATGTTATGTCTGTTCTTAGAAATGGAATGTGTCTGAAGTTTTGTGTGACTTCTTTCCTTGATGAGGTTGCAATTGATAGCTTGTCAAAAAAGATTTGCGGCGGATCTGAATTCCAGCTCGTATATGAGAAACCTCAGTTCGTGTAAGCATTTAGTAATCATTACAAGAAATCTAATTGGGACTTGGACTACTGCAATACTTGTAGTAGCTAAGATTACTCTGCTATTCAACTCTATACTCCAATTTATTCATAATTTTTAGACTGTAAGACTGTAAAAATAAAATGAGACATCAGTGTTTAGTGTCAAGACTTCAATTTATTCATAATTTTAATTTTTTCCATCTCATCTTGTTTAAATTGAACCGGTTTCTCTAAGGAACTGTATGTACTGTGTGAAGCAGAAACTTAAATATAATACTTGATGTTATTTCCTCGATAACAGCAAGGTTTCATTTCATTATTCTTTCATGATGTTTTTGTTTCAATAGTCATATATAAATGTCTTGTATTCTAATAAATGTAGATGTAGATTTTAAGCGGAACAAACTGATTCTGTCTGCCATAATAAGATCTGTCTTAGTGTTGTCAAATAGTGGCCACATAAGATCGCGGTTGCAGTTTGTTGTTGCTGTGGCCAATTTGTCAAGGATGGCGATTTAAAATAGTGGATTTTTGGCCTTCTGCCAATTTGTCAGCCATACAAAATCAATAATATTGGTCTCTTTTAAGGAGTTGGGTAAAGTGAAGGATGCTTGTTTCAAATTACTGTACTTTCAAATCCTGCAAGCAGTGTCTGATATTGTTTCAGCCATCTCATGTGTGTGAAGCTGCTACCGGTTTGATATTAACATTTCTTATACCTTTTGATAGGCAATCCCTCCTATCACACGGATGGCACTCACACGTGATACTTGGGTAACCGTATCATGCAGAAAATTGAGAGATTGGTGGCATTGGGTAATAAGATACTTTTACTTGTGCACTTATATTTAATATGAAGGTATATTTTATTTAAAAATTTCTAGAGCTTATTAAAGGATGGAATTTAAATGCAGGTTACTGAGGGGGATATTCCAATTGTTGCTTCACATGGGTAAATATTATTGCCATATTTAAAACCCTATAGTGTTAATCTATATAGTTGCCAAGTCTCAAGTTATGCTTAACGTGGCAGGACAGAGGTTGAATTATATAAATCACTTGATCCAATTGTCCGTGTTGTCATCTTAAAAGCATTAAGTGACATTCGTGTTGAGGTACTATTAAATATTAATGTTGATTTATCTATATATAACATCTTTTTATCTTAAATGGGTGAAATTTGGTATGGAAGGATGACATTCCTTTCCCTTATGTGAACTTGAATATTTTTGGATGATTATGCATGGTCCATTTATGCCCTGAATTAACAGCTATTATTTCTGTGCATGACATTATCACTTTTTTCCTCTGTTTTTGTTCTGTTACAGCAACTCTGTCTTGGCTTATTTTTCATGCCTCTTATCTTTTACATAAACCAGTTCTTTATACTTGTGTAGTTATTTATTACAATACACATGTCTTTGTGGCCATGTAGTATTTTCTTTTTCAAGGGCCAATGACTTAACTGTTTGATTATCACAATTCCCCCTTATCAAAGGAAACATGGCCTGACATGGTCTTACTCTGGTTATCCCTTTTTTATTGTACCATTGATGTAAGGATCAAATTTGAGCAATATATTGCTGCAGAAGAAGATATCCGAAATTATATCGACAACTCAATCAAACATGGTGCTCAACTTTCAACATTTCGTAAAGAGCGTATTGGAGGTGATTCAAATTGTTTGATTTTGTTTTACTGATTTTTGCTCAATATAAGTGCTCAACCATAGGTTAGAAGATTTATAATATATTAGGACATCGCTGTTTTGCTCAAGATAAGTGTTCAACCATAAGTTCTGTAGTTCTGCACTTATCTTCTGTTTTATTCACCAACACAGAAATGTTCCTCATATCATAAAACATATCACAGAACTTGATTAACACAATGATGAAGTGCATTAAAGCTATCATTAGTACTGTGATTTTTGTTATGTTCATTATTCTTTCTATGAATAAAAAGTGCTATGAAAAGTTGGATTCTCTGTATTCTATATTCTATCCAGATCCTTGTGGTTGGACTACAATTTTGAAGAATAACACTCTATTTGCAGGAAGAGTTACAAGAAATTCTCTTTTTTTTAATCAAATTTTTTTAAAAATTATTTCATGTTCAAAGTCACATGATTTTAAAATGATTTTAATTTAAAGTATATTTTTATGTATGATATATATATATATATATATATATCAAAATAGTATTAATATTTTCATGTTCAAAATAGTATTGTGGCGGTTACAAACTGCCACTACTTTTGCTTCACCACTTAATATAGCGGCATTATATAAACCGCCAGTATCACATAAAAAACTGTCGCAACCCACCTGTTTTCTTGTAGTGAATATATATGTTGTTAACAAATTTTATTTTATCATATAATACATATGTACAGTTTATGAATGTTCTTGTTCTATTTTATAGTGCTTTCAATGGATATCTGCAGCAGACTTTTATCGAATATCTTGAGATCCGGGGTATAACACCCGGCACAACCAACTCTTTGCTGGAATACATGTTTAACAAAAGACAACAATGAATACTTAGAATGATTACACAATCTGAAAAGCTTAGTTGAGAAATGAATTTAAAAAAGAAATGCTTTATATATTATTGAAATATTGAGATTATGAAATATTGATGATGCCCTTATTTTTGGTGTAAAAGCATGATCTGTGTTGTATCAGGAAGAAAGCTAATAATTTTAGAAAAACTTGGATTGTTTTAGCAGAAGTGCTATATAGTGCGAACTACTTGTAAGCCAATTCAATGCTTCACTTGTTTTTTTTTTGACAGAAATTCAATGCTTCACTTGTAGAATTTTGCACATACACCTACTTTTTTATTCTCATCTTTGGTTTTCATCACTTGTTTGGTAAAAAATATTTAACATGATATAATACTATAATTAGTTGGAATTATGACTTACTATTAATTTGCGTTTAAACATGTGAATTAGACATACTTTAGAAAGGAACACTCTAGAACCGGTGATGTACTTCTACAATTTTAGTTAGACTTTTCTTTCACAATGTCAAAATTTGAGCTTATGCCTTGTAATTTATAAGTTCATTATGAAAAAAAGACTTGATTGATAAATATTTTTTCTTTTCCAGCATATATATAGCTTATTTTTACTACTCCCTCTGTTCCAAAATAATTGATCTAGTTGTTAACTTCACACACTTTAAGAAAAATATGTAAATGAAAAAGAGAGTATGACCTTTACTAAAATACTCCTCGTTTTTATTGGGAGCAAACTTTGAAATTCTAAAAAAGTATATTTTTTTTAGTTATTTAGTTGTCTTCCCTAATCACTGCATTATAGAAGTAATAAGGGGTAAAATTGAAAAACAAAGTTATAAATATTAAAGATCAATTATTTCGGGACAATCAATTTTGACAAATAGATCAGTTATTTTGGGATGGAGGGAGGAGCTTTTATCTTACTGTTTTTCTTTCAATTTTTACTAGCTTTTAGCTTATTGTTTTTCTTTCAATTTTTTTTCCACATGCTAATGGTTTTTTATAAACCTATTTAACTAAAAATGTCAGATTATAAGCCATAATAAAAATAGTTTAAGCCTACTAGACTAGCCTATTTAAATAAATATTAATAATATTTTTATTATTTTTATCATTTAATATTAGATATTGAAATCATGATATGTGTTGTATCATGAGGAAGCTAATAGTTTCGGAAAACCTTTGAATCATTTGCCTTGTTTTAGACTTATATTTATAGTTTTACTTCTGCCCTTCAATTAATACAATAGTCTCTGGGAATCTTCTACAGTATACAAGTCGTCAATAACACTATAATGAATATAAATTTTATAAAATTTTCGTTGTGAGTCTGTAACACACATGGTCATATAGTATAAGTTATATCTAATGGCCATATTTAAGGTGAAAGACTTGTTCAAATCTTCTATGGTGTACATGTGGTCAATATAATGCTATAACAAATACAAATTTTATAAAATTTATCATTTGATTGAAAGTTTATATCATATAATCATCTTTACAAATTTTACATGATATTGAAAATTATTTGATATGTTATTGAACTCAAGTTTGAGGCTCTTATTAGGAAAAAAAACCTTCATGAATGAAAAGATGGTCATTGCAACTATTTTCGGGTTTGAGAGTCGATTATACAATGTAAAGGTATTAGCACCTTCATGAATGTTTGCAGTATTCTTTTTATTAGGACTATTTACAATGTGCTTGAAAAATAAGTTTTCCCCAAATCCGCATTCTCACTCAGTTAAATCGACTTTTTTCCGATAAAATCATGACATGCGCAGTCGGGTTCGAGAGGGGGGACATATGTTGTTGTGGAATACTGGAATATATTTCATTTACTAGAGTAGACAAATTTTTTTTATCATACTCATGAAGTCTTGGAATATATGAGTTTAAAAGTTGAAACAAATTTTGAGAATCAAAATCACATAATTGGGGTCAAAATGCAATTTATCACATGTTTTTTTAAGTGGGAGGAGAGTAAACCGCCATTTTGGTCCCTGAAAGTGTCACTCATTGTCACAAATGTCTAGATACAAACAAAACAAGATCTATTAAATATCATATGGGAAGAAGAAAGATAGAGAGAGGAAGAAGGAAGATATTTTAACTCCAAATGTCTAGATTTTAAATTTGGGGGGAAATTGTAATGTTTGGCAATGTCCAAATGAGTTTCTTTGTTTCAAATCTCCTCTTCTTTGCTTATTCTTGTTCTTGTTTCTTTGTCAATGTCCATTTTGTTCCTTTTCCGTTGAACCAAACAAAGTATCAAAGATTAATGTTATCAAATGAGTATGAATAGTTATCAATTTGTTTCCCAGTTTTTTTGGGGAATTTGTTTCCAAATTTGATTAATGTTGGGGTTGTTGTGTTCTTTTAAATGTTTTTTTGTTGAGTGTGAGTGATTGTCCCTTAAATTCGTAGAAAGGGCTTCTAGTTTTGACATGAATTTGTTTTCCAGATTTTTAGATTTGGATAATTGTTGGGTTTGTTGGGTTTTTTAGATTTTTTTTTTGTTTTTTTAAATTAAAGTTAATTAAAATAAAAACTAAAAAACCCAAGAGATCAATAAAAAATCCCAGTCATTATGCAACATCAACATAATTATATGCCACATCATCATAAATTAACATTAATTTAACAATTTGGACTAAATTGACTAACAAAGTTAACATTCAAGGAGTTTTTAATAATTTTCATTGATTCAAGGACTTATTTGATAGCGGGTGACACTTTCGGGGACTAAAATGAGTGTTTACTTGTGGGAGGAGTAAATGATTGCTGCTTAGGTGTACAAGTAGTGCACGTTGTGTAAAGTGCAAAATATCTACTTTTTCCGTCCCAATTTAAGTGTCTTAGTTGATCACTTCACACATTTTAAGAAAAGTGTGTAAATGAAAGAGAGAGAATAAGATTTTTACAAAAACACTCACATTTTTTATTGGTAGTAGACATTGAAATACTAAAAAGTAAATTCTTTAGTTACTTTATTGTCTTGTTTAATCATTATACTATAAAGTGATAAGGGTAAAATAGAAAAAAACAATGTTATAAATAGTATGTGACAATTATTTTGGGACAAACAATTTTGGCAAATATGATACTTATTTTGGGACGGAGGGAATACTTTTATTAATGTAAAATTTATTCCTGATTTAAAAGTTTATGTCATATATATTATTAATGTAAAATTTTAGAAAATTTGAAAATTATTTGATATGTTATTAAGACTCATCAAGATTAATAGTATTCAATAAAAACTCATAAGCTGTTAATTTTGATGGATATAAATAACATATTAAACATTTTAAAATTTTTAAAATTTTGTAGATGAATAATCTATATAATATAAATTTTTAAATGATAAAATAATAAAATAATATTTGCAATATAAATATTATCTTTTTTAAATAACTTTAATTAGTAACCTAAGAACACTAGTTAAGGAGAACTTTATTATTATTATTATTATTATTATTATTATAGAGAGAACCAAGTGTTGCTAAACCCTCACACCCATTTCTCTCTTTTCAGCTCTCAAATGGCGATGTACACCGTGCTCCGTCGCGCCACCGCCGCCGTTGTACCTCTTGCAGCTCGCCGTGCAGCAGTGTCTTCATCTTCCAGAGCCTTCCATAGCGTAATCTCTGTTAAGCTCCTTGTCCACAAAGAAACGACTCCTTCTCGTAGCTTCTCTAACGCTGTTGCAAAGAAGCCAGTGGCAGATGATAATCTTATTCAAGTTCTTCAGACTAAAATCGATTGTGCCCTCGAAGTTCATGCTGAGCAAGTAATGTTTTTTTACTATTGAGTTCTAACCCTTTTGTTTCCATTTAATGTTTAGTTGATTGTAGTTCATGCTGCAGTGTAATATTAGATAAAAGTTTTGTATGCTTGTAAATTGTTTTCCCCTTTTTGAGCTTTGTTACTATTATTTGAAGCTGAATCATTACTGTCATAAGGGTTGTTAATATTACCAGTGTTGTTGACTGTGGTATATAGCATTCACAATTTGTTAAAGCTTCGCGGTGTTGCCGTGTTATAGTGTCGCTATTCGGTAACACTTTGTAATAGTAAATAGCGTATATCGGAGCAATAAGGATTTTGTTTTTAAATTCTGCTATGCTATAGTACCGCAATAGCCTCTATTTGACAACACTACTTTTAACTGATTTCCATAAAAAAAGAATGGCATGGGTTATTTGAAGGAGGAATAATGTCCCTTTGAATGTAGGTAGAAGTTTGCATGTAGTTGATGTGAATAGAGTGGAACAGTTAAAGAGCTCAATTGTGTTGTGTATGCGGGTGATTGTTTTTCTTCTTTTTGCCTAAATATTACAATTGGTATCATTGATTTGCATATTATCTTGTAAGTGCTTTATATTTGACTGGTGTTTAAAAATAAGTATGTTTAATTGGCCTATTTTATAATTCTGATTTTATCTTTTCCGTTGTATCTGGCACTTACTGGTTTGATTTATAATTCTTTGTTTGCATTGTTTCAATTGTTTGTGTGTAGTATTTGATGAAATGATGAAATTTTACACAAGCTGCCAAAACATGCTATAACTTGGTTTGATTGAGAAACCTTTTTTATCCCTTAGATGTAAATTGATCATTCAAATATTCCTTTATTGTTCACTCGACAACATGTGAAATTTAGTTTCAAGATTGTGGTCTAGTTTCAGCGTTGTAGTTTAAGATATGCTTTGAAATCAGTTTGTATTAGTGTTCTTTGATTTGTCATTGGGAAGTGTATGTTGCATGTAGGTTTGAATAGCTCTTGAATTGCTGCTTTCTGATGAATGATAAGAAGTTTCAATGAGAGTTTGAGGAGACATCATATTATTAACTATTTTGTCCAGGGGTCAGAAATAACACTGAGATTATCATAGGATGTTTGTGTCCAGCACCATTGCTTTTGATATCAACCATCATTTTGAGTTCATTGTCGTTTTTTTGTATTTCCAGGTTGAAATTCCTGAAGAGTTTCCTTTTAAAATTGAGGAAATTGAAAACGGCTATGGAAATAAAATTATTCAACTAAAAAGACAATATGAGGATGAAACTATCACAGTTAGAGGAGGTCTCTACAAGTCAGGACGTCAACCAGAAAGACAACGACAAAGACAATGCTATCTTGATGTGACTGTTTTCAAAGGAAATGGAATGTGTCTGGAGGTTGATGTGACTGCTTTGCCTGATAAAGTTACAATTGGTAGCATTTCGATAAAGAAGCCCGTCGAATCTGAAGACCAGCCGGTATATGAGAGAGATCATAAGTTCACGTAAGCACATTTCGTAATATATATAAGCTGTTATCAAATTTTGTTGTATAATGCATCTGTTACAGTTTCTGAATTTTCTTGTTCCATTTTACAGTGATTTGGATGAAAATCTGCAGAACACTTTTCTCAAGTATCTTGAGTTCCGGGGCATAACACATGGCACAATCAACTTTTTGCAGGAATACATATTTTATAAAGACAACGAGCCTTACTTAGTGTGGCTGCAGAATATGAAGAGCTTCTTTAAGAAATGAATTTAAAAAAGAATTCCTTTATATACTATTGAGATGATAAAATATGAAATACTGCCCTTGATTTGAGGAAGCTAATAATTTTAGAAAAACTTGGATTGTTTTAGCAGAAGTGCTATATAGTGCGAACTACTTTCATACGAAATTTGACGAACTGCTTGACTTGTAAAGCAATTCAATGCTTCACCTGTAGTCTGTAGAATTGCACATACACCTTTTTTATTCCCATATTTTGTTTTCATCACTTGTTTGGTGAAAAATAATTTAACATAATATAATACTATAACTAGTTGGAATTATGACTTATTGCTATTAATTTGTGTTGAAACATGTGAATTAGACTAGACATATATACATTAGAAAGGAACACTCTATTACCTGTGATGTACTTCTACTATTTTAGATTTTCTTTCACAATGCCAAATTTTGAGTTTATGCCTTATAATATATAAGTTCATTAAGAAGAAAAGACTTCTTTGATATTGTTTTTTCCCACATGAGCATATAGCTTATTTTTACTACTAACTCTTTCCCAAAACAATTGTCGCTTCGCATGCTAATATTTAATATAAAAATTAATTTTGTAAAAATTATAAAATATTCATTAAAACAAATCAAATAAGATCATATATGTTAATATTTATTTTTATACATTAGAAAAAGATACGGTCAAAATCTACTACAACAATAAAATTAATTACGTACAAACTTCCCTTAAAACCCTCATTATCTAACAAACTCACTATTTTTGTGGGTTGTTATGTCTTTTTGAAAGTTAATTGTGATTAGGTAGATTTTGAATTTTAATTTAATGCTTTTCGGTTCCCAAGTTAAATAAAACCAAGTTCATGTAGGATAGCTCATCATGTGGTATGAGCAGAGGGGCATATGAGTTGGGTAGGAGGAGGTTTAGGGATTAAATCTTGGCGGAAGTAATTTATCCTTTTAATGTACCAAAAACAAATAATAAAGCCAATTAGGTTAACTTTTCCAAGTATTGAAAATCAAAAGAAGAAAAATTTTTGATAAAAAAAAAAATTTCACTTTTATTAAATCTCTCTTTAGTTCCCGAGAGCATAGCTCATTTGGTAACGACATTAGCATTTTATATGCAAAAGCTAAGGTTCGATCACTCGACACTCCACTTATTCACCTTATGGATGAATTTTCTAACCACTAGACTACATGACCAATAAATAAATCTCTCTTAACTCTTATTCCCTTCTTCTTTGTCAATATTTGCTTCTTTTTCTTCCATTTCATAATCAAAATTGAAAGACAAGAAAATTTGTCAATATTTACTTTTTTTTTGAACGGCAAAATAATATATATATATATATATATATATATATATATATATATATATATATATAAAAGATAGAACAAAATACAAGAGGTACTCAACCACTTCCAAGACACATATTTAATCCTTTCAAAAATGTCATTAACCTCTACCACTTTAGAGCAAAACATTCTTTCATTCCTAGTGCTCCAAAGAACCCATGTAACTGCATGCCACATCATCAATATACCCTTATGACCTATTTTCCTCTTCCGAAAAGTTACTAGAAATGTTTCAAATGACATAGAGTGGCTCGGTGCAAGCACAATGAGAAGGCCAAACCATGGAATAACCAAAGCCCATACTTCCCAAGCAATAGGACAAGATGTAAACAAGTGATCTTCCGATTCCGCTACACCACTACAAAACACATAATCGCAGCAACCCCCATCAAGCAATATTCCCTTTTTAGCAAGATTAACTCTTGTAGAAAGTCTTCCTCTAAGTGCTTGCAAAGAAAACACAATGACTTTTAACGGCACCAAACTTTCCCAAATTCGTCTAACTACCCTACATCGACCAAACCCAAAGATGGATAGGAGATGAACTTTTTATAGAAGTAAGCACAAACCGTAAACTCACTCCCACCATCGAAAAACCAAACATCCTCCTCATTGGTGATAGAGACCACCTCAATATGACTCAAGAGAGTAGAAAATAATTCTTGTTCCCAAATAAATAGTTCCCTCCTCCACTTAAAATTCCATAACCAATTATCGTTTACCCACTCCCCCATATTCTGAATATTATCCTCTTGATGAAGAGAGATAGAGAAAAGACCGGGAAAATTATTGGCTAATGAAACTCCACCAACCCACAAGCCATGCCAAAACCGGGTATTTCTTCCATTTCTCACTTTTTTAACGCATACCTCTTGGGTCCAATCTCCAACCACTCTCCTTTGAATCCTACACCCCGCCAAATCCTTCCACCATAAATAACATTTATTCGGTCTATCAATGGATAGATTAGATCTACCAACCCCACTGTATTTTGCCTCCAACACCCTTCTCTGAAGAGACCCACCTTCGCCTAACAACCGACACCTCCATTTTTCTAGCAACGACACTTTAAACCACTTAACATCCTTGACGCCCAAACCCCCATCATCCTTAGGCCCATACACCTCTTTTGAACTCACCCAAGATATTTTCTTTTTCTCACTGGAGGTACCCCCATTAAAAAGGGTATAAGTTATGGTTCATAAGCCCATTCATAAACCTTAATTGCTCGCACGCTCTCCAGAAATTTATCGCGCGCACCCCCAGTCCCCCCCCCCCCCCCGCCCCCCCCAATATCTCGCTATCCCCACCGCCTTTCTGCTACACACGTTTTTCTTTCTTTTTGGCATACTGGGCCTTGGCCTGAAGGTCAAGTTCGTTTTTTGTTTGTTTTGTTTGCTTGGGTCAGATTTTCTTTTTACACCCAATTTTTGGGTTTGCACCCCTTTTTGAACTTTTTATTTGACGCATTTTGAAAAAAAAAATTAAAATTCTTTTTGAATTTTTTTTTTTGGTTTTTTTTGTTCCTTTGAAGTAAATACTATAAGAACCCATTTTCGATGATTATATAGCCATATTTTGTTAGACTACACGGCTACTCACTTAGAAAGGGAGGTTGAATAATTGATCCAAACACCAAACTGTGGTTTTAAAAATTTAGGCGCACGGATCGTAGTGTACAATGCACCTAATTTGAATCTAATTGAGTGTGGTATGATCAATAAATACAAATTAACCAAGTTTAATCTTTTTAAAATTTTTTCAACAAGTTATATGGTCAACTCTAACTATATCAGAAACAAAGTTTTATTGGGAAATTTGATCGAACACTTTGTGTGCGAGATGATCGATCAAATTTCACACAATAAAATCAATCAAATTGTAAAAAAAAATAAAAGATCAATAAAGAAGGAAGTGACACACAAAACGTGATATGGGAGTTCCCTGACTTTGTTCATCCTCGATTTGGCCGGTACGTCTCCCCCCAATTCTGCGGAAATCAAAATTGAGCCTTTATATAAAATATTGAATTTACAATATGCACAAGTGTTCAATTGAATTACAAAACTCGAGTACCAAGAATCACTCTTCACTCTCGACGTAGAATTGCGAACCCTTCACAAGAACCTTGACTCGAACCTCTGATTGCGATAATCCAAACTAAACCGTTCTTCAACCCCGAAGAACCCTTGCAAATGATGATCAGGCTTATCCTCCGCCGCGTGTGAAGCTTCAAGAACTTGATACCTTCAATTCTTGATGAAAACTCGATGAGAAACCCTTGCTTCCAAGTCAATCCAAAAGACCGATCAAACACGGTCCACCATGAACGTTATCAAACAATGAGACGAAACCCCTTTTTGAACCCATTGAAAGAGTAGGAAAATTGGAGATTGAAGATTGAATGAAGATGAAGAACTTGGAACCAATAATTCCTTTGATCCTTCCTTCAATTTAGATCAAATCTATGTTTTTCACTTGTTTCTCACACTTTACGATTTCACTCCATATTCAATAGATAAAATCCGTAACTCATTGTGCTATCAAAACCAAACATAATTTCACATCAAAAGCTCAAAGAAAAAATAATGTTCATACATATATCACACACACACACACACACATAATGTTCATATATATATATATATATATATATATATATATATATATATAAACGGTAATTAATGATTTAATTAGAACCGATCGACTAATATGCTTTTGGTCCCCATAGGATAACTCAAACGGTAAGAGTTGGGATACATATGAGTTGGATAGAGGAGGTCCAGAGATTAAATTCTGACGAGAGTAATTTATCTTTCTGATATAAAAAAAACTAACATGCTCTTGTGTTAAACTGAATTTACTTTAATCATGTTTTGATATTGATGATAGTTGTGAAAAGCTTAATATCCTTTTTAACCATGACTTCATATTGTTGCAATATTTGTTTGTCTATCGTTTTTTCTTTTCTTCTATTTTTGTTTTATTTTTCTATTTTTTCAAGGGTACGATTGGATTCTAATTTGGGAGTTATGTGTATATGTTATTTTATTTTATTTTATTTTAAGTTTTTGCAAAAGTTGGTGAATACAATGTATTAAAAGTGGACTTTTTCTTTTGTGTACAAAATCCTATTTAGGAGAATGGTCAAATGTATGTTGCACTTTTTTTTTGAAGCAATGTATGTTGTACTTGCACTATCAAAAATAATTTTAAGAGAATAGTTAAAATATTAAAATAACCGACGAAGATACTGTTTTTTTTTACTAAATGCAATATTCATTTATTTCAATAATCAATGGAGTACATCAGAAGAAAATACAAATTCAACATCGCTAAAAACGTGAACAAACTCACAGTATCCAACGACAAAATGCCTACAAATAATATGATAAAACTAAAATCACCGGAATGTCCATGCTTCCGGATCTGCAACGTTGACGCACAAATCATTGAATGAATCTGCAACCGGTTGAAGTTTATCTTTCAATATGAACTAAATGAACACTGCAACAAGACGGAAAATCAAACAACGCCGCACAAAGACGACAGACAACAAAACGCCGCACCAAGACGACGAACAACAAAACGTCGCACCAAGATGACGAAATCACAACAAAAAAACTCAATCTATGTGAAAAATCACTTATTTATATTTTAAAAAGGGAAAAAGAGATGTAGAGGGGGTGATTTTAGGCCAAAATGACCTAAAACCACCCTAAGAAATAAGAACAAGGAAGGAGCAAAAGAAACTAGGGCCGACAGAGAAAAAGTGAGGCTCGGGTTTACCAGCGCATATTGCACAGTATGTATTTGGTCGTATTACAATTATAAATATTAATTAATGTTGAATATATATGTGTTTAAAATTTTATCGTTTAATTTAATAATTTTAAACTCTAATCCCTACACATAGATACAATATTTCTTACTAATATCTGCAATTTACTTTTACACATAATAGCTTATACCTCAAAAAAAAAACTTATAAGACTCGTGCAGATTTAGGTGCGTTTGTTTGAGATTAAAAAAATCTAAGAGTGTGTTTGGATGGAGATATTTAAAATCTAAGGGATTTTGAGAATACATAGAATTCAAATGTTGGAACAAAAGTGGTTCTGACAATTATCTGCTTAAGTTTTGATGATAACAAAGTATTAATGAACAATAGGATATTTTAATATTTAATCTAAGCGTGCAGGAACATTAGTGAAAAGTAAACAATGCACTGAAGCTTAGAAGTTCTGATGATGATCAGAAGCATTAACACAAGTTCTGATCAGAAGCACCAACGCGAGTTCTGATGAGCTATTAGAAGGATGATCATCAGAAGCACAAGTCATCAGAAGTACACAACACCAGAAGCTGTATTGGGAGTACAGGCTTCTGAGATCAGTCTTGCGTTGGAAGATTCATGAAAGGAAATCACATGTTTGGCTTAGGGATTAACAACGGTCAAGTTCAAATATATGTGAAGGAAAATCAAAGCACGTTATAATATTATCTTGGGAAGATAATATATGCATTAGTCTTTTTCCCATTACCTTATTTGGACACACACAAAACCTTAACCTGCAAAGTGAAGTCAACAAGTTTCCTTGTTGAGCTTAATCACATGTGACCACCTAGAAACTGCTCCAGCGGACAAAACAGCTTGACAACGGTCAAATCTGCAACGTCTCTATCTTGTCATATATATAGAGACCTCGTACTTGAAGTCAAGTGTGGATTACAACTTGCAAACTGATCATACTCACAAGAAAGCAAACAGCGCTTCTGATAACAAAACAACCTTGCTTTATTCACTTATTGTTCTTTAGAATCCTAAGTGTAGTTCTTGTGTTTAGTGTTGTAATTTACCTTGAGTATTTGATTTTATCAAGTACTCAAAGGTTCTTAAAAACCATATATTTTCTCATCTAGTTTAGGAAGTCTCTTGTCGGTGTACTTGAGCATTTGGAAGTCTCTTACTAGTGTGTTTGAGCAACTGTAATCTTAAGTGATTGTTTTAGTGAACTCCCTTGGAAGTGCAAGGGGAATGGACTACTCTCAACTTGTGAGAGGAACAAGTATAAAACTGCTTGTGTCTTTCTCTCTCTCTTTACTCTCTTTATTGTGTTATCCGCTGCCAAATTTGATAAGTTCGAAAGAACTTAGAAGAAGTTTTTTTAAACTACCTAAAACACAATTCAACCCCCCCTTCTTGTGTTTTTCACACCTTCATCAAATGCTTGAATTTGAATTCCCCTCATTTCAAAATTATTTGTTTGCATAAAATAATTGAAATTCCTTCGTTGTCAAAATTCATTGTTTGGATAAAGTAATTCATTCTCAATTTTTTTTTATTTTGATAAAAAAGTTTCCGGAATTTTTTTTCATTTTTTGAGAAAAAATTTGTCGAAATTTTTTTTCAATTTTGAGAAAAAAAAGTTCTCTGTATTTTTTACTATTTCAAGTAAAAATTTGTCGGAAATTTTTTCATTTTTGAGAAAAAATGTTTTTGGCCTTTTATTTCGATATCGAGAAAATAATCTTCGAACTTTTTTTCCATTTTGAGAAAAATGTTTTCGGTGTTTTTCTTGATTTTGACAAAAAAATGTGTCGGCATTTTTTTTTATTTCGAAAATAAAGTTCGCGGAATTTTCAGTTTTGAGAAAAAAGTTCTCCGTAATTTTTCCAATACGAAAAAAAAATTCTTTCAATTTTGAGAAAAAAGTTTTAGGTATTTTTTTCGATTTTGAGAAAAAAGTCGTTGAATTTTTTTCAAATTCGAGAAAAAAAGTTGTCGGTTTATTTTTACCGATTTGGAGAAATAAGTTTTCGGATTTTTTTCGACTTCAAAGCGTGAATTGAAGAACAACATGAGAAACATGAAAAATTAATGCTTAGAGAATTTTAGAATTCTCACTAATTAAAGGGTATTTCAAATTTCTTCATTTTGAGAAGAGTAAAATGATTCTTAATTATTTTCCCAAAAAAAATCTAAAACTACTTTCCGTTTATTTCATAAAAAAATCATTTTTATAAAATAGGAAAGTTTTTACACTTAAATTCATTAATTTGAAAAACCCAAGAGATGTGGTTGAGCGGTTGGGACTCATCCTCCCTTAACCAAGAGTCGAGGATCTTCACATTGGGCATGGAGCAACTTTAAATCCTTGGGCCAGCTATCCCACCCATCGAGGTGCCTCCAATCTAGCGAGGGAATAGTCACTGCGTTCGGCGGTGGATACTCTGGTCTCGACCAAAAAAAAATTCTTTAATTTGAAAAAAAAATAGATTTTTAAAAAGTTATACCTAATAGTTTTCCATTTTAGAATTAAAAATAAATTTTTTAACAAAATAATTTTTTTAAAAATTTATAGCAAACACTCTCAAAATGATAAAATAAATTTTTTTACAAATAATCCATAAGAAACGCACCCAGTATAAATAAAGAGAACCAAATTTTTGCGAATACCCAAAACCCTTAATACTAAAGTCTAAACCCTCACACTGCCATTTCTCTGCTCAACTCTCAAATGGCTACGTACACAATGCTCCGTCGCGCCACCGCCGTCGTTGTACCTCTGGCTGCTCGCCGTGCAGCAGTGCCTTCATCTTCCAGAGCCTTCCATAGCGATATCTCTGTTAAGCTCCTTCTCCACAAAGAAACGACTCCTTTTGTTCCTTCTAGAAGCTTCTCAAACGCTGTTGCAAAGAAAACGGTGGAAGATGATAATCTTGTTCAACTTCTTCAAACTGAAATCGATCGCGCCCTCAAAGATCATACTCAACAAGTAATTTTTTTTTTACCGTTTTGTTTCTGTTCAGTATTTTGTAATTCTAATTTTGTTTGAAGTTTGTTTCTTTTGCTTGTAAATTGCTTTCCTCTTTTTTGAATCTTTTTTGAGTTCATTGTCTCTTTTTTGTAATTTTCCAGGTTAAAATTCCTAAAGAGTTTCCTTTTGAAATTGAGTATGAGTTAGAGGGTGAAAGTCTTTACCTAAAAAGACAATATGAGGATGAAACTATTAGAGTTAGAATTAGAGTTGACGATGTAGGAAGAATGAACCTAGAAAGTTCATACTGGCATCTTTTTGTGACTGTTGTCAAAGGAAATGGATCGTTTCTGCAGTTTGATGCGACTACTTACCCTGATAAGGTTGAAATTTTTAAGCTGTTTCCAGTAAAGAAGCTCGGCGAATCTGAAGACCATTTGGATTCTATATATTGCAGGTAAGCATTTAGTAATATATATCTGTTATCAAACTTTGTCGTATAATGCATATGTTACAGTTTCTGAATGTTCTTGTTCCTTTTTACAGTCATTTGGATGAAAATCTGCAGACGGCTTTTCTCAATTATCTCGAGATCCGGGGCATAACCCCCGACATATATAACTTTACGCACGAATACTTGCTTAACAAATACAACAAGGATGACATAGTGTGGCTGCAGAATCTGAAGTGCTTCGTTGAGAAATGAATTTAAAAAAGAAAGCTTTATATACTATTGAGATTATGAAATATGAAATAATGCCCTTGATTTGAGGAGCTAATAGTTTTAGATAGAAGATCTGCATACTTGTAAATTGTTTTCCCCTTTTTTGAACTTTGTTACTATTAGTTGATTGAAGCAGAATCTTTACTATGATAAGGGTTGTTATTATTATTAATTTATTAAAATTTCGCATTGATGTAGTGTTTGTTATTAGTGACACTATTTGACAACAATGTTTGTTACTGATTTCCATAAAAAAAAAGTTTGCATTGGAAGAGGAATGTGTTCCTTTTGAATGTAGCTTGAAATTTGCATGTAGTAGATGTGAATAGATTGAACAGTTAAAAAGCTTAATTGTGTTGTGTATGTGGGTTTGATGTCTTCATTTAATACTCCTTTGGAATAAGCTAAGTTAACTGTCATTACATAATTCTGATTTTAGTTTTTGCTTTGTATCTGGCTCTTACTGGTTAATTGTATATCTTCGATTCTTTGTTTCTTTTCCGTTAGATTTGCATTTTGTTCAATGAAAGTTTCAATTTTTTTTGTTGGGTTAGTGAGTATATTAGATAAAAGTTATGTATTCTCGAAAATTATTTTCCCCCTTTTTTGTGATATGTTCCTATTAGTTGATTGAAGTAGAATCTTTACTATGATAAGGGTTATTATCTATGCATAAATACCCCTGATTTCTTAGTGCACCCCCATATTTGTAGTGCGTCTCCCAGATAATTTTTTTATAATTTTTTATACCCGTCTGAACTGCTTCTTTTTGCTCTTGTGTTACACGCTCTTGTCTATAAGATCAGGGACGAGTGCAAACTTCTTCTTCGTACTCGGTATCTTGATGATGGAACTATTATAGGAGATTCAGGGGAAGTGTCTAAAGCACTTGATATTATTTGGGAGACATGCCTAAGATTGGATCTTAATTTAAATATTCGTAAGCCGGCTCTGTTTGGATAACTTATAAGTAACGGAACAGAGCAGAATGGAATGAAGTAGAATGGAATAATGTAATGGAACATATTCCACTCGACTGTTTGAATATTTTATGAGGGAACAGAGCTAATTTCCCGCTCCATTGTTTGAAAAATAGACGGAAAAAAATGAGCTATAACTTATTTATTCTAATTTTACCCTTTATTTAAAAAACATTAATAATTTTTTAATAAGAATTCATATCTCTGCTTCCACTTTTGTCGGCCCTAGTTTCTTTGAGTTTTTCTTTGCTCCTTCCTTTGTTCTTACTTCTTAGGGGTGGTTTTAGGTCATTTTTGGCCTAAAATCATCCCCTCTTCATTTTTTTTTCCTTTTTTAAATCTAAATAAGTGATTTTCACATAGATTAAGTTTTTATTTGTTTTTTTATTGTGATTTTGTTATCTTGGTGCGGCGTTTTTTGATTTCATGTCTTGTTGCGGTGTTAAGTTAGTTCATATTGAAAGATAAACTTCAACCGGTTGCAAATTCAATCAATTATTTGGGCGTCAACATTGCAGATCCGGAAACATAGATAGTCTGGTGATTTTAATTAGTTTTATCATATTATTTGTAGGCCTTTTGCCGTTGTATGATATTAACTTGGTTGCTGTGAGTTTGTTCGCAGATTCATCCTTTTCGTTTTTTAGCGATGTTAAATTTGTATTTTCATCTAATACACTCTATCAATTATAAGGTGTTATTTGTAAATCAGTACATCAATTATCATTTAGATATTTAACGAATTTAATTGATGTATCAAATAAATGGTTAGACAACTCACAATCAGAAGTTTGTGAAATTGTTTTCTGAAATAATTTGACAAAGAACTCTTTTTTCTAAAAAATTTAGAAAGTATTTGATAAGTATCATATGTGAATCAAAATTGATATTTAATATATTGCAGCATATGCTAATAATGAAAGAAAAATATGGACCTGAAGATTCATCCTTTAGACGTCTAAAGTTAAATGTGTGATTGATACTTATTAAATCATAACTTCAAAAATTATATTTTGGGAACATTTGATCATTTATATTGAGTTTTTGCTTCGCATCAAGCCAATAAATTATTATATGCAAGTCCTCCCCTTAATTTGCAATTAAGTTTGTCTTTATAACTAAATATTTTTCATATAATTCAGCATTTTTGGATGTGTTGTGTATGTTTCAATTGCTCCAATATAATGCACTGAGTTGAATTCTTACATAATATTTGAAAAATGAATTTGACATGAATCTCCATATATTATAAAGTATCTTGAGCTAAAAATTGGAGACTTGTTTACAACCCAGATGGTTGATTATGAAGTGATAAATTAGTTTTCTCAATATTAGGGGAGAGAAAAAGTAGCTGAAAATTTGAACCAGAAGTTCTAATGAATCACTTGAATTGAATTATTTATATTGTCTCATCTTGATCCTCATTTATATAAAGTAATTTGAACTATATATTCAAAAGATAAATCATTTGCAAAGTTTATGAAATAAACTATCAACTGCTAACACTCCAATAAAAATTGCAAATGAATCTTAACCACCCTGAAGCGTAGTAGTGCAGTCGGTTCCAAAGATAAAAAAATCCTCAAATAAGAAAAGGAGCTAAAAAGGAAGATGACCGAAGTGAGGATATAAAAACAGTAATTGACACAATTGATTTTTTCAGTTCCAGAAGAACTTATCATGTACCTGAAATTTATGAAAATATAGAGATCTCGACAAATTATGTCATAAATAGAATAAATTGGAACCGCAAGAAAGTCAATGTTGACGATGTTTTTAAATATAATAAAGCGTTATTTTTCATGAATGATAGTGAGGATCATGAACCAAAGTCTACTAAAGATTGTAGACAAAGTGAGAATTGGCCAAAATTAAGAAAATTAAATTAAAGGATATTGAAACTCACTTTACAAGCAAAATATTTCTGGACTTGTAGTCTAGACACCTAAAAGGTGTGAAATTAATTGTATACAAATGAGAATGATGAAATTGTGAAATAAAAAGCACGATTTGTTGCTCAAGGATACACATATTATTTTAGTACGTTAAGATGCCTTGTAGCACATAGAGAGGTCAATTTTCACATGTTGAATATTATTACAACTTAGTTATGGATCATTTGTTAGACATGATTATATAAAGATCCCTGAAGGATTTGATATTATGAGACACATATATCCGACTCTCGAGATGATTACTCAGATTGAATCAATGTCTCCATAAGATAATATAATGGGAATGCATGTGGTATAATCTTATCAATTTATATTCAAAAGGAGGGATATAAAAATGATATCTTTTGTTCATATAATGTTATGAAAAGATCTAGAAATATATTTAATTTCTATTATTGAAACTCCTGAAGAGCTTTCAAAAACTATATCTTGCTCAAAGAAAGAATTCAAAACGAATGACTTCAAATGTTGAAACCTTTGATTGATATCATACTAGAAAATCCTAGAAGGAATAAAGATATAGAGAAATATCTTAAAATAAATATTTTGAGAAAACTTTATCTCAATCTGCAGATCGTTCAATTAGTTAATTAAATCTTGACAAATTAATATTATTGAGTTCATGATATTTGTGTCAAGATAAATATTTTCATGATAGAATTAATTAAAGCAATTATTTTATAAATATATGTTCGTCAATTTAACCATGCAGATATGAGATTTTTTTCTGATCCAGAATAAGTCAATTTTGAAGTACGTGATTATTTACATATGACGATGTTGAGACATTATCTCACTAAATAATGCTTATTTTTACATATCGAGTTCAACTACCAACAATTCAAAGAAGATGTCTTGAAGACAATGGTGACCGCAAAGCTCTATTGAGAGGAGGATATATCATGAAGCATATTGATTAAATGTTGACATTTATATTCTTAACAAATGCTTCAAACAGGGGAGAAAACTGCACTCTTTTTCCCTTTGTCATGGTTTTTTCCCACAGGGTTTTTCTGAAAAGGTTTTTAATGAGGCAGTTCGCAGTACTCTTTTTCCTTGGCTAGGATTTTTTCCCACCGGATTTTTCCTAGTAAAGTTTTAATGAGGCACATCCTTCAATGGACATCCAAGGGAGAGTGTTATGAATATTTATCTTTAGTGGATGTTCATGATCTTATCTCTTCCATTCTCACTACAACTCCCACTAGTGAGTGGATCACTTCCAGTACAACTTTCACTAGTTAGTGGATCTTAATTGCTTGTTCTTTCACTTCACTATTTGTATTCTATAAATAGAACTCTTATATATGATGTAAAGACACACTTGTGAAGAGTAATACAATTTCTATTCTTTATGTTTTTCTCCTCTATTTTTATACTTCAATATTTTCTCTTGTTTAAATTAATTTCATAACAGTATGAATGTAATATGTAAGTCACATTCTTTGATATTATATACTTTGTTTCCCGTTTCTACTCCCTCTGTTTTCATATTATGGGTGCGTTTGTTTAAGATTAAAATAAAATAGATATTTTTAAAAAAATCTAATTTTACAAAATAGATTTATTTTGTAGAGATTTTGAAAAAAAATCTAAAGTTATTTTGTGTTTGTTTATAATCATAAAAATCTATTTTAATTCCATTGACTTCACTTTGCACATGGTTAGTGATGTTTAAAAAATAGATTTTAAAAAAAACTATTTGAAATAGCTTTTCATTTTGAATAAAAAAATGATTTTTTTTAAAAAAATGATTTTAAAAAAATCTGAAACAAACATAAATAAAATAAAAAAAATAAATTTTCTTACAAAATAATCTGAAACAAACGCACCCTATTTAATCTTCTTCGTATTATTCTTTGATTCAATATGTATATAATGACTACCATATCAATTTATTGCCTCTTGCCTCTGATACCAGTTTCTATTTCAAATTAAATAATCACATCGTATCGTAATCGTATATACCAGTTTCTATGATAGTTTACAATTATAAGTAGATCAATTAAATTATCGTTCATAGCCACGTAGCACCATACATAGGCTATACATTGTGCAAGGTTAGTTGGAAAAATATGAAAGGGATAAAGTTGTAATTATTTTATTATTGTGTTCTATTTTATCTCATACACCTCAAATTGGGTCAATAGAAAAATTGAATGAATGAGTGATATTAGATGAAATAAGTTCCATCACACTGTTAAATATGCTTAGATCTTAACCCCAAAAGCTAGCTCATAGTGAGGTTGCCCTCACATATTTATACACTCAACAGCCCAGAAACCTAAGCAATGTGAGACTTCAACAAACTCAAACAACACCATATTCAACACCTACCCTCACGCCTAGCGTGGTCCTGGATCAGATGCCCACCATTGCAGTCCTTAACCCGGCTCTAATACCATGTTAAATATGCTCGGATCTCAACTCCAAAAGCTAGCTCATAGGATGCCCTCACATATTTATACACCCAACAGCCCGGGAACCTAAGCAATGTGGGACTTCAACAAACTCAAACAACACTATATTCAACACTCACCCTCACGCCTAGCGTGGTCCTGGGTCAGATGCCCACCATTGCAGTCCTTAACCCGGCTCTGATACCATGTTAAATATGCTTGGATCTCAACCCCAAAAGCTAGCTCATATGGTGAGGTTGCCCTAACATATGTTTACACCCAACAGTCCGGGAACCTAAGCAATGTGGGACTTCAAAAAAATCAAACAACACCATATTCAACACTCACCCTCACGCCTAGCATGGTCCTGGGTCAGATGCCCACCATTACAGTCCTTAACCCGGCTTTAATACCATGTTAAATATGCTTGGATCTCAACCCCAAAAGCAAGCTCATAGGGTGAGGTTGCCCTCACATATTTATACACCCAACAGCCCGGGAACCTAAGCCATGTGGAACTTCAACAAACTCAAACAACACCATATTCAACACAAACTACATTCCATTCAATTCATTTTATATAAATCCAAACAATGGAATCTAGCTCCATTCCATTCTACCACTTTCCATCAATCCAAACATAGCCAAGTTTTTGGCTTTCATGTGATGGAAATAAACTTCGTGAGAGATTGTCTCCTTTGGACATTGGGAGGCCGACATTGAGAGTGAAATTGCTTGGGGTGCTGTTAGTCGAGATAAATGTTTTATTGAAGGGGTGGCAATGAAGAGAGCTGTCAGGACAGTTGAATTGATGAATCTTCTTCCTAAGTTAAGAGACCCACAAAATGAGCTTATTTTACTTCGATCATGCCTAGTTATCTCCAAACTTTTTTCGGTCTAAGAACGTGCCAACCGAATCACATGGAAGATGCATCTATTTTGTTTGTTAAAGGGTTGCGTGGTGCGGTTGAGGATATTGTGGTTGGTGGAGGTCATATCTTTAGGGACTTGCAATGGAGGATATCTTCCTTAGCTATTAAGGTTGGGCGGTTAGGGTTGTACTCAGCAGTAGAGGCAGTCTCATATGTTTTTCTAGTTTTGAGAGCTCATTCTTGGGTGTTGCAAGATCATATATTGAGGAGCAGTGGAGTGTGTGGTATGGATTTAAATTTTGACAAAGCTTTGGATGGCTGTCGTGATATGATTCCAACTTTTAACTTTAGTAGTTTTACTAGCAAGGACATTGTCCCCCTTAAAGCCTAACATGTTTTGGAGAGTGCCTTGTTTAGTAAAATTGTTAAAGATATGGAAGTTATCTTTCAGTTGACCACCAGACAAAAAGCGGTGTTTCGATGTTTGCAGGCCGCTCATGCTCAGAATTTTCTTATAGCTATCCATATCAATGGATTAGGCCCACATATGTCCTCGATTGATGATTCCCTTATTTCCTGTTGATGAGGTGTGTCCTATTTGCCGTAAGGCGTGTCATGATAGATTTGGGGAGCATGCAGTTCATTGTCGAGAGTTTTTAGGCTTCAAATACAGACATGACCTTGTTCCGGATGTCCTGTTTGATGTTTTTAAGCGCGCAGAATTATTTGTGAAGAAAGAGGCGCCTGTCAACTTCTTATTTGACCTACTAGAGGGGGGATCTACATTGAGGCCGACGTACTGATGTTTTGGTGTACGGATGGGTAGGAGGGAAACATGCATGTGTGGACCTGAGTGGGGTTTCTCCACTTGTTGGATTGACAACTAAGAATTATACTGTAGGACAGGTTGCCCTCAAAGCTGTTCAAGTAAAGTGCACAAACGTGAGAGAGCGTGTTATGACAATCAACATGTGTTCATACCTTTTGTTTTTGACACTTTTGGTTTTTTAACACCAGAAACTGTTGATATTTTGAAAAGAATTCAAAAAGTCATGCATAGCAATAAAGTGTCTCCTAGATGTAGTTTTTAAAAAGATTGATTTTTCAATCAAAAGGAGTAAACGGTTCAGCTTGTTGCCCGTTTACCTTTCATTCATGTATAATTATCTTGCGTTATTTAATGTATCTAGACCAATAAGAAAGCAACATCAAGCCTATGACTCATATTGAACAAGTACTTCCAAAAATATTATTAAATGTTCATTCTTCAAGAAAAGGCGAAGCTACAAAAAGGAGGTTGTACTTGCAAAGTACTATATCAAATCTAAAGTTGGTCATTGACAGCAAGAAGACTTTTGTAGAATATGTCCCTACACTACTCTTCTATGTTTCTCAAAGATCAATCTTTGAAGGTACAAATCATTCTTTCATATTATTCCTTGAAAGTACAGAACATTCTTTGGTAATATAAATGAGTAATAAGAAAGATCAATCATGACACAATCATTTTGCACATGTCTATTACAAAGCTACAACTTTACTTTATCCCCAAGCAAAAGGACAGTGCCAGCTTAGCATACATGCTCCTCTCAAAGAATGATCTTTCATCAATCTTCCAGATCTGCCTTCAATAAATTTGAATGCAACGACTAGTGCATCATTCTCTTCTCTTTTATTACATTCTCCAAGACATAAGAGGTTCCCTCACTCTATAAATAGAAGACCTCTCAGCAGAAGAATGGCAAGAGTTTTCAAGCAACTTAAATCATTGAATACTTGTCTTTGTGAACAAGATTCTTCTCAAACTCTTCTCTGATCTCTTTCACTCCAAATCTCAATACTTGCAACAGGATCAAGAAATATTCCTGAGTGATTTTTAGAGAGATTTTTAGTTCCATTAGAAGCTTTATAAACTAGGATTAATTTATTGTTAAGTTTCTAGATCCAAACAAACTCTTTGTAAAAAGAAATAGAAATCTTGCTCAAGGGTACGTGACTACTTGTTTGAGCAAAGAAAGAAAGACCATCTTAGTATATAGGTGGCAGTTAAGCTGGTGAAAGCTTGAAACAACTTGATCTTGGTTTTAGATCAAGAGACTTTGAGAAACTTGAGATTGTAACATCTCAAAGAACATAGTGGAGATCCACACTTGGTGTGGGAACTGGACGTAACCCTTTTAAGTGTGAACCAATATAAATTGGTTATCTATATACTCTCTTTCCCTTACCTCATTTATATTGTGCAATATGATACAGTCAAGATCAATCTCAGAACGTTCTTTGAAACAATCTGGTACATTGTTCAAAGAACATTCTTTTGATCTTAAAATATTATTTCTTGTTTTCAATATTTATATTGAGTTATTGTTAAGTAACTAATTATTCTAACAAGCTTTTAACATTAATTTTTAAAAGGTTCACAATTCAAACTCCTCCTTTATTGTGAAAAACTTTGCTACTTCAATATTGGAAGACTAAAGTTTTGAAGGTTTGCGTGTTGTGCATTTTGCCTTATGTCTGCGTTTTACCTTGTTAATTTAAGTTAAGTTGGTTCAAACAATGAGCCCAATGAATTGTCAAGTGGTTAACCAAATATATAGGTTCGGTTCCTCGGTTTGACGATTCATGAAAATGAAATCTGAGATTCCGAACCAAACCACCTTTGTTTTCATTGGTTCGGTTCAGTTTTTTATCCGAACCAACAAATTTCAATTTCTTTTCGGTTTAGATTAGTTTAAATCGTCGATTCAATCAAAAAAATTTCGATTCACTTACACCCTCTAACTAGAACATGTACAAGTTTGTATTAACGGCATCCCAAAAATTTTCGCGTCATTTTAACATTTCGCATTTTCGCTATATATCGTTTTAGGCCAGCCCTTATATATAAATAAGAAGAACCGAGTCTCCCAAATACGCAAAACCCTTAACATTAAACCCCCACACTCCCATTTCTCTGCTCAACTCTCCAAATGGCTACGTGCACCATACTCCGTCGCTCGACCGCCGCCGTTGTACCTCTGGCGGCTCGCCGTGCAGCAGTGTTTTCATCTTCCAGAACCTTCCATAGCGCACTCTCTGTTAAGCTCCTTCTCCACAAACAACTGACTCCTTTTGTTCCTTCTCGATGCTTCTCAAACGCCGTCGCAAAGAATCCGGTGGAAGATGATAATCTTGCTCAACTTCTTCAAACTGAAATCGGTTTCGCCCTCAAAGATCATGCTGAAAAAGTAATTATTTTTACTATTGAATTCTAACCCTTTTGTTTCCATTTAGTGTTTTATATTTGTAATTTTGTTGGTGGTGTTGTTGTTGTTGTTGTGGTGTAATGGTTTATGGTCAATTTCCACTTCCTTGTGTAAGGTGTAAAAGTTCTAGAATGGTGTTACATACAAGTTACAACTGTTGTGGATTGTGGTAAATAGAATTAGCAATTTGTTAAAATTTCGCGGTGATGCAGTGTTATAGTGCCACAATAGCCTCTATTTGACAACAATACTTTTTACTGATTTCCATAAAAAAAATTGCATAGGTTATACATACTTGTTAAAAGAGCATAATTGTGTTGCGTATGTGGGTGATTTTTTTCCTTCTTATTTTGGCTAGAACTGGTAACAGCGTAATTGTGTTGATTTTTTGCGGTCAGCGTTTATTGTCTTCAGTTAATACTCTTTTGGTTAATAAAGATTACATTTGGTATCATTGTTTTGCAAAACTGTGGTTCTTCACAACTGCTATTGTTTGCATATTTTCATGTAAGTGCTTTATATTTGACTAGTGTCTAAGATTAGGTATGTTTAATTTGGTGTATTTTATAATTCTGACTTTCTTTTTCGGTTGTATCTGGCTCTTACCGGTTTGATGTATATTTTGGATTCTTTGTTTGCATGTTTCAATTGTTTGTGTGTAGTATTTAATGAAATGATGAAATTTACATAATAGTTGCAAAAACATGCTATAACGTAACTTGGATTGATTGAGAAACCTTGAGATGTAAATTGATCATTCAAATATTCCTTTATTCCTCACTCGACAACGTGTGAAATTTAGTTTCAAGATTGGTCTAGTTTCAGCGTTGTAGTTAAAGATATGCTTTGAAATCAGTTTGTATTAGTGTTCATTGATTTGTCATTGTGAAGTGTATGTTGCATGTACGTTTGAATAGCTCTTGAGTTGCTGCTTTCCAATGAATGAAAAGAAGTTTCAATGAGAGTTTGTGTTCAGCACATTACTTTTGATATGAAATCAACCATCATTTTGAGTTCATTGTCTCCTTTCTGTAATTTTCCAGGTTGAAATTCCTGAAGAGTTTCCTTTTGAAATTGAAGAAATAATTGAAGACAACCCCATTGTAAGGTTTCCTGAAATTGAGGAAGAAAGAACTGTTCAACTAAAAAGACAATATGAGGATGAAAGTATCACAGTTAGAGTCAAAATCCCCACTGTAGGACCTCCACTAAAAAGACAATGCGAGAAGAATGAAGTATCTGGAGTTGTGACTGTTTTCAAAGGAAATGAAATGTGTCTTGAGTTTCATGTGACTGGTTTCCCTGATGAGGTTGCAATTGATTACTTGTATATAAAGAAGCGCGACGAATCTAAAGACCAGCTAGTAATTCAGAATGAGGATTCTGAGTTCACGTAAGCATTTAGTAATATATATAAGTCGTTATCAAATTTTGTCCTATAACGTATCTGTTAAAGTTTTTGAATGTTCTTGTTACTTTTTACAGTGATTTGAATGAAAATCTGCAGAAGGCTTTTCTCAAGTATCTCGAGATCCGGGGCATAACACCCGGCACATTCAACTTTTTGCCAGAATACGTGATTAAGAAATACAACAAGGATTACTTAGTGTGGCTGCAGAATATGAAGAGCTTTGTTGAGAAATGAATTTAGAAAAGAAATGCTTTATATACAATGGAGATTTTGAAATATGAAATACTGCCCTTGATTTGAGGAAGCTAATAATTTTAGAAAAACATGGATTGTTTTAGCAGAATTGCTATATTGTACGAACTACTTCCATACGAAATTCGACGAACTGTTTGACTTGTTAACCAATTCAATGCTTTACCTGTGGAATTGCACATACACCTGCTTTTTTATTCCCATCTTTGGTTTTCATCACTTATTTGGTGATAAATAATTTAACATAATATAATACTATAACTAGTTGGAATTATGACTTATTACTATTAATATTAATTTGCATTGAACCGTGTGAATTAGACATATATACATTAGAAGAAAGTAACACTCTAGAACCACCGGTGATGTACTTCTACAATTATAGTTGCACTTGTTTCACAATGCTAAATTTTGAGTTTATGTCTTATAATTTATAAGTTCATTATTAAAAAAAGACTTGTTTGATAACTTGTTTTCCACATGAGTTTATAGGTTGTTTTGCAATCACTTATTTTGAGCTTTGAGCTTATTATTTATAAGCTCATCGGATTAGAAGTATATTTTTTTTAGGTAGTGTAAGTTTTAATATTGTCATTAGTGTTCCGCCTATATACGGCGCCTTTATGTTGTAACTTTTCTTATACCGGTCTCAGCTCATCTTGTGCTGAGTCTCGGTCTATTAATAATATTTTACCGTTCAATAAAAACTTATAAGCTCATCTGTCATAACAAGACTTGTTTGATAAGGTTTTTCAATATTAACTTATAATTTATTTTATTGACTTTTAATTTATTTTTCAGAAGCTATTTCATATAATGTGTTAGCTTATAACTTATCATTTTTTTTTCATTTTTACTCTTATATATTATTTTAATTAAAAACCTTTTTTTTTATCAAATAATCTAGTAGTTAGAAATTCGACTTTTAAAGTGAAGAAATGGGATGACAGGAGTTCGAACCTCTGCCTCTTGCATATATAATGTGATGAAACCAATTGAGATAAACTCGTGGGACTAAAAACTCATTTTTACTCTTCATATTTTAAATGCTAATTATAAAAAAATAATGTTAAGGATGTCAAAGTCGACACCCTTCTCTCTATTTTTTTTCTTCTCTTTTTTGTACTTATCCATTAGTATTTTTTGCTGTATTGTACCCTTTTTTATTTTTGACTAAACTGTACCGTTATTTTAGTTGTTTTTTTTTTTTTACATTGTACATTATTTACTACTTCAGATATATAAATTGTTCCCGCTAAAGATCGAACATTTGGCATTGTACGTTGAGTATTTTATTTATTTTTAGGTAAACGTTAATGTGTCAAAAAAGGTAAATGTTACTGTATTTTTTTTTTTGGATAAAAGGTAAACGTTTTTTTTTGAAGCAAAGCAAATTAACTCATTTCATTAATAATAAAAGGTTCAATACAAAGAGGAACATAATCATAAAACTTGCGACTAGACCAAGAGATGGCCGCTCTAGCTAACGTGTGAGCCACCATGTTCGCTTGTCGCTTTGTGAACTTGAGCTCAAAGTTCGAATTACATAAAAGCATGGACTTAATAGTTGTGATAATTTGACTTAATTCCGACATGCCGGAGTGATTAGCTTTGATATAATCCACCACAAGTTTAGAATCACTCTCAAACACAACATTGCTTCAACCTCTATTAGTTGCTTCGTGAATTGCCCACAGGGCCATGGCTTCACCTTCCAAGATAGTAAATGATGCATACTTGTATTTGTTCCTGCTGCAACAAACTCTCCACTGGAATTCCAGAGACACCAGCCCCATGCTGTTCGGCCAGATAATACTGAAGGTACAAAAACACAAGAAGGGGGGGTTGAATTGTGTTTTGGATAGTTTAAAAAACTTCTTCTAAGTTCTTTCGAACTTATCAGATTTAGCAGCGGATAACACAATAAAGGAGAGTAGAGAGAGAGAAAAGACACAAACAATTTATACTGGTTCCTCTCACAAGTTGAGAGTAGTCCAGTCCCCTTGCACTTCCAAGGGAGTTCACTAAAAACACTTTTGTTACACTTGCTCAAACTCACTAGTAAGAGACTTCCACAATGCTCAAGTATTCTAACAAGAGACTTCCTAAACTAAATGATAAATATATTGTTTTGAGAACCTTTGAGTACTTGATAAGAATCAAATACTCAAGGCAAATTACAACACTAAACACAAGAACTACACTTAAGATTCTAACGAAAGCTAAGTGATAAAGCAAGACTGTTTGTTATCAGAAGCTCTGTTTGCTCTCTTGTGAATATGATCAGTTTGCAAGTTGTAATCCACACTTGACTATGTCTTCGAGATCTCTATATATATGACAAGATAGAGACGTTGCTAATTTGACCGTTGTCAAGCTGTTTTGTTTGCTGGAGCAGTTCCTAGGTGGTCACATGTGATTAAGCTCAACAAGGAAACTTGTTGACTTCACTTTGCAGGTTAAGGCTTTGTGTGTGTCCAAATGAGGTAATGAGAAAACGACTAATGCACATATTATCTTCCCAAGATAATATTACAACGTGCTTTGATTTTCCTTCACACATATTTGAATTTGACCGTTGTTAATCCCTAAGCCAACATGTGATTCCCCTTTCATGAAACTTCCAGCACAAGACTGATCTCAGAAGTCTGTATTCCCAATACAGCTTCTGGTGTTGTGTTCTTCTGATGACATGTGCTTCTGATGATCATCCTTCTGATAGATCATCAGACTTCGCATTGGTGCTTCTGATCAGAGCTTGTGTTACAGCTTCTGATCACCATCAGAACTTCTAAGTTGAAGTGCGTGAAGACTTTTCACTAATGTTCCTGCACACTTAGATTAAATATTAAAATACCCTATTGTTCATTAACACTTTGTTATCATCAAAACTTAAGCAGACAATTGTCAGAACCACTTTTGTTCCAACAATCTCCCCCTTTTTGATGATGACAAACTAAGTATTAATTTACAATGGTTGTTGAATTAATTTATCAAGTTTCAAAACAGGTTTATGAGTTTTGCACACTCCCCCTGAGTTAAACATTGATTAATTAAATTCAGTTTAAGATTATATTTTAAATTTGAACTAATCTTCACATATTTGACTCTTGGGAAAAGAGTTTTGCAAGCTCTCCCCCTAAGTCTGATACCTCTAGAAAAATTGCACTTTTTCTTGAAATATCATATGTTCAATTCTTTCAAGTTTAACATATATTCCCCATAATAAAGACATTTGCATAAGGCATAAACTTAAATGTAATGAAAGTTTCAGTAAAGTGCATTTAAGTTCTTCAGTCAAATTAATTCCTCATTCTCCCCCTTTTGTCATCAACAAAAAACATTTACGTGAAAGGAAGAGAGAAGGAAGAACAGTCAACGCAAACTATTGGTCATTGAAAGCGGTGTTATAGAAAAACAACACATATTGTTCTATAAAAACAAATGACCATGAAGAAACCATATTCATTGCAAGAAAACATATTCAGAGTAGCAATGAATAATGAAACTAGAATCTTTTTGGATACAGCATCTGAGAGTGCAAGAAAGAAGAATCCAGTTGACAGAAAATCAACAGAAGCCAATCGTGAAGATGGCAAGACTACATCAGTGGAATCAACTGCACGCTCAAAAGCTAAGGAGAAGAAGCCAAAGGATGATAATGGGCTTAGTCTCGTGTTGGAAGGAGATAGGCTTATAATTAAGGAAGAGAGTGTAGGATCAAATTTCTCTTCTGAATAGAAATCAGAACTGTACTGTTGTAATGAACATATTTGGAATAAAAAATTGATCCGTACTCAACCTTTATTATTTACCTATGTACCCGCTTTTCTTTTCGTTAAAAACTTGGTATAAAGTGAAATAAATGCAGTCAAAGAAAGAGTTTCAAAAAGATAAAGTCAAGAATTGGTTACAACTATGTCATAAATGACATTGTTGACCATAATTGACTCAAGTAAAACCAAAACTCTATAAAAGCGCTTCCCATATCATGTATCTCAACACTTCCATATTTTCATTAAGGTAGGCAAATGGATAAGGATAGAAGAGATATTAATGGAAAGAAGTTGGCAGAGAAGAAGAAAGCTAAGAAACCACCAAGTCCAAGACCAGTAAATGGTAAAGGAAAGGGTGGAGCATCTTCATCTAGGCCACTCAGAAGAAGCAGTAGAGTTTGTTCAAAGATAAAATCGTCAGAACCAATCACTATCTGTTCCTCAACAGATTCAGATGAGATTGATTCTGATTATGCAGAATTTTTGAGGACATATGATCCTGTAGCTGCTGAAGGCTCATCATCCTCTTCAGACTCAACAAGCATAGATCCTGATTATGCAAGGTTTCTGGAGACTTATGTTCCTCCAGAAGAGCCCTCTTCATCTGAAGGATCGGTCGTGTCTGAATTAGATTCTAAGTAGTAGCTTTAGAATTCTTATGTACTCTAAATTCTACTATTGGCAATAAAAAGTTATCTTTGATTCGTACTTTAGATACTTCTGGCTTTATAATGCATATATAAAAAAAAAAAAAACTAAACAGACCAAGCATTTAACACACATGCATCTAAAAGAAACAGCATTCAGTTTTAACACAACCAATAAGTTTTAACAAAACACACAAAAAAAATCAAATATATAATTAAGTGCATAGAGATCCTAGGTTTGGTAGGAGATGAGAGAAGGGTTAGGTATGTTTGTTCTGCAAGATGTCTAGAATGGCCTTCAAGGATTGATTCATGTTAGAGATTTCAGCACCTTGGGCATCCTGTTTTGCTTCCAATGCAGCGAATCTTTGCTCCTGTCTAGCTTCCATAGCTGCAATCTTTTCATCAACAGAGGTATCTTGACCACCTTCTGACTGAATCACTTCTGCTGATCTGGCAGCTTCTCCTAACCTCTCTTCTGCTAATTTCGCTTCTGCCAGTCTGGCCTCTTCTGCTATCCTAGCTTCTTCTGCCAGTCTAGCTTCTTCTGCTAATCTAGCTTCTTCTGCTAATCTAGCCTCTTCAGCCAGCTTAGCTTCTAACTCAGCAGCACGCCTTTCAGCCTCTTCAAGTCTTTCTTTTTCAATCTCTTCATGAGATTTGTCTGTTAGCAACAACACTTGACTTGTTGAAGCAACACTTTCTTTCTCCAATTCCTCCAGCTTTCTTTTCTTGGCTAGCACAAGCTTTCTGATAGTCCTTCTTGAAATAGCTTGTACAACCTTGGTCACACATTCAGACAGCTCCTCCATCTTCCAAGCAACTTGATCAGGAACAATTTTCATCTCGGAAGCAAAGAATTCTACCTTGTAACCATCATTGTGAATAAGTTCTGTTAACTGATCATAAAATGAAACTGATGGTTCAACTGAGAAGTCATTGATTCTGTCAATCAATGCCTCATAAGGTAGGGCTTGGTGAAAAATGAGGTCATGAATGTTTGGTTCAGTGGGAGGTTGAGGAATTTCTAAAGCAAGTGGTTCAGCATGAGTTTTGGCAAACTTAGAGATCATTGGAAGAGTTGATGAAGACGATGAAGATTCTGAGGATTCTGACTCAGATGATGATGAGTCAGAAGACACATTGTGAATGACTGGAGATTGAAGTGTTTGTGGGATGGTTTCAGTTGGTTGTGAAATTGTTTCATCAGCAACATCTTCTTGAACATTGTCCACAACATGTTCACTCACTGGTTCATCAACAACTTTTTCTAGTTGGTTAGTTTCTTCAGGTTCAGTGATAAGTGGATGAGTTATTAATGGCTCAGGGTCAGGACATGTATCCTTTGGAGACACAGGTGTTTCATCAGTAAAGTTGAATGGTTTTGCTATCAGAGTATCAGAATTTATAGGTTGTGTGGATGGTGGTGATTGATTTTGTGGAGGTGAGTATGGGGTTTGATAATCTGATTCAGGGGTAACTGTGATGACAGGAAACTGATCAACAGCTTGTTCAGGAATGTCAGAAGCATCTGCTACATTCAATGGTTGGGCAACAATGGGTGAGTTGTTTATCAGTGTTCTAATTGGTAAAGTGTCATCTGGGGATGAGTCAGGAATAGCTTCATCAGGTTGTGGGTTAGCCTCACCATAGTAAGACTCAACAGGTATATCAATTAAGGTTTCTACCCTAGGATTCAAGTTATCAGTCTCATTTTGATCAGTAACAGTCTTATCAGAAATGAGATTAGTAGATATACCTGATGTGTTCCCTTCAGTTCTTCTCCTCTGAGTTAGAGGACTTTCATCCTCAGTTGATTCATCACTACTGGGTTGCAGAATTAGCTTAGGAATCCTCTTTCCTTCTTTCTTTGAAAGCATCTCTTCAGCCTTTCTCTTATTCTCAGCAGCTTCTCTAGCCTTTGCCTCATTCTCTTGCTCAGAAGCAAGACGAATTGTTCTACCAGACCTTAAAGTCCTATCTTCCACAATAGGTTCTTCAATAATAGGCTTCTTTCCTCTTCTTTGTTGAGGTTTGGCAACAGGCTTGTCTGTCTTTACCACTCTCTTTCTTTTCTTCTTCTTACCAATACCAGCTTTTTCACACGCTTCTTCAAAAACTTCTTTTGAAGGAATTTCTTTTCTAGCAATGTAAACCCCACTAGCAGCAGCATCTAGAATCATAGCTTGGATCACATGCTCAGCATCAGCCTCAGAGATCATAGGGAAGTCGTCATTATAGATGAGAGAATTCTTGCTTTGAATCAGGGGCTGAGCTGGATGAATTAATGCAGTGCTCTCTACCAGTTTCTTGTGACTCAAGGTTAACTCATTGATTACTTTCTTTTCAACTGTGTAAGGTGAACTCAGAATTTGAGCATACTCAGAATCAATTTGTTTAATCATTTCTAAGAACTTGCTCTGGTGAAAGAGTTCAGACAGCAGTCTTGGATGATGTACTGCTCTTCTGTTCTTTGTTTTGCTCTTCTTGATTGCATCACACAAATGTTCAAATAAACATCCAGCGAGGTCTACCTTCTGACCAGTTATAATGGCATACAGAAACGAGACACTGTCAAGAGACAAGTACTCTACACCACCTTCTCTCGTCCAGATTGAGCAAATGAGAACATGATAAACAATGTTGTACAAGGAAAAGAGTTGAGCAGAAGTAGGCTTTGTGCCTTTTCCTTTCTTCTCGTACCAATCATTCAGTTTAACAGGATCAAAAAGCAGTTCCATCATCTCTTTTGGAAACTGAGTTCCTTTCTCAGCAACTTTTGGAGTGAAGATCTTCCCTTCCATACCAGTGTTGAGTATCTTAGCTATGTGTTCAGGTCTTATAGCCATATACGTCCCAAGTATCACTGACCTTATTTCCTTTCCGACATAAGGTCTCAGACCCATTTCTTCTCTGGTTTTTCCTTCTAGGTCAGGATTGTCTCTTACCATAGCATCAACTTCTTCTTGAGCTGTTACATCATCGTACACTTGTGCCTTCATCCAAAAGAGAGTACATAGATCCTTGTAGATGATTCCGTTGAGAATTTCAAAATATCTGTCCCATCCTTGCGCAGAGAAGAACGATTTCACATCAAACCCATTTATCTCTAGGCTTTCGAAATCGACCAACTTCTCAGTAGTTAGGGTTAGGTCTTTTTCAGGAAAACTTAGCACATTCCCAGTGTCTTCTAGAAAACGATCACTCTCCTTGAAGATGTTGACAAGAGGAGGAATAGATTGTGTTTCAGAATCCATTGTTGACGGTTAGGGTTTTGGTAAGGCTAAGAGTTTTTTGAGGAGGAAAGAAATTTTCTGAGGTTTTGAGAGAGAATGAAAATGCGTGTAGGTTGTGAAGTGTTTGTGTGTGAGTGTAAAGTGCTTTTAGAAACCAAAGGTTTTTGAAAACCGTAAAACGAGGTACACACAAAAAGGGGGGAAAAAGATAATTAACTTTATGCATTGATAACCGCACTTAATCATCATAAACTGTCTTCCCCATCAAATCACATAGAGACACGTGCATTAGAGACTATTTTAATAACTGACGCGTTAGTGGGTGTCAGTTGAAACGAAAGAAGTTACAACCTTTACCACTTCCGTGTCAGAACCATACATTAGCTTCTGAGTTATATCAGAAGCACTTGTTATCAGAAGTCTTTACCAGAGGCTTCTGACATCAATCTCTTCTGATCTATCTCAGAAGCTTCATCATTCCAGAACCAAACTTAATCAGAAGCAAGGACCATGTTCAGATTTTTCTTTATGAAATCAAATCTTTCAATCGTTAAAGGTTTTGTAAATATGTCAGCCCATTGATTTTCAGTCTCAACAAACTTAATATCAATGACACCTTTCTGAACATAGTCTCTTATAAAGTGATGTTTTATTTCAATATGTTTGGCCCTTGAATGTAGAATAGGATTTTTGGAAAGATGTATGGCTGCAGTATTATCACAGTACAAAGGTATACTGTGACTGCTAATTTGATAGTCTTCTAATTGATATTTCATCCACAGCAGTTGTGTGCAACATTTAGCAACTGATATGTATTCTGCTTCTGCTGTAGACAATGCTATGGTAGATTGTCTTTTACTACCCCAGGAGACAAGGTTTTCACCAACAAATTGACAAATGCCACTTGTAGATTTTCTTTCTAATTTATCTCCTGCGTAGTCAGCATCACAGAATCCATTGAGTTGATAATTGTTGGATTTCTGATAAAGTAATCCAAGATTTGTTGTTCCTTTTAAATATCTAAAGATTCTCTTCACAGCAGTGAGATGAGATTCTCTAGGGTCTGATTGAAATCTCGCACACAAGCATACTGAGTACAGAATATCGGGTCTAGATGCAGTCAGATAGAGAAGTGAACCAATCATACCTCTGTATTGCTTCTGGTCAACTTTTCCATCAGAGTCATCCAAGCTTAGACTTGATGTGGGATGCATTGGAGTGTTCATTGGTTTGCATTCTTCCAAATTGAATTTCTTCAGAAGTTCCTTAGTATACTTGGATTGATGGATATAGGTGCCATTCTCCTTTTGATTTACTTGAATACCAAGGAAGAACTTTAGTTCTCCCATCATGCTCATTTCAAATCCATCCTGCATAAGCTTAGAAAAACTCTTGCACAGGGTAGCATTAGTTGAACCAAAAATTATATCATCAACATAAATTTGGATGATTAAAATATCTTTCTTTAATGTTTTCCTAAACAAGGTATTGTCAACTTTTCCTTTTTCAAAACCATTCTCAACTAAGAAAGTACTTAGTCTATCATACCAAGCTCTGGGAGCTTGTTTGAGACCATATAGTGATTTCTTAAGTCTAAAGACATGTTCAGGAAATTGTATATTTTCAAAACCAGGAGGTTGTTTGACATATACTTCTTTAGTTATGAAACCATTTAGAAAGGCACTTTTAACATCCATTTGATATAGTTTTATATTATGATTAACTGCATAGGATAGAAGTAACCTTATTGCTTCCAGTCTTGCAACTGGAGCAAAAGTTTCTGTATAGTCAATTCCTTCTTGCTGACTATACCCTTGTGCAACAAGTCTAGCCTTGTTCCTAGTTACTTCTCCTTGTTCATTTAATTTGTTTCTGAAGACCCACTTTGTTCCAATGATGTTTTTCCCTTTAGGCTTCGGAACCAGATTCCAGACATCATTCCTTTCAAACTGATTCAGTTCTTCTTGCATGGCTAGAATCCATGAATCATCTTTTAGAGCTTCATCAATAGTTTTTGGTTCTATGAATGATATTAGACCAAACAATGATTCTTCACTTCTGAAGCTTGATCTTGTTTTCCTTGGACTATCTTTGTTTCCAAGGATTAGTTCTTCTGGATGAGATGATTTATATTTGAAGGATCTCTTGGGAACTTCTTCAGAATCAGACTCAGCTTCATCTGTCTGCACTTCTGGGTGAATATCAGAAGCATTGTTCTCAGAAGCAGTTGTTACATCAGAAGCAGTTGCAGATTCTGACATAGTAACAGGTTCTTGTTCTGTTCTGTCTGTTCTTCTAACCACTTCTGGGAATTCATCATCTGATTCTTCACTACCTGCATGTTCTTTAACAGGCTCTGACTTTTTGTTGTCAGGCTCTTTGTCATCAAATCTAACATGCATAGATTCTTCAACTGTTTTAGTTTCAGAATTATACACTCTGTATGACTTGGAGCGTTCAGAGTATCCAATAAAGATACCCTTAAATGCTTTAGAGTCAAATTTCTTTAGATGGAGCTTATTATTCAGAATGTAACAGGTACAACCAAATTGATGAAAATAAGAGAGATTTGGTTTTCTTCCTTTAAACAATTCATATGCTGTTTTATTCAACTTAGGTCTGATGTAAATCCTATTTTGAATATAACATGCAGTGTTAACAGCTTCTGCCCAGAAATATTTAGCCAAGTTAGTTTCATGCATCATGGTTCTGGCCATTTCTTGTAGTGATCTGTTCTTTCTCTCTACAACTCCATTTTGCTGTGGAGTTCTAGGAGATGAGAACTCATGGAGAATTCCATGCTCATTACAAAAAAGTTCAAAAGGTTCGTTTTCAAATTCACCACCATGATCACTTCTAACTTTGATAATTTTTAAAAACTTTTCATTTTGTATTTGAAGGCAGAAGGTGCTAAACACTTCATATGTCTCATCCTTTGTTCTTAGGAACTTTACCCAAGTCCATCTACTGTAATCATCAACAATGACTAATCCATATTTCTTTCCATTTATTGAGGCTGTGCTAACAGGCCCAAATAAATCTATATGAAGTAATTCTAGTGGTTTTGAGGTAGAGACAAAGTTTTTAGTTTTGAAAGAGCTTTTGAAAATCTTGCCCTTCTGACATGCTCCACAAAGAGATTCTGAGTGATATTTAATTTCAGGCAGGCCTCTTACAAGGTTGTCCTTGCTAAGTTTAGAAATTAATCTCCAATTAGCATGGCCAAGTTTCTTGTGCCAGATCCATTTTTCATCACTCACTGTCAGAAGGCATAAAACATTTTGCTCCATTAATTCAAAGATATTTATTTTATACATATTGCCCTGTCTCTTCCCTCTAAACACAGTGGATTTATCAGATGCTTTGCTTACAGTACATGCATTCTTATTGAACATTACTTCATATCCACTGTCACATAATTGGCTTATGCTCAGAAGATTATGAAATAGTCCATCTACAAAAAGTACATCAGAGATAGAGGCAGAGGAGTTACCAACTGTACCAATACCAACTATCTTTCCTTTTTGGTTCCCACCAAACCCTACACTCCCTCCCTCTTTGGGAGTTAGGGTGAGGAACATATCCTTCTCGCCCGTCATATGATGCGAACACCCACTGTCCAAGTACCAGGTACTTGGCTTCTTGTTTCTTAGTGTGCAAACCTGAAAGACAAACAAACTCAGATTTTGGTACCCACAACTTGTTGGGTCCATTTGGGTTAGTGTAGGCTTTCTTGAAGTATGACTTTTTGAAAGTCATTTTTGGTTCATACTTCTTCTTGCCTGAGTTTGTAGTTGGCTGAGCAAACCTAGCTTTAGAGGTGCTAGCTTCTGATGATCTCAGAACCTTAGTTGCCTTAGGTTCTGGTCTCTTTAGAATTCTGACCTCAGCATGCTTCTGCTTTGAATAAGTGCTGGTCTTAGCTTCTGAAGTTCTCACTTCTAAAACTTTAGACTTGCCTTTATTCAAGGCTTTGGTTTGATCAACCTTCTCAACTCTACCAGTAGCTGGTGTAAAAGTGGAATACAAATGAGGTGGAGTTCTGCTAATGCAGACTGATGAACTTGGTTGTCTTTTATCATCAGAAGCAGAATAACCAAGTCCTTCACCTTTGTTCTTTGTAGTGCTATAGATCATGGAAGCCACCTTACTCTTATTGACATTTTGATTAACAAATTCATGCAATGCAACTTCATGCACGTCATGAGATTTGCTGCAAGAGACACAACCACTTTCAAGCTCTTGTATTTTTAAAACAGATTTATCATATTGAGCTTGAAGTTGATCAAATCTCTTAACAAGCAAGCCAACATCATTTTTCAAACTCTTGACACTTTTAACTTTGCTTATGTATTGTCTCATTGTGTCTCTAAGAGTAGGTAATAGCTTTTCATGAGGTATATTAGAAGTTACCTCATCAATGTCATCTGTTTCTGATTCATCTCCAGAGTCATTATCATTGTCAGAAGCAGTTGTAGCCATCAATGCCAGATTTGCTTCTTCATCATCTGCTTCATCATCTGACAATTTATCCAGATCCTCAAACGTAGCCATTAAACTCTTCTTCAAATTGTTTTTAACACTGCTCTTTCTTCCCTTATTTTTGGAGCTTAGATCTGGACAATCAGCAATGAAATGTCCAGGTTTCTTGCAGTTAAAGCACGTGTTCTTAGATTCATCCTTCTTATCCTTGTAGTTTGAGTTTCTGCTTCCAGAACCTTTTGAATTAAATTTTCTACCACCAGACTTATCAATAAACTTGTCATACTTTCTGAATCTTGTCATTAGAGCAAAGAATTCTTCATCAGAGTTGTCTTCAGGACCTTCTCCCACAGATTCTTCAACATTAGACTCTACTACCTTGGCTTTTAGAGCCTTGGAAGTAGATACAGTTGTTGAAGCTTTTGATTTCTTCTTAATGTCATCAGAAGCTAACTCCATCTCATGACTGATGAGATTGCTGGTTAGCTCTTCCAGAGTTAATGTGTTCAAATTCTTTGCTTCCTGTATAGCAGTGACCTTGGGTCTCCACTTAGGAGGTAAACTTCTTAAAATTTTCTTCACGTGATCAGCAGGTGTATAACTTTTCTTCAGCACAGAAAGACCAACAACTAGGATTTGAAATCTTGAGTACATCTCTTCAATACTCTCATTGTCCTTCATTTTAAACAACTCATACTTCTGAACCAACAGGTTAGCTCTTGCTTCTTTAACTTGTTGGTTTCCTTCATATAGAGAACAAAGAGAGTCATAAATGCCTTTAGCACTTTGCCTGTTTCCTAGTTTTAGAAATTCATCATGAGTGATACAGCTGGCCATAATGGTTTTTGCTCTGCTATGCTTCTTCCATTCTTTCTTCTGATCAGTTGTAAATGTTTTGATTACAGCTGTTGACACTTTGCCATCTTCATCAAGCAAATGATGGAAGCTAACACCTTCCTCAACCATTTCCCATAGACTAGGATCTTCAGCTATGATGTAAGGATAAATTTGCCATTTCCACCAGCTGAAGTTATCAGGATCACCATTGAACTTAGGTGCCTTGCCATTGTTTCCAGACTTCTCATTGTCATAGTCATATGGAATCTGAGCTCTTTGACCAGGACCACCAGTAGATGTGGATTCGGTTTCACCTGACATAGTGACTTAGAGTTTTGTGTTTTTCAAGATCTTTATGTCTCACTGTTAAGCGACTTAAAGACAACCGGGCTCTTGATGCCAATTGAAGGTACAAAAACACAAGAAGGGGGGGTTGAATTGTGTTTTGGATAGTTTAAAAAACTTCTTCTAAGTTCTTTCGAACTTATCAGATTTAGCAGCGGATAACACAATAAAGGAGAGTAGAGAGAGAGAAAAGACACAAGCAATTTATACTGGTTCCTCTCACAAGTTGAGAGTAGTCCAGTCCCCTTGCACTTCCAAGGGAGTTCACTAAAAACACTTTTGTTACACTTGCTCAAACTCACTAGTAAGAGACTTCCACAATGCTCAAGTATTCTAACAAGAGACTTCCTAAACTAAATGATAAATATATTGTTTTGAGAACCTTTGAGTACTTGATAAGAATCAAATACTCAAGGCAAATTACAACACTAAACACAAGAACTACACTTAAGATTCTAACGAAAGCTAAGTGATAAAGCAAGACTGTTTGTTATCAGAAGCTCTGTTTGCTCTCTTGTGAATATGATCAGTTTGCAAGTTGTAATCCACACTTGACTATGTCTTCGAGATCTCTATATATATGACAAGATAGAGACGTTGCTAATTTGACCGTTGTCAAGCTGTTTTGTTTGCTGGAGCAGTTCCTAGGTGGTCACATGTGATTAAGCTCAACAAGGAAACTTGTTGACTTCACTTTGCAGGTTAAGGCTTTGTGTGTGTCCAAATGAGGTAATGAGAAAACGACTAATGCACATATTATCTTCCCAAGATAATATTACAACGTGCTTTGATTTTCCTTCACACATATTTGAATTTGACCGTTGTTAATCCCTAAGCCAACATGTGATTCCCCTTTCATGAAACTTCCAGCACAAGACTGATCTCAGAAGTCTGTATTCCCAATACAGCTTCTGGTGTTGTGTTCTTCTGATGACATGTGCTTCTGATGATCATCCTTCTGATAGATCATCAGACTTCGCATTGGTGCTTCTGATCAGAGCTTGTGTTACAGCTTCTGATCACCATCAGAACTTCTAAGTTGAAGTGCGTGAAGACTTTTCACTAATGTTCCTGCACACTTAGATTAAATATTAAAATACCCTATTGTTCATTAACACTTTGTTATCATCAAAACTTAAGCAGACAATTGTCAGAACCACTTTTGTTCCAACAAATACATCAAAGCTTGCGTCAACGTTACACTTACACCATCCATTGCTTGGATGTTGCCACTGCGTTGTTCTGTTGGCTTGCATCGCGGCGTACAATGCAGCGCTACTGCTGTCATGTTGCTGCAGCATGATGGGCTGGTGATGTGATGCATGAACAGCCCTCCACTACTAGAAATTTATCTATTTCCTGCGGTTTTTCCTGCGGAAAATAATTCGCAGGTATACCTAAGGATTTTCCTGCAGATGTTTCTGGTCAGTGCAATTTCCTGCGGATTCAACGGTTTCAGGAAATTCCGCAGGTATTGCTGAGGATTTTCCTGCGACTTTTGGAACCCATAACACTTTTCTGCGGATTTTACTCTTTCAGGAAATTCCGCAGGTATACCTGAGGATTTTCCTGCGGTAGCACCATAGAACTTTCCTGCGGATCTTTCTCTTTCAAAATATTCCGCAGGTAGCCTTTATAAAAAAATTATGATTAAGATAAAATTATAATTTTCTATTTTACAAAAAAAAACAAAATATTTCCATAATCAAAATATTTATCAAATACTACTTACTTCACAAAAAAAAAAATCTAAAGTATGAGAAAAAAATCACCACACATCACAAAAAAAAACTCATAACTCTGTTCAATCGTGAATCAGAAACCATCTCTCAAAACCTATCAGCTTCTCCCCCAAATCGATTGAACCCTAATAATGTTCAATCGCAAATTTCCGATCTCGTCACCGCCGACGCCGTGAAACGTTCCGTCGCCGCCGTTGTTCTCCCTTCTCGTTCAAGGATCTTCCATTTGTTTGCATCTCGAGCTTCCATTGATAATAGTTTTATGAGTTTGTTATCATCGATCTTCGTTCTCATTCGTAGATTCCAATCTTCACCGCGCTTTTGATGAAGTTAATTCAGAACAAATTTCAGTGAGGTAGATTCCTTAACATATTTCTCTAATTTCATTCCTGTTAGGGTTCGGATTTCTCTCACAAATTTTTGTGTTCATCGTGTTGTAGTTAAGGTTCTGTTTCATTCTTATATACTAGATCGTTTGTCTTTTAGGGCGAAATTCTGTAATTCTCCATCAACAATTTTAGGTCAGAGTTTTTCATTTCAGGTTTTTGTTGTAGATCTGGATTTCTGGTTTGCTTTAGATCTAAACATTTGCATTTGCAATCGAGTTAACATTGTGTTTAGTGTTAGATTCTCTCTATAAGTTGTGTGGTGTGAATTTTTTTTTGTTTAGTGTTGTTTAGTAGCTGAATTTTTTTGCATTGAAAGACATGATTATCGGTTTGTTCACTTTATTGTGCTTCACCTGATGTAGGTTTTTACATGAATTTCTATCGGATGTGTTTGAGGAATGTGTTTGATTACTGGTTCAACAAGAGATATGACATATGATGGTGTAGAAGAAGCTTTCCTATTGATTCCAAAATCATTACAAGATGTGTACTATATGAATATGAATTACTCATGTGGTAAGATTTTGAAAATGATTTGAACTCTTAACATATTTTTGAGGAATTATATACTATCAAAAGCTAGATACCTAAGCCATATCTCCGATTGATCCTTGAAGTGACATACACCAGTTATTCCGTCCAAGGCACCAAAATGTATTACTGCATTATTGTCGGTTTCTGCGTTTTTTGCATTATCGTACTCTGCAACTGTGTGCATTTCTGCATACTTTTTAACTGGACTTCTGCAACTGTGTGCATTTCTGCATATCTTATTACTGGACTTTTGTCATATGCAAATTGGTTTCTACATATGTTTATGTGTGCATTATTGTTGTCACTTCTGACTTGTTTTACATTCTAGCACCTTATGCTTCATGAGTTTTTTTATTTTATCTGACTACTTGGGAGTATATAAGTATAGCAATCTTGTGTAACTGAATAATCTATTGTGTGTATGAGGTAAAGTAACTCTAAAAATTCCTTCTCTCACTGAAACATTATTTGTGCCATAGATTCATACTTTTCTTAATTAGAAGCTCAATGACATATAATTGAATTTAATGCTTTATTTTGTGATTTGAGTATTCTTTTTTCCTTTTCAAATTTTATTTGAAGTGGGTGAATCTAAATTTTTAAAGTGGTTCTCTAGTGTTTTTTATCTTCTGTGTTTCTTTCAGTGTTCTTGTAATATTATTTGTATAACATAGATTGTGTGAAGTTCACAAATTTCACTTATATGAGTGTGTAAGGTATTGCAACGTATGCAGGCCGGTGTATAGTTTTGTTCATTCTTTATATTCCTCTCTATTGTAACTTATATGAGTGACTTAGAATGAGATTGAGAATGGAAGAAGAATTCTGTTTCATATTCTTTTGTTCTTTGAATATAAAGTTGTGCATTTATATTTATATTATGCCGACTTTTGCACTTTGGCTTGTGATTTGAAACGGAGTACACAAATTTGGTGTTGGCACAAAGTGAAAAGGCACTAAGTGAAAATTCAGAATCTCTGCAACCGTGAACATAGCTTGAAGAAGCTTACACCATTTACTTTGTACTTGCAGGAAAGGATAAAGTCTGCTACATATGTCTTGAAGGGAGTTCTAAACATGTGGTTAATGACAGAGGAGAGATTTCTTGGCCTCCCCAAGATCCTTAGGCACTTATATATATTGAATGAAATCGTGAGTTTTGTTTCTCACTAATTGTAGAAAGAGTGGCCTGTTTCAGCCGAAGACAAACTAGTATGTTGTATTTTTGCGCTTCCATATACAAGTGATAAGGTTAATCATACATTACTTGTGTCAATATGTTAACATTAAGCTCAATTCGCCTTCAGGTGTTTGAAAAATCATTTATTTTTAATAGGTATGTTAGTTTAAAAGATTTAGCTTACTCTTAGGATTCTAGAGGATGAGTATGTTGAATGATAATTCAAATGCATTGTAATTCATATATTGGTTAGCCACTTAGCCTAATTGATTATATTTTTAATTTGTCCTTTCTTACTTATTTTTAATTTGTCCTTTCATCAAATTCAAAGAAGAATTGTGCAAAGGGTTTTGATGAAGACGTTATTGGAGATGACACCAATGAATTTCATCTTGAAGGAACTAATGAAGGCATAAGTGATTAGAACATTTTTATGAAGACTCTTTTTTATTTGTAACTTGATATGTATGTGTATTGTTTTATGCATTTAGTTTATATTGTGGTCAAAATTGATGATGTTTGAACATTTTGGAATTCAATGATTTAATGTATGGTGCTTGTAGTAATTCAATTAAATGTTTTGGCTAAAATTGTTTTTTGAATATTCAGTTTTTTATTTAATAAAAAATTAAATTTAAATTTTTTACTGCAAAATTTTTTTTTAAGAGCCTGCGGATTTACCTGCGGAAATATAGAATTTCCTGGGGATTTATCTGCGGATACACATCACCTAGGGAATTTCGTGCGACCATTACAGAGTAAATACCTGCATAATAGTCGCAGGAAATGTTGCTGCGGATTTATTTTTATTTTTCGGCAGCGAATTCCGCAGGAAATTTTCCTGAGGATTCAAAAACCGCAGGAAATAATTACCCATGAAGGTATTAGCTGGGAACCAGAATCCTTGGAAAACTCCGCAGGAAATGTGTTTGTTGCGGATATTTGGTCAAAATCCGCAGGAAATTCCGCAGCAAAAAGGCAAATTTCTAGTAGTGCTCCATTCGGCAAGCATGTGTGACGCTCTTAAGGCAATGCTCTTTGGTGGATCTTTGAGGCCATTCCACACAAGATTGTTTCGATTGTTCCATATGCACCACGCTGTCGTAGCGACACTTCCTGCAATATCAACAGATTCTTGGTTGCAAATATCAAAAAAAACATATTGAACATTATTAAATTGCTGCAGTCTCGGTGTCACAATATCGCCCAAGCCAACATCATTCCAGACCTGAATACTATCATTACAACCAAAGAAAATATGCCAATCATTCTCCTCCTCGCCATTGCAAAAAGGGCAGTTACTAGGACACATCACATTACGATCACGAAGGTGAACACGGGAAGGTAGACACCCCCGGCAAACTCTCCACAACAGATGTTTGGTTTTAGGAGGTGCTTCGACGCGCCAAAGTGCACTCCAGCCTCTTACTAAGTTGCTATTGGGGACCAACGCTCTATTGTTAATATAATGACAGTAACCGGATTTAACAGTATATTTCCCATGGTTCTCATGTTGCCATACTAATTGATCTTCCTTAACCTCATCAAAAAGTGGTGTTCTTAAAATGCATTCCGCTATATAGGGTGAGAAGAGAGAGTGAATTTTGTGTTGGTCCCAAGCTTTAGTTCCTTGCAAAAATAAGTAATTAACATGCTGATCATATAAGTTCTGTTGCTGAGGGGCTTGAAGCCAAAAATTCTCACCCTCCCTAACCCAAGGATCAGACATGATTCTAATGTTACTACCCTCTCCAATCTTCCACCTACACCCGTTAATAAGAACCTCTATCGACTTCCATATACTACGCCAAGCATAACTAGGATTGTTACCAATCTTGGCATCAAATAAAGAGGAATGAGGAAAGTACCTAGATTTGTAAATTCTAGCCACTAACGACCCGGGGTTAGACATAAAGTTCCAAGCTTGCTTGGCGATCATGGCCATATTAAAAGAGTGAAAATCTTGATATCCCAATCCGCCTTTGGATTTAGGCATAGCCATTCTATCCCATGCAAGCCACCGTATTCCTCTATTATTGGCACCATCACCCCACCAAAAGGAATTTAACATTCTCTCAATCTCGTTAATGATAGAATCCGGAATCAAATAAACACTCATAATATAAGAAGGGATGGCTTGTAAAACGGATTTAATCATAACATCCTTACCCGCTTTAGACAAAGCTCTACCTCTCCACGAGTTGATTTTCTTCCATACTCTATCCTTGATGTAACCGAAAGTAGTCTTTTTGCTCCGTCCCACCATAGATGGAAGGCCCAAGTACTTGCCCGTACCTATGACTTCTTTCACTCCCATAATACCGGAGAGGTCCTCTTGGGCTGCTTTACTCAAATGTCTACTAAAGAACACTTCAGATTTGGCCAAATTGATCTCTTGGCCACTAGCTTCCCCATAAGTTTCAAGTAATGACACCAAATGCTTGGTTTCTGTAATATTAGCCCTGCAAAACAAGAAGCAGTCATCAGCAAAAAGAAGGTGGGACACCACTGAAGCCCCTCTACAGATTTTGATGCCATGGATTTTTCCTGATGCTATAGAGTGTTTTATGAGAGTTGTCAAGCCTTCTGTTGCCAAAATAAAAAGATACGGAGATAACGGATCGCCTTGACGGAGACCTCTTCCAGGATGGATACGCCCAATCTTATCAAAATTCATTAGTACCGAGTAATTGACCGTACTAACACACATCATCATCCACTGGATCCACTGGTTCGAGAACCCCATACATCTAAGCATCCCTCTCAAAAAGCCCCAATCAACTTTATCATAAGCTTTACTTATGTCAATCTTAAGAGCTAATTCACCTTTCATACCCCTTGTCTTCCTTTTTAGCGCGTGAATAACTTCTAGGGCAATCAAAGCATTGTCTAAAATGGATCGACCCTCTACAAACGCCGATCGTTCTTCCGAAACGCACTTATCCAGACACAACTTGAGTCGGTTTGCCAACAACTTTGAAACAATTTTATATAGGACATTACAAAGGGCTACTGGGCGCAAATCCCTCATAGAATTAGGATTATCACACTTCGGGATTAGGCATATATTAGTCTCATTAAGAGAAGTAGGAAAGTACCCTCTCGCCAACCATAACTTCACGCCTTCAAAAATATCATCACCACACAACTGCCAAAAATGTTGATAAAAAGCTGGGTTGAATCCGTCTGGTCCTGGAGATTTATCAGGGTGCATTTGCATCAGTGCAATATGAACCTCCTCTTTAGTGATAGGTGCTGTGAGTCTCTCATTGTCTTCAACTGTCACTTTAGGATGAATAAGATTGAAGACTGGATCATGACTACTCTCAAATGCTCTGAAGAGGGACTCAAAATATTTCTTTGTTACTTCAGAAAGATCGGCCTGACTAGTAATAACAATATCATCCTCATCGACCAATCTCTCAATTTTCTTTAGCCGACATGTGGAAAAATTTAGTATTGAGGTCTCCTTCCTTTAACCAATGCATTTTGGCTCGTTGTCGCCAATAAGCCTCCTCTTGGACAAGTAACTTAGCATGTTGTTGATATAGGTCATGGAAACGCAAGCTACTGGTAGTGTCAATTCTGCCTTGTAATTGTACCATCTCCTCATGACATGCTTCCACCTCTTCTTTAAAGCGCATTCTTTTACGTCTGCCCCATCGTTGTAACTCATCTGCACACACTCCTATCTTCTCAATCACATCACTTCTCCCTTCTCTAACCCAGACCGAAGCCACCACCTCATCAAGATCTTCCTCTTTTAGCCACATGTTCTCGAATTTGAAGGAATGCCTAAAGTTGGTAATCTGTTGTGGGTCGCAATGCAGGAGGATAGGGTTGTGATCTGAGTCAGCAAATTCATAAGTTTGACTTCTGGATAGAGGGCCAGCCAGTCACTAGAGGCCATAGCACGGTCTAAACGTTCTTCAATGACATGTGCCTTCCCTCTACTCTTTATCCAAGTAAATCGGTGCCGATAAAAGGTAAACGTTAATGTATATGTTGTATACCTAAATGGCTATATCCAAATTCATCATCTTTTTATTTTATTTTATTTATGAATTCTTTTTTTGGTTTTTTTGTTACAAAAGTTTATCTTTTGGTTTTGTATTTATTATAAAAATTGCTAAGTTTAAATTTCTTTTCACCAAATATAAAAATTGAAATGAAAAAAATTAAAATAAAATTTCAAAGAAGAACTCATATATTTTGAAAATGTTCTTTTATGTCATTTTACTTTTATTAATAGTTCAACCGTTAATTTTACCAAATACTTCAATTAGTTTATCAGCTATCATCATAAATCATCAATTATTAGTCATCAGCTATAAGCTATTTTCCCAAACAGACCATATAGTGCCCGTTTGTTATAGCTTTTTTTAAAAAAAAAAATCACTTATTTTTGAAAAATAATCATTTTTAAGAAAATAACATTTGTTTGTTATAGCTTTTAAAAATAATCAGAATCTGAAAATAATCTAAAAACTGTTAAAAATCTAATACTAATATTAATAACTTATTTTTATAGATTTTGTTTAGAGGAGAGAGAAAACAAGTCTCAAAAAATTTCAAATAAAAATATCCTTAATATTATTCTAATATTCCAATAATATCCTATTTAGAATTTATAGGATTAGTTTGTTATTTTTCGAAGATAAGATTTAGAAATTTGTTTTATTTGTAGCTATATATATAAAGTCATATGACTATAATTTTTGGTCGAGACCGGAGTATCCACCGCCGAACGTAATGACTAATCCCTCGCTAGATTAGAGGCACCTCGAAAGATGGGATAGCTGGCCCAAGTATTTAAAGCTGCTTCATACTCAAGGTGAGAATCGAACCCTCGACTCTTGATTAAGGGAGGATGAGCTCCAACCGCTCAACCACACCCCTTGGGTTAGTCATATGATATACTGTATTATATTTGGATAATTCTACTTTATGGTAATTTTGTGATGCAAAATTACTTTTATATAGTTGCATCCAAACAAGTTAAAGATTAAAATTTCATAAAAAATAATTTTTTTTACTGGTAAACAAACACAAAATAGCTTTTGATTTTTTTAAAATCTCTAAAAAATAATCTCTAAATTATTTAATGTCAAAATCACTTATTTTTTAATCTGTAACAAACGGACCTATAGCATTTTTTTTTTTGCTTTCTATTTCACCCTATCACTTTACTTAAGAAAAATTAAATATTAATTAAACATATATTTTTTATGCCATTTTTTATCTATAATTCAGTTCAACTGTTAATTTTATTAAACAATACAAATTCAATCGATTAGTTTATCAGATAGATTAGCTTATAAACTATAAGGTTTAATTGCACTTTTAGTCTCCCTATTTTACATACTTTGCAATTTTAATCCCCCTATTTCAAAATCAAACAAACTAGCCCCCTAATCTAATTTATTATAAGTTATCCGCAATACTTAAAACATTTCATGCATGCACTAACATAATTAAATACATAAATACACATTTCATGCATCACATACATAAAATAAAATAAACTTAGGTAGTAGTGTTATGGCCTTCTAATACGAAAGAATTAAATAAATTAATTTATTACAATTCTTTAACCCTCGAGCAAATTTCTCAAACTTCTCTACTGACATCATTGTTTGGATGTTGTATCCCATCATCACGAGCAATTTTACAATTTACAAATTATTGGAATAAATAAAATATAGAAATTGTCACGACACATAGGTCGTATTTAAAATAAATCATGATACAAAGGTCGTATTTAAACCATATAAAATAAACGAAAAACACACTAAGGCCATAACTATACACCTCTTAATAATTAATTTAAATTATTTACTGAAAATAAAATTTTTAGACACATTATAAATTATCCAATACAAGAATGATTATGATCTCCAACCTTCTTAGGTTTAACTAGGGAGCGCTGCCTTTTCATTATCTTGGTTGTCTAATCTTTCTAGGCAAGTCAAAGGCAATTTATTTTCAACCTATAGCGGATAAAATTAAAACTAAACTCGCCGCTTGGAAGCGTTCTTTGCTCTCCATCATGGGAAGGGTGCAGATGGTGAAACTGAAAGCAATTATGTTAACTTATTCTCTCCATATCTATTTTTCGTCTATTTTTTGAGAGGGGCTGAAGTAGTACTTTAGCGAAGTCACATGATGGCTCATTGGAACTGGTGCGAAGATAAATTTTTAGAGTGATAATTGGATCTGGATGGGTAAGTCACTTGCAGATCGTCTGAATCTTCCGCACGAAATTTTGCCACGTTTGACAGTTCCGATTTCTTCTTATGTTTGAAACGGTGCATGGAAAATTCCTGATTATATCATCGATATTAATCCTGCTATTGTGCAACAAATTCAGCGTGTTACGTTACCAGTTGCTGCACTTCCCTTCGCGTATCCAACCCCCGAACCTATCTCTCAAAATAAGGTTTTAGAACTTTTCCCTTTTCCTTGGAAATGAAAGCTCAGTCGTGGAATCTTAACATCCCCGCGACAACGAGCAGTAAATATAGTGCAGCAACACAATTAGGGGTGAAATTGGACCAGTTTGGATCGGTTTCAAGTGAATCCGATGTCCGAACCAATGAACTTTCAATTGGTTCGGTTTAGGTCGGTTTGGTTCGATTTTCAAAAATAAATCCGATCCGAACTAGTCGGTTTGGATCGGTTTGGATCGAATACTATACTCGGTTCACAATATTTTGTTTTTCCGGTATAATATTTGCTATTATTTTTTCAAACACGATATATTTTAAGCTATATTTTTCAAACGACTTACAATAATAACATAAACCAAATAAACAATAACATAGTTTCTATGTTTGCTGTGTTGTGCGTGTTCTACTTCTATCTGCATGTTTTGTTTTGAAAATGAATGTAGTTTGGGTCTGTCAAAATATAAGCAAATAGACTGTTATAAGATGATCGGTTCGGTTCACCGGTTCATCGGTTTTTAAAAATAAAATCCGAGATCCGAACCAAACTAGTTCGGTTTAGCTCGGTTCGGTTCGGTTTTTTATCCAAACCAAACAAGGTTAGTTTTTTTTCCGGTTTGGATCGGTTTGGATCACCGGTTTCATAGGTTTTGTCCGATCCGCTTTCATCCCTAAACACAACAACACGATATTTTCTGCTGCTGCACAGAAGGACTTGCATGGTGCAAGCTAGATGTTGTAGGGTACTAAGCAGATTTAGTGGCAGAAGCCGAGTGTTGGGTGGTGGAAATGCAACGTCGATGTGGGTTTCTCGCAAAGACCAATATCAACATGTTGTGGCTGGTGTGTGCACAACTCCAATGGTGTCTTTATTGCTACTGGAACAAACAACAAGTTTACCGCGGCGAAAGGTGAAGTTATGGCTACTTTGGAGGCGATGCGCGAAGCAATCAATAGAGGATGGTCTTACATTATTTTTTAAAGTGATTGCAAAGTAGTAGTATATGTCATACATGATGGGTTAGTTTGGTATATACCACTAAAGTAGTTTATGTTTTTGTATTGCGAAATTTTGTGGGATATATATTTATACGAAGAAGTTATGGAGATTGGAGAATATAACAAATCTTAGAATTAGGGAAGGCCTATACTCAACCACAAAAGCTAGCTTGAGAGTTGAGGTTTGCACACATTTATAAAGGCTATCTATGCCATATCTCTAGACAATGTGGGACTTCTAACACACCCCCTCACGTCCAGAACTGAACAAGCTGGAACGTGGAATCAACAATAACGGGTGCCCTAAATATGGGAGGTCTCCACAACAAACAACAAATGGATCTAGGATAGGCTCTGATACCATCTTAGAATTTAGAATTTGAAATCTAATGAAGTAAGGAGAGTTATTGTTTAGTAAAGGGCTAGGAATTCTATTAATGATATATGTAGCTTGTAAAATAGCATATGACCAGAATTGTTTAGGTAATTTTGATTGAAAAAGTAAGGCTCTTCCAACATTGAGGATATGTTGGTGTTTTCTTTCAACACGACCATTTTGTTGAGGCGTTTCAACGCAACTGGTTTGATGAACAATGCCCTTTTCAGCGTAAAAGTTTGGCATTAAAAATTCTGGACCATTATCTGTCCTTATCATTTTAACTTTGGTTTGAAACTGGTTTTCTATCATAATTATAAATTGCTGCACAAGGTTAGGCACTTCGGATTTAGACTTACACAATATAATCCAAGTAAATCGACTATGATCATCAAGAGCGGTTACAAAGTACTTATGACCATGTACAGAAGGCAAAGAAACAGGGCCCCAAATATCAAAATGAAAAAGTTCATAACAATTGGAAGCTTTATTAGTACTAAGAGTAAATTTTGATTTTCTATGTTTGGCATAGTGACAGATGTCACATACAGAATGGCTATCAATGTTTACAAAAGGAAATTTATTACGTAAAGCAAGAAGTCTAGAATTGGACAAATGTCCTAACCTGAAATGCCACAAGGCTTCTGTAGGAAGGATAGTAGAAGAAGTAGCTTGAGATGTAGCTATGGTAGTAATGGCAGGTTGGTCTTTGGACATGTCAAGGTAATACAATCCCTCCATGAGTCTAGCCAAACCAATCATCCTCAAGCTCTCCTTTACCTGTATTAAACATTTATCATTATCAAAAACAACAGCCAATTGGTTATCAAGGCATAGTTTAGGTACTGAAACCAAATTCATGTTGAATGCAGGGACATATAACACATGTGTGATAACCAACTCAGAAGAAAATATCACAGTGCCAGCATATTTAGCTATTGAGGTGTGACCATTAGGTAATCTAACATGAACTGGTGTAATAGAAGTATAAGAACTGAAGCAATGTAATGAATGGCAAATATGGTCACTTGCACCAGAGTCCACAATCCATGATCCAACATGAGAACTAGCTAAAGAACAAGCAAATTTTGTGATACCTGAAGCAACATGGCCACTAGCAACATTAATTTGAGTAGATGAACTAGTTTGATTACTAGCATGAGCAGACTGTAGTAGATTCAGCAATTGAGTGTATTGATCTTTGGTGAATCCAAAAGAATCATTGCCTCGAACACTCTTAGTATCATCAATGTCTTCCTTGTCATCTTGTTGATCAACATGAGCATTGTTAGCAGTAGAGGTTCGACCATAATTTGGGGGAAAACCATGCTTGCTATAGCAATTATCAACAATGTGATTGGTTTTACCACAATAAGAACATTCCCTATTCTTTGCACGGTAACTGTTCGACCTATTGCCTTGGTTAGAATAAGAACCACGACCTCTCCCTTGAGATCTTCTGGAATCATGTGCGTTAACAAGTACTTTTGATTCATCAAAATGAGTAGAATTGTACTGACGCTCATGTTGTGACACCATAGAAAAGATGCGATTAATAGCAGGTAACGGATTCATGAGCAGAATTTGAGCACGCACAGGATCGAAAGTTTCATTAAGTCCAGTTAAGAAGCGAATTGAACGAGTAATTTCATGTTGATGCTTGGCATTTTTGACACCGGTATTGCAAACACACTTCATACAACATGAACAAACTGGAGCAGGTAAATAAGATTCAAGCTCCTCCCATAGAATTTTGAGAGCAGTGAAAAACTCTGAAACAGATCTTGATTCTTGTTTCAGACTAAAAATTTCACATTGTAATTCAGAGATTCGAATGTAATCTCCTTGTGAAAAACGTTCTTTGAGCTCATTCCATACATCTACAATATTATCAAGAAACACTATACTTTGTGCTATGGAATCGTCAACAGAATTCATTATCCATGAATGCACTAACATATTGCATCGATTCCATGCTTTGAAATTAGGATCAAAATCAGAAGGAACTTCGATAGTACCATCAACAAAATCAAGCTTATTCTTACCTCCAAGAGCACGCTTCATGGATCGCGCCCAAGCTTGATAGTTTGAATGTGTCAGAACCGGTTTAACGGAAACGGTTGAAGGTCCATCGGAAGCATGAACGTAATACACATCGCCAGGATTTTGCGATGGATCAGACGAAGAAGATGCAACATTGTTGCCGGCGTTATTGACGCCACCACCACGAGCCATAAAAGAAGAGAAGAATGAAACGGAATCAGAGAGAAAGCGATGCGCAGCAGAGCTCAGAAGAGCTCTGATACCATCTTAGAATTAGGGAAGGCCTATACTCAACCACAAAAGCTAGCTAGAGAGTTGAGGTTTGCACACATTTATAAAGGCTATCTATGCCATATCTCTAGACAATGTGGGACTTCTAACAACAAATATGTTATTCATTGCATTCTCATTCTCTTTTTCTCTCATTATTATTCATGGTATAAGGCTCTATATATGGAGCTACAAAAATATATTTCTAGATCATACTTATCTTAAATAACAAACAAATCTTGGTCAAAAAAAATAACAAACAAATCTTAAATATTCTAAACAAAAATATAAATATTCTAAACGAAAATATAAAATTTAGATCTAATATTATGTTATTTTAATAACCAACACCACTTGGGTTGGTCTAGTGGTGTTGGCTTGAGTCCTTAAAGTGTGCTCCTCACAAAGTCTTAGGTTCGATTCTCACTAGTGCCAATTTTGGTGGGTTAGTCCATACAAAACAAAAATTCTGGCTTTAAATGGGGTCCCCGCAAGTGGGCGGTGACATTGGTCCCCTCGGATTAGTCGGTTCTTAAGCCAGATAACGAATTTTAAAAAAAATATATTATGTTATTTTAAATATAAATGTAAACTATATTTAAATCTAAAATGTTCAAAAGATATTTAGATATTATTCTCAACAATACACTTTAGTTCTCATGGAGAGTCAGAGCTAAGCTCTATAATTTTAACTATTAAGTTATTGTTACAGCGTCATTCGAATTTTGAGATTAATTTCACAAAGCGACAAGCGAACATATTGACTCATAAGCTAGCTAGGACAACCAGTTTTTGGTCTAGTCGCACTTATTTTAACAGTGTTCCTCCTTGTATTGAGCTTATTATTATTGATGAAATGAGTTGATTGTGTTTGTTTAAAAAAAATACCTTTTAAATCTACTAATACTCATATAAAAGTGACGCACTGAAATGTGATTGAGCGGTTGGAGTTCATCTTGTCTTAACTAATAGTCGATAGTTCGATCCTCGTCTTAGGTACAGAATAATTTTAAATCTCTGAACCAGTTATCACACTATTTGAGATTCCTCCAATTATCTAGCGAAGAGAATAATTATTGTGATCGGCGGTGAATACCCTAATCTCTCAGAAAAATAAGTGACGCACTAACAAAAAATTCACGCATGTGTAATCTATACATATAATAAAGGGAATACTTTGTTCTTGGTGTAGCCCTTTTATATAATACTCAAAATGCCCTTAACGGCTATTTTTTTAAAATTTTAACTTCTATGATTTTTTCAATATTATTAATAACTTCTATATTATCTTATTTAATATTATTATTAACTTCTATTTATATGATTCTCACATCTATTCAGTTCTCTTGTTTTGTGATTTCGTCGTCTTTTAGTGCGACGTTTGGTTGTTTGTCGTCTTTCAGTGCGACATTTGGTTATTTGTCGTCTTTGTGCGGTGTTATTTTGTTTTTTTTGTGTTTGTTCGGTTCAAATTCTCGGATTATATCAGATCCAGTGCAGATTCAAACAATGATTTTTGGGTCCTCAACGTTGCAGATCTGGAAGCATGAATATTTCAGACACTTTAATTTCATTATATTTTTAGGCATTTTGTTGCCGTTATATGCTATTAACTCGGATGCAACTGTGAGTTTGTTCGCAGGTTCATCTCTTTTAGTTTTTAGCAATTTTGAATTTGTATTATGTGATGATGTACTACATGATTTTGAATGAATGAATTTTAATTTTTAGTCAAAAAAAAAAGTTAAGAATAGTTTTAAAAAACAATAGAAGTTAGAGTCTTAAAAAAATTGTTAAGGGTATTTTAGGAAATATGAAAAAAACTATACCAAAAAAAGTTTTCCCTTTATATATAGTATAGATATAGATAAGAAGGCGCACATATAAGCCATTGAATCATATTCAATAGATAAAATCCGTAACTCATTGTTCTATCAAAACCAAACACGATTTCACATCAAAAGCTCAAAGAAAAAATAATGTTCATACATCTCTATCTCTATCTCTATATATAATATAATTACAGTCTCCAGATCACCATTCTACGTGGCAAGCAACTAAGTCCTTAAATGTCTACGTGGCAAGATTTCAAACCTTTTAAGTTTTAAGCAAAAATACACTCCATTTCGATTCTCTCCGACTACACTTTTCTATTTTTTATCATATTTATTTGTTTTACACACTTTTCCCTCCAAGCATATTACCGAAAATACACACTAACCAAAAGCACAAATACACTCCCTTCGATTCTCTACGGTTACGCTTTTCTAATGTTTATCATATTTATTTGTTTTACACGTTTTTCCCGTGATATGCAATTGTATCCCTTCAATTAAGTTTTAAGCAATCAGGTAAGCTACAATATAAAAATACACTCCTTTCGATTCTCTCCAGCAATATTTTTCTAATTTTTTTCATATTTATTTTGTACATTTGCTTTTTTTTTTGTTCAACAAAGCATATTCTGCTCTAAATAAAGAAGGGTTTTAATTCAGATTTATAATTGGAAATTCACCTCCTTCATCTATTTGGCAATTTTACAAATTTCATTAATGGAGATTTATAATTTGAAATTCATCTCCATCATATATTTTTTACACAACTTAAAGATCCATTTTTATAATTTACTTTTTAGATATATCAATGAGACACTTTTTTGTATAAGTAAGTTTATTGAGCCGTTTTTGAAAACAAACAAAACTTTTGACAAAAACAAGCAAATCAAATTAATTTCATACAAATGTCAATAATTTTTTGAGAGAAATATTTTTTATGAAAACTTTTCTATAAGGGTTTATTTTTTTGTAATTTTTACAGAGTTATATTTCTACGAATGTTTTAATACGGAGTTTATTAATACGAAAAGGAAGACTTTTTTTATGGGAAGAGAACTTAAATATTTATACACATTTTAATACGAGAAACCTTTTTTTTTAACTATGACTTATATTTACACTCATATTAATACGAGTGCCTTTTGATTTTGTAATTTATACGGAGACCAATATTTATGCGCATATATTAACACATGGCTTTATCTTTTTTGTAATTTCTACAGAAATGGAAAAGAAAACACCATATTATTAGAAACAGGGAACGTGAGATCACTCTACATTCTATTATATCTCTTTAAAATTCCCAAATATATATATTATTTTTCATATTTAAATATAAAATCAACTTCAAAAGAATTGAAAAAATAAAAATTATTTGACAAAAAAAATTCATTAATTAAAAATTCAAAAAATTAAATTAAGTTAAAAATTAATATCTCAATTAATTTACTTAAACTTTAATTACATATTGTAATATAATTTTGAATATTAATCCGTGCATTTGCACGGGTTTGTTATACTAGTATATCACATATCACATATCTATCTATACTATTATTATTTATCACATATCACATCTTGTGCTAGTCTAGTTTTAAATATAATAAATTATCTTTTGCTATTTCAAAAAAAAAAAATCTATACTATTATTATTTATGACCTATTTTTCAAAGAAAAAAGTACACATGGCATTCCTATATACATTCTTCTCTCTTATTGTTTTCACATTAAATGCAATATCATTATGTAATATGAAATCTTTTTTTTTTTGTCAAGTAGCCTAGCGGCTAGAAAATTCACCCATAATGTGAATAAGTGGGATGACCGGGGTTCGAACCCCGGTCCCCTACATATAAAATGCAATGTCTTACCAATTGAGCTAAACTCACGGAACTGAAATCTTTAATCTTTAATACAGATTTGTGGACTATTTTTATTTATTTTTCATGAAATTCACCTTTAATCTATCATAATAAAATTTTCAAATACAAATAATTGCCGGTCAACTTTAGAATACACACATATTGTTATTTTTAGTAACAATATATCATATCAATGGCCAATTGCCGGTTATACATTATAGTAATTACCCTTTCCGTCAAAAAAAGTAATTACCCTATGTATGTATATTTTGGACAAAAATAATTTTAATTTTAAATTTAGAAACAAACAAAATTATAGAAAATTTGTTTATTAGTGAATAAACGTAAAAAAATTTGTTTATTACAGGGTCAAGACTCACAGATACCATTTGCAAATTTGAATCAATTAATGACCTTTACATTTCCTAAATTATATTTTATTTTTATTTATTTATATGTACAATGTCAATGATTTAACTCCTCCTTCTTCTTCTAAAAAAAAAACTCCTCCTTCTTCTTCTTTAATTATTTTCTTTTCTTTCTTCTAATTCTAATTTCTTATTTATTTAATTTTTCTAGTTATTTTTGCAACAGTTGTTGAACTCATCCATCACAACACAATCAATATGTTAACGGTAATTTATTATAGACTTTCACAGTTTTTCTAATTTTATATTATTGTACTTTTTCAAAATTTGTAGATAAAAATTATGTGTATTTCATATTTGATAGGTAAATGAATTTCAAAATATAGCATATTTCTAAATTCGAAAACATGCATTCAAATTGCATATCACAACTAAAACAGAAACATTTAATTATATACATCTCTAAATTAAGGAAATAATTAATGTGATTACATGCTCTCTTTTGCTATAAATATTTTTATTGAGTCTCACATTTTTTCACACCATTTTCGAAATGTATTATCAAAACTATATTCTAAATACTATTATCTCTTTTTTATTATTTATTTTTTACGGATAAATTATCTTTTCCTTATTAATATATATATTTTTTTACGGATAAATTATTGTGTTTGGCCTCACTTATTTTATACTTAACTACTACTTCTAAAGAGAAGTTGGGCCAAACACTATTTTATTAAAGTCATTAAAATAAGAAGTGTCTTTTTTATCATGAAAAAAATACATTAAAAGTGATTTTAAAAATAAGAAACTAAAATGAACTTTATTTTTACTTTTCGGAACTACAGCGGCTAGACCACCGATCGATCCTTGTTTTTGCTACTTTTTATTTAATTTTATTATTTCCTGCAAAATCCTGCTATATAAATCACGTCACATGGCTATAAAGTATCAAAAATCACAATTGTTACTGTCTATACAATCTTTTCTTATAAATTTAATTCATATATTCTTTTGTCATTTGTAACACAACACTAAGCACACATACATCCTTCATCATTCTAGTGCCCACTAGATTGTTGGAAAACAATATCCAGCAAAGAAAATTTGTTTGAAAACAAATAGCCACTATACGAGTTCTACATGAATAGAGCTAGAAATTAAATAGCTATTAAATTATTGGAAAACAAAATTGTTCAAATATTTGTGATGATTTATATTTTTAGATATGAACTATTTTCTAAACTTTTCAAATTTAATTTATTTAACATAATAATTTATGAATTTTTATTCGCATTATAAAAAAATCATGTCTTTACATAATATAATCTTTATAAAAAAGTATGAATTTCATGTTATTTATGATAAATTTGTATTAAAATATCTAAATATTTTACCAAACAGATTTTAACTTAAAAGAACTAATTAAGTTGAAAAAATAATAAATATCAAACAACGTTAACTTTATCTTTAAAGATTTATTTTTTAACTTTAAACTAGAAGTAACTTATAGAGTAGAAAAAAGTCAGGCCAAACGCAACCTTTATATACTTTATTTATATTCTTGAGCATGTAAGCTTTATAATCTACTCAATATATGTATAATTTTTTGAATAATGTTTTCGTTTTTCTTGACAGAGGTCGAAGAAGTTTTAGGTAAGTTTTTTTGGTAAATGCTTGGCTGATATAATTGAGTAAGTTCATGACAAAATAATAACACTGCATAAGACGGGAAAAAATAACACTGCATAAGATGAGAAAACAATAACACTGTACGAGACGTGAAAACGAACACCACACAAGACGGGAAAAGAAGAACACTGCACAAGACGGAAGAGAAATCAAGAACACAACACACAACGAGAAAACAAAATAATGTCGCACTAAGACAACGAAATCACAAACAAAAACACTAATAGAAAACCTAATAAATGTGAAAACCACTTTATTTAGATTGAAAAGAGAATAAAAAAGATGCACATGAATTTTTTCTTTTATAAAATATGTAAAATATAATTTTATAAAATATATTTAAAAATCAATAAATCTAGAAACGTATATACATTTTTCTCGTGCATGGCACAGGTTCATAAACTAGTTAATAATTTAATTAGAATTGATTGACTAATATGCTCTTGGTAAGAGCTGGAGTACATATGAGTTGGATAGAAGAGCTGGTGGGAGTAATTTATTTTTCCGATATACAAAAAAAAAAATTAACATGCTCGTGTTAAACTGAATTTACTTTAACTTATTTTTATTTTTTAAACATGTTTTGATATCTCTATCTCTATCTCTGTTATATAATTACGATAGTTCCACAGAGCTCTCGTGCATTTTCAGGAAAAATTGCTTAGGTGGCATTCAAGTAGAGCTTCTTAAGATTTTTTTTTTATATTTTGTTTAGAGATTTTTTTAGCATAATTCAGTTGTTTCTCTAATATATTTTTTGGAGATTTTTTTTAGCATAAATCAAATGCATCCCTAATATTTTTTAATTATGAATAACAAAAAAATTTTGTATGGATAACAACTAATTTGTTTCAACTGTACGGATAAAAACTATTTTGTTTCCACTCTATATATAGAAAACACATTCATTCCAAATCATCTAGAATACAAATAAAAGGTATTCTTATTCTTATTCAAAAAATAATTAACTTTCCTTCAAAGATGAATACACCAGATTATACTATGATCAAAGACATCACAACTAAGTGTGTTAATGTTAATTGTGTTGTCTGAGTTGTCCGGAAGTGGTTTGTCGTTGATCCAAAGAATCCTAAGATGGTCTTCTCAATGGAGTGTGTTCTCCTTGATTCTCAGGTATATACTCTAAGTTTTATTTTTGTGCAATTTTGAAAGTTAAATTTTCACACGTGTATATATATATATATATTAACCATATTTGATAAGATATTAAACATATTTGAGTTCGATAACAGGTCAAGTTCTTCATTCTTGATTTGATTTATTGCGAGTTAATTGATTTATGAATTGTGATTGAGGTTAATTGGCTGTGAGGTTTGAATTTAATTTAATTTGATTTGATCTGATTTATTTTTACAGTTTTGTTTGATACATATTCTCTGTTTTGATAGGATCAACTAAGTGTGATAATGTTAACTATGTTGTCTACAGACGCCCATGCAAATTAGTTTGGAAAAAAGGTACAAATGTTGATAACTTGTCTGATTCAGAAGTACCCACTGACGTTCTAACTTCCACAGACCTCAGAGACGTGTTTATTAATACATATGATGTCAATTATTTGTGTCATAAGTTTATATCTTTTTTAATGATCATCAATATATGTGGGTATATTCTTCATACACTGATATGCTTTTTAAAATTACTTTTTCTTGTGCAGATCTCGTAGGGGTTCTTTGTAGTATTGACATGGAGCCTTCATTCGGACAGGCAGGAAAAAAAAGGAAAATTTAATCATGTCGAGCTGAATAATAATGGGTAATAAATTTTGCTACAAATAGTAACATAAATATTATGACCCGTCAACTTTTTTGTTAACGTCTTTTTTAGTGATAAATTCTAAACTCTTATAGTATGTTTTTACAGCTGTTGTTTCAAAGTTACGTTGTTTGAGTCTGAAGTCGATAAGGAACTCAACTCATTCATTACTTCCTGGAATGCTACAAATGCAGTTGTTGCAATTCTATTCGCAAAAGTCGTATTTTGGAATGGTATACATAAAAACAATCTAATAATTTATGTTGTTATGAATTATATCTAATTTAATTGAATAACTAAACCTACAATATTTAAATTAATTTTATAGGCTCAAAGAATTTGAACACCAATTTCGGCTCTTCCCGAGACATATTTAACTAAGGTATCTCCGACGTTGTAGCGTTAAAATAGATGTATGATTCTATTATTATATCAATCATAAATTACTTTTAATAAATTTTCACCTATGCATGACCTTAAAGTACTAATTTTTGATAAGTGCAACTCATACTTTATATTTTATAATTTTTTTACTGGTGCAATTTATACTGTATATGTTCTAATTTTCTATCAGTACAATTTACAGGATCTTATCACAATGTGAAAGAACAATGGAAAAAAAATATGTTTACACTGTATTTAAAAAGTTGTAGTTTCTTTTCTAATAAATCTGCAATGAACATTTGTAAACAAACATTTATCATATCAAAAAAATTAACAATATCAAGGGACGAATTTTAACACTTACAATAATTTCTAACAAAAATACAGTGGGAGTGTTGTGAGCAAGGTTTATTTGTTTGTTTTTTTTTTTGTTATTTAAAATTTACATGTGGATTACTATGAAACATATTGAAACAAGACGACTAGAAAATAATGAGAAAATATATTTTAATTTACACTATATTTTATAAAAAATAATAGTTTGATGCGATTCGATCAATTGAATAAGTCAAAATTAAACGTTTATAAGAAAAATATATTATAAAGGTAGTGTAATTTCTAAAATATTAGTTAAGCGCTTTCTTAATAAACGAAATGTTCTAAATCACAAATACTTTTCATATCAAAAAGTTCTAAAATATCAAGAGATAATTTTTGACACTTTATTTCTAACAAAAAAAAAGTGGGATTCTTGTGATATGCAAGGTTGTCTATTTTTTGTTTTATTATTTTATTTGAAATTTACATGTGGATAACTACTAAATAGGTTGAAATAAGAAGATGAGAGAATCATGAGAAAAATATTTTAATTTACACTTTATTTGTAAAAAACAAATATAGTTTGATAAAATTCAGTTGAATAGATCTACAATAAACATTTATCAACAAAAAAATTATAATAAAGGTAGTGTAACTTCTAAAACCTTAACGTGAAGACTCTATTAAAAAAAAGAATTGTTTTAAATCACAAATACTAATGATATCAAAAGTTATATTCCCTTTGTCCCATATTATTATAAGAGAAATATGTAAAAACAAATTTTATTGGTTATTGGTTATGAAAAAAATATTTTATCTGTTCCTTTTTATTTGTCATTTTAGAATAAAGTCAAATTAGCAATGTTTTTTTTGCACCTTATCTTCCTATTATACCTTTTTTTTATAGATTATATATCCTAATTAAATCCACCAATAAATTCCTTTTTTTTTGCACACACACTTTGTCTTTCCAAAAAAAAAATTAAAACCACCAAAAAAGAATTGTAACAGACTTTTATAAAAAAAATAAAGTAACAAACTTTGTTTCAAAAAACATTCAGAAGGAGGGTACAATAGGCAAAATATAACATAAATTGCAAAAACAACAAATAAAAGAGAACAAATTTTTTCTTTCTAAATACTCCCTCCGTTCTTTTTATTTGTTATTTTAGAAAAAAAGGCCAAATTATGAAATTTGTTATGAAATTAATCTAAACAAGAGGAAGAAATGAAGTATAGAGATGAAGGAGAAAGACATAGAGAATAGAGATTGTATTACTCTTCACAAGTGTGACATTACACTAATAAATAAGTCCTATTTATAGGACACAAATAGAGAAGTGAAAGGCCATACTAATTAAGATCCACTCACTAGTGGGAGTCATAGGAAAGTGGAAGATCATGCACTAAGACATCCACTAAGTCATATGGATGGACATCCACTAAAGCTTGATATTTATTCATAACACTCCCCCTTGGATGTCCATCAAAGATATGCCTCATTAAAACCTTATTAGAAAAAACCCGGTGGAAAAAATCCTAGACAAGGAAAAAGAGTACAATATCCTTTTAGTGGGAACTGCCTCGTTAAAAACCTTTCCAGGAAAATCCGATGGGAAAAACCATGGCAAAGGGAAAAAGAGTGCAGTTTTTCTCCCCCTGTTTGAAGCATCTGTTAAGAATAAAAATGTCAACATTTAAATGTTCTCCCCTAATACATTTAATCAATATGCTTCATGATATATCCTCCTTTTAATTGAGTTTTGCGGTCATCACTGTCTTTAAGACCTCTTCCTTGAATCATTTGTATTTGAACTCGATATGTTGATGTGATAACTATTGAAAGAGATTTAGATCATGTTGATGCCTCAATATTGACATATGTAGATAATCACGTACTTGAAAGTTTGACTATTCTGAATCAGAAAAATAGCTCATATCTGCATGTATGGTTAATTTGACGAACAAATATTCATAAAATAATTGCTTTAACTCTATCGTGAAAACATATATTTCACATTGTTCTAATGTATTTTGGTTGGTGATAAATCCTATCTCACTAAGAATAAAATAATATTATCACAACAATCAATATGAGATTTAAGTAATATGCATGCAAATTTAAAGTCTGACCGAGATATTTGATATTTTCGTGACACTAACATCATATACTCAATAGATATAATTTGTCAAAATTCAATTAGCTAATTGATCGATCTGCAGATCAAGATAAAGTTTTCTCAAAATATTTCTCTATATCTTTAATCGATCCATTTAGAATTTTTAATAGGAGATCCTTCAGGGACCTTCATATAATCATGTCTATCAAATGAGCCATATAAATATATTGTAACAACATTCATCATGTAAAAATTGAGCTCTCTGTGTGCTACAAGGCATCTTACGTACCAAAATAATACGTGTATCCTAGAGCAACAAGTCGTGCTTTTTATTTCACTATTTCATCATACTCATTTGTACGCAATTATAATTTCACACCTTTTAGGTGTCTGGACTACAAGTCCACAAACATTTTACTTGAAAAGTGAGTTTCATTATACTTCAATCTAATTTCTCAATTTTGGTCAATTCTCACTTTTTCTACAATCTCTAGTAGACTTTGATTCATGATCCTCACTATCATTTATTAAAAATAGCGCTATATTATATTTAAAAACATCGTCAACGTTGACTTTCTTTTGGTTCATTCATATTCTATTCATGACATAATTTGTCGAGATCTCTATATTTTCATAAATTTCAGGTACCTGATAAGTTCTTCTGGAACTGAAAAATCAATTATGTCAATTACACTTTTCATATTTTCACTTGGATCATCTTTCTTTTTAGCTCCTTTTCTCATTCGAGGATTTTTAATCTTTGGAACCGATTGCACTACCACGCTTCAGGGTGGTTAAGATTCATTTGCAATTTTGATTGGAGCGTTAGCAGCAGATAGTTTATTTCATAAACTTTGCAAATGATTTATCTTTTGAATATATAATTCAAATTACTTTATATGAGGATCAAGATGAGACAATAATAATAATTTAATTCAAGTGATTCATTTGAACTTCTGGTTCAAATTTTCAGCTGTTTTTTCTCTCCCCCTAATATTGGGAAAACTAATTTATCACTTGATAATCAACCTTCTGGGTTGTAAACAAGTCTCCAATTTTTAGCTCAAGATACTTTATAATATATGGAGTTTCATGTTAAATTCATTTTTCCAATATTTTTTAAGAATTCATCTTAATGCATTATATTGCAAATTAAGGGGAGGACTTTCATATAATAACCTATTGGCTTGATGCGAAGCAAAAACTCAATATAAATGATCGAATGTTCCTAAAGTATAATTTTGAAGTTGTGGTTTAATAAGTATCAATCACACATTTAACTTTAGACGTCTAAAGAATGGATCTTCAGGTCCATATATTTCTTCTATCATTAACATATGATACTTATCAAATATTATAAATTATTGGATTGAAGAATCTTCTGGTTCTTCAATACATATCCAATAAAAAAATTATTTTTCGCATCATATATAATAGATCCGGGATGACCCAACCGGTCTTGCCAAAGACAAACTTAATATGATTTGCAAACTTCTGGTTTACAAAAATTTGTGCTTCAATTGCACTAATATATTCTCTAAATTTACTTTATTCTCCATGTAATAACATATATTAACCCTTCTGGAGCTTTCAATAATATAATTTTAACCAAATTCTTGTAGAGAATATATTACTCAATTATATATTAAACTTTCATATATATCATAATAATTGTCAAACTCCATATAGAAAAAAAATAAAGAAACTAAGCAATTCTCAACATGAGTTAATAATATTGAAAACAGTTTTCTCTTTTACGCAATAATAATAAGTCACAAGAAAAAATAAATAAATATATAAAATGCACAACTAACTTCCAATAATGTGACAATCATCCTTGTAAATGGAGTCAATGAACTTTGATGACTTAATATTATAATAAATCTTTTACAGTGTCACTTCAAACCGTTATATCAAAATAAAAACAATATAATAATAAAAAAATAAAGTGCAAGAAAATCATAATTAATTTTTGTATAAACAAGAAAAATCTTTTTTTTTTGCAATCCTTCATGGAGATATTCATTTAATATTAAATTATTAGTTCTTTATGATCTATATGATTTTTGCAATCCTTCTGGGATTTATTTTATATTAAATTATTAATTAGTTCTTCGGGAACTATACGACAAATTCTTCATAAACAATAAAAAACTGTTTATTGAGCTATCCTTCAAGGATGCTTTAATATATCAAATAATTTCATTATATCTTCATAAATCATTTGTTACACAATCCTTCAGGGATGCCTGATATTAAATTTCTTATTCTCCAAAAACCATGTCTCAAATCTTATGAAATTCTTATAATTGTTAATCCTTAAGTGATCAACTCTTTTGAATTCTTTTGGAGTTCATATAGAATAATGTTAAGTTCTTCAGGAACTATCTTTTGAATTTTTTTTTCAAGAATTCACATAGAATAATATGAATTTTTCAGGAACTACATAATTTATTATACTAAGATACTAACTTGAATTCACAAATCACATGATACTATACTCAATATATAATCCCATATAGAAATATATTTTACACAAATTGAATTGTAAATATCAGTTTAATTTATACTAGATAAATGTTCTAACTTTAAAATCTTTTCTCCGGAGAAACATCATTCACGTACAACATCGCCAACAACTCATTTTATGATAAATTCCATAACCAAATTAAACTTCAGCCTTTATATATAATCCTCAAAGTGTTTAAACACAACAAACATAAACAGTCGCCCAAATATATAATTAACACAAACAAATCACACAGCATCTACAATTTTTTTTTTTAATTAACTCATTTCAATTTCAACCAAATTAATTCAACCTTTAAATTCTAAGGGGTATCAAAAATTAAATATATAGCAAACATGATAACAACGAAGCCTTCGTATAAGTAATTAAGTATTAATCAAAATCAACTCATCCATTAAAATTTTACTCGGATCATCTTAAGTAGTAAGAAAATTATAATTAAACTTAAGTTAACATTTAATAAAGTATGATTAATTGGCTATCTAGAAATCTAAGAATATAAATTATGAAAGTAAATTACTTAGGTATCTATAGAATATAATTGGGATTGGAAGTAATCAAACAATTAAATTGATCATGTGAATATCAATTATATATAATTTATCTTGTTTGATTATATATATAGCAAAAACTATTAGAGAAATAGTTACCTCAAGAAAATATATTTGAATAATTTGATCCAAACACAAATTATTAAGTTACAGAGTAAAACTCAGCGGTAGGAGAAACATGGCGATACATATAGATCAAAATCGATCAACATGTTTATGTTATATAATATGAATGATCAAAGTGTTATACTTCACCATACTAATGTCGGTCACGAAGTATTAACAATATTGAACACTCAAATACATAAAGAAAACTAAAAGAAAACATATATATTGGCATAAAATAAATGAAACAATTATAATTCACAATCCCTTTAAAACATACAAAAAAATGAAACTAAAATTTCACGCTAAATATAGTGTTATTTGTTTCTAAACAATCTACACTGTAAAATAAAAGCATCATTTCAATATAGTGTTATTTTTTTGAAATTTTTGAAATTGATGCTATATAAAAGCCAGAACCAATTCCTTCCTCGGAATTAAAAACCCAAGAAAAAAAAATATCAAAAACAAGAATACATGAATAATCATATTAGTATCTACCTATTAACATAAGATTTTAAGCATAAGTGGATGTGCAAAGTAATACATATATATATATATATATATATACACGGCTAAAACAAGGAAACAAATAGAAATAATAAGGGATACATATACAAGACTACAAAGCAGAAACATAAACAAGCAGTTATACATGGTTGATATTTTATGTGGACTACCTATGAACAAAATCAATATTACCTCAGTTGATTAGAGCGTCGTGCTGATAACGTGTTATGAAATTAATCTAAACAAGAGGAATAATTGAAATATAGAGATGAAGGAGAAAGACATAGAGAATAGAGATTGTATTACTCTTCACAAGTGTGACATTACACTAATACATAAGTCCTATTTATAGGACACAAATAGAGAAGTGAAATGCCATACTAATTAAGATTCACTCACTAGTGGGAGTCATAGGAAAGTGGAAAGTCATAGGAAAGTGGAAGATCATGCACTAAGACATCCATTAAGTCATATGAATGGACATCCACTAAAGCTTGATATTTATTCATAACAAAATTGTATTTTTGCACCTTATCATTTCTATTATACCATTTTTAAGCATATATTATAATTTTAATCCACCAATAAATTTCTATTTTTTTCACACACACTTTCTCTTTCCAAAAAAATAAAACCACAAAAAAATTGTAACAAATTTTATTTTAAAAAAAAAACTTTGTTACAAAAAAATTAGGAATGAGGATATAATAGGCAAAATATAATAAAAGTTGCCAAAATGACAAATAAAAAAGAACAAATATTTTTTTCTAAAACGACAAATAAAAATGAACTGAGTGAGCAATAGATAAGAGTAAATTTTTCTTGGAATTGATAAATGTTTGTTTCTCTTTTTTTCTTTTATTTTGGGATGACAAAAGTACAATATCAAGGGACAATATTTAACACTTAATTTTTTTTCACAATACATGTTTATTTATGAAATTCATAAGGTTTTGATTTCGATCTGGTTTTGAATTTTTCACACTGTATTTAGTTTATTTTAGATCTGGATTTGATTTTGATTTTCGATTTTTGCAGCGGCAGAAGAGGTTTACCAAAATTATCCAGGAGACAATTGTTTTTTTTTTAATAATTTTAAATTTGAGTTGCGAGGAAACTTTCCTCAGAAAACAATGTCGAATCATGTCAGTCAAAATTGAGTATTCCTCGGAAATTTCCTCACAAACCAATGTCCTATCAATTTTCAGCGTGTCAGCCTTCTACAATTATCACAACTACTTTCCGAGGAAAAGTTTCCTCGCAAAATTAATTTCCTCGCAATAATCCTCGGAAAATGGATTTGCGACCAGGGTTTATCCGAGGAGATGGTTTCCTCGCAAGGTTCCTCGAAAACACTGTTTTTGCGAGGAAATTTACTATTGTTCCTAGGAAATAATTCCTCGCAATGCAGTTGTTTTATCATTTAATTTTATAATTTTAAACCCTAATCCCTCAACATAAGTACAATATATCTTATCAATATATGCAATTTACTGTTACACATAATAGCTTATATCTAAAAAAAAAAAAACTTATAAGACTCGTGGAAACTTATAAGATTCGGATGGAAAGATTTAAAATCCAAGGGATTTTGAGAATGTATGAAATTCAAATTCTTGAATTTTAATTCCCTTCATTTCAAAATTTCTGTTTGAATAAAATAATTGAAATTAATTCGTTGTCAGAATTCATTGTTTGAATAAAATAATGAATGACAAAGTAATTCACTCTCAAAAGTTTTCAAAAATTTTCCTTCGTCGAGAAAAAAATTTCTGAATTATTTTTCGATTTCGAGAAAAAAGACGTCGAATTTTTTTTCGATATTGAGTAAAAAAAATTCGGAGTTTTTTTGGATTTCGAGAAAAAAGATTTCATTAATGTTTTCGATTTCGAGAAAAAAAAAGATTTCGACATTTTTTTTCAATTTCGAGAAAAAAGTCGTCGGTATTTTTTTCTATTTTAAGAAAATAAAATTCGGCATTTTTTCCTATTTTGACAAAAAATATCGGCAGTTTTTTTGATTTCGAAAAAAAGTTTGCGGAATCTTTTCAGTTTTGAGAAAAAAAGTTCTTTGTTTTGTTTCCAATACCATTTATTTTAATTGTGAGAAATAAGTTTCCGGAAGTTTTTCGTTTTCGAGAAAAAAATCGTCGAAATTTTTTTCAATTTCGAGAAAAAAGTTCTCTGTATTTTTATCAATTTCGAGTAAAAAGTCGTTGAAATTTTATTACATTTTGAGAAAAAATGTTTTTGGCATTTTTTTATTTTGACAAAAAAATATTTCGACATTTTTATCGATTTTGAAGATTTTTCAGTTTTGAGAAAAAAGTTCTTCGTAATTTTTCCAATATGGAAAAAAAAGTTCTTTCAATTTCAAAAAAAAAGTTTTAGGAATTTTTTTCGATTTCAAATAAAAAGTTTTCGAATTTTTTTTCAACTTAAAAACGTGAATTGAAGAACAACATGACAAATAAAGAGACCCAAATTTTTGCGAATATACCCAAAATCCTTAACACTAAACCCTGACACTCCCATTTCTCTGCTCATCTCTCAAATGGCTATGTACACCATCCTCCGTCGCGCCACCGCCGCCGTTCTACCTCTTGCGGCTCGCCGTGCTGCAGTGCCTTCATCTTCCAGAGCCTTCCATGGCGCAATCTCTGTTAAGCTCCTTCTCCACAAAGAAACGACTCCTTTTGTTCGTTCCAGAAGCTTCTCTAATGCCGTCGCAAAGAAGACGGTGGAAGATGATAATCTTGTTCAACTTCTTCAAACTGAAATCGATCGCGCCCTCAAAGATCATACTCAACAAGTAATTTTTTTTTTTACCATTGAGTTCTAACCCTTTTGTTTCCGTTCAATTTTTTAGATTTGTATTTTGTATATTAGATAGAAGTTCTGTAAATTGCTTTCCTTTTTTTTGAATCTTTTTTGAGTTCATTGTCTCTTTTTTGTAATTTTCCAGGTTAAAATTCCTAAAGAGTTTCCTTTTGAAATTGAGTATGAGTTAGAGGGTGAAAGTCTTTACCTAAAAAGACAATATGAGGATGAAACTATTAGAGTTAGAATTAGAGTTGACGATGTAGGAAGAATGAACCTAGAAAGTTCATACTGGCATCTTTTTGTGACTGTTGTCAAAGGAAATGGATCGTTTCTGCAGTTTGATGCGACTACTTACCCTGATAAGGTTGAAATTTTTAAGCTGTTTCCAGTAAAGAAGCTCGGCGAATCTGAAGACCATCTGGATTATAAATATTGCGAGTAAGCATTTAGTAATATATATAAGCTGTTATCAAACTTTGTCATATAATGCATATGTTACAGTTTCTGAATGTTGTTGTTTCATTTTACAGTGATTTGGATGAAAATCTGCAGAAGGCTTTTCTCAATTATCTCGAGATCCGGGGCATAACCCCTGACATATATAACTTTACGCACGAATACTTGATTACCAAATACAACAAGGATGACATAGAGTGGCTGCAGAATCTGAAGTGCTTCGTTGAGAAATGAATTTAAAAAAGAAAGCTTTATATACTATTGAGATTATGAAATATGAAATAATGCCCTTGATTTGAGGAAGCTAATAATTTTAGATAGAAGATCTGCATACTTGTAAATTGTTTTCCCCTTTTTCGAACTTTGTTACTATTAGTTGATTGAAGCAGAATCTTTACTATGATAAGGGTTGTTGTTATTATTAATTTATTACGACTGTTGTTGATTGAAGTAAATAGCATTAACAATTTGTTAAAATTTCGCATTGCTGTAGTGTTTGTTATTAGTGACACTAATTGACAACAATGTTTGTTACTGATTTCCATAAAAATATCGTTTGCATGGGTTATTTGGAAGAATGTGTTCCTTTTGAATGTAGCTTGAAGTTTGCATGTAGTTGATGTAAATAGAATGAACAGTTAAAGAGCTTAATTGTGTTGTGTATGTGGGTTTGATGTCTTCATTTAATACTCCTTTGGAATAAGCTAAGTTAACTGTCATTACAGATTATGATCGATATCATAGTTCTTAAAAATTCCGTGGGTCTTCACAAATCACAACTGCTATCACTTGCATATTTGTTTATAAGTGCTTTATCATTTACTTTTATTTAAGAATAAGTATGTATATAATTCTGATTTTAGTTTTTTGCTTTGTATCTGGCTCTTACTGGTTACTTGTATATCTTCGATTCTTTGTTTCCATCATTTAGTGTTTTGTAATTGTAATTTTGTTTGAAGTTTGTTTCTTTTCCGTTAGATTTGTATTTTTTTCAATGAAAGTTTCAATTTTTTTTTGTTGGGTTAGTGAGTATATTAGATAAAAGTTATTTATGCTCGAAAATTATTTCCCCCCTTTTTTGTGCTATGTTCCTATTAGTTGATTGAAGCAGAATCCTTACTATGATAAGGGTTGTTATCAATGAAGCCCGGACATGGGATACGACGCGGTCACAGAACACGGGACACGGACACGGGACAATGTAAGAAAACAATGGAGTGAGAAACAATGAGGTCTGAAACACATACCTTTGTAGTCGAGTACGAGTGAGAAGTTCAAATCGTTGCAAACAAACGGAGAAAACAGATTCGAAATCCTAATCATTGTTGGTTGAACTTGGTTGTTAACGCTGGTTTTATAGTGGAGAAGTGGAAGGAATACAAAAGGTAAAAACCCCAGTTTTAAATTTTTAATTTATTTATTTTTTCTGATTTTTTGAGTTGGGTAATTTTTTTTCTTCTTATTTTGGCTAAAACTGTTAACAGCATAGTGGTTGATTTTTTGCGGTGTGTGTTTGTTGTCTTCATTTAATACTCATTTGGTTAATAAGCTAACTTAACTGTCATTAAAGATTATGATCGGTATCATAGTTTTTCAAAATTCTGTGGGTCTTCAAAACTGTTATTGTTGCAATATTTTCTTTTAAGTGCTTTAGATAATTATATTGTACTAGTGTTTAAAAATAAGTATGTTTAATCGGCCTATTTTATAATTCTGATTTTAGTTTTTGCTGTGTATCTGGCTGGCTCATAACGGTTAGCTGTATCCCTTGCATTCTTTGTTTGCATGTTTCATTTGCTTAACAGTTGCCAAAACATGCTATAACTTGGTTTGATTGAGAAACCTTTTATCCCTTAGATGTAAATTGATGGTTCAAATGTTCCTTTATTGCTCACCCTACAACATGTGAAGTTTAGTTTCAAGATTGGTCTAATTTCAGCGTTGTAGTTTAAAATATTCTTTGAAATCAGTTTGTATTAGTTTAAAATATTCTTTTTATTGCTCACCCTTAGATGTGAAGTGTATGTTGCAAGTAAGTTTGAATAGTTGATGAATTGCTGCTTTCCAATGAAGGAAAAGAAGTTTTCAACTTTTTTCTCATTTGCAAGTTGAAATGTTGTGAGAGTTTGAGGAAACATCATATTTATTGTTCGTAGATTATCTTTGGTATAAGAAAATGCATGACAAGTATCATTAGCTTGAGTGTTATATGCTGATGAGTTTGAGGAAACACCATATTACTGTCTATAGATTATCTTTGGTATAAGAAAATGCATGAAAAATCTTATTAACTATTTAGCTTCTAGCAGCGAAAAAAAGATAAAAACAAATTTCTCTCATGGACCTGTACCACATGCCTCCACTACAAGCAGAAAATTGATTTCTTGTGACACTTATAGTGATGGCTTACCATTTGTCACCAAATATCACTTTTACCGACAGTTGGTCAAATTTTTTTGCAATAAAATACTGTAGTGTTCGTAGTTCAGCTTTTCCTTGTTTTCCTTTTCATAAATAAACAAAATGCATTTCAAGGAAGACAGAACAAAAATCGCAAGCTTCCTCATTCTCCAACCTTATTTCTCATTTCTATTTCAATTACTGATTCTAGTTCAATTTCATACTTAGGGTTTCTTTGCAAAGTACCTTTTCATTTTCTTTTCCAATTTCAATTAATTTCTCTTTCGATTTTATGTTCTGTTTCGATGAATTGCTATTTCAATTTCCAACTTAGGGTGCAAATGTAGTTGTTGTTATTGACATTTGTACTTAATTGAGTAGATTTGTGTGAGTGTTAAGTATATGATTTGTTTTTGTACATTTGTTTAGTGACACATTTTAAATTTCTATATAAATTTTGGACTCTTTAACTTATTAGTCATTTAGCTTACTTAAAAATAGGTTGCTGAAGTAACATCGTGCCGCAGAGGGATAACTTGTAGGCTACGAATCACACAGGACAGGATGTCATTTTCTTAGCAATAGGTTGCGACGATGCGACAATATTGGTTATGTTTCTTACTTTATAGCAGTATTGACTATTGATTACTGTTTGTGCTATCTTAGAAGAGTAAGAGTATTTGTTAATTAATCTCCTTATGTCTTACTCCTATATGCGCTTTAGTTTGAGTCCTAAGTTCTTTGTTGCTAAGTTCTTGTTAATTAATCTCCGTATGTTTATTAATTCACAAAATGACAGTTTTTGAGATAAGTTATTCATTTGTATGTATCAGCTCTACATTGTTAACTAATGAAAGATTTGACTTCTATGTAAATAAAAAATTGGAGGTTTTACTATTTGGTTATATATACATGTGGTTTTAGTAATCGTAGATGTGATGTGGTGTGTGTGTGTGTGTGTGTGTGTGTGTGTGTGTGTGTGTGTGTGTGTGTGTGTGATTTTTCTCTACATCAGGAAAATGCAGAAGCTGCTAAAAGTGTCACAACTTGGTCAGGCACATGCTACATCACACCATTGCTTGGAGCATTTTTAGCTGATTCATACTTAGGAAGATATTGGACAATTGCTGGTTTCTCTATTATCTATGTCATTGTAAGTTAAGATCACAAAAATATACTATTGTTTATTTGTGCATTTTTATGTTATAGACCCTTGTACTGCTTTTCATAGTCTTTTAGGAGGGTTAAGTTTTTTTATTAGTAACAAATGTCAATTTTTTTCTGCAGCGAATGATACTTCTTACATTATCTGCTTATACACATGGACTTAAGCCATCATATAATGCTAACGGTTGCAATCCAACATCGGCGCAAACTGCAGCATTATACATATAGCAAGCACTCTACTTGATTGCTCTTGGAACTGGCGGTATAAAACCATGTGTATCGTCTTTTGGTGCAGACCAATTTGATGAAACAGATGAGAAAGAGAGAAGAGCTCTTTCTTCAACTGGTTTTACTTCTCAATTAGTATTGGCGCGGTCATTGCTTCGTCTGTATTAGTCTGGATACAGATGAATGTGGGTTGGGAATGGGGTTTTGGAGTTCCGGCAGTTGCAATGGTCGTTACACTTATGTTTTTCTTTGCCCGTAGTACTCTCTATAGGCTTCAAGTACCTGGAGGAAGCCCTCTTACAAGGATTTGCCAAGTCTTAGTTGCAGCTTGTAGGAAATTAAAGCTTCAAGTGCCAAATGATAAGTCTCTTCTTCATGAAACTATAGATGTTGAATCTGTCATCAAAGGGAGCCACAAGCTTGATCATACAGACAATTTAAGGTGAGTTATTATAGACACGTTTATCTTCACTTCTAATGAACAATTGTTTTTGTAGCATAAACAATCATCGTATAAGTGTTTATGTATACGCTATTTTTATATCAAAATATAAAATAAAGTCAAACTGTTTACATATACGCTATAAATTGTTTTCATGAACTATCTTGGAGAGTTTATGACTGTCATAAACTGTTTTCATAAGCTCTCTCAAGTAGTTTCCCAAGTACTTATGTCAGTAGATATATTTAAATATGGCAATTCAAACATTTTGTTATTAAATATGAATTCGTGTATGTTTGAATTGTAGGTGAGTTTGACAAATTCATGTTGGCACTGTGATTTACTGATTTAGTTTGAGCTCTAAATTGTAGCTTTTTCCAAATCGCATTAGCAGCATGGTGCGTTTGTTTCAGCTTTAAAAAAAAAAAGATTTTTCTTTGTATTTTTGAAAATAGATTTTATAAAATCGTTTTCTAAAATATTACAAATTTTTTTATATTCGTTTTTTCTAAATTGAAACACTAATTTGGACATCATATAACATAAACACACATTATTGAAGATCAAAATATAGTCAAAATCTCAATTTTTTTCAAAAAGTAGTACTACCTCCGTCCCTTAATATAAGATCCCGTTTGACCATTGCACGTACGCCAATGCACAACTTTGACCACTAATATCTTTAGTTATGTAACAGTAAAAATTATAAAATTTTGATATTATGAAAATATTCATCAAAACAAATCAAACAAGATTTTATTTGCTAATATTTACATCTATATATTATTAAAAAAATACGGTCAAAACATGATAGATGAATAGTAAAATTTAGTCAAACGGAGTCTTATAATTAGGGACGAAGGTAGTAATTCAAAAATGATTTTTATGAAAATCTATTTGAAATAGCTTCAAAATTAAGTGATTTTTTGAAATGTTGATATCCAAAATTTTTTTCGATAAAATGATAAGTGATTCAAACCAATTTTTCATTTGAAGCTTTTATAAAAAAATTTCTTTGTAAATTTTTTTTACACAAAAAAATCTATTTTTTTTTAAAGTTGAAACAAACAGGCCCTATATGCAAGATTGAGTTTTCCTTAAAAAATTTGTGTGCGTGAAAGTCTTACAATTTTATTTTAGGGTTAATAGCTCTTATACCTCCCTATAAAATACACCAATTTTGCAAAACTCCCCTGTAAATTTTTTTTAGATTCCCCCCTATAAAATGAGATTTCTTGCAATACCCCCTAATTTCAAATTAAAGTGTATGACTGGACAGAATCGGACACGTGGCATGCCACGTGGATTTTTTTTTTTTTAAATTTTTTTTTAAATGCTAAGTCAGAAACTAAAATAAATAATAATAATAATTTATATTAATTAAAGAGAAATTAAAAAACAAAAATAGAATGAAAAATTTAGTCAAAAAAAAAAAAAAAAATAGAATGAAAAATGGTTAAAAGGCACGAGCTCTTCTCTTCTTCTCACTTCATCCATCAATCCCTTCTCTTTTTTTTTTTTGTTCCTCCATCCATCAAAACTAATTCACTTCATTCTCTATCTATCCTAAGTCCATCGATCCCTTCTTTTTCTTTTTTATTTCTCATTGATTGATTTTGATTTAGGGTTTGAGAATTTGAAAGATGAATGGAAGCAATTTTTTATCAATTGGCAACTCAAATGGCGGCTCTAATTTACCCAGATGTGGGTGTGATCAAGCAATGTAGAAATTTTGGGGTAAGAACAATAATTGTGTTTGCGGTTGTTGTCCTTGTCGTCGCCGGTTTCAACTGCTTCATCTTTGCCGCGGGTTTCGTCGCCGGTTTCTGCTTCATATTCGCCGCTGGTTTCGTCGTCTTCTTCTTCATCGGAAACATAATCGATCAATCGCTCTCTACTTCTCTCAAATGGAAACAATGGAAACACAATTTAGGGCAATGAAATCATTAAAACGTAAACGCAATAGAAACTTTGCGTTTCAATTAGGGATGTCAATTTGTATCTGTTAACGGATTATCTATGGGGATTATGTGTACGGAGATACGAAGTGGCGGATTTTTCCCCGCGGGGACAGGGATGGAGGGAAAAATCCCCCCGTAGATAATTCGGGGCGGGGAACAGGGAATGTCCCTCCGCCACCGCGGATTCCCCGACCCTAATTATATTATTTAAATTATATATATAACATAATTATATAACTTTATGTGTATTTTTTTTTATAAAAAATAGTAATTAATACATTATAGAGATTATAATTATGCATGGTAACAACAAGTGCAATTCGTTTCAAAAAAAAAAAACAAGTGCAATTGGTTACTTATTTTTTTGACAAAAAAAATATTAGAAAGTGTTTTTTGCATTTTTTTTGTTATTTATAGCAATTTTTTTATTTTTTATATTCGTGGAACTCCGTGAAAACTGTGGAGATCCATGAGGAGGGGATGGAGGAAAATCTTCCCCCGCGGCGGGGATCGGGGACAGGGACGGAGAAAATTTTAAGGGGCGGGGCGGGGAATGGGGAAACAGCATCCGCATATTCCCCGCCCCGTTGACATTCCTAGTTTCAATTATCTCTTTTTCATTCTATTTCTTTTTTAATTTCTCTTTAATTAATAAAAACATAAAAACTTGACCAACAAAAAAAAATATTGTTATTATTATTTATTTGAGTTTCTGACTTGGCAATTAAAAAAAAAATTCACGTGGCATGCCACGTGTCCAATTCTTCTGTCAAGTTAGTCCATAATAAAAGATCATGTGAGTGTATAATTTTTATAATGAACTAGTAGGATACCCGTGCATTCGCACGGGTCGCGCGTTCCGCGCGTGGCGTAAGTTACGTATTTATTCCTATTAGAAGTAATTTTTTGTATTTTAAAATAGAAAATATTATGAATAATATTACTAAACATTTTTAGTAATATAATAAATGTTATGAAATATATGATAACTTGCTTATAACAATCCAAAAACCACATAGAGCAGATGTCTGAAATAGTAATAATATATTTATTACATAAAATCTAATGTTTGATTAGCCAATAATTTGGACACGCAGAACCTTGGTTGGATTAGAGAGATGGAAGATCAAAATGTCGCCAAATTTAATCTTGTTATGTCGAACAAAATCCCTCCATCCAACTGTTAAGTATTTTTCAGCCTCAATGACTTGATCTTTTCTTTTAGCAGTTTTAATTTTGCATTTGAACAAACGTTCAGTTTTGGTTGATTTGAGGACAATAGATTTTTGATGTAGTAAAGGACCTGCGGCCGCAAGTCTTGAAAGATGCTACAAAAGAAAAAGTATAAGCATTGACTAATTATATAAACTTTTAAGGTGCATATGTTTAAAATAGTTCAGATGAATATATTATAGAAAACTTACCAAAACTTGATGTTTTTTTCTACTTGCCATTGCTCTTGTTACATGCATCTTCCAACTAAAGATACCATCTAAATTAAGCTGAGGAGAAGACACTCCAGTGATATCATTTTCAGTAATGGTTGGATTAAAATCGTCATCATGAACCTCATGGGTAGATATGTTATTTTCAGATATAGGATTAAGAACTACATGGTGGAACCCAAATTAGTCTTCCGATAGTAAAACCTCTCTTCCTTGGAGTCCATTTTCTTTCCTTTTTGTTATACACAAATTGAGTCACAAACTGACCATAAGTTATATTTCTGGCACTTGAGTATTTTGCATTTGCTTCAAACCATGATGTGAACATAGACTCAGTTACACTTGCTTTCTCTAGCACATGTTCAATTCTTTGATGATCATTATACACAATGGAATTCTCACCAACCAAGTGGAAAAACATTCTTTCTACAGCAGGCTTCCTACCATGTATTGGAAATCCAAAAATTCTCCAAGCTGCCTCACTTGGTGAAATATACCTGCAGTCAAGATATTGTTTGATTTCATCTACTATCATATTTGGATTACTTTCAGCTGAAGTATGGGATGCTGTTATTCTATCGTAACCCTTGTGGATGTATTTGAATAAGTATTTGATAGAAGAACGTTGGTTACACCACTCCATATTAATATGAGCCTTATATTTCAGCAGCAAAATTGGATTGTACGGGACAACATGTCTATTATCCAACTCTATACCACTTTTTACAACAACGCGACCATTTGGTCTCCTTCTGTAAACTGGGAATCCTTCTTTATCAACAATAGTTTGCTGATGCCATTTCTTTGGAAAGAATTTAGAACATTTTCCATTCTTCATGCAAGGAGATGAAACTTTAGCTAAACCACATGGTCCATGCATCATGTGAGTTTTAACTAAATGGTAGAGTTCTTTCTGGGAATCAGGATGAGGTATTTCAGCAGAAATGATTCGATTGATATCACATGGTTCAGGATATTTGCTTGCAGGATGCATGAAAAGTAAGATATGTGCATGTGGCAACCCTCTTTTTTGAAATTCAATGGTATACAGATTTATAAACAACAATACAGAATAAATTAAGTTAAATGCACATCAAATTCATTAACATCAATATATATATTGATTAAACACTAATAACATTAATAGTTCACAACAATCATAATGTATACTCACATGCAATAACTTTGCCAAGAAGATGTTTCTTAGTTAGGTCTTTCATTAAAGAATCAAACTTCATCTTGAATATCCTAGTAATGATGTCTGGTCTGTCATGAGCTTTTAAGTTATCCCTCAACATTTCTCTTTCAATCTCAGGCCACTGGGGATTGCAAGTGAAAGTTATGAATAGGTCTGGGAAACCTATTTGGCTTGATATAGACATTCCATCATAATACAACTGATCAAGATATCTTCTACTACCAACAAAAGTTGATGGTAAAACAATTCTTTTCCCTGTTTTATCTCTTCCAGAACTTTGATTATTTGTGAAAGATTGATTCAATGTGTTATATTTGCCAACTCTTAGTTTAGACTGATTCCTCCTCAAGTAATTCAATCTCTCAGCTTCCAACATTGTGTATCCATCAACTAAAAATTGTTGAAATAATCTTTTGGTACAAAACATAGTCCTTGGCTCTGCTAATCTCCTCTGAAGCCTGTATGCATAGAAATCTCTTATTGTCAATCTGTTTCTCTTGGTGACAACAACTTCATCTTGATATTTATGCAAGATGCCACTCCTAAACCCATCTGAACCATAGGGAAAAATAAGTGGATATTGATAAGCAAGATATGAAGGATGAAATTCATCAATCCTTTGAAGTTGACCATCTCTTTCATGAAGAATGATATCTCTTTTTTCACCAGTATCTACATCTCCCACGATCAAAGCTGCAACTTCAAAAATAGTTGGTTGATTATATATCCTCCCATCAGTAGTCCTTTCAGATATTAGTTTTAACTTCAAATTCTGAACTTTCCCCTCTTTTAAAACATCCCTTGCCATTCTAAAGACTTTGGCATGCACATTGTGTTCATCTAACATTTCCATTAACCTTATGACAATTTGTTTATCAACATCTTTGTTGTTCCTGAAATAAAGTAAAATATATTTATATTGTATCCAGAATATAATAAAAGGTTTATATAGAGTGTGGTAAAAAATTACCTGACAGTATTAATTCGATTTTGAATTTCATTCTCTGTATTATATATGTACAATTGTGCATATCTTGGTATTTGACCTGCTTCAGGTAACATACTACCAATTCTGTGGCATGTTTGCCCTTGTATTCTCATTGTTGGTGGACCTCCTCCTCTATTAATACTATAATCAATTTTCATTCCAGGAGACGTAAAACAGAACATAGAATTATACATTCTAATATTTTCTTGAAAATGTTTAGCATGACTTGATTGAGAATTACATAACAGCTGATGTAATAGTGGAGGAGGGTGCCTAAGAGGTGGTAATTGTACTTTGTTATTACCACAACACATTTGAAATTTGGGTTCAGTTGTATCCCTTGACTTTGCTTTTCTTTCTTGGTACCACATACATGCTCCATAGTGCTGGCAAATGCATAAACAATCTCCAAGATCATCATAGACTGTAATCATTCAACAAATTAAATAAATCATTCAATTATACATATGTTTCATTCAAATTCACTCAGCTTAATAAAATCATTTTAATCTATTATACTTGCCTAAACTTTAACAAATTACATGCTTTCTTACCTTGCAAAGAAGGATTTCCACTAAAAGTATGAGACATAATGTTGGTAAGATCATATATTTCACATTCAGAATCACAATCAGAATCTGTGAATTCATTCTCTTCAAGATTCACATCTTCATCAGTAGTATCTTCATCATTATGTTCTTCAGTGATCTCCTCACTAGAAGAAACCAAAGGGAAACTTTGATTAGCATTAGAAGAACTTGTTTCACCTTGTATTGTTTCAGAAAACCTGTTGAAAAGATTTCTATTCGATCTAGAATTGTGAATCCTTTGTTTTCTTTGAGTTTGCATATTCTTTTTTTGAGAAGACTGCAGGACAGTACATTCTAAAGATGAAGCCAATGTCCTAGGTTGACTTTCAGAAAAATCGAGTTGAATGCTTCCAACAGAATCAAATGGTGTACTCACATTCTGAATTGGGTAACCTGTGGTAGGAGTAAGTACATCCTGACTGTTGGGAGAATTTGATGAAGACAACGTTTGTTTTTTTCTCTGTAAAATCAATCTTCTTTTCTTTCTAGCTATTGCAGCTAGTTCTCTTGAACTTAGCTTCAAAGCTTGGCTTTTAACTGAAGGCAATGCTCTATTTATGTGTGATAGATTTCCTGCATTTCTTTGTGCTTGCTTACACATAACTTGAGAATTAGTTTGACAGGCAGGAGATTGATCATTGCCTATGATTCTATGACTTGTTTGATTGTTTGAAATATCCTGAAACGGTGTTGAAACACTTGAAGTTTCCTGAAATAAAATGGGAGAATAGTTTCTGTCATTTTTAGATCTCTTTGAAGCTCTTGTGTTAATATTTTTCTGTTGTAGAAATAATCTTCTCTTATCCCTTGCCATAGCTGAAGTTTCATCAGGATTTACAGTTGTTTTCATGTTTGTGATAATTATTAAAAAAAATTTGTGGTGTTTGGTATGAATCCCAACTTAGAAATAGAGCTTTGAGAAATTTGAGTAATGTTTTATTAGTAGTTAAGTTGAATGATGGGATATAAACAAAATATTTAAATTTTGAAGAAGACGAAATTATTCAAATTTTGGTACTCAATATTTCGTTTCCCTCCGAAAAATTTGAATTTGGGTTCTAAATTGAGTTAACAAATTTTGTAGAATTAGTAACATGTTAATTTATTTAATTAATTATTGGTGAAACATGTTAGAGTTATTTGTGACCTTGTAATATAAAATGATTAATAGTTGTATGGGTGAAAGCTTTATTGGGTTCAAAACTGATTGATTGGACAATATGTAACTTATAGAGGTAATGATAACCACTTTTTACCTATACAATCTAGCTTTGCTTGATAGACAGGTTACATAAAATATAATTAGTAGGTGATGTACTTGTCATGAAGAAATGAAACAAACATCAAATATGACAACAACAATTACGGTTTCAATGTAATTATACAAACTATATAGTTTCATAAGAATTGTTCAAATAAGGCTTCTTGTGAATTTGTAATAGATAAATCTTTTAGACCTATAATATACAGGTGATACTATGAAAAACAACCAATACTAAGTTTGCATCTATTAGATACTTTCTATAAGTTAAATATAGTTTACAATCAAAAAGAAATTATTTTATATTTTTCCTGTTGTAAATAAACTTTTATGTCCAATTGCAATTTTTGAAGTGATTTGGTCAACTTTATCCATAACTATAATTTGATTCAATAATACAAATAACATTTGATTCAAAATATGACTAATTTTGTCACAGTGTTGGATTTCATATATTGTTTAAAGTACTATATGAGATAGTAGAACATCTATTGTTACATGATAGAAATTAGTCATTAAACCTAACCATAACACATAACAAAGCATGACAACATGTTGTTCAAACTCATACTGGAGTCAATAATTTAGCTATCATACAAAATAGTCAAAACATAACTAAATCCCTTCACATTTTTTGGTGTGAGAGTTTGATTGTCTTCTTCAATCTGGTAGAAGAAAGCTTTGGAGATGGACTGTCAGGAAAATTGAGAATTGAAACCTTTTTGTCAACTGAAGGTCTTTTGGCAAGAGTAATAGGGGAAGGTTGTTGAGGATCGAAATCAGAAGTAGTTGACAAATCTTGCTACATAAAACAAATGTAAAAAACATTCAAACTTTGAAATTGTTGTTACAGAGATAAATGATCCTCTGATATGGAACACAAATAGATTTATTTACCGTATCAAAAACAACATCAGTTTGTAACTTGGTTTGTGAAATCTCTTCAGTAACAGCTTTTTGTTCAACTTCAGGTTAACCAGATACAACTTGTTTAGGCTGATAAGCATTTACTAACTAATTAGTCCATTATTAAAAATAATATAACATACTGTGATTAAATCGGAAAACAAATAGATTAGTGTCCCAAAATGTTTAATAATTGACTTAATTTGGTAGCATACAGGACAATTTATTATGACATTGTCTATATAAAAGATTGGAAAAGGGTTGGGAAAAATATTAACCTCAACATCTGTTTTAACATCAACATCCGATTTAACATCAGCAGAAGCACATGCAGAATCCGAATCAGCAGCAGCAATTCTTTTTTTTGAAGTTTCCTAAAGAAATTATTCCCATATGGATAATTAGAACTACAGAATGATTTGAAATATTAATGTATATAACACTCAACTTCATAAGAATTTGTAAAGTACCTCATCTTTTGGAAATTGATCAATAATTTGGTTGATGATCATTTCATCTTCCCTCACACCTTGAACTGAAATGGTTTTTGTCCAGCTTGGTTGCCACTTTACTCTGCAGGCCAATTTTCTTCCCACCATTTTGTCAATTAATAAAGGATATTCCAAAGGGTTTGTAACACCTTCCTAATATTAACAACATTTGACATAAGTTCTGTGACCGCCGTATCAAACAGAAGCAACAAAAGTGTTACCAGCAATACGCATACCTCAACCATTTCTCTCATCAAATCAGCAGCAGTTTTTCCTAGTAGTTTATTACATTCACGATCCCATAACACAAATTGTTTGGTCACATCATTATATTCAACTTCCATATCTATTTTGTATCTACATATTCATGAAAACTATAAGTATACAGTGGTAAACTGATAATTACCCTAAAACCTTATAAACAACCTTAAGTTTATTGCATGAGTCTTATGATCCTTGTCACATATCAATGGCAACGTATCTCCTTTTGCAGCTCTAGGACATAAAGCACATAACTTGTATGACCACCCTTTAGGATTTGGAATAATTTTCACAGTATTTACGACAGTAACACATGTGATAACCTATAATTATCAATCACATTCTATTAAACTAAAGTATATATTGATGCGAAATTACTTAATAATTATATTTATTAAATGTTAACTATACCTCAGCCTGTGAGAGGATTTGTGCAAGAGGCATGACAGTGGCATTCCCATAGAAAGTATCTTGAGTTGAATATGGACTCTGTGAACTTGATTGACTTAAAAACTGAGAGGGTGAAGCAAGTTGGAGACTTTTTGAAGAAGTAGTTTCATCAGCAGGTAGATTATACCAATAATAAATATTGCTTATCAATATAATTGTTTAGTCATACAAAACGAAACGAAATAACATATCCTGTATAAGACAACCTTTTTTTGAATTCATTTATCTTTGGGATATCTGAATTGATGAATAACTTCGTAACATTCCAAGCATTGGAAACACCAAGATCATACTTATCTGATAAACATGAGTAGATAAAAATGAACTATAAGACTAAATAATACACACTACAACATTGAATAAAATTAATTTGACAATATAATGAAAGTTTATGCACCTGTTGCTTCTTTAATTTTGGCATTATGAATGAATATTACAATGGGTCCCCACTCAGTACGTTCATTGTTAAACTTGAAAAATTGTTCAGCAAAAGATTCTCACAAAGTACAATTCAAAGTTTGGCCCTTAATAATAAGTTGAACAATACATGAGGTTGTTGATTAATATAAGCAGTTAAACTAAAAAAATTTCAATTTAGGCTGTTACATGAATACATACTTGTTGTACCCCAATTTTGGACCTCAAATCTATTCTCTTTTTTTTCGTTCATGTTAAAATACCAAAATATGTTAAATATATTTATATATCATCGCATTCATTTTCACCGTAATATTTGCGTTTATTTTGTCCTTTAAGAGGTTGTCCGTCACATTTTTTATCGCACTTTTATTTCCACATATTTATTATCATTATTATTTTATTCTTTATCATCATTATTATTACTATTATTATCATCAAAATCCTTTTCTTCAAAAAAAGAGGTAATTTTGTTTCTACCTTCTCTTTTTCCTTTTTCTTTTCTTTTCGGTCATATATACATACTTATTATTATTATTATTATTATTATTATTATTATCATCCAAAAAAGACAAAATTAGTTTTTTTAATTCCTTTTCATTTCGGTCAACCTTTTTTTTTTTAAACAAAGAAAAAACACAGAGAAAGAAGAACAGAACCTAAACATAAAATTTGAAAAAATATAGAATCCTATGCGTTTTGAACCAATTTTCTGAAGAAAAAAAAAACAGTACATGAAAACAACTTGCTTTGTCTTCTTTCCCCATTTTGATGCATTTTCAAACTCATCATCTGGTTACAACAAAGTATCTCTGCTTTTTTCCTCCTTCAACTCATCAAACCCTAATTCCAGCTTATATAACAGAACATAATTCACAACTTAGGGGAGGCGGATTTGGAGAGCAAAAACCTTACAAAATCACAAAACAGTAAAAAGAGAACCAAAATCAAAAGAAATTCATAATTTCCTTTCAAACAAAAAACACCTCAAACCTTCAAACACCCATAACCAAAATCATATTCTGAGAAAACTATTACAACCCACAAATAAAAAAAAAGCAAACCGAAACAGAAATCACAAAGGGAGGGAGAGAAAAATTTTGGGGAACGGCCGGAAACAAGAACAACAAATCTCCACAAATCAAAACCAAACAGAAACAACAAAACAAACTAAATCAAACCTCATCAAAAAACATCACAAACCCGTCAAAAACATCAATTCCAGAGGCAAATCGGAAAAAAACATTTTAACCATAAACCAAACCAAAACTCAGAGCCGAAATACAAAAAAGAAGGAAGAGGAGATCGAAGAAGAAGAAGCCGTCGCCGACCACCACTGTTAGCCGCGCGTGAGCTCGCTGTTTTCCGACCGCCACCGCGTTTACTGTATGTTTTTTCTTTCGTTCAACTCACGTGCATGTATCTTCTCTCTTGTTGTTTGTGATTTTGTTTGAAATTTTAGATTAGGGTTCCGAGAATAGAAACTCCCGATCCGGTCGATTGGTAGAGTTTTGGGTGATTTGGGTTTTAGATTTGTGTTTAGAAAGGTTTTTTAGGGGGGGTTAGTGTTGTAAATTTTCTGTTTTGAGGCGTTTCCGGCGGCGGCGCCGCCACATTGTTGGCCGGCCGCCGCGCCGGAGCTATGAAAACCGCCGTTGTTCTTCATTCATGAAGAACCCTAGCAGAGAAGGGTTGAGAGAACAAGAGAGATGTGGAGCGATGGAGAGAGAAAGAAATTGAGAAAATGAGGTCTTCTTCTGAAAACAAACATTATATACTCCTTCTGATCCCATGCGCGCATGCACATCATAAATTGCGTGCACCCCTTCCCTAATGGAGGTTGATCTGTGATCATACAACTCATGCTCTCTCTGATCCAGTGCGCGCGCACGCGCGCAGCTTACCATGCTCCCTCGCTCTTATCAGCCTCTGATCCATGATCAGATGGCTTAAATTGATTCCTTTGGATTGGGTTTTGGCTTGGGCTTAGGATTACCCCCTTTGAGTCTATTTTTGTTGTCTACACCTCCCTTTTTTTTGCTGTTTGCACCATTTTTGTTTGTTTTTTTTTGTGTATTTTTGTTTCTCTTTATAAAAAATGAAAAATGGTATTAAATACTTATGGTAGAATTTTCTTTTAAATAATCATTCGTTTGAAAATTCCAAGTGAGATTTTCCCTAGTAGAAAAATTAATAAAAAAATCTCTTTTTAACTATTTTAATGTCTAAAATAAAAAATGTTTGTTTATTTGTCATGTCTTCACCTTTTTACTAGTTATTTAGAAAAATGAAAAAAAATTTAAAAAAAAAACATCGAAAATGTTGGAAAAATCAATTATGCATTATTTTCTTATTATTTGTGATGATTGATTATATGATTATGTTTTTGTTAATTTCATTTTATGAAAATATATAACATGCTTTTATTAGAAAAATTCATGCATACATGCATCTAAAATTTTATATTTTTACACTACATCACATTTATGCATTTTTTTTATCACATAACTTTTTCACAAAAATTCTACATCATATCACATTTTTCATTATATTTACACTACACATTTCTTTTTACATTTCTACATTACATTGCATCATAATCCACATTTTTACGTTTTTTACATGACATTGACACAAATTTTTGCATCACACTACAATTTCACATTACAACTTCTATTTACATTTTTTCATGCATACATGCATTGCATTTAGATTAGGACAATGCATCATTTTAAAAATGCATGTTAGAGACAATATTTTATTTTTATAAAATTATTGAGCTCTAACAATTGGCATTAATAGTGAAGGACCATCTTTGGCCTAAATTCATTCTCTTCGTAAAAATAAAAACTTTTCTTTTGATAAATAAAATTGCATGTTGCTTGTGTGCCTAGGTTAGAATTATTTGTTGTTGTGAGTGGCCTCCGAAAATGCATTATCATGTCTTTGCATCCGACGCATTTCTTTCACACACTCCACTTTTAATTAGGATGTTATTTTGCGATGTTTCCTTTTCCTCTTGTATGTGCATTTCATTATCATGTTTATTTCCCCGTACTTGCATTTTACTTTTATGCATTATCATTTATTTATTTGCTTATTATTATTTATTCATTCAATTCGATATGGTTGTAAATATTAATTATTCAATTGGGTTGTAATAGCGTAGGACTTTATTTATCGCTCTTTACTGCTTTCGTAGCTTACACATCACACACAAACGCCAAAAATTCATTTCCAAAGGAGAGGACTCGTAGTTAAATTTCAAATTAATTACGAGACTTTTTGAAACAAAAACCTTTTTTCAAAAACAACGTGCGATCCTTTTATAAGACAAACGCAAATTCACCTTATAATCATCTTTAACATGCTATTATCAACAATTATTTTCTTTACAACACACTTTTTTTTCAAACACACAAAAAGAAACGAATACACTTTCGTTTTCAAACATTTAATTTCTTTTCTTTTTACGTAACAAAATTTACACTTTCTTATTATTTCTTTTCTTTTAAACATTTCCTCTACAATACAACAAAAATATTTTCTCTCAAAAAAATCTTTCTTACAAACAAAAATAGTTAAGTTTCTTTTCTTTTATTTACTTTATGAAATAAAATTTTCTTAACTTTTACCCACTTTCCTCTCTTTCTTCTATACAATTTCTCCCTCCATTCTTAAAGCATGTACGTAAAGCACTAAAAACATATAACAGGTTACCATGGAGTACCATGGGCGCTTGAGGTGCTAATACCTTCCTCAAGTGCAACTAACCCCCGTACCTTAGAATCTCTCCTTTTAAAGGTTTTCAATTTTTCCCCTCCTTTGGAAATGAAAAATAAAACTGTAGTGGGGTATGTCTCAAAAATCCCGCAACAATACTTAAGATCTTTCATAACAAAGTTGGCTTGTACTTTTCTTGCCGTACCAGTGACAGGCTGACAATATCCAAGCTCATGAAAAGCTCCAATAATATCTTATAATAAAGAAATACACAGAATTATTATATCATATAAAATGATCAAATCGATTCCAATAAAAGAACAACAAAAATTCAAATGACTAAGACAATATACAATATTAATGATAAGAAAACAAACCAATCAAGACATCAGGACGAATTTTCCCTTCCTTAATTTCTTTAAAATCTTTGTATTTGTATCTTGGATGAGGAATTTTGTAAACGTTAACTTCTTGAATTAACGTTGCACTATTGAAAATCAACTTGAAAGCATGCTCACAGGCTTTTATGGAATTATCATTTTTATCAATTTCAAAATTCTGAGCTGTGAATGTATTGTTCTCGATTAGATCCTTTTTATACTGATCCGGAACTCCAGTTGTTACTACAGCCTGAATCTCATCTCCCTACATCAAGTAAATTACAATAAACTATTTAAATTATTTCTATGACTATAGTTATAAATAGTGATACGTAAAAAAGATAATAATGAAGTTTTTACCTGTGCATCACATAAAACCAATTCCATATGCTCCTTTTTTTTTGAATTTGTGGCATTCCAAGCATCCTTCACGCGAACAGCAATTCTCCACAAAGCTTTCGATTTGTTCAGGTCCTTCAATGGTTCAATAGGACGTCTTGCCATTAAATCTACACAAAGACAACCACAACATAAACACCATTTGATACAATGAAACACAATAACAAAACATCAAAGTACCAAATAACTTAATGAAACACTTATATTGATGTCTTTATACACGGATCTACTAACTTATCAACAACAAATTCAAATAAAGTTAAAATTTAAACACCATTCATCAACTGTATCTATGTGTTTAAAGTCAAATCACCTGGAAAACACTTAATATAAATTTACGACAACATTGTCAGCAAATGAAAGTACCAACAAAAATGATACACAATGTACGAATTTTTCAAATCACAGTATACCAAAATAGACAATAGTTGAAACATGAAGTTAAATAAACACTTATATTGGTTTCTATTGGTTTCTTTAAACTCAGATCTACTAACTAAACAACAAAATAAAGTTATGTTGTCTACGGAATATACTTTTACAACAACATAAACAGCGCATGCAAGTTCAAACGAACATAAATAACAACATATTAAGCATCAGAGAAAACAAAACTTAAATCGTTATGATTTCAACAACAAAACTTAATAACAAACAAAACATAAGGAAAAACACAATCGCAAAAAAAAAAGTGATACCTAACTGAAAGATAATCATCAAACCCTTCAATACATACCTATCCAAATTCATTACCGTTAATTACAAAAATAATTTCAATAGCGTTGGAGAAAATGAAGAAGATGAACAGTTACCTTTACCAACCTCAGTCTCTGAACCGTGTAGAATAAATGAGAGAGGTTTCACTTTAGTCTGATATGGAAGTAGATGAACTTTGGCATTGATGTGACAATGTAAGATATTATATAGATTTTGCATGTGATACAATATTAATTTATTTTATTTTATTTTAGTTCCTTTCATGAGAAGCCAAACCCAACATGTGAAGTTTCATATTGTCAACTTGCAAATTGTAAAATAGACACTTGTCATTTATGTAAGCATACCACTTGGCATCGTTTTGGTTAACGGCATAAGAGGTTTTTTACCAACATCTTCCTTTCTTATTTAGTAAGTAGATTATATAATTTTAAAAAAAAACACAAAAACATTGAAAGGAGGGGATCGAACCCACATCCTCTCCATCCCACGAATTCATTGAAGACACACCTACCAACTCAACCAGTTGGTTTTTTATGAAATTTAGTTTGCGCATCAAATATATATACAGTAGTATTATTGTTTGGGTGTAAAAAAAAATAGGAGCCCCCAAAAATTTAGAGGCCCAAGGCTGAGACCCAGCTTGCACAGCCTCTGGGCCGGGCCTGTGAGAGGCCGACATTGAGAGTGAAATTGCTCGGGGTGTTGTTAGTCGAGATAAATGTTTTATTGAAGGGGTGGCCATGAAGAGAGCTGTCAGGGCAGTTGAATTGATGAATCTTCTTCCTAAGTTAAGAGACCCACAAAATGAGCTTCTTTTACTTCGATCATGCCTAGGTATCTCCAAACTTTTTTCGGTCTAAGAACGTGCCAACTGAATCGCAAGGATGATGCATCTATTTTGTTTGTTAAAGGGTTGCGTGGTGTGGTTGAAGATATTGTGGTTGGTGGAGGTCATTTCTTTGGGGACCTGCAATGGAGGATAATTTTCTTACCTATAAAGGTTGGGCGGTTAGGATTGTACTCAGCAGTAGAGGCATTCTCATATGCTTTTCTAGCTTCGAGAGCTCATTCTTGGGTGTTGCAAGATCATATATTGAGGAGTAGTGGAGTGTGTGGTATGGATTTAGATTTTGACAAAGCTTTGGATGGCTGTCGTGATATGATTCCAACTTTTAACTTTAGTAGTTTTACTAGCAAGGACATTGTCCCCCTAAAGCCTAACATGTTTTGGAGAGTGCCTTGTTTAGTAAAATTGTTAAAGATATGAAAGTTACCTTTCAGTTGACCATCAGACAAAAAGCGGTGTTTGGATGTTTGCAGGCCGCTCATGCTCAGGATTTTCTTCTAGCTATCCATATCAATGGATTAGGCCCACATTTGTCCTCGATTGATGATTCCCTTATTTCCTGTTGATGAGGTGTGTCCTATTTTCCGTAAGGCGTGTCATGATAGATTTGGGGAGCATGCAGTTCATTGTCGAGAGTTTTCAGGCTTCAAATACATACATGACCTTGTTCCGGATGTCCTGTTTGATGTTTTTAAGCGCGCAAGAGTATCTGTGAAGAAAGAGGCGCTTGCCAACTTCTTATTTGACCCACTAGAGGGGGGATCTACATTGAGGCCGACTGATGTTTTGGTGACGGATGGGTAGGAGGGAAACATGCATTTGTGGACCTGGCTGGAGTTTCTCCACTTGTTGGATTGAAAACTAAGAATTATATTGTAGGACATGTTGCCCTCAAAGCTACTTCAAGTAAAGTGCACAAGCATGAGAGAGCGTGTTATGACAATCAACATGTGTTCATACCTTTTGTTTTTGACACTTTTGGTTTTTTAGTACCAGAGACTGTTGATATTTTGAAAAGAATTCAGAAAGTCATGCATAGCAATAAAGTGTCTCCTATGTCTCAAGATGTAGTTTTTAAAATGATTGATTTTGCCATCAAAAAGCGGTAACGGTGCAGCTTGTTGCCCGTTTACCTTTCATTCAAGTATAATTATCTTGCGTTATTTTTTTTTAGTGCATATAATTATCTTGCGTTATTTAATGTATCTAAAAAGTAAGATATTTTTATTATAAATTTATTTTTTATAATTTTTAATAGGCTTAAATACTATTGATGAGTGAAATGAACTAAGTTTATTGCTGTAAAAAAAAACTTAAATAATATTTTGGTCCCTCAACTATTTTTTAGGTTTCATTTTTGTCCTTTAACTATTTTTTGTTCCGTATGGGTCCCTTAACTTTTTTTCGGTTAAAAAATTTGGTCCAAACCGTTATTTTCATTTAAAAAACGTTATCTATTTGCAAACTTAAAAATTAGGTTAAATTTTTTTGACTAAAAAAATTAGGTTAAATTACTCTTTTATTTTCCTTTTATTCATCTTCTTCAATCTCCTTCTCCATCATCTTCATTAAACAACTCCAGATCTTTAAACAACAAATACAGAAAAAGAAAAATACTACAAAAAAAAATCCATATTTGAATAAATCCCTTCGTCCTTATCCCCATTTTTTTCATGATTTCTTTTAGATTTGGTCCCATTTTTTCTCTTTTACATCATTGAAGTAAGGGATTGAAGAAAATAACTATATATGCAGGGGGCGGGGGTTTGAATCCCGGTCATCCCACTTTTCCACTTTAAAAGTGGAATTTCTAGTCGTTGAGCTATTTGACAAAAAAAATAAAATAAATAACTATAAAAAATGGTGCTGTTGCAAAATAAAAAAACTTAAACATCAAATATATTAAGTAATCGCATGAAAAAAAAAAACCCAATGAACAAGAGAGGTAAGAAGACGATGAAAAGGAAAAAATAATTAGTTGGTGATTGTTTGCATTAGATTTAATAGGCTAGCAGGATCTAATGATTATATTTTTAAACAAAAATAATCAACGGTTAAAATTAAAAAAAATTAATGGAGTCTATAGGGGACCTCTATAATGTTGGTACACCTTAGACTTTTCATGTAATTAAAGTAATGTTTTTTAAATTAAAATAATGGTTTGGACCAAATTGTTTAATGGAAGAAAAGTTAAAGGATCTATACAGAACAAAAAATAGTTAAGGGACCAAAACAATATTTAAGCCCTTTTTTTATAACTAGCAAAATACCCGTGTGTGAATAATTTATTTTATTTCATAATTTTTATTAACAAAAATTTGTCTTATGTTTATTATTGAAGAAAATTTATTCTGCGTTTAAAAATTATTTAATTTTTTATTAAGAACAATTTCTCCCATATATAAAATTGTACTCCTTTTAAAAATATAAATAAATTGTATGCATCGACGATAATTATTACTACCTCCGTTCCTTTTTACTTGTTGTTCTAGAAAAAAATATTTGTTCATTTTTACTTGTCGTTTAGCAATTTAGGTTATATTTTGCCTTTTTTTTTTTTTGAAACAGTTATATTTTGTCTATTATACCTTCCTTTCTATTTTATTTTATTGACTAATTTTTTTATAATATTTTTTGTTGAAACAATATAATATTTTTATTTTATACAAATTTTGTTTGTTTTTTAATAAAATTTATTACAATTTTTTTGGAAATAGATAATGTTTGTGAAAAAATATGAATTTATTGGTGGATTAAAAATATGATATATATTTAAAAAAGGGCATGATAAGAAATTTAGGTACAAAAATACACTCTCCTATTTTGGTCTTTTTTTTTCTAAAACGACAAGTAAAAATGAACAGATGTAGTAGTAAATAAGAACATATTACTGATCTTTGTCAAAAAAAAAAAGAACATATTACTGATCTGTCAAAAAAAAAAGAACATATTACTGAGCAATTTGTGTCATGCATAATAATTATTTTCTTAAAGAATTATCAATAAATACATTTATCTTTATGAGAGTTAGTATGACATTGCAGCATGGATATTACTGAATTTTTCACAATATATCTTTTTATTATATTATTATACAGATAAATTACAGGAAAATATAGTTTTTTTTTCTATTATTGGTAATTTTTATTTTTTTTTATTTTTTCATTCAAATAAATTATGGAAAAAATATAGTTTTTTTCTATGATTGGTATTTTTTTTCATGCGAATAAATGAAAAGATAGTTTCTTTAGTGGTACAAAAGGTAGTTATTGTCTACCATTGGTAGTTTTTTTTAGTATAGAATTAAACGAGGTGAATGATGTTAATACACAACTTCATGATTGTGTTATAGCAAAACCCTATAAATATAGCATGCTTTAAATGAAAATAAAAAAATAAAAAAAATGCAATTAAACATTCTTTCAACTAATTGGGCTCATATATTAATAACAAAAACCAAGTGTTGTTCCGGCGAATACCCAAAACCCTCACACTCCCATTTCTCCACTCATCTCTCATATGGCTATATTCACCGTCCTCCGTCGCGCCACCGCCGCCGATGTCCCTCTTGCGGCTTGCCGTGCAGCAGCATCTTCATCTTCCAGAACCTTCCATAGCGCACTCTCTGTTAAGCTCCTTCTCCACAAAGAAGTGACTCCTTTTGTTCCTTCTCGAAGCTTCTCTGACGCCGTCGCAAAGAAGCCGGTGACAGATGATGATGTTGTTCAAGTTTTTCAAACTGAAATCGATTGCGCCCTCAAAGCTATTGTTCAAGTTCTAGTTCTAACCCTTTTGTTTTCATTTAGTGTTTTGTATTTGTTATTTGATTTGAAGTTTGTTTCTTTTGCTTTATATTTGCATTTTTTCGTTGAAAGTGTTAGTATTTGAATAGTTGTTATAAAATAGTTTTAGAACCTTGTTTAGAAAGAAGGCTAAAACAATTAAGTGGCAAAAGAAATATTGAAATAGGAACAAAGAGACTTGTAGGAGAAATTGGCCATGTCTTAGAGAAGACTTAGAAATTATGTAGGTTATAAGGAGGGTTTGCTAGGAAATATATGGATGAAGTTTCTATGCCCGATATATGATCGAACGTAGCTCTGATGCCACTGTTAGAATTTGAAGTTAGTAGTGAATATGATAGTTTTAGAATGAAGCTTGTTTAGAAATGAAGCTAAAATAATTTTGTGATGAAGAAGGAAGTATAGACTAAGAGCCTTACAAGTGAAAAATGTTATTGATTTCTTGGATGCATCAATTACATGGATCAAGTGCCTATTTATAGGCTTACATTAGATTACTCTAGATAATTTCTACATATTACTAGATATTACAATGATCTAGAGATTTCTACCATTATCATGTATCAAGAAAATTCTAGAAATTTTCATCACATTTCAACAGAAAGTTTCAATTTTTTTTTGTTGGGTTATTGAATTTGTTTTCATTCAATTTTTTAGTTAAAGAGGAATGATGTTCCTTTTGACAACACTACTTTTTACTGATTTCCATAAAAAAAGAATGGCATGGGTTATTTGAAGGAGGAATAATGTCCCTTTTGAATGTATCTAGAAGTGATTAGAGTGGAACAGTTTAAGAGCTCAATTGTATTGTGTATGTGGGTGATTGTTTTTCTTCTTTTTGCATAAAGATTACAATTAGTATCATGGTTTTGCAAAACTCGCAAAACTCTGGTTCTTCACAACTGCAAGTGTTCTTTTATTTGTCATTGTGAAGTGTATGTTGCATGTAGGTTTGAATAGCTCTTGAATTGCTGCTTTCCAATGAATGCAAAGAAGTTTCAATGAGAGTTTCAGGAGACGTCATATTATGTTGTCTAGATTATCTTTGATATAAGATAATGTGTGACACTTATTAACTACTATTTCCCTTATTGACCTGTACCACATGCTGCCTTTAACCAGGGGTCAGAAATAACATTGAGATTATCATAGGATGTTTGTGTCCAGTACCATTGCTTTTGATATCAACTATCATTTTAATTTTTGAGTTTATTGTCTCTTTTTTGTAATTTTCCAGGTCGAAATTCCTGAAGAGTTTCCTTTTGAAATTAAGCACAACCCTAAAAACCGAACTAGTATTCAACTAAAAAGACAATATGAGGATGAAACTATCACAGTTACAGGTTTCATCAGCGCTATAGAACCTCAACTAAAAATACAAAGACAAACGATGAAGTTGCATCTTTTTGTGACTGTTTTCAAAGGAAATGGAGTGTGTCTGAAGTTTAACGTCATTGCTTCTCGTGATAAAGTTACAATTGATACCTTTTCAATGAAGAAGCCCGACAAACCTGAAGACCAACTGGTATATGAGAGATATCATATATATATATATATATATATATATATGTTATCAAATTATGTCGTATAATGCATATGTTACAGTTTCTGAATGTTCATGTTCCTATAAACAGTGATTTGAATGAAAATCTGCAGAAGGCTATTCTCAATTATCTCGAGATCCGGGGCATAACACCCGGCACAACCAACTTTTTGCAGGAATACGTATTTAACAAAGACAACAAGGATTACTTAGAGTGGCTGCAGAGTATGAAGAGCTTCGTTGAGAAATGAATTTAAAAAAGAAATGTTTTATATTCTATTGAGATTATAAAATATGAAATACTACCCTTCATTTGAGGAAGCTAATAATTTTAGAAAAAATTGGATTGTTTTAGCAGAAGTGCTATATAGTGCGAACTACTTCCATACGAAATTCGACGAACCACATGACTTGTAAACCAATTCAATGCTTCACCTATATAGAATTGCACATACACCTGCCTTTTTATTCCCATCTTTGGTTTTCATCACTTGTTTGGTGAAAAATAATTTAACATAATATAATACTATAACTAATTGGAATTATGACTTATTACTATTAATTTGTGTTGGAACAAGCTTTGAAACTTGTAGAAAGAACTTGGCATATGAATAAACATAAGTAAAGGAACTAGAGTGTGTGTGAATTTGAAAAAGTTCACATTAGTCCCACATTGGAAAGGATACATACTTTAGTAGTGTTTATATATTAGAAAGTCACTACTTGGGTACGCTCCAAGGGGTACCCAGTTTTGTAAACGGGGCACCCCATGGAATATATCACGCGCGCCGCCGGCTGGACCGGGTGGGCCGGGCCTGGGCTTGGGCTTGGGCTGGTTGATATACTAAGTGACCGTTACATAATTTGCACACGTTTTGTGTGCCAAGACCAAGTCTTTAACGGGTCGGTCCGAAAAATCCGGCCACGTACTCCCACTAAGTTCTCAGTCAGTTGCTTTACTCCTCAATATAATCCTTTCAGCTCTCACGATTTAAAATTCAGTTTTTTCAGAAATCAAAATCACTCTTCTTCCTCACAGAAATATTTTCTTACTTAAAATTTTTGATTGTTTCAGAAAGAAGTGGTTGTTGCCACTACTGATCGATAATTCTTTATCGATATTGACTGGTTTTGTTAAACCATCGGAGGTGTTATTCTGCCCGTAAACTACAGTGCAGTAGTTTGCGGTATTCATTGAATTTGGCAGTTTTATCCTGGGGACTTCACGATTGATCGTCTACCTTGCACCATTTTGGGTAGTGCCGTGAAACGTCTTAAAGAAAGCGTACTGTTCCGCGACTCTGCCGATAATTTCTCAGTTGGTTTTCTCTGATTTCAATTTTTTCTAAACCGAAAAACAACAATTTTTAAGACGTTTCATAAATCGATCATGACAACTGAAGAGGTTATTGGTACTTCCGCTGTTGGTGCGACTGAGAAACCGTTCTAATTTGAAGGATCTCATTTTAAACGTTGGCAACAAAAAATGTTTTTCTTCCTGACTTTGAAAAAATGTGCCTTCGTTTTGAATGATCCTATGCCTGTTGTTCCTGACGATGATGACTCTGCTTCGGCTTCAGGAACAAAGGAATCGGTTATTGCTGATGCCGCTGAGAAATATGTTACTGCTGATCAGGCTAAAGAAAAAGAGAAAGAGACAGCAGAACAGATTAAAACCATGAATTTGCAAATTCAAATCGATCAACAGAATTGGATTCATAATGATTATGTTTGCAAAAACTATATCATTAATGGACTCCAAGATGACCTGTATGACTATTACAGAACATACTTTACTGCTCGTGATGTCTGGGAGGCTTTGGCAAAGAAATATGAAACTGAAGAGGCTGGTGTGAAAAAGTATGCGGTGAATAGGTATCTGAAGTACTAGATGGTTGATGAAAGGTCGGTCGAGGTGCAGTCTCATGAACTCCAGAAAATTGCTCATGAGATAATTACTGAAGGTATGCCTTTACCTAAACAGTTTATGATTGTTGTGATGATTGACAAGCTGCCCCCTCTATGGAAAGATTTTAAAACCAAGCTGCAACATAAAACAAAAGAATTTTCCATAGAGAGCTTGATTACCCGTCTTCGTATTGAAGAAGAATCTCGGAAACAGGATTAGAGAGAGCAAGAAAAGCTTATGGTTGTCTCCAACAACAAAAATAAGAAACTCGGTGCGGTTCTGAAGCCTATGGGCAAACCTTTTAAAAATCAGAACCTCAACCGAGTTAAGACTGGGAACCCATCTAGGGCCCCTGCAGTAAGGCAGCAACAGCCTCCACCTCCTCCTCCTCCTCCTAGAAATGATACCGGTGATTTCCTTTGTTTCAACTCCTGGAAACCGGGTCATATGGCTAAAAGATGCAGAGGCGTAAAAAGGCCTAAACCTGCGCATTTAAATGCACAGGTTAATGTTACTGATGAAGGCTATACTGCTATGATCACCGAAATCAACATGGTCGGTGTTACTGAAGGATGGTGGATAGACATTGGTGCTACTTGCCATGTCTGTTATGATCGTGCTATGTTTAAAACATCCATGAATGCTGAAGATAAGAAAGTGCAGATGGGCAATGCCCACACTTCTGATGTTGCTGGTGTTGGAGAAGTTGTGCTGAATTTCACCTCCGGAAAGACTCTGACTCTGAAAGAGGTTCTGCATGTTCCTGAGATGAAAAAGAATCTTGTTTCTGGTTTTCTTTTGAATAAGGCTGGGTTTAGTCAAACTATTGGGGCTGATTTGTATACCATCACTAAGAATGGTACTTTTATTGGGAAGGGTTACGCCACTGATGGCATGTTTAAGCTTAATGTGGATGTTGATTTCAATTTAAATAAAATTTCTACTTCTGTTTACTCTTTGTGTGATTTTACTATTTGGCATTCTAGACTTTGTCATGTTAATACTCGATCAATTTCACATTTAAGTAACTTAGGCTTAATTCCTAAACTGAATTTTAATGAAGTAGAAAAATGTGTTTTTTGTAGTCAAGCAAAAATAACTAAAAGCTCACATAAATCAGTAATAAGGGAATCTGAACCAATGGACCTTTTTTTTTTTTTTTGAAGTAGAACCAATGGACCTTATACATTCTGATATATGTGAACTAGATGGAACAATGACAAGAAATAACAAACGATATTTTATCACTTTTATTGACGATTGTTCCCACTATACCTTCGTATATCTTATGAAAAATAAAAGTGATGTTTTTGATATGTTTAAAGTCTTTGTTGCTGAAATTGAAAATCAATTCAATAAGAAAATCAAGAGATTTCGTAGTGATAGGGGAACTGAATATAATTCTAGTTTATTTAATGAATTTTATAAACAACATAGAATTATACACGAAGTAACTGCGCCATATTCTCCTGAAATGAATGGTAAAGCAGAAAGAAAGAATAGAACTCTTACTGAACTTGTCGTTGCTATTATGTTGAATTCTGGTGCAGCTGCCCACTGGTGGGGGGAAATTATTTTGACTGTTTGCTTTGTTTTGAATAGAGTTCCCAAATCCAAAGAAATGATCTATCCGTATGAGACATTAAAGAAAAGGCAACCAAACTTGTCTTACTTAAGAACTTTGGGATGTCTAGCTTATGTCCGTATACCGTACCCGAAGCAAGTTAAGCTCGCTAGTAGAGCCTATGAATGCGTATTCATTGATTATGCAGCAAACAGTAAGGCATATAGGTTTTACGACCTAAATGCTAAAGTGATCATAGAATCTGTTGATGTAGATTTCCATGAAAATAAATTTCCTTTTAAATCGAGAAATAGTGGGGGCGCTGAATCAAGTAATGCATCTGAATTGAGTCACATTCCTGTGATACAAAATAAGAATAGCAATGACTTAGTAGAACCAGAACTCCGAAGGAGTAAACGAGTAAGAGTTGCTAAAGACTATGGGCCATAATATGCGGCCTATACACTCGATGAAGATCCTGCAAATCTTCAAGAAGCCTTGTCATCGATGGATGCAGATCTTTGGCAAGAAGCTATAAATGATGAGATGGATTCTCTAAAATCTAACAAAACATGGCAATTAGTAGACTTGCCTCCTGGCTGTAAACCAATTGGTTGTAAATGGATTTTGAAAAAGAAACTAAAACCTGATGGTACGGTTGACAAATACAAGGCTCGACTTGTAGCTAAAGGTTTTAGGCAAAGAGAAAATATAGATTTCTTCGACACCTTTTCTCCTGTCACTAGAATAACATCCATTCGAGTACTTATTTCAATAGCTGCAATTTATAACTTGGTATTACACCAAATGGATGTTAAAACTGCTTTTTTAAATGGTGACTTAGAAGAAGAAATCTATATGGAACAACCTGAAGGATTTGTGGTACATGGGCAAGAAACTAAGGTCTGTAAGTTAGAAAAATCACTTTATGGTCTTAAACAAGCTCCAAAGCAATGGCATGAGAAGTTTGATAACTTAATGGTATCAAATGGATACAAGTTGAATGAAAGTGACAAATGCATTTATTACAAGTCAGATAATAACATTTGCACTATAATATGTCTATATGTAGACGACATGCTCATCTTTGGATCTAACATTGACACAGTTAATGTTGTGAAATCACTGTTGTGCAACAATTTTAATATGAAAGACCTTGGAGAAGCGAGTGTGATTCTGGGAATCAAAATCACTCAAACTGAGAAAGGAATATCCTTAGATCAATCCCACTATGTGGAAAAGATCCTAAAGAAATATGAATACTTTGACTGTAGAACTTCACACACTCCGTGTGACGCAAGTGTAAAATTATTTAAGAACACTGATGATAGTGTTAGACAGTCTGAGTATGCGAGAATCATTGGCAGTCTTAGATATGTCACTGATTGTACACGACCCGACATCGCATATGCTGTAGGACAGTTGTGTCGGTTTACTAGTAGACCTGGTAATGAGCACTGGCAGGCAATAAACAGAGTCATGGGATATCTGAAAAAGACCATGACACTTGGTATACACTATCAGAAATTTCCTGCAGTGCTTGAAGGATACAGTGATGCTGATTGGAATACCTTATCAGATGATTCCAAAGCAACTAGTGGTTATATATTTAATATAGCCGGAGGAGCTGTATCTTGGAAGTCTAAGAAACAGACTATATTGGCTCAGTCCACCATGGAGTCTGAGATGATAGCACTAGCAACAGCTAGTGAAGAAGCAAGTTGGCTGAGATGCTTGCTATCAGAGATTCCTTTATGGGAAAAACCAATGCCAACAGTATTGATCCACTGCGATAGTACCGCGGCTATCGCTAAAACTGAGAACCGTTACTACAACGGTAAAAGACGTCAAATAAGAAGGAAGCACAACACTGTGAGAGACTTGCTCACGAAAGGTGCTGTTAGAGTGGATCATGTACGCTCAGAAGAAAGGACTAGCTAGAGAGAAAGTCTACAATACATCTGTTAAGATGGGACTAATGCCTACTTAGAATTACTTATGATGGTAACCCAACCTAAAAGACTGGAGATCCCAAGAATTAGGTTTAAATGGGTAAACAACAAGTTGTAAGTAATAGGGAATGAACATGCAATCACAAGATGCATGAACCTGAAGTGAAAAGGTGTAGGTAATAGAAACTCTTAATGAGATCTATTCTCTGAATCAGAGGAGTACCAGACTTCAGGGGTACTCGAGATAGACTCACCTATATGAATGTGGTACTGAGGCCGGTTCCTATGGAGTCTTGTGGCGGACTCCTAGAGCATTCATGAAACCGGGATTGACGTGCAGGGCCATTAAAGCACGGGCTGTAGAAAACACCTTAGGAAAAGGTTGTGTGTGGGTTTGAGGAAAATCTGAGATAGAGTTCAAGCAAGCGTCACTCTTGTTAAATTAGGCTCTTACTCTCTATGATAAGGTTCAAGCATGCGTCACCTTTGCTTATGCACAATCTTATAGAAACGTTCAAACGTTATGTCTGAAACAACTTTTTTAAATTCAAGTGGGGGATTGTTGGAACAAGCTTTGAAACTTGTAGAAAGAACTTGGCATATGAATAAACACAAGTAAAGGAACTAGAGTGTGTGTGAATTTGAAAAAGTTCACATTAGTCCCACATTGGAAAGGATACACACTTTAGTAGTGTTTATATATTAGAAAGTCACTACTTGGGGTACGCCCCAAGGGGTACCCAGTTTTGTAAACAGGACACCCCATGGAATATATCACACACGCGCGCGCCGCCGCCGCCGCCGTCTGGCCGGCTCGGATCGGGCGGGGCGGGCCTGGGCTTGGGCCGGTTGATATAATAATTTTTTAATGCCAGAAAGTGAAAAATAAATTAATTTTTTACTAAGTGACCGTTACAGAATTCGCACACGTTTTGTGTGCCAAGACCAAGTCTTTAACGGGTCGGTCCGAAAAATCTGGCCACGTACTCCCACTAAGTTCTCAGTCATTTGCTTTACTCCTCAATATAATCCTTTCAGTTCTCACGATTTAAAATTCAGTTTTTTCAGAAATCAAAATCACTCTTCTTCCTCGCAGAAATATTTTCTTACTTAAAATTTTCGATTGTTTTAGAAAGAAGTGGTTGTTCCCACTACTGATCGATAATTCTTTATCGATATTGACTGGTTTTGTTAAACCATCGGAGGTGTTATTCTGCCCGTAAACTACAGTGCAGTAGTTTGCGGTATTCATTGAATTTGGCAGTTTTATCCTGGGGACTTCACGGTTGATCGTCTACCTTGCACCATTTTGGGTAGTGCCGTGAAACGTCTTAAAGAAAGCGTACTGTTCCGCGACTCTGCCGATAATTTCTCAGTTGATTTTCTTTGATTTCAATTTTTTCTAAACCGAAAAACAACAATTTGTGCTGTAATATGTGAATTAGACAATACTCTCTCTGGCCATAAATATAAACAAAATTGACTTTTTGGTTCATTTGACTGTTGATGTATCTGGCCACAAATATGAATCAGATACATCAACAGTCAAATGAACCAAAAAATTCAATTTTGCTTATATTTGTGGCCAGAGGTAGTACATTAGAAAAGAACACTCTAGAATCGGTGATGTACTTCTACAATCTTAGTTAGACTTTCTTTGACAATGTTAAATTTTGAGTTTATGACTTATAATTTATAAGTTTATTATTAAGAAAAGATTTGTTTGATAACTTTTTTTCTACATGAGTTTATAGTTTATTTTTATTACCTTTTAACTTATCGTTTTTTTTAAAAATTTTTTTTACTCATATCACCTACAAAAATTTAATATTAATTAAAAATATATTTTTAATGTCATTTTATACCACGTTAAATTTTTTACTTTATAGTGGAATATATATAGATTGATAAAGTAGAATATATATAGATAAGTATAAGTATATACATACTAAATTATTAAAAAGGTAGACTAAGAGATAGATGTAAGGTTTCAATAGAGAAGTTAATTGGATACTACATTAATTAGAAAGAGAGCACATGCATTTTAGCATGTAATGTAATGAGAGATGACACCTAAGCACCAACTAAAGCTTAGAAAAAAAAAAAATAGGAGAAGCTTTGTTAGGTTGCCACATAAACAAATAAGAGCTTCGCTTTATATATATATAAGATTTAGTTCAACCATTAATGATCGTTTGACATGTGGCATAACATTTATTAATTTAGTCATCCATTAAATTGACTTGGACAAAATATAGATTTTGATTGGTTAAAATTTCAAAAATATCAGTACAATGCATTTTTCCACAAGTACCGTAGCATCCCCTTAATTTTATTAAACATTACAAATTCAATTAATTAGTTTATCAGCTATAGATTAATTTATAAACTATAAAGTAACTTATAAGTTATTTGCAATGATGTTCTACAAATAAATTGATTTTTATTAAGATGTGTTGAATTTTTAATACATTATTAATCATATTTATTTAATTAAAAGAAATAAAATAGTAAATGTTGCTACAAGATCTTAATCTTATAAATGGAGAGAATCAAATGTTTCGAATACCTAAACCCTTAACACTAAACCCTCTCACTCACACCCATTTCTCTGCTCATCTCTCAAATGGCTATGTACACCATCCTCCGTCGCGCCACCGCCGCCGTTGCACCTCTGGCTGCTCGCCGTGCAGCAGTGTCTTCCTCTTCCAGAACTTTCCATAGTGCAATCTCTGTTAAGCTCCTTCTCCACAAAGAAACGACTCCTTTTGTTCGTTCCAGAAGCTTCTCTAATGCCGTCGCAAAGAAGACGGTGGAAGATGATAATCTTGTTCAAGTTCTCCAAACTGAAATCGAGGATCATGCTGAACAAGTAATATTTTTGTGTTTTGTATTTGTAATCTTGTTAGTTTGTGTCCATCACCATTGCTTTTGAGTTCATTGTCTTTTTTTGTAATTTTCTAGGTTGAAATTTCTGAAGAGTTTCCTTTTGAAATTGAGGTAATTGAGGACAACCTTGAAAAAAGAACTATTCAACTAAAAAGACAATATGAGGATGAAATTATCACAGGTAAAGTTGTCATCCACAATGTAGGACCTCGACTAACAAGCCTTGAAGGAAAATACTGGTCTATTTTTGTGACTGTTTTCAAAGGAAATGGAATGTGTCTGGAGTTTGATGTCACTAGTTACCCTGATAAAGTTGAAATTCATAGCTTGTCAATAAAGAAGCCCGGCGAATTAGAAGACAAGCTGGTTATTAAGGGACCTAAGTTCAGGTAAGCAATTAGTAATATACTAATATATATAAGCTGTTATCAAATTTTAGTCTTATAATGCATCTGTTACAGTTTCTGAATGTTCTTGTTCCTTTTTACAGGGATTTGGATGAAAATCTGCAGAAGGCTTTTCTCAAGTATCTCGAGATCCGGGGCATAACACCCGGCACATCCAAGTTTTTGCAGGAATACGCGATTAAGAAAGACAACGAGGATGAATTAGTGTGGCTGCAGAATTTGAAGAGCGTTGTTGAGAAATGAATTTAAAAAAGAAATGCTTTATAGTTTATATACTATTGAGATTATGAAATATGAAATACTGCCCTTGATTTGAGGAAGCTAATAATTTTATATAGAAGATCTGAATGCTTGTAAATTGTTTTCCCCTTTTTTGAACTTTTTTACTATTAGTTGATTGAAGCAGAATCTTTACTATGATAAGGATTGTTATTATTAATTTATTACGACTGTTATCGATTGAAGTAAATAGCATTAACAATTTGTTAAAATTTCGCAGTCTTGTAGTGTTTGTTATAGTGCCACTATTTGGTAACACTTTGTAGTAAATAGCGTATATCGGAGCAATCAGAATTCTTTCAATTATGCTATGCTACTCTGTTGTCAATCTCGGAATTCAGCGCGGCGCGGTCACCCCAAAAATTGGCGCGGCGCGGGGCTCAGCGCGGGGATATTCTTGTGGCGCGGACACTAAAAAATAAACATTTAATACTACCTCCGTCCCTTTTTATAAGACCCCGTTTGACAAAATTGCACTATTTATTTATCATGTTTTGACCGTATTTTTTTAATAATACAAAAATGTAAATATTAGCATATAAGATCTTGTTTGATTTGTTTTGATGAGTACTTTCAAAATATCAAGTTTTTATAATTTTTACTATTAGATAACTAAAGATATTAGTGATCAAAATTATACATTGGCCTATGTGCAGTGGTCAAACAAGGTCTTATATTTATAGACGAAAGTAGTACTACCAAATACCCAAAACAAAAACTCAAATTTCATCAAATCAAAATACATAATAGCATTCCAAATTCCAAATACCAATAAAAGGCATAAGTCTTGAGCAAATTATCTATCAAATGAGCTTATAGATACTCTGTTGTCAATATCAGAATTCAGCGCGGCGCGGTCAACCCAAAAATTGGCGCGGCGCGGGGGAGATCGCGGCCATAGCGGGCGCATCACCCTGACACGGGTAACGCACCACCTTGACGCGGCCTACTTGATTTTGGCGCGGAACGGGGAGATAACGGCCGGCGCGGAGGAGATCGACAACAGAGCTATGCTATAGCGCTATACCATCACAATAGCTTCTATTTGACAACACTGTTTATTACTGATTTCCATAAAAACAATATTTGCATGGGTTATTTGGAAGAGGAATGTCTTCCTTTTAAATGTAGTTGATGTGATGTGAATAGAGTGGAACAGTTAAAGAGCTTAATTGTGTTGTGTATGTGGATAAATATAGTTGATTTTTTGCGGTGTGTGTTTGATGTCTTCATTTAATACTCCTTAGGAATAAGCCAACTTAACTGTCATTACAGATTAAGATCGATAACATAGTTTTTAAAAATTCTGTGGGTCTTCACAACTGCTATCATTTGCATATTTGTTTATAAGTGCTTTATCATTTACTTTTATTTAAAAATAAGTATGTATATAGTTCTGATTTTAGTTTTTGCTGTGTATCTGGCTCTTACTGGTTAGTTGTATATCTTGGATTTTTTGTTTCCATTTAGTGTTTTGTAATTGTAATTTTGTTTGAAGTTTGTTTCTTTTCCTATAGATTTGCATTTTTTTTCAATGAAAGTTTCAAATTTTTTTTGTTGGGTTAGTGAATATATCAAATAAAAGTTATGTATGCTTGAAAATTATTTTCCCCTTTTTTGTGCTATGTTCCTATTAGTTGATTGAAGCAGAATCTTTACTATGATAAGGGTTGTTATCTATGAAGCCCGGACATGGGACACAACGGGGTCGCAGAACACGGGACACGGACACGGGACAATGTAAAGAAACATTGGAGTGACAAACATTGAGGTCTGAGACACATACCTTTGTAGTCGAGTATGAGTGAGAAGTTGAAATCGTTGCAAACAAACAGAGAAAACAGATTCCTAATCGTTGTTGGTTGGGCTTGGTTGTTGACGTTGGTTTTATAGTGGAGAAGTGGAAGGAATACGAAAGGTAAAAAGCCTAGGTTGATTTTGATCTCAAATTGTAATTTGATTCGGTCTTTTTATCTTAGCAGAAAGGGAACAAATCGAGAATTCAAAATGCCGATTTTGGAGCTCAAGCAAGCGTAGAACCATCTCGTAGTCAATGAGGCAGTCAGAGACAACAACTCTGTCATTGTGTTTCAACCTGAAACAGTGGAGAAACTCCAACTCTTTCGCGATGACACCATTGTTATTAAGGTGAAATTTTAAAATCATTCGGAAAAAATATAACTTGTTTACCTTTAATTTGATGTTTTGTTAAGTTTTAATTTTAGAAGAAAACAAGTGTGATAGCATTGGGAGCTCCCTCCATTTACTTACCACATTGCTCAACCCTTCCATCTCAAGCTTTTGTTAGCGTTGGGAGCTCCCTCCATTTCAAGTTTGATTCAATTCCAAGGGTAGGTATCCTTTGTTTTTCTATGACACTTTATTTGTTTAGCCATGTTTGTTGTTGGTGTTCACAAGAAGGAATAGGAATTGACATTTTTAATTTTAATTTTTGTATGATTTTTAATGCGATTTATGAGCTAGTTGACAATTTATTGTGCTCTGATAGTTTCCTCACTTATTGAAAGTATGTTCACTTTTGCTGGTTTTATGTGACTACTACTTTGTCTAATGCTAATTGATAAATGCAGGGCCATGAACCATTTGTTACGTATGAGGGTCTTGAGCAGCTGCTTCAGTTTTAATTTGTTCTCGGATCATTCATGTTCTATATAGTTTTCTCGATGTTAAATGAAGGTAGACTCTCAGATTTATCATAAAGCATTCGAGGTATGCTGGAATTTGCAAGGAGCAGGAACACAACCACAAGGTTAGGCAAAGGCTCTCTCTCACCTCTTGTAAATTATAATGGTTATTTTGTGGTTTAAAATATATATTAGTGGTTTAAGTTCAAATCACTACTTGCATTTTGATGGTCATAACTCATAAGTGCACTGAATGATTTTACACACTAACAGCTCAGTCTAATGTTGTATACTAGAGATTTTTAGTTGTATTAGTTGTTTACTTATGATGTCATTATTCATTAATATTGGTTTTCAATTTCTTCTTCCTAAAACATGTTTTTTTAATTATCATCTTATTAGTGCATAAGTATCCTGTTATGAGTTGAGCTTAATGAAGATTTACCATCCAATTTGTTTTCACTTTGTGTATGGTGACTTTATTTGTTTTTGGAGTTACTCTCTATGCATTAAGTTAAGGTATTTTTTCAGATTCAATAGAATCCTTAAAGCTCCTTAGGTTAATAGATGATTTTTTAGCATTTTTATATCATAAACAAGGGAAATATTTTAATATACGTGTGTGATTTAATTTTAGAAGTAAATTATGAATATTTTGTCAATTATAATTTGTAATAGAATTCCACCAAAAAATGAATAAATTTGTAATAAGAAAAAAAAAAGGATTTAAATCTAATTTTAATAGATAATAAGATATTTTAGTGACAGGCATTGAGTTCTATATCTATACGAGTATACTATACCGTAGGTTTCCTGATTGTTTTACCCACAGTGTCAACCATAGCTAAAGGTCTAACCGTTGTAGTGATAGGCACCAGGCCTTGAGCGACACTCATAAAAATGTCACATAACACCACCTTGAGCGACACTCATAAAAATGTCACATAACACCACCTTGAGCGACGTTGACACCAACGACGGGTTTTCGACCTTTAGTGAAGAATTTCGAGTGTCACTATAAGTCAATTTTTTGTAGTGCTCCTAGTCAGGAGTCAGAAATAATACTGAGATTATCATATGATGTTTTTGTCTGGCACCATTGCTTTTTATATCAACCATCATTTTGAGTTCATTGTCTCTCTTTTTTTTTTTTACCAGGTTGAAATTCCTAAAGAGTTTCCTTTTGAAATTGAGGACAACCTCGGAGAAAGAACTATTCAACTAAAAAGAAAATATGACGATGAAACTACCACAGTTCAAGCTGACATCCTTACTGTAGCACCTGAAAGCATTACTTTAGTTGTGTCTATTCTTAGAAATGGAATGTGTCTGAAGCTTGGTTTCTCACGCAGACTCTTTTATTCGAATCAAAATCTTCATTCCCCTGTTTTGCGAACCATAGTTTATTTCATTTCCCTCCCTAGGTTTTGCAAACCCTAAACTATTTTACAGAGAGTGAGTCTTCTGGTGGTTTGTCGTGCAGTTTTTCCATCCTCACCGATTGGAGAAACGTTGCCGATTGAACCATCCTCACCTCCGTTGTCCCTAACGATGCCGATTGAACCGTCGAATCATCCTCACCTCGATTCTCCCCAACAACGCCAACTCATTCCAATCTATTCCACAACAATATGCCTCACCTTATTCACAGTCTCTCTCTCTCTCTCTTGTATATGGTCCAATTGATTTGTTGAAATTTCATCCTAGGTTATATCTATTTCACGATTTTTCCTTTCATCACCAAATACCATGCTTTTGACAATATATATTTATGTATAGATTGTATTGAATCTTATGCCTATTATTGGTTGATCTTTCACTGTCTTTGATTTAGGATGAGTTTTCCTTTCACAACATTAGAAGTAGAAAATTAAAAGAGATCTAGTTTAGTACTAGTTTTGTGTAATATGATTTTGGTTACTTTCATTTGGAAATGGTTGTTTGAAACTAACAGTTTTATTTATGAACAATGGTTACTTTCATTTGGTAATAGTTTTTGGTTCATGTATGATTCTACTTTCGATGCGTACAAGTACAAACCTTTGCTAGAACTATCTTATTTATTGTTTTAATTTAAGAGCAGATCTGAACTTGAACTAGAGGTTGGTGGTTATCGTAATATGTAAACTCTGTGTTTTTATTTAGATTATACAATACATATTTATAATGAGATACAATGAATAGTTTGAGAGTCTAGGAGTCATCTAAATTAGCAAGCCTAGGAATCATCTATGCATAGGAATCATCTACACATTAAACACATGTTTATACACATGTTTTTTTAATTCTAACAGTGGTGATACAGGTACAGTGTATAATGTCGGGCAAGTGGTCAAATGTCGGGTGATTAATTCCGTTCCCGCTTTACTGAGCCTACAAGGTTTATTTTTCATTTTCTGCTTTGCTTGTATCCTGCATCTGCAAAATGTTGTGAAGTTTGTATAATTTGCTTGAAGTCTTTTTATATTTGGATTTCTTAGGCATATAGGGTTTTATTTGGTTTGAGATTGGTGGCATTGGGTAATAAGATACTTTTACTTGTGCACTTATATTTAATATTAAGGTATATTTTATTTAAAAATTTCTAGAGCTTATTGTTAGAAGTCTCACATTGGCTAGAGATATGGCATAGATAGTCTTTATAAATGTGTGCAAACCTCAACTCTCAAGTTAGTTTTTGTGGTTGAGTATAGGCCTTCCAAATTCTAAGATGGTATCAGAGTATGGTTTGATCCACCTTGAATTATCCGTCGGCTTCCGCTATCGAGTTCTCAAAAATTTGGGAACGAAATCACGAATATAGAGTTTGTGGATTTTTGTGTTTGTGTACTTGCTGTTGTTGCGGTTCACGTTTGGTGCATCGGAGTAGCAAGTTAAATTGCTTGTGGGATTGCTAGGAATTTGGAATTCTCTATCACATTGAGTTTGCCATTCTCGGTTTGACTTTTGTTTTGTTTGGTTTTAATTAGTTCTATTTGCATTGTATTGGTTTCAGTTTCGTTAACTATGCTTTGCTTTTGCATATTGCCTATTAGTTACTTTAGTTATTGTTAGATAAGCAATGGTTTTGGGTTTTGATTGATTTCTTTGGTTTGATCTGATTTGTTTTGTTATATCTGATTACATTTAGTTCTGTTTGGTGAGTTAAGATAGTACTCACAATTTGAATCTGTCTGAATCTGAATATCTGAATCCGGTGAGGGAATACTCACAATCTAAAAATATGAATCTGGTGAGGGATACTCACAATCTGAATATATGAATATGAAATCTGTCTGATGAGCGTATGCTCGCAATCTGAAGCTGTCTGAATCTGGTTTCCAACTTTGGTTAATGGTATTAGTTAATTTAGTTTATTTGCAAGGGGTTGAATTTGTAACAAGTTTAAAGCTTAGTAAGCTTGAAGGGGTAGTAGTGTTAGAACTTTATATTACTTAGTATATGTTTCGTTTGACAAACTCTTGATGCTGCTTGTTGTTGCATCATCATGAGTTTGAGAGAAAGTGTTAGATAATGAGTTAGTTATTGGGTCTAAGCTATTTAGCCCATTAGGTTTAGAGTCAATTAGATTTTACTATATAATATCTTTGAACTATTTGATATGTAAGCTATTGGTATTCTATTGAAATCCTATTCTAGATCTATTTGTTGTTTGTTATGGTCTTATGGAGACCTCCCATATTTGAGGCACCCGTTATTGTTGATTCCGCATTTCAGCTTGTTCAGTTCTGGACGTGAGGGGGTGTGTTAGAAGTCTCACATTGGCTAGAGATATGGCAAAGATAACCTTTATAAATGTGTGCAAACCTTAACTCTTAAGGTAGCTTTTGTGGTTGAGTATAGGCCTTCCAAATTCTAAGACTTATAAAAGAATGGAATTTAAATGCAGGTTGCAGAGGGGGATATTCCAATTGTTGCTTCACATGGGTAAATATTATTGCCATATTTAAAATCCTAGAGTTGCCAAGTCTCAAGTTATGCTTCACGTGACAGGACGGAGGTTGAATTATATAAATCACTTGATCCAATTGTCTGTGTTGTCATCTTAAAAGCATCATGTGACATTCGTGTTGAGGTACTAGTAATGTTAATTTATCTGTATATAACATCTTTTTATCTTAAATGGGTGAACTTTGGTATGGAAGGATGACATTCCTTTCCCTTATGTGAACTTGAATATTTTTGGATGATTATGCATGGTCCATTTATGCCCTGAATTAACAGCTATTATTTTTGTGCATGACATTATCACTCTTTTCCTCTGTTACAGCAACTCAACTCTGTTTTGGCTTATTTTGGTTATCAAAGGAAACATGACCTGACATGGTCTTACTCTGGTTATCCCTTTTTTATTGTACCATTGATGTAATGATTATATTGCTGCAGGAAGAAAATATCCGAAATTATATTGACAACTCAATCAACCATGGTGCTCAACATTCAACATTTCGTAAAGAGCGTATTGGAGGTGATTCAAATTGTTTGATTTTGTTTTACTGATTTTTGCTCAAAGATAAGTGCTCAACCATAGGTTAGAAGATTTATAATATATTAGGGCATTGTTGTTTTGCTCATGATCAGTGTTCAACCATAAGTTTTGTAGTTCTGCACTTGTCTTTTTTATTCACCAACACAGAAATGTTCCTCATATCATAAAACATATCACATAACTTGATTAACACAATGATGAAGTGCATTAAAGCTATCATTAGTACTGTGATTTTTGTTATGTTTATTATTCTTTATATGAATAAAAAGTGCTATGAAAAGTTGGATTCTCTGTATTCTGTATTCTATCCAGATCCTTGTGGTTGGACTCCAATTTTGACGAATAACACTCTATTTGATAGGAAGAGTTACAAAAAGACATTCTTGCATCATCTGATAATGAGGCTTTTGTGACATTGTTTGGGAAAGAGCATAGTGGTTATGTTCGAGGAATTGGACTTGGTCCAACACCATCTCAAGTTTATGGTTCTAGTACTCGTCCTTGAGTATCAACTTCTTTAATCAGATTTTTTTAAAATTATTTCATGTTCAAAATCACATTATTTTAAAATGATTTTAATTTAAAGTATTTTTTTTTATGATTCATGATATATATATATATTTTTTAATATGTTGCTACTATAATGATTTTGTTTTTATAATAATTTATATTTTGTTTTCAGGAGTATAACATAAGATTACCGTTTGAAGTACGGCGCCCTTCTGAGTGTAATCATGAATACTTAGAATAGTTGCACAGTTTGGAAAGCTTCATTGAGAAATGAATTTAAAAAATAAATGCTTTTATATACTATTGAGATTATGAAATATTGATGATGCCCTTGTTTTTGGTGTAAAAGCTTGATATGTGCTATATCATGAGGAAGCTAAATTTAGAAAAACAGAAAAACTTGGATTGTTTTAGCAGAGCTATGTAGTGCGAACTATTTGTAAACCAATTCAATGCTTTACCTGTAGAATTGCACACACACCTTTGGTTTTCATCACTTGTTTGGTGAAAAATAATATTTAACATAATACAATATTCCCTCTTTTTTTTATACCCAATTCATATGTCCCTCAGCTCTTACCACTTCATTATAAGGAAAAAAACTCCATTTTTTTTGTCTAATATTATAAGGGATAAACCAATTTCAATAATAATATTTCTTTAATCTCATAAAATTAAATGCAAATTTTATTAAGTTCTCTCTCTCTCTCCTATTCTCTATAAACAACAACCAATTAAAATTATTTTTACATCTTCCCAATTTCAATAATGTTTGGGACGGTGGGAGTACTATAATTAGTTGGAATTATGACTTATTACTATTAATTTGCGTTGGATCATGTGAATTAGACATATACTTTAGAAAGGAACACTCTAAAACCGGTGATGTACTTCTACAATTTTAGTTAAACTTTCTTTGACAATGTCAAAATTTTGAATTAATGCCATATAATTTATATGTTCATTATGAAAGAAAGAAAGACTTGTTTGACCAAAATAATTACCCATTTTTACTACTCTTTCTGTACCAAAATAATTGATCTTGTTGACCATTTCATATGCTTTAAGAAATGTATATAAATAAAAGAGAGAGTATGATTTTTATTAAACGAGTCTTGTTAACTAGTGCCCTTAAGACACTAGATAAGATTACTAAAAGAAGTAATATTTTTATATTGAAAATCGTGTTTTATTAGTTTAGAAAAGTTGAATGCACAAGTTTCAAGAGTTTATTTACCACTTTTGCTTCCTTAACCATTGCCCTAAGGGCAATGTTTATCATTTTCCTTATTAAAATACCCCTCTTTTTAATTGGGAGCAAACTTTGAAATTCTAAAAAGTATATTTTTTAGTTATTTAATTAACTTATTGTTTTTTTCTTCAATTTTTACTAGCTTTTAACTTACTGTTTTTACTTCGTCAGAAAAAAAACTTACTATATTTATTTCAATTTTTTTCCACGTGTCATTTCTTTTTTATAAGCCTATTTAACTAAAAAAGCTAAGTTACAGGCCATAATAAAAACATTTTAAGCCTACTAGGCTAGTCTATTTAATTAAATATTAATAATATTTTTATTAGTTTTATCATTAAATATTAAATTTTGAACTAAATTTTTATTCAATGAACTTTATAATGAATCAATTTTTGCATACATGAATGTACTATTATAAATTAGAATTGAAATATGATTTATATATTGTCAAATTCTCTAAAGTGTGATGTGAAATATCAAAAGAGAGTTTAATATTATTAGTTAATTATTTTATTTTTGAAGGAAAAATGACATTGGTGGTATTTGATACCAAGACCTATTAATTAATTAGTTGATTAGTCTATTTAAATATAAATATAATTACTTATTTAAATATGTTGATATGAAATAAGTTTTTAAACAAACTAACATGTCAGACCAGTTTTTTAAAGGCCATATCTCAGGCCTAAAATCAAACATATAACAGACTACAGGTCAAACTTAGACCTTTAATTTTTCGACAAGTTTGGCAAAGCATTTCTTGGCCTAACCTATCCCTACCCTTAATTGTGAGTCTATGACACACATGGTATATATATATATATATATATGGACAATATAAGGTGGAAGACTTGTCCAAGTAATCTATAGTGTATATGTCGTCAATAATGCTATAACGAATACAATTTTTAAAAATTTACCATTGAATTGTGTAAAAATTTTAAGGAAAATGATAAACATTGCCCTAAGGGCAATGGTTAAGAAAACTAAAATAGTAAAGATTCTCTCGAAATTTGTGTTTTTTACTTTTCTAAAACAATAAGTACAATTTCTAATGTAACTATTACTTTTTTTAGTAACCTTAACCATTGCCCTTAGGGCACTAGTTAACAAGACCCAAATTTTAATAATGCTAATTTCTTGTGCAATTTTGGTTTATTGTGTAAGGAAACAACCATACTCTTTAAAAGAATTCAAATTGATTAATGTAAAACTATTTTAAATGAGATTTGGTCTAACTCAAGATTGAGGATCTTATTGGGACAAAAGGGGGAAAATTGAGGTGTTTTATTTGTTTGCTTGAAAATCGGGTTTTTCCCACACTCGCACTCACACCCAATTAAATAAACTTTCCTCGTTAAAATCATGGTAGGAGCAGATGTTGTCGATCGAATATGCATTTGGAGTGTTAAAGAAGAGATTTCCAATTCACAAACTTCAAGTCAACCCGTATTTGGTATTAAAATTTTAAATAAAATCATCATTGCTTGCTGTATTTTACACAATTATTTGATGACTGAAGACACCAATCAAACTCTAATAGATGGGATGCAAAATGAGCTTGCAAATGAGAATAATTTTCAAGAGGGTTGTCAAGATCAAAGAGAAGATCATGATGATAGAATTAGTGGCGAATCAATGGTGTCAAAAACTCATTCTATTTCGTTCACTTTCCAAACAATGATGTGAAAATCTCTTTGCGTTTTATTTCGTTCCGTTCTGTTCCACTCCTCTACTTTTAAGTTATCCAAACACAACAGTGAAGTCTTGAAAATATGAGTTTACAAGTCCCATCGAACAAATTTTGAGAACAAAAATGACATAATTTTGGAGTCAACGAAGAATTCTCCACTTGTTGGATTGACAACGGAGAATTTTGCTGTAGGACAGACAACCCTCAAAGCTGATTCAAGTAAAATGCTTAAACACGAGAGAGCTTGTTCTGACAATCAACATGTGTTCATACCTTTTGCTTTTGACACTTTTGGGTTCCTAGCACCAGAGGCTGTGGATATTTTGAAAAGAGTTCAAAAAGTCATGCATAACAATATAGTGTCTTCTAAGTTTCAAATAGCGGCTTGCCCGTTTACCTTCCATTCAAGTGTAATTATCTTACATATATATTTATAATTTAATTTAAAAAAAATGCAATTAAACATTCTTTCAACTAATTGGGCACATATATAAGTCTCCGTAGGATAACTCAAAAGGTAAGAGCTGGGGGACATATGAGTTGGATAGGAGGAGGTCCAGGGTTCGATTCCTGGCGGGTGCAATTTATATTTCTGATGTACCAAAAAAAAATTTGGGCACATATATAAATAACAAGAACAAGTGTTGTTGCGAATACCCAAAACCCTTAACACTAAACCCTCACTCACACTCCCATTTATCTCTTCATCTCTCAAATGGCTATGTTCACCGTGCTCCGTCGTGCCACTGCCGCCGTTGTCCCTCTTGCAGCTTGCCGTTCAGCAGCATCTTCATCTTCCAGAACCTTCCATAGCGCACTCTCTGTTAAGCTCCTTCTCCACAAAGAAACGACTCCTTTTGTTCCTTCTCGAAGCTTCTCAAACGCTGTTGCAAAGAAGACGGTGGAAGATGATAATCTTGTTCAACTTATTCAAACTGAAATCGATCGCGCCCTCAAAGATCATGCTGAAGTTTGTTTCTTCTGCTTTAGATTTGCATTTTTTCAATTAAAGTTTCAATTTTTTTTGTCTGTTAGATAAAACTTTTGTGTTGCAGTGTTATATCAGTGCAATTTTACTGCACTATTGCTTTTGATATCAATCATCATTTTGAGTTCATTGTCTCTTTTTTGTAATTTTCCAGTTTGAAATTCCTCAAGACTTTCCTTTTCAAATTGAGTATTTTTACAATGAACATCTTTACCTAAAAAGACAATATGAGGATGAAACTATCTATGTTAGAGTTAGAGTTAGTTGTGGGGAGCTTTTTGTGACTGTTGTCAAAGCAAATGGAATGTGTCTGGAGTTTGATGTGGATACTTACCCTGATAATAAGATTGGAATTTTTAAGCTGTTTTCAATAAAGTTTGACGAATCTGAAGCATATGTGGGTTTGGGACCTTATAATTATTTCAAGTAAGCATTTAGTAATAAATATAAGCTGTTATCAAATTTTGTCGTATAATGCATCTGTTACAGTTTCTGAATGTTCTTGTTCCTGTTTACAGTTTTTTGGATCAAGATCTGCAGAAGGCTTTTCTCAATTATCTCGAGATCCGGGGCATACCCAGCATATATAATGTTGTGCAGGAATACATGCCTAACAAAGAAAAGAAGGATGAATTAGTGTGGCTGCAGAATCTGAAGAGCTTCGTTGAGAAATGAATTTAAAAACGAAATGCTTTATATACTATTGAGATTATGAAATATCAAATACTGCCCTTGGTTTGAGGAAGCTAATAATTTTATATAGAAGATTTGTATGTTTGTAAATTGTTTTCCCCTTTTTTGAACTTTGTTACTATTAGTTGAATCTTTACTATGATATGGGTTGTTATTATTAATTTATTGAAGATCTGTATGCTTTATCATTTACTTTTATTTAAAATTAAGTATGTATATAATTCTGATTTTAGTTTTTGCTGTGTATCTGGCTCTTACTGGTTAGTTGTATATCTTCGATTCTTTGTTTCCATCATTTAGTGTTTTGTAATTGGAATTTTGTTTGAAGTTTGTTTCTTTAACTTTAGATTTGCATTTTTTTCAATGAAAGTTTGAATTTTTTTTGTTGGGTTAGTGAGTATATTACATAAAAGTTATGTATGCTCGAAAATTAGTTCCCCCCTTTTATGTGCTATGTTCCTGTTAGTTGATTGAAGCAGAATCTTTAGTATGATAAGGGTTGTTATCTATGAAGCCTGGACACGATACGGTCACCAAACACGGGACACGGACACAGGACAATGTAAAAGAACATAGGAGTGAAAAACAATGAGGTCTGAGACACCTACCTTTGTAGTCGAGTATGAGTGAGAAGTTGAAATCATTGCAAACAAACGGATAAAACAGATTCGCAATCCTAATCGATGTTGGATGGACTTGGTTGTTAACGTTGGTTTTATAGTGGAGAACTGCAAGGAATACGAGAGGTAAAAAGCACAGTTTTAAATTTTTAATTTATTTATTTTCTATGTTTATTGAGTTGGGTAATTTTTTTTCTTCTTATTTTGGCTAAACTGTTAACAGCATAATGGTTAATTTTTTGCAGTGTGTGTTTGTTGTCCTCATTTGGTTAATAAGCTAACTTAACTGTCATTAAAGATTATGATCGGTATCATAGTTTTTCAAAATTTTGTGGGTTATCATTTGCAATATGTTTCTTTTAAGCTAACTTAACAGACCAAGTATGTTTAATTGGCCTATTTTATAGTTCTGATTTTAGTTTCTCCTGTGTATCTGGCTCTTACCGTTTAGCTGTATTTCTTGAATTCTTTGTTTGCATGTTTCAGTTGCTTGTGTGTAGTATTTTATGAAATTTACTTAATAGTTGCCAAAACATGCTATAACTTGGTTTGATTGAGAAACCTTTTATCCCTTAGATGTAAATTGATGGTTCAAATGTTCCTTTATTGCTCACCGTACAACATGTGAAATTTAGTTTCAAGATTATTCTAGTTTCAGCGTTGTAGTTTAAAATATGCTTTGATATCAGTTTGTATTAGTGTTTTTTGATTTGTCATTGTGAAGTGTATGTTGCATGTAAGTTTGAATAGCTCTTGAATTGCTGCTATCAAATGAATGAAAAGAAGTTTTCAACTTTTTTCTCATTTGAAAGTTGAAATGTTGTGAGAGTTTGAGGAAACATCATATTATTGTTCGTAGATTATCTTTGGTATAAAAAAATGCATGACAAGCAAGGTTGTCAAAATCGCGATTTTGCTTTAAATCGAAAGAGGATAGTAAGATCGCAAAATCGTAAATCGCAATCAAAATCGATGGACTCTACTCAATTAATGTTGTTGAATCGAAAAGGGAAAGCAAGATCGCAAAATCGAAAATCGCAACTAAAATCAATGGATTTACTCATATAAATATGTAATATTAAATATATATTATTATAGTGCATATCATGTACTCAAAATAATGAAATCTAGATGATAAATCACTAAAGCACTATATACTTAAAGCATATATGCTAATATAAATCACTAAAGTGCCATCTACTTGGATAACAAAAATATTTATAGTCTATATGCTAATGCAAATCACTTGGATAACACTAAAGCGATTTTGCTAACAATGATGACAAGTATCATTAGCTTGAGTGTTATATGCTGATGAGTTTGAGGAAACACCATATTATTGTCTGTAGATTATCTTTGGTATAAGAAAATGCATGAAAAATCTTAATAACTATTTAGCTTCTAGTAGCAAAAAAAGATAAAAACAAATTTCTCTCATGGACCTGTACCACATGCCTCCTTTTTATATCAACCATCATTTGAGTTCATTGTGTCTTTTTTCTAATTTTCCAGGTTGAAATTCCTGAAGAGTTTCCTGGAGAAAGAACTATTCAACTAAAAAAGACAATATGAGGATGAAACTATCACAATTCAAGTTGACATCCTTACTGTAGCATTCCTTTAGCTGCGTCTGTTCTTAGAAATGAAATGTGTCTGAAGTTTGGTGTGACTTCTTTCCTTGATGAGGTTGCAATTGATAGCTTGTCAAAAAAGATTTGCGGCGGATTTGAATTCTAGCTCGTATATGAGAAACCTCGGTTCATGTAATTTAGTAATCATTACAAGAAATCTAATTGGGACTTGGACTACTGCAATACTTGTAGTAGCTAAGATTACTATGCTATTCAATTCTATACTCCAATTTATTCATAATTTTTAGACTGTAAGACTGTAAAAATAAAATGAGACATCAGTGTTTAATGTCATGACTTCAATTTATTCATAATTTTAATTTTTTCCATCTCATCTTGTTTAAATTGAACCGGTTTCTCTAAGAAACTGTATGTACTGTGTGAAGCAGAAACTTAAATATAATACTTTACTTGATGCTATTTCCTTGATAACAGTAATGTTTCATTTCATTATTCTTTCATGACGTTTTTCTTTCCCTAATCATATATAAATGTCTTGTATTCTAATAAATGTAGATGTAGATTTTAAGTGGAACGAACTGATTCTGTCTTCCAAAATAACATCTGTCTTAGTGTTGTCAAATAGTGGCCACATAAGATCGTGGTTGCAGTTTGTTGTTTCTGTGGCTAATTTGTCAAGGATGGCGATTGAAAATAGTGGAGTTTTGGCCTTCTGCCACGGTCAACCATACACAATCAATAATATTGGTCTCTTTTAAGGGGTTGGATATGTTGTCGAGTGGCAATGTTGAATTAGGGTAGGGTAAAGTGAAGGATGCTTGTTTCAAATTACTGTACTTTCAAATCCTGCAAGCAGTGTCTGATATTGATTGTTTCAGCCATCTCATGTGTGAAGCTGCTACCGGTTTGATATTAACATTTCTTATACCTTTTGATAGGCAATCCGGCAATCCCTCCTATTAAACAGATGGCACTCACACGTGATATACTTGGGTAACCGTATTATGCAGAAAATTGAGAGATTGGTGGCATTGGGTAATAAGATACTTTTACTTGTGCACTTATATTTAATATCAAGGTATATTTTATTTAAAAATTTCTAAAGCTTATAAAAGGATGGAATTTAATTAAATGCAGGTTGCTGAGGGGGATATTCCAATTGTTGCATCACATGGGTAAATATTATTGCCATATTTAATATCCTATAGTGTTAATCTATATAGTTGCCATGCTTAACGTGACAGGACGGAGGTTGAATTATATAAATCACTTGATCCAACTGTCAGTGTTGTCATCTTAAAAGCATTATGTGACATTCGTGTTGAGGTACTATTAATGTTGATTTATCTGTATATAACATCTTTTTATCTTAAATGGGTGAACATTGGTATGGAAGGATGACATTCTTTTCCCTTATGTGAACTTGAATATTTTTGGATGATTATGCATGGTCCATTCATGCCCTGAATTAACAGCTATTATTTATGTGCATGACATTATCACTTTGTGATTCTTCACAACTGCTATTGTTTGCATATTTACTTTTGGTTTATATCTTGGATTCTTTGTTTGCGTGTTTCAATTGTTTGTGTGTAGTATTTAACGAAATTTGCATAAGAACATGCAATAATTTGGTTTGATTGGGGAACCTTTCATCCCTTAGATGTAAATTGATCATGCATTTATTGCTCACCCTACAACATGTGAAGTTTAGTTTTAAGATTGGTCTAATTTCAGCGTTGTAGTTTAAAATATTCTTTGAAATCAGTTTGTATTAGTGTTCTTTGATTTGTCATTGTGAAGTGTATGTTGCATGTACGTTTGAATAGCTCTTGAATTGCTCCTTTCCAATGAATGCAAAGAAGTTTCAATAAGAGTTTGAGAAAACATCATATTACTGTCCATAGATTATCCGTGGTATAAGATAATGCATGACAAGTATTATTAACTTTGAGTGTTACATGCTGATGAGTTTGAGGAAACATCATACTATTGTTTGTAGATTATCTTTGATGTAAGAAAATGTGTAACACTTATTAACTATTTCCCTTATTGACCTGTACGCTGTACCATATACGGCCTTTGTCCAGGGGTCAGAAATAACACTGAGATTATCATTGGATGTTCGCGTCCAGTTTATTTATTTCAAACAATGACGTCTAACACGCTATTTGAAATAACGTCTGAAAAATAAGATAAAAGTCAGTAAAATAAACTATAAATTAATGTTGAAAAAACCTTACCAAACAATCTTTTTATATAAGCTATAAGATCAAAGCTCAAAATTCAAAATAGGTGTTTGCCAAACAAACCCATAAACTCATGGGGAAAATAAGTTATTTTTTTTCATAATGAACTTATAAATAAGACATAAACTCAAAATTTAGCATTGTCGAAGCAAGTCCAACTTCAATTGTATAAGTAGTACATCACAGGTGGTTCTAGAGTGTTACTTTCTAATGTATATATGTCTAATTCACACGGTTCAACGCAAATTAATAGTAATAAGGCATAATTCCAACTAGTTATAGTATTATATTATGTTAAATTAATTTTCACCAAACAAGTGATGAAAACCAAAGATGGGAATAAAAAAGCAGGTGTATGTGCAATTCTACAGGTGAAACATTGAATTGGTTAACAAGTCAAGCAGTTCATCGAATTTCGTATGGAAGTAGTTCGCACTATATAGCAATTCTCTGCTAAAACAATCCAAGTTTTTCTAAAATTATTAGCTTCCTCAAATCAAGGGCAGTATTTCATATTTCATAATCTCAATAGTATATAAAGCATTTCTTTTCTAAATTCATTTCTCAACGAAGCTATTCATATTCTGCAGCCACACTAAATAATCCTTGTTGCATTTATTAAACATGTATTCCCGCAAAAAGTTGGTTGTGCTAGGTGTTATGCTCCGGATTTTGAGATACTTGAGAAAAGCCTTCTGCAGATTTTCATCCAAATCACTGTAAAAAGGAACAAGAACATTCAGAAACTGTAAAAGATGCATTATACGACAAAATTTGATAACAGCTTATATATATATATATATATATATATATATATATATATATATATATATTACAAAATCCTTACCTGAACGCATAATGCTCATCCGTATATTCCAGCTTGTCTCTATATTCGTTGCGCTTCTTTATATACAATCTATCAATTGCAACCTTATGAGGGAAAGCAGTCACATGAAACTCCAGACACATTTCATTTCCTTTGAAAACAGTCACAACTGCAGACACTTCATTCTTCTCGTATTGTCTTTTTCGTTGAGGTCCTATAGAGGAGATGTCAACTCTAACAGTGACAGTTTCATCCTCATATTGTCGTTTTAGTTGAATAGTTCTTTTTTCCTCATTTTCCAAAGAAAATATTCTATAGGGGTTTTCTTCAATTTCCTCAATTTCCTCAATTTCAAAAGGAAATTCTTCAGGAATTTCAACCTGGAAAATTACAAAAAGGAGACAATGAACTCAAAATGATGGTTGATATCATATCAAAAGTAATGGGCGCTGAACACAAAATCTCATTGAAATTTCTTTTCATTCATTGGAAAGCAGCAACTCAAGAGCTATTCAAACGTACATGCAACATACACTTCACAATGACAAATCAAAGACACTAATACAAACTGATTTCAATGCATATCTTAAACTACAATGCTCAATTTCACACGTTATCGAGTGAGCAATAAAGGAATATTTGAATGATCAATTTACATCTCAAGGTTTCTCAATCAATCCAAGTTATAGCATGTTTTTGCAACAATTATGTAAATTTCATCATTTCATTAAATACTACACACAAACAATTGAAACATGCAAACAAAGAATCCAAAATATACAACCGAAAAAAAAAGGTCAGAATTATAAAATACACCAATTAAAACCCTAATATGCTTACTAACCCAACGAAAAAAATTGAAACTTTCATTGAAAACATTCAAATCTAAAGGAAAAGGGTTGGAATGGAAACATAAAACAAAATTACAAATATAAAACACTAAATGGAAACAAAAGGGTTAGAATTCAATAGTAAAAATAATTACTTTTTCAGCATGATCTTTGAGGGCGAAACCGATTTCAGTTTGAAGAAGTTGAGCAAGATTATCATCTTCCACCGGATTCTTTGCGACGGCGTTTGAGAAGCATCGAGAAGGAACAAAAGGAGTCAGTTGTTTGTGGAGAAGGAGCTTAACAGAGAGTGCGCTATGGAAGGTTCTTGAAGATGAAAACACTGCTGCACGGCGAGCCACCAGAGGTAGAATGGCGGCGGTGGCGTGTCGGAGGATGGTGTACATAGCCATTTGAGAGTTGAGCAGAGAAATGGGTGTGAGTGCAGTGAGGGTTTAGTGTTAAGGGTTTTTGCGTATTTGGAAGACTCGGGTCTTCTTATTTATATCAGGGTTAATAGTAGTATTTTAAAAGAACGTAATTACTAAAATTACCCATAAAAAAAAGTAAAAGTCAGTTTAGACAAAAGAAAATAGACATGGCAACGGAGTGGGGCGGTGATGGATATTGCCCTCTTCAAATTTACTCCCATAAAGTTCGGGTATTTCCATACTCGTCTTTATTTTTATTGGAAATAAGAATTGAAACTCCTAATATATATCTAATGCGGTTCGAGTATTTTCAATGAGTTTTGGGTATTTCTGTTTCATCTCACATCTACATAAAATTGTGTTGCATTTCCGTTTTTTAATTCAAAAGAAAACCAAAATGCAAATAAATTTATAATCAAAGAATAATATAGAGAAAACGATTCTTTTAATACTAAAATTCGGGGACGGTTCTACTTGGTGGCATAGTAAGCTATAACCACACCAAACTTTTTGATTTTTAGCAGACACATATACATATTTTTATTATTTATTATAGTATATATGAGTGACAATCATCTCATTTCATCACTATAAAGCCCAACCCCTAGTGGTTAATTAAGTAGCGCTACCCTCGTTCATCTGAGTTAAACTCTTAGTTGTGGGTGGTGTTTTTTTTTTTTTACTTTAATAGAATTGTTTAAAAAGATATATTGTTATGTAGACTGTAGTAAGAAATGAATGAGTTTTTTTTGAATTGTTCGTTTTTTGGTTTTAAGAAGTCAAATTAATTAACTCATCTAGATTTATATTGTAGAGAATCGAACCTACTTTTAGGTCCCAAGACAATCCAAGTGGGCTCTAATTAAATTGCTAGTATTAGAATATTTTGTTTGTTAATTGCGCTAACGTGGTTTTGAACATCTAACCTATACCAAATTTTTTGTTTCAGGTTGTTGATTTGTGTCAAGCTCCTTTCCTACTTGATGATCCTATTACCCGCTAATGCAATTGCAAGAGTTAAACAGCTATATCGCATACACATCAGGTTGTTTATGTATTCATATCATATGCCAAAGAAGAAGAAGAAACGTGGACGGAGAAATGATTGAAAAATGAGAAGATGGTGCATATTGTGAAATTATAGTGGTGCATTCTTCACGAAAATTTCTCTTTAACCCCCCAATATTCTTTTTCCCCCCTAACTACCTCATTTGCCTTTATAAAACAAATTTCGTGAGCTACATACCGAAGCCCAATTCGGGATCCACGTCCCGAAATATTGAAATTTTTCCCCCTGGTGCAAAAATTCGTGACGAGCATCCCAAACTGCACTTCGGATTGCAAGTCATGAAATTTTCACAAAACACCCACGCCCCCAGTTTAATTCGTGAGTTAAGTCTCGAACTAGGATTTGGGATCCAAGTTCCGAACTAGAGCTTCTGAGCTAATTTTACATAGCTCTTTACAAAGCTGAACCCCTGTGATCAAAACTCCATGATGCTTCTCTCGTAGTAAGGAAGTAGCAGGATTTACGAAATTTTCTGCCAAGTCTGGGACTTTCTTTATGATTCTTATAGAGCATAATGCTGCCTATATAAAAGTGAGTATAGTCAACATACTATAATGAAAATCTATAAATTTGGCATATTGTAGGCTGGAGGTAAGTTGTACTAGAACAACAAATATGTCCCAGAATTTTGTTTCTTTACTGGTATGGTACAAGATCCATACAACAAAAGATCTTGTGAATCCACAAATGAAACACCATCAAATAAATGAAGAAACAGGAGAAAATAATAAGCCAATTTTTTGCAGAAAAAAATAAGAGGATTCATGGCTTGTTTTCCTCTCCTGAGCAAGTTGTCATGATGTGTAGGAACTAGGAAGCATTGTGAAACCATAGAATAAAAGCATTCATGGCCTATTTTCCTCTCGTCACCCACACCCCCAGTAAAATTACGCTTTACTTCGGGATATACATCCCGAAATCTAGTTCGGGGCCTATCTCACGAAGTCTGGGCTGGGCTTGGTCATTGGGGGTGCACGTGTCATGCAATTCGGGTTCTGAGTCCCGAACTTAAGTTCGGGACCTATCTCACGAACTCAGGAACTTGAGTGGGGGGTTTATGAAATGTGTTCTGGCGTATAATTCGGGTCGTGTGTCCCGAAACCCAATTCGGGTTATACGTCCCGAAGTGGTTTTTATACCCAATTTCAGTGGTATTTTGGAGTTTTAGGGGGGTTAAAGAGAGATATGGGGGGGCAAAAAAGAAATTTGCATTCTTCACTATATAATATATATACATAGAGTGTATTGAGTGCTTATCTAAGTATCTCTTTTTTGCTTGCACCTCAAATATCTTATATCCAAATATTATTCTTAACCACAATGATGAAGATGGAAATGACAATGGGCGAGACCACAATTGGTAATAAAATTGCCCTTTGATCCTATATGTTGAATGATATACATCTATCAATGGACAGATAATGATGCACTCCTTATTATTTGTGATCATATGGAACATTGGAGAGTGGTGAATTATATAGGAAACTTCACGTTGATGAAATGTCAACAAAAAAAATGATGCCTCTTTATTAATTCGTATATTTATTTATAGTTTGATGCCTAGACATTCTTAATTTCTCAAAAAAAAAAAAAATATCAACAAGTAATAAAGGGGCAAAAAGATCATGTGAAAGTATAAACTCTATTGATATTGTTGGAAAATTTCTCTTTTGTCCCCCATCATTCTTTTCCCCCCTAACTACCTTATTTACCCTTATATGAAAATTTCGTGATCTAAACCCGAAATATATTTCGGTATTCATGTCCCGAAATGAGCTACTTTCACCTAGAAATCATTTCAGCATCGATGCTGAACTTATCACACTAGTGCAAAATAAAGAATATAATTTGAGATATTAAACCTAATTTATTGAAAATGGGTGTATATTTAGACACCCGTTGTTAAAAAAACGGGTGTAATATTAAAAGAATATCTAACTAAAATTTATATTACATTACTTTTTATAAAAGAGGTGAGAAATTAAAGTTATATTACACTTATTATTGTAAACAAAAGGTGAGAATTGAAAGTTAAATGACATTTTTTTTATAATTATATTAAAAAAAATTAACCGAAGTTATATTACACCTATTATTATAAAAAAGGTGAGAAATTAATGTCTTATTTTTTTCAACTTCAAATTACTAAAATCTTATTTTATAGAAATAAAAATAAATAAATGTTACAATACTTTACAAACACAAAGAAATAAAAGTTTTTTTTTTGAGAAAATTAAAATTAAAGTCATATATCAAACTATAACAAAAAAATATTAATTATTACCAAAAAATACTATAACAAAAAACATGTTGATAAAAAAAACTATAACAAAAAAAATATCTTTTATCAAACCTAGTTAACCTTTTCACCAAACAAATAAGTAACTAACTTTGGCAAAAAATTAAACACAGTAACAAACAAACTATAAAACTCGTCTACTCACTCTTTGGCAAAAACTCACAATTCAAATCCTCTTTCTTGACTCAAATTTGTTCTCCACCGAACCTCATTTGTCGCTCGTGTTCAATCTCTTCCGTCTTTGTCGTTCTATTGCCTTCCCCCATGCCGTCGTGGTGCACTATTCTATGTCATTGACCGTAATTCTCCTCTCCATTATTTAAATAAGTATATGTTAATTCATGTTTTTATTTTGATTCTTTACAAGATGTGTTTTATTTTTTTATTTTTTTTAATGGTTGCTCTAATTGATTTAGGGTTTTGATTATTTAAAGATTTGTGTTTTTTTTTTATATTTTTATTGTTTATTTGATTCTTGTAGGCCTTTAATTCTCTGAAAAATCTTGTTTCTTTGAGGTGGGTATGGTGTTTTAGAGATTGTCTTACACAATCGTTTAACTGTTATTGACTTAGTTTTAAGTTATCTTGTATTCTTTTAATTGTTCCATGATTTTGTTTCGTTTAGCGCATCAACATGACACCGGATGAGTAATATGTTTGATATTGTTCATGCCGTGATGGGTTTGATGAGGTAATATAATTTAAAATATTTTTCTATTACTTTTATTTAATGAAAAAGATGTTAATTAGTGGTTTACTACTCAGTTGTTTAATTTATTGTGTTTTGAATTTGTAGATATTCAATGACAATTGACCATATGAAAAAGAGTCGATAAACAAAATTTGACAACTTTGAACTCAATTCTTTTGCAATTGGCTGAAGAACAAAAACAACTAGAGCACCAAATGACAATATGGTTGAAGAGATAAAGTAAGAAGAGCTCCAAATAGATAAGGAAAAGACAACAAAATATAAGCGGTTGAAAATAACTTAAATGTGTGATTTTTTTGTTTTGATTTGAGTTAATTTGTAGTTTTGTTTTATCTTTGGCTTTCTATCACTAGTTTATATGTCTTGCTAATTAGGTCGAACTAGTACATGTTTTCTAGGATTCAACTTTTATGATATTAGGTGTGTCACCTTCTACATTAATTTTTTAGGAGATGGGGTCATATTTTATACTTTTTGATTGGATATGGCTTTGTCGTCATTATCTTTTTGTAATAGTTTTTCCAAGTTTATGTGTAATTGAAGAATTGAGAGTTTGTTTTGTTTGTTTTGATAATGGATTTGTTTAATGAATGTCAAAAAAATTATTTTTTATTTTTTTAATATTTCACACCACTTATTTTAAAAAAACAGTGCAAAAGCTTTGAAATTTAGTTTAAATTTCTCGTTTTTTACATCCATTATATATAAAAATAGGTGTAAAATTATTAAAATTAGTCTAGATAACAAACAATTCACACCCATTATAATTAAAAACTAGTGTTAAATCTTTGGAATTTAGTGTAAATAATGTAAATATTACGCCGGATATAATTTAAAAAATGGTGTAATATACCTCTTTTAACACCTTTTTTCATACCGGTGTAAATTCTTCATATATATCTCACCGGTTGGATTCACACCGAATCAAAACCAGTGTAATATCTCCAAAATATTGGGTGTAAAATCCCTCTTTAGCACTAGTGTCAGCATTGATGCTAAACTTAAAAACTTGCACCATTTCGGGTTCTAGATCTCGAAATGGTGTCTGCACCCCAAAAACTCACCCTGAAATCATTTTAGCATCGATGCTTAACTTATCAGCATCGATGTTGAACTTAAAAACTGTGCCTGCACCCCGCAAAACTCACCCAGAAATCATTTCAGCATCGATGCTGAACTTAAAAACTTGCACCATTTCGGGTTCTAGATCCCGAAATGGTGTCTGCACCCCCTAAAACTCCGCACAAAGTTCGAGTTCTACATCCTGAACCTCATTTCGGGATCTACGTCCCGAATTAAAGGGCAATTTAGTGTTTTAGAGGAGTAATAGAGAAACGTGAGGGGGATAAAAGAGAAATTTTCATATTGTTGGGCTTGAGAGTTGGGAAACTTCTATCACAAAACAACCAAAATTAGTTTAGGTGAAGATTGAGAAGCCAGTCGGAAAATTATTTTAGAAATATTCATAAGTATATTATAAGTTATAAATAGAAGCTTTTTTTTTTGTGTAAAAAAAAAATAAAAGCATTTTTTTTGTCTAGATGTCCTAACTCAACTGACAGAAAATACTGAAATTGTTAGGTCGGACGTCCATGACTTGAGTTCGAACCCCGGGCAAAGTATGTTTTGATGTTGGTCTTGGTCTATTAATTGTATTGTTAGTTTGGCAAAATTGCAGTTTTGGCCCCTCAAATTTCACAAATGTGTAATTTTGACCCCCTTGGTTTTAAACGTGCGATTTTAACCCTCCAAGTTTCCTAATTGTGCAATTTAATAACCCTTGACTATTTTGACTAATATTTTTTTTTGTAATCTTTGGTTGGGAGTTTATTTTGATTCGGCAAGAACATAGATACCATTAGACGTATGTGAACAATTTGTTGTTAGACATATATCCTTTTATATTTATTTTGAATTTGAAATATTTTGAATTACGAATGAATGAATGACCGTATATGTCTTGCATACGATACAATCACACAAGCTTTTATTATTGTTTATTAATTCTAAACTTTCATATAGTAAAAAATGTGTAAAAAAATTCTATGTAAGAAAACTTTTGGTCAAAATAATTAAGGATCGTGAAATTTGTAAAAAGGGGTAAACATAGGGGGTTAAATTCGCTCATTTAAAACTTAGGGGATCAAAATTACACAATTAAAAAACGTGGAGGGATAATATCACACGTTTAAAACATGAGGGGTCAAAATCGCACATTTTTGAAACTTGGGGGGCTAAAACTGCAATTTAGCCTTATTTTTTTGATATGTCTTAATCTATACTATTATTATTAATTGGCACCGATTTTCTAAAGCATTTTTTACACGTGTCATTGTTATAAGCCTACCTCTTCCCACAATGATTTAACATTTATGATATGATATCTATTAGATGTACACGTGGCTTTTTCTTGAGAATTCTATTACCTCAAATTTTTAGCATTTTTTACAATAATAATCATCATCATGATAATAATAATCAGAATCCGAAAAAAAATAATAATCACATGCTTAAGCAAAAAATCAGAATATTTATTATTTATTATAATAAATGATTTTAAAGAATCATAATCATAATAGGAGAATACTAATAAAGGACACAATCAGAATAATTTTTTACGGACACGTTTTCAAAAAAAGCATCATAATAAATTGCTTTTAAAGAATCATAATAAAAAAATGTTTTTTTTATATAAGGCAAGAAAATATTATTTTTTATAAGCATTGTTTTATAATAGAGATACTAATCAATTTTTTTTTTTGACAGAAGAGATACTAATCAATTAAAAAATATTAAAACTATAATAGTGGTAATTTTCGGTGATCATTAATGTACAGATCAAAATCGTGGAAATAATGCTCTTTCATGTCTTTATCTATAAATAATGCTCTTTTGATTTACATTTTCTACACCATTTTGAAAGCTTTCTTTGAACATCTATTTTCTTTGTTCTTTATTGTTCTTTATTTGTTCTTTATATTTTTCTGTATTCTTATGTTTTCTTCTCATATATTATTTTTCTTGCAAATATTTATTTTCAAATCACTCCTATATATTTTTAGGTGAATATATGACATATATTTTATCAGTATAATTTCGTCAATATGATGTTTTGTATTGAATTTAATTATTTATTATATTTCATTTGCAGATATGATGAAAATTATAAATTTAGAAGCAAAAATCAATCAAATGAAGCAATTTTTGGATTCGAAGCTCTGAAAAAGTGATTTTACAATGATGAAGAGAATGAACAAATTGATTTTTTTTTATCTTGACACTCCGTCGAAGTGAATTTTAGATCTTGAAGCTCTCCTTACAGCACCGTAACGGAGTAGAAGTATTTTCCAGTGACAAAAATAATAGAGGAATCATTTTCCGATAACGAAAAACATATATATCATATATAATTATATTATTTGTATACGTATATCGTAAAAAAAAGGTTTTTATATGATATAGAAAGAACAATACATAACCAAAAAAAAAAAGTACATATAATGTTTTGTTGTTTTGATTTGTTTATGATGGTAGAAAGAACGATAGACATATACCACGAGCAGAACAATATACATATGCAGCATAAAATTATGAAAGAATCTTTTTTCAAAATGTATCTTGAGGTACGTATAAGAGAAAGAATCTGAAAGTACGTAGCACTATCGGCGGAAGAGGCAAAAGAAAAAAGTCTTGGCAAAATTATGAAAAGTTTTGAGGTTTGAATGAAATTGTTGGAAGAGAGTAGTATGTGTATTTTTAACTAAACTGTATGTTAAAATCCACCAAAATTTGTATATTTTTGAATACCAATAAATATTTTAAAAGTTGTGGAAAATCTCAATTGAATATCACAAAATTTATTTATATTTTATAAAAGTCTTGATGGAATACTACGAAATTTTATAAAAAAATCTTTTAAAATCTTTTGAATTCTCAATCCAATACACCTTAAAAAATTAAAACTATCAAAATGTGGGGAGGATATTATAGTGAAAATCATCTTTTTGGCGGTCTTATAGTGAATCTATAATCTATAATATAAACAATTTGATAGTATAATAGTATAATTATTAATAAATCAAGTACAATCATATCATTTTTTTTTTGATGATATACAATCATATCATTTTAATGATAATAGATACTAATTGATGTTAATTGATTTAATTAGTAATTAATTACAAATTTCAAAATCAGACCTAATAATTTTATTGACTCAAAATTGAATAATATGTTGAAATAAATTAAATTCACATTTCAATGATGAAGCTAAGCCAAACTAAATTATTTCCTTCACAAAAGGGGTAAAAAGGAGCACTATGCCTCGACAGATGTTTACAGAATACCTTATAGTTATACCTTAAGGCAGCCATAACAAATGTCACGAAATTGAATGAATGTTCATCATAAATTTTATTTATTTGTCTTTCAAATATTGTTTTACTGAATGAATATTATAGCTTTTCAATTTTTCCTTTATTTATTTTTTTAGTTAAGATTTGAAAATATTTCTTTTTGAGTAAGGATTTGAATTTGATTTTATTAGGTGTTAATAAAATATTTAAAATAATTTTAATTCGATTTTTATTTTATATCGTATTTAATTATAATATATATACAAATCAATTAGTGTAAAGAAGCAAAGAGAAATATCTACAAATATCTTTTGGATACACCTTGGGGGGTTTGCAGGAAGAAATATTTTTTGCAGCAATGACGGCGACCGAATTATCAATCTATTTTATTCTTATATTGTTTAATTTATTTTCATATTTTTTAATGTACATTATTGTAATTAAAATTAAAGATATTCCATATCTATGATGATTCTTATTATTTGGCTAATAGTTTTTTTTTCTTTTCGGGGTAGAATATAACTAGTATAAATTACCCGTGCAAAGCACGGGTTAAATTTTAATTATAAAATTATAATTTATTTTTTAGTATAATATAAGTTATTTTTTAAATTATTTTAACAATAATTAAATTTAAATATACATGTTTTTATAATAAAATTTTAAGGTATATTTGTTAATTTATTTTTAAAGATGTATATAATATTTTGAAAAAATATTTGGTGCCCTACATACATTTGTTGGATGTAGAAAAAATTTAAGGACCTGAGTATCTATTACTTGTCTCACATATAATTGATGTTTTATTTATTTTTATTGATTTTAATAATATTATAAAAATCATGATATTTTGAATAATTAGAATTTTTTGTGCAATAATCTCCATGAATATTAATTTAGTTGTTAAGAGACGTCACAATTTGAAGGATTCACAGTTTAAAATGAGGATATCCTGCCTATTTATTATAAAATGTGAATTTTTTACCACTAAACTACTTGGCAGGAAAGGAAAAATTTTCTTGCACAATATTTAATTTCTAGACTTAAATTATTTTACCCTATCCATTTATTTTAATATTTTAACCATATAAAATGAATATTATGTCAACTGAAATATATATTACTTGTATCTTGTGTGTTTTCTTATAATTTTTTGAATGTGTGTGTGTACTCTGTGTGTTTTTCTTATAATTTATCCCGTGTGTTTTCTTAAAAATTTTAAGAAAAAAATAATTATATTGAACGGTATCTTGAATATGTGTGTGTAACCGGTGTGATTTTCCACAAAGATTTTGCATCGGTCGATAATTCAATTATTTGATTTTAACTCACTAAGTTTCACAATTGTTCGATTTAAATCACCTAAATTTCAATTGTTCGATTTTGACCATCAAGTTTATCCCGTTTTGCATTTCCTAGCCCTGTTGACTCTTTTTTAAATAAAATTTACTTATGTTGTATTTTAATTAAAATGTGATTTTAAATGTGTGTTGTACCCCGTGTATTTTCAATTTTATAATTTTTTTGAATATGTATGTACCCCTCGTGTTTCTAAATGTTATCTTGAATGTGTGTGTATCTCGTGTGATTTTCCACAGAGATTTTACATCAATAATTCAATCACTTAATTTTAACTCCCTATATTTCGCAACTGCTAGATTTTAGTCACTTAAATTTCAATTGTTCAATTTTGGCCATCGAGTTTACATCGTTTTGCATTTTCTAGCCTTTGACTTTTTTTAAATAAAAATTATTTATGTGGTATTTCAAATCAAATATGCTTTTAAATGTGTTTCTATCTTGTATGTTTTCTTACGATTTTTTGAATGTGCGTGTGTAACCCGTGTGTTTCTAAATGTTATCATGAATGTGTGTGTATCCGGTGTGATTTTCCACATAAATTTTACATTGATAATTCAATTACTTGATTTTAACTCCTCAAGTTTCACAATTGTTCGATTTTAGTAACCTAAATTTTTATTGTTCAATTTTGGCCCTCAAGTTTACCACGTTTTGTATTTCCTAGTCCCGTTGTCTTTTTTTAAATAAAATTTACTAATGTGGTATTTTAATAAAATATGTTTTTAAGTGTGTTTGTATCCCGTGTGTTTTCTTATAATTTTTTGAATGTGTGTGTATCCCGTGTGTTTCTAAATGATATCTTGAATGTTTGTGTATCAAGTGTGTTTTCCTATAAAAAAATTTAAAAAATAATAATTATATTGAATGGTATCTTGAATTTGTTTGTATCCCAAATTAAATAATTTCTGAATAATTTACAGTCTGGTTGGTTTAGGGTTGAATGTGTAGGCGGCTTCCAATTTGAATTAGGTTATTTGGTTATAAACACTAATTAAATACTTTCTACATGTATACCTCCAATTCAATAAAAAATAAAAAAGTATATTTAAATTACTGAATTCTTTTTATATGCCTCCAATGCACGGATTTTTTTATTTTTTATTATTGAATTCTTTTTATATGTATCTAATTCAATAAATTTCTCTACAAAATTACTCCATACCTTGAATTTCTACATTTGTCACGTAAATTAATTTAAATAAATCATTTGGTCAATTCAATAAAAATCACATTAAGTAGTCATCATTGGCGTAATAAATGTTGGATGAATGTGAGAAGAGCATTTAATAGTTTCCTTAAATAATTTTCTCATAGAGTGGATTCGTAAATAGTATATTATATAGATTTTATTTTGCAAAAAAAATCATTTTTTTCAAAAATAAAAGAAATATAGCACTACAAACATTTGATCAAATGACAAAGCCAATTATGTTAGTTTGGCCTGTATATTCATGACAAAGAAATTTATTTGGATTTTTTGAAGTATAAATTTTTGTCGCTAAAGGCAAAATCAAAAACTAATAAGTAATTATAGAGTCAAAAAAACGTTAATGAGAAATTTGTATAATTTATTTGATTTTGAAGATAAAATTATATGCTTCTATAGAATACATAAACTTAACAATAATTTTGGTTCATGAATGTGCGTAAAACTATCACTATAGCATATCATTGTTTTTTTTAGTTCTTATAATAGATTAATTATTGTAGTTTGACTGAGTTTTAGTTTTTGTCCCGCGGTGGATGCAGGTAGGATATATTGGGGGCTCAAGCCCCCACCAAAAATAATAGTTTTCCTTTAATACTAATATTAACATTATTATTAAGCCCCCATGACTAAGTTAATACCCATTCATTAATTATAAATTTATCTTTTTAATTTTTCACTACTCCAACTTTTTAATTTTCACGTATTTATTCTTAATTTTTCTCTTCTTCTCTCTTACTAATTCTTAGAAGCATCAAATTCTTCTCTTCCAACCCTTTTTATCTCATTCTCTTGCTCTTATTTCTTTTAAATGATCATTTAGTTATATAAATAGATATATGTAGAGTGACAATTTTTATAATTTTGATAATGAAACTCCGTAGAGGATAGCTGTAATTTATATAAGCTTTTATTTATTTTGAAGGTTTTTTTTATCATTATAGTTGTGTATTTTATAAAATTCGTAATATATATTTATTTAGTCAAAAACTTTACATTATTTCTAGCCCCCACTAACAAAATTTTCTAGATCCGCCACTATTTTTGTCCCCCATTATTTTTTGTACTTCCTTTTTATTTTATTTTTATCTATTTATGGTGTTGCAGTGGTTTACCATTTGCACATCTTTTGTTTAACAAAAAAAGATTAATTATTGTAGAGTGTACGTCATGAGGCTCATTTTCAAATTTCATGCACAAGGATACATACACTAATAGAAGGAGTTAACAACATTTTTGTAGAAAATAAATCAATTTTTAACTAATTGTACCAGCTTTCTTTTGTTACGCACAAAATTATACTTATGCCCAAATAAAAATCTAATATTAATAAGTGTTGTGAACGGTCCAAAGGTCTCAACTCCGGTGCAGTGCGTACGGTGGCGTACGGTGGTGAACGAGGTAGCTCAACTCCTTGGACAAAGGGGGGGGTGCCTGCAAGGAAAGGGACTCCGACGCCCAAGTCAGTATGTGAACAAGATGAGAGAATTAGGGTTATGAATCGTACCTAGGAGTGGTGTAAAACCACATATTTATAGGCAAAAATTGGAGTGGATAAGGACGGATTCCGTGTAGGAATCGTGACCGTCGAGCCGTTGGGCGGTTCATCCAACGGTCCATAGAATGTTTTTGGATCCTTCCGTGTAGGGCGTGTCCACAGTAACTTTACTGTGGAAAGCCCTTGTTTTGTACGACGGATAATGACTGCTCCTACTGGGCTTGGATGGATGATGGGCCGTGTAGGCCATTTGAGACATTTGGGCCTTTGGCCAGTCCAGAACAGTTGCCCCCGAAGTCAATTGTTTAAGTTATTAAATATTGACTTGTATGTGTCTTGATGTCCGTTAAGAATCTTCTGCAAAGTTAGTCTAAAATAGCATAAAAGTGAAATAAAGAATTTGGAAAAACTAAGACTTACCTCTAGGATTACTGTACCCTATTTATATGCCCCCGGGTACAGCATCCGTCTAGACTTTGTATGTGTGACTGGAGTTGTAGCCGGGTCCGCGTCTTTGGGAAGATGTATCGTTTCGCGTGTTTCCGTCAACAAGTGACAGCTGTTGTGCACGAAAGGTCGTGGTGACATTAAATGTGAACACATTTACTGCGCCGTCGTCAGCTTTAAATAGGGTACTTGAGTGGCGTGTTGTTTCGAGGCGATCATCTGGGCCGTTGATTCAAAAATTTTCGTCTTCCTTTGATCTTGGCCACAGAACGTGGTTTCCAACGGCTTATAAATACCTGTTGGTTACTTCATCCTCTTCTTTTCGTTGTCTTTGCTTTCTGAATCCTAATTTCTTTGCTCCGGCGATTTCGTAAACTTCAGTTCTTTGCACCGATAATTCCTACTTTCGTTCCGAAGAATCTTCTTTTTTCAAAGGTACCTTTCCTTCTCTTTCTCGCTCTTACGTTTTGCTTTCTCTGTTTGCATCATTATGGCCAATACAGGAAATATCATGGTTTCGAGTGAGGATACTGGAATGACATATGAACAAGCTCGCTGTAATGAGCGTGACGTCTTTCACATGTCTGTCAAACATGTTGAACTGCTTTTCCCTAAGCATAAAGAGGAAATTTTGTACGACGGCCTGACCTATCATTATGTTGATAATGATCATGACATGGTTGCAGTTAGGTTTAGTAATCCTTTTGTACAGCGTCGTAAACTTGGATTAGAGTCGAAACTTCTTCTAATGGGAGATTCTGCTTTTGATTTGAGCAATACTGAATTTGAGAAGTATCTTAAGGCTGCTATCTGGACCCATTCTAACGGAGATGCTGAACTTGCTAGGTTAGCGGCGAAAGATATGGCTAGGAAGGGTAAGCGTGAGTTGGAACTTCCCAGGGATGCATTAAGATATGATTGGGTGGTTGAAGAAGCGGTTGGAACGTCATTTGTCTACACGGAGGAAGAATCCGTAAAGGGAGCATTTACAGAGGTGGGACCCTCTGCTGATTGGGAAGCTCACATTCCTCCTGTTAATGCGAGGATATGTTCCTGTGAATACCCGTGTTGCGGTGTTCCGGTATCAGAAGCTTTAATAAAAGTGTTTGGGGTGCGCTTCCCCTTTACGGATTTTGAAATAGGAATGTTTATACACCTCCGGTTGGCGCCTTCTCAGATTCATCCGCTCTCTTGGGGTTTTATGAAGCTCTTTCAATATTTTTGTGAATATAAGGGAGGTTCTCCGTCAGTTCCTCTTTTTATGAACATGTTTTATCTATCCCGTAGTAATGGGGATAAGGATTCCCGTCAGGGATATGTTTCTTTCCGTCAAAAGGAAAAGATCTTCAAGGTGTACCAAGATTCTTATAAGTGGGACAGGGAGCGGTTTTATTATGTGATTCCTATCACTGAGATGGCTCACCGATCTCTCTGTCATCTTGCTTCTGATGGGTACGTGGGAGTCCCAGAATTCCCAAATTTTGATGATTACTCGGGTTCTGATGAAGTCCCTGACGTAAATAAAAATCCCGGTGAGGGTTCTTCTCAACGACTTGTTGACCATGCTGCCTCTTCATCCGGTTCTAAGGGAAAAGATGTTCGTACGTGTAAATCCAAGTTTCCAAAGTATTGGTATCGTGGACACTTTGACGTCCTTACCAGCGACTATCTCTTCAAGGATAAGGATTTGTCCAACTCTGATCTTCAGATGAGAGATTCCTTGAAGAAATATTGGAATTCTTTGACTACGGGAAAGATTGTCAATGGGAAAGTAAAGTGGGTTCCCGGTCTTATTGATACAAGGGCTATCCTTCTTTGTGACGGTCATGCTTCCCGTGTTAAAGCTTTTGGTGAGATTTGTTAAACTGATCTTTGAATATTGCAATATGTTCTTGTGCTAACATTTCCTTTTTCCTTTGTAGATCAAATGTCTTTTGACGCTGCTGAGATCCGCAGGCTCTTCGAAGCTTCTCATGGTACTGCTTCTGGTCTAGCTCCAGTCTCAGCGCCAAGTGCTGGCTCTCAGCCTCCCGCTCCTCCGGTCACCAAACAAACCTCTTCAACAATTCCTCCTACCCCAACTGGTTCTGCCAAGACTTCGTCCGGTGGAGATTCCGTTGGGGTATCTAAAAAAGATGTTCCAAAGAAAGCTGACCCTGCTGCTAAAAACACCAGTGGTCCCGTGAAGAAGACTGGTTCCAGCAAACCTCCGCCGGCGAAGAAACAGGATCCTGTTCATAAACCTTCAGCTACTCCGAAGACGGGTGCTTCCTCCAAGCCTGGCGCTTCATCAAAGTCAAGTGTCCCGCTTCCTCCCCCTCAGCAGGATCCTCAATCAGAAATTCCCGTTGTTAACTTGGAGGAGGATGTTACTGCCAAGAAGGGTGATGTCAAAAGGAGGAGGCAAGATGCTGATTCTAGCTCTACAGAGAGTGAGGAATCTTCACCCAGACGGAGGAAGCTAGTTCATGTTGACGGGAGGGGGGTATTGCAGAAGAAGAAGGTCACTTCTACTGTTGTCATGTCTGAAGTTTCTTCAGGTCTTCCTTCTGCTTTCACATCTCCGGTGAAATTGGATAGGAAGCACTGTAGGGAGCTTCTCAATCATGATGACGTGGAATATGTATTGAAGCTTGAACCTGTCGAACGTCAACGGCTCTATGCTGAGGCTGCTGTGCAAAGTCGGCGTGCTGCTGCTTTGTTGTTGATGTCTGCTGCTGAAAGGACGGATACCTTCACTGCCAACGCCGTTGCGGATGAGCAGGAAAGGTTTGAGGACGAAATATTCCGTCTGAAGGTATTGTTGGAGAAAAGTGAAGGCGCTTTGTCCTTGGAGAAGAAAAATCATGCAACAACTTGTGAAAAGTTGAAGAAAATTGAACAGGATCTTGTCAACACCAATGCCCTTCTCTCAAAGCTTCAAACTGATCACAATGCTGCTAATGCCAATGTTAAGAAGCTAAAGGGGGAACTTAATACGGCTAAGGATGATCTCCTGACCCGTGAAGCCCTCTTGAAAAGAGAGAAGGAGAAATATGCTGAATTGTTGACGGAGAAGGAGTCCCTTGAAGAGCAAAAGAAAAAACTTGATGATGACTTGCTGTTGAAGAGTAAAGAGGTTGAGGCTAAGCAGGAGGCAGTTGTTGGTCTGCAGAATTCCCTGGCTCAGTTTGTTCAGGAGAATAATCAATACGGGAGTCCAGTGGAGCTTTGGAAACAACTGGAGGCTTCCCGGGAGAAGGAAGAAGAGCTTAAGGTGGAGGCGGAGAAGTCAAAAAAGAGCTTGCATGACGGGATGCTTTCCGTGGGTAATTTGATGGTCGAGTCTACTCGAAATATTCTTGATCAGGTGGAATTGTTTCATCCCGAACTGAAGATTGACCGATCAAAAATTCAACCCTTTGGGAGAGTTATCAATGGAAAAGTTTATCTGGCTGGAGAAGAGCCTCCAACTGACGTTGTTCCGCCATCCACCACCGGAGAGGTTGCCCCCACAACTGAGGAATCCAAAGATGTTGCTGAAGCCAAAGTTTAATTTGTTGTAATTTATGCTTTGATTATTTTGAACCGGTGATTGCGTTCCCGGATTGGTTTGTAATTTTAGTACAATTTTGTGATTAATCACAGTACAATATTTCCGTTTATGAAATTGTCTTGATAAATTGCTCTAGCTTTATTTCTCTGTTGCGCTGTTTGTCATTCCCGTTTTGGGGATCTCTGTTGCAGGTGTGTATTTTGTTTTCCGCTTAGGAAAAAACACAGGGAATTTGTTGACGGATTATTGTTTCCGTTTAAGAAATATAAGTTCCTTGTTGAAAGGATGTAGCATTCGTGTAGCTATTTTGATAGCTATGACTTATGCATGAGTTATGTTTCTATAAATGCTTTGATTTATAGACGTAAATGTTGAATTCTTATCTTAAGAACATTTGTTGTGCTTATATGTTGCTTGTCCGTTTGCCTTATTTTTAAGGATCTTTTTCAAACGTATTGCTCCTTTGTTAAACTTCTTTTTGAGTAGTATTCGTGCCTATGTTTCATAGGTCTTAAATTTGGCCTTTAGCCTAAGGTCTTACTGGAGTAGAGGGAGAATCTAGCCAAGAGTTCCCTTTTCCCCTATGAATGTGCGCTGCTTTCTGGTGGCTAACCGGAAAAGCCATTCATACATAGCCCGTTTGTGGGTCTTTGGCCCCCGTTGTAGAGGGTCTTTTGCCTTTCTTTGAAGGTCTTTATAGCGTTTAGCTGTTGGAAATAATTTTGAAGTGTAAAGACATAATTTCTGAATAATTCTTGTATATTAATTTCAAAAATGAATACATGACTTCAACATGAATTTCATTAATAAACTCCGTTCTTGACCGGGTACAAAAGATTCATCCGTGCCTTGACGGGATACAATGAATTTAAAGTAAATTAAACTTTAATCGGAATGGTCTTCAACTGTAGTATTTCTTCATTTTCGCTGCGTTCCAGGTCCTTGGGATTGGTTCTCCTTTGAGTGTTTCCAGCTTGTAGGCGCCTCGGCCAGTGGAAGTGATGACTCTATAAGGGCCTTCCCAATTTGCAGCAAGTTTTCCGTCAGAAGAATTTTTTCCGCCTACATCAACACGACGGAGGATAAGGTCTCCGGGAGTGAATTCCCGTGATCGAACCTTCTTGTTGTATCTTGAAGCCGTTACTTTCTTAACGGCAGCTTCTGTTAATGCTGCATAGCATCTCTTTTCATCCAAGAAATCCAACTCTTGTTGGATAGCCATTGTGTTTTCTTCCTCGTTCAGAGGGTAAGTAGTTCTCCAGCTTAACTCGCCAATCTCCACGGGGATCACAGCTTCGGTTCCATAAGCCAGCCTGAACGGGGTTTCACCCGTCGTGGAGTGGGGTGTAGTTCTGTATGCCCATAAGACGTGGCAAAGTTCTTCAGCCCAGTTACCTTTGGCGTTTTCTAGTCTCCTTTTCAAGCCTCTAAGCACAACTCGGTTTGCTGCTTCAGCCTGACCGTTTGTCTGAGGGTGTTCCACAGAGGAAAAGTGTTGTTTTATCTTGAAGTCTTCCATGAGTTCCTTCATTTTCCTATCTGCAAATTGAGTCTCGTTATCTGTGATGACGGATTGGGGGACTCCAAACCTAGCGAGGATGTTCCTTTTGAAGAATTTTATGATATTGCTTGCTGTTATTTTTGCCAAAGGTTCTGCTTCGATCCATTTTGTAAAGTAGTCCACCGCCACTATTAGGAATTTCAATTGCCCCGCTGCCATTGGGAAAGGTCCCAAGATATCCATTCCCCATTGGCGGAAAGGCCAAGGGATGGTGGTATTGTGGAGTTCTGTAGGCGGGGAGTTGTGGATGTCTCCAAACTTCTGGCATTTGTCACAGTGTTTCACAAAGTTCTTGGCGTCAGTGACCATCGTTGGCCAATAATATCCCGCACGGAGCACTTTCTTCGCAAGTGCTCTTCCACCTAGATGTTGACCGGCTATTCCTTCATGTACTTCCTCCAGCGCGTACACGGCTTCTTCTCCTTCAAGGCATTTGAGGAGCGGGGTGGAAAATCCTCTCTTGTATAGCTGTCCGGCAACAATGGTGTAAGATGGTGCTCTTCTCTTTATCAGCGCTGCTTCATTCTGATCGGTTGGTAGTTCTCCTCTTTCTATGTATCTCACGATAGGTATTATCCATGAAGTATTGCTGTTGCTTCCGTCTAGAGTCATGACGGGTACTGTTTCCGTGATGCTTGGTTTGTCAAGAGTTTCTTGTATGAAGGAATGATTTACTCCGCTCTTCCTTGTACTGGCCAGTTTTGATAAAACATCTGCTCTGGTGTTCTGCTCTCTGGGGACGTGCATTATTTCGAATTCTTCGAAACGAGTGATAATTTCTCTTATCACTGTCAAGTATTTTTGTAATAAAGGCTCTTTGGCCTGTGCCTCTCCCTTTACTTGTGTAACCACCAGCTGAGAATCCGTCCTTAGTTTCACGCTTTTTGCTCCCATCTCATGGGCCAGCTTCAAACCTGCAATACAAGCTTCGTACTCTGCTTGATTGTTAGTGGTGGTGAAAGAGAATCTCAGAGATACCTCCACGATTAGGCCTTCAGTGCTTTCTAAGATTAAACCGGCTCCGCTCCCTTTGCTGTTAGAGGATCCGTCTGTAAAAATAGTCCATTGTGTACACGGTTCGTTGGTGGCCGGAGTCATTTCCGCCAAGAAATCAGCAAAGGTTTGAGCTTTTAATGTCTTCCTTGATTCAAAAGAAATGTCAAATTCAGACAACTCCACGGACCATCTGGTCATTCTCCCTGCTAGATCTGGTCTGAATAGTACCTGCTTCAAAGGTTGGTCAGTTCTCACAACTATCGGATGAGCAAGGAAATACCTTCTTAGCTTCCGTGCAGCTGTTACCAGAGCCAAGGCTACTTTTTCAATTCTCTGGTATCTCACTTCTGGTCCGGCAAGGGCTTTGGATATGAAATATACCGGATTTTGGTTCGTTCCGGCTTCTCTTACCAACACGACACTGACTGCTTCAGCGGACACGGCTAAGTAAAGAAACAATACTTCATCTTTCATTGGCCTGGATAGGACCGGTGGTTGAGATAGCACTGTTTTCAAACGATCAAAGGCTTTCTGGCAGTCTTCGCTCCACACGAAATCTGATTCTTTCCTCAACAATTTGTAAAACGGTAGTGCATGCTGTGCGGATCTGGATATAAATCTGTTCAGAGCGATTAGCATCCCGTTAAGCTTCATGATGCCTTGCTTTGTAGACGGGGCTTCCATCTGGATGACAGCTTCGCATTTGTCTGGGTTGGCCTCGATGCCTCTTTCTGTCAGATAAAAACCCAGAAACTTTCCCGCCTTTACGGCGAAAGTGCATTTTTCCGGGTTCAACCTCATGTTGTACTCCCGGACCCTCTTGAAAATGGCTTCTAAATGAGAACTGTGTGATATTTCTTCAGCGGATTTGACAATCATGTCATCCATGTATACCTCCAGCATTTTCCCAATTTCTTCTTTGAACACCTTATTCATCATCCTTTGGTATGTGGCTCCCGCGTTCTTTAAACCAAATGGCATTACATTGTAGCAATAGTTGGCACCTTCCGTCATGAAGGCTGTTTTTTCTCTGTCTTTTTTGGCCATAGGTATCTGGTTGTACCCGGAGTACGCATCTAGGAAACTCAGCAGCTTGTATCCGGCTGAATCATCAACTAGCTTATCAATATTTGGTAGCGGGTACGAGTCTTTAGGGCAGGCTCTATTCAGATCAGTATAATCCACGCACATTCTCCATTTGCCAGATGATTTTTTGACCAAAAAAACATTTGAAAGCCACTCTGTGTAGTGAAGTTCTGAGATAAAATTTGCTTTCAAGAGTCCGTCTACAATGTTTTGGGCCGCTTCCGCCTTCTCTGGCGATTGTCTTCTTCTTTTCTGAGAGATATACGGGAACGCTTCGTTCACATTGAGCTCATGGCATGCTATGTTGGGGTCGATTCCAAGCATCTCACTAGGTGTGATGGCAAAAAGATCAGCATTCTTTTTCAAGCATTCAACCAGGTCCTCTCTTACCTTAACGGGAAGGTTGAGGCCTATTTTCACTCTTCTCTCAAGATTATCGTCTAGCTGTACTTCATCAAAGTCCCCGTCAGGAGTGGGCCTACTGTATCGTCCGGGTGGCAGTTTCTGTTGGTAGCTCTCATCGTCAGATTCGCCATCTTTGGATCGTGTGTCGAACCTCGCGACAGTTACGTCCATTGAATGGGATCTAGACGGCGCTCCCTGCTCTGGCACATCCACCCGTTGGATCGATTCGGCGTCACCTGCCTTCTTCAGGGCTCTGTAACATCTCTTGGCCCCCACCAAATCCGCCCAGACAGTCACTACTTGGTTATTCTTACCGTGGTACTTCATTTTTAGATGAACTGTTGACGGAACTGCTCCTAGAGCAGCAAGGGTGGTCCTTCCAAGAATGCAATTATAAACGGATTTGCAGGGTATTACAAGGAATTGCACTGGTATAGTCATCTCTGACCCTTGTGTTTTTTCATCTCTGAACGTCATCGGCATGGTTATGATTCCCCACGGAGTCGTCACGGCTCCGTTGAAACCCTGCAATTCTGATCCGTCATAGGGGGCCAGGCTCTCCTTCTTCAAACCCATTTTCTCAAATAGATCCTGGTACATAATGTCGCATGAACTTCCTTCGTCTACCAAGATCCTTGATACGTCAAATGTATCAAGTGTGGCCATGATTATTAACGGGAAAATTTCGTTGGGTTTGTTGTTTAACATTTCCTCATCTGTAAACCCTAACATTGGTCTTTTGGTCTTTGGTTTTTCAGATGGTTTTGAACCAACTGTCACAGCAAACATCTCATCAATCCGTCTCTTCATGGTTCCTTTAGACCGTTTAGGGAAACCGCCAAGGATTGAGGCAAAGTGGAATCCTCCAATCACAGATGCTATGTGGGGGCGCTTGCCTTTACTTCTTTCTGTCTCGTCATCGCTGCTGCTGGAATCTTCCTTACCTTTGCCTTTTCGTTTTGAAACGGCATCAACTGTCTTCCGGCTAGATTCTTCTTTCCTAGGGGAACGTCTCCGTTTAGGAGAGGCGCTTCGTTTCCGTCTAGGAGATTCACTTCTTCTCCGGCTTCGTTCATAATTTCCCCGGTAACGTCTATTATCGCCTCTACTCTTTTCCTTCTGTCCATCTTGGGTGAAACGCCCCAGTTTCCCTTTCTTTATCAGGTCTTCAATGGCATCTTTGAGATGGATACAGTCATCCGTATCGTGGCCATAACATCTGTGGAACCGGCAGTATTTTGTCTTATCTGCATGCGGGGATTCTCTAACGGCGTGGGAGAACATAACAGCAGCATCCTTGAACTCCGTGTTGATACACTCTCCAAGGATCTTATCGATGGAGGTGTTCAGGGGAGTGTATTCAGAGAATCTCGGTTTTGGGATCCTCAACCTTCCCTCAGAGTTCCCGCCACTGTTCTTTTCAGAACCTTCTTTCTTCTTTCCATCTGGTTGCTGTTGTCTAGCCGGAGTCTCCGCTAAGAGTTTTTCTTCATAGTTGATGTAGGGTTGTGCTCTTGTCAACAAATCATGCATATCTCGTGGAGCCTCTAGCCCCAATTTTTCTTTGAACATCGTCTCCGGCTTCAAGCCCTTTTCAAAGATCCAGCACAGCAACTTATCATCAGCATCTTTCACGTCTACAGCTGTCCGTGTAAACCTTTCAATGTACTCCCTCAATGTTTCTTTCTTCCCCTGAACGATAGCACTCAAGACGGAGACAGTTTTAGGCTGTTTCCGTCTAGAAGTGAAATGAGATGTGAACTTCTTGCATAGTGTTTTCCAGGAGTCAATGCATCCTTCTGGAAGTGCCTTAAACCATGCCAAGGCGGGTCCCTTCAGAGTGAGGACGAACAGCTTGCATTTCACAGCACCACGTGTGCCATAATAGTCTAGTACAACGTCCATGTGTTGGATGTGTTCGTCAGGGTCGCCTACTCCATCGTAGCTTTCCAGCTTAGGGGGTTTTTCCAGGGCTCTCGGTATTCTACAACTGGAAACTTGTCTAGCAAAAGGACCACGACTACGGAATGGTGGAGGAGGGTCTGAACGTCCTTCTCCGCGTTCAGTATGGTGTGAGGGAGAACCCTTGTCTCCGTCATCACCTCCTTCTCCATCATTCCTGCGTTTTCCTTTGCCATTTCCGTTGGCATGCCCGTCACTGTTACAGCGTTTAGGCAGAGGCGTACCGTTCCTGGAACTTTGAGCTCCGTGTGATTCTGCTTCATTATTAGCATTTCTGGTTTTCGACTTCGTCCTACCGGATCTTTCCGGTCGAGTGGAATCACTTTGAGCTCTAGCTTGCAACTTCTCTACTCTAATGAGTCTTTCCCCTTGTTCCCGTAACATAGTCAATATGTCAGCTAACGCGTCAGTGGGGGGATTTGCAACTGCAGGTGTTATCAGTTCAACGTTCCTTTCTGGTCGACGTTGACGAACAACAGGAATGTTTCCTCCAGGTTGTTCTTCACTAAGGTGTTGTTCTACTTCATCGTCTTCAGGGAGTCTCACCAAGCTGGCGATTCTCCTGGGCATGCTTCTGCTTGAAACTGACTGGTTGGTTTCACCTACCGGTGTTAGAACCGGCCCAAGCTCTTGATTCTGAGTGTTACGTGCTGTGGAAGTACCTCCTCTAACTGCTCTAGTTCCTTTCGAAACTACCATGACGAAAGGGGTCGTTCACAAACAAGTAATAGATCTGGATCTGATGAACCAGTGAGTGAGTAGCGAGAATCAAACGAAGTTGATTCCCACAGACGGCGCCAACTGTTATGAACGGTCCAAAGGTCTCAACTCCGGTGCAGTGCGTACGGTGGCGTACGGTGGTGAACGAGGTAGCTCAACTCCTTGGACAAAGGGGGGATGCCTGCAAGGAAAGGGACTCCGACGCCCAAGTCAGTATGTGAACCAGATGAGAGAATTAGGGTTATGAATCGTACCTAGGAGTGGTGTAAAACCACATATTTATAGGCAAAAGTTGGAGTGGATAAGGACGGATTCCGTGTAGGAATCGTGACCGTCGAGCCGTTGGGCGGTTCATCCAACGGTCCATAGAATGTTTCTGGATCCTTCCGTGTAGGGCGTGTCCACAGTAACTTTACTGTGGAAAGCCCTTGTTTTATACGACGGATAATGACTGCTCCTATTGGGCTTGGATGGATGATGGGCCGTGTAGGCCATTTGAGACATTTGGGCCTTTGGCCAGTCCAGAACAATAAGATACGGGGAATACACATTTTACAAGAAAATATATTCATATCCCACGATTATATAAAGTTAACAATGATTTTAATTTATGAATGTGCGTAAAAAGATCAATACAGTACCTCATTTCTTTTTTAGACCAAAAAATTATAACAAAAAATATTCATAGAATATGTGGCCTCCATTACTATTTTTCTTTAGTATATGAAGACCCTTTATTCTTTGAATTATTATAATAAATTAACTAATATAGAGTGTCATTAGGGCTGGGAATAGGCTAGGCTTTGCCAAGCCTGAGTCTGGCCTGTCGAAAAGTTGAAGGCCTGAGCTTGGTCTGTGGCCTGTCATAGGCTTATTTTTTGGGCCTGAACCTGACTTTTTAAAAGCCTGATATTTCACATGAACATATTAGAATAAACAATTATATTTATGTTTAATATACTAAGAAACTAAAAGACCAATGAAATTATACACCCATTTTGATATTTAAGATGATATTTTAAAGAATTTGATTATATGTAACTTTTTATTTCAATTGTAGTTTATAATAATATATTTATATATATAAAAAAACTAATGAAGATCAGTAAACTTAAACTACCGAAAATGTTAACATATTTATAATTTAATCAAGGTACAAATTTCAATGTATAATAATAATATTAATAAAATATTAATAATATTAATAAAATATTATTGTCAAAAAAAAAATAATATTAATAAAATATTATTGATATTTATTTAAAAAGGTCGGCCTAATAGACCTAAAAGATTTTTTTTATGGCTTGCGGCCTGACCTTTTTAACTAAATAGACTTATAAAAAAGCCAAAGTCTGTTCTATTTAAAAAATAGTCTGGCCTGAGCCTATGTAGGCTAGGCCGTAGACCCCTGTAGGTCAGCCTGGCCTATTCCCAACCCTAAGTATCATGATGCTCAATTTCAAATTTCATGTTTCAGACTCAAGGAATGTTAACAATATATCTACACTGATAGAAGGTGTTGAACAACGTATTTGTGAAAAATAAATCATTTTTTAACCAACTGTACCAACTTTCATTAGTTATATACAAAAATATGATTACATCCAAATAAAAATCTAAAATAATTTTACAATAAAATATATTCTTATCTATGAAAATATATTACTGTAAAAAAAAACTATGAAAATATATTATCACATATAAAACTATATACCAAAAAATATATTAATTTCTTTTTTGTCAGGTTGTCGAGTGACTAAATTATATATTTTTAAGGTGGATAAGTGAGTGTATCAGAATTCGATCTCTGATCTCAGCATTATAATGTATTGTACCTATCAACAGAGCTAAACTCATGGGGCCATATTCATATCTATTATAAAAAATAAATAAAAACATATTCATATAAATATTAAAATAAATTAATTATCACATATAAGATAACATATGGTGTTGTAACAAAAAAAATAGACGTGGTACAAACACTTTAAATGACAATATATTCAACATAATTACATATGAATAGAATGTACGTAGTGGAGGTCACAAGTTGCGTTGCACTATATCTTTTTTTATTGTAAAATCCATCATTTGAAAAACTAAATCCATTCACGGCTCTTTTAAAATATTATTTAAAAAAATTAAAAAATTATGTCATAATAAAAAACAAAATATTTAAGAGTCAAAACTAACCCATGCATTTATGTTTAATATTTTTTTATTAAATTTATGTATAGATATTGGTAATTTAATTTTGTCAAATGTAGTTGATTTCTCAACACTATTTATGTATGGATATTGGGTACATTTTTGTTTGGTCTTCAATTTATTATTAAAACTAACTCTCAAAACTAAGTTCATATCTCTATATGATTTTTAAAATGTAAAACTTTCTTATGAAGTATTTAAAAAATATATAAGTTCTCAACTAAATTTAAAATAAATCTGAATTTGACATAGACAAGATATACTAGGAAAATAATATATAGACTTTGATATTGTAAGACCATTTGAATTTTTACCTATGTATTGCACGGGTTCCTACAAGATTATGTGTTGAATTATATTATTACATTTGTCGCTAAATATAAGACTCCGTTGACTAAATTACGAGAATTAAAAAGTGGATACTAACAATAAATTTGTTTATAGTTGATGTTACGTTGTTTTTACAAGTTTATTTCTTAAGAGAGAGTTTTTCAAAATATTTATTTTAAGGTGTAGAAAATGAGGTAATTAAAATAAGTAAGGGTATATATGTATAGAAATAATAAATGTAGTTGAAAATTGAAATGGAGTCTTTTAAAAAAGGACAAAGAATTTTCTCAAAAGGGTCTTATAATTAGGGACAGATGTAATATTATCTTTTTAACACTATAATTTTATTATTAAAAAAAACTGTAATTTTATCATGTAATTTTTATAAGATATTTATATTAATTAACACAAATGAATCTTCAGTTTAATTTTAAATATACTACTATCATATTTTTATAATCAAATTTTTACATGTGCATTTCACGGGCTCCTACATTAATATAATATTAGATATTCATATTTAATATTCAAAATCAACACTTATAATAATTGATGTCCAAATAAAGGTCATTTTATAAGATAAAAAATGTCTAAAAGTTTTCAAATATGATATTATTTATGATTATCATCATTAAATTAAGAAAAATAATCTATCAAAAAATTATTGTTTCTAAAAAAAATAAAAAATCAGTCATCAGTTAAATTTTTTATTTTTTGGAAAAATTAACATATACCTTTATGACACATGTTATGGAGTCAATCATAATATGTGCCATTAAATTAAAGTACACGTTAACATGATTATTTTTATATTCTTAATTCTAAAATCGCATTTTTTCTCCGTGCATCGCACGGGCTCTCATACTAGTTATATATATATTGGAATGTTCAGTTTAATCTTTTCTTACTCTCTCATCTTATGAAAGTAGTTCGCACTATATAGCACTTCCTAAAACAATCCAAGTTTTTCTAAAATTATTAGCTTCCTCAAATCAAGGGCAGTATTTCATATTTTATAATCTCTATAGTATATAAAAGAATTCTTTTTTAAATTCATTTCTCAACGAATCTCTTCATATTCTGCAGCCACACTAAGTATTTCTTGTTGCATTTGTTAAATATGTATTCCCGCAAAAAGTTAGTTGTGCCGAGTGTTATGCCCCGGATCTCGAGATACTTGAGATAATCCTTCTGCAGATTTTCATCCAAATCACTGTAAATAGGAACAAGAACATTCAAAAACTGTAACAAATGCATTGTACGACAAAATTTGATAACTTATATATATATATATATATATATATATATATATATATATATATATAAAAATGCTTACGTGAAGTTATGATGTCTCTCATATACCGGCTGGTCTTTAGATTCGTCGGGCTTCTTTACTGACAAGCTATGAATTGCAACTTTATCAGGGAAAGCAGTCACATTAAACTCCAGACACACTCCATTTCCATTGAAAACTGTCACATAAAGATGCTTGTCTTCAATTTCTGGTTGACGGCCTAAGTTGCAGGTGTAACCTCTAATTGTGATAGTTTCATCCTCATATTGTCTTTTTAGTTGAATAGTGCTGATTTCTTCAGAGTTGTCCTCAATTTCCTCAATTTCAAAAGGAAACTCTTCAGGAATTTCAACCTGGAAAATTACAAAAAAGAGACCATGAACTCAAAATGATGGTTGATATCAAAAGCAATGGTGCTGGACACAAACATCCTATGATAATCTCAGTTTTATTTCTGACTCCTGACAAAGGCCACATGTGGTACAGGTCAATAAGGGAAATAGTTAATAAGTGTCACACATTTTCTTATATCAAAGATAATCATACAATAGTATGATGTTTCCTCAAACTAATCAGCATATAACACTCAAAGGTCAAAGTTAATAATACTTGTCATGCATTTTCTTATACCACGGATAATCTATGGACAGTAATATGATGTTTTCTCAAACTCTTATTGAAACTTCTTTGCATTCATTGGAAAGCAGCAATTCAAGAGCTATTCAAACCTACATGCAACATATACTTCACAATGACAAATCAAAGAACACTAATACAAACTGATTTGAAAGCATATCTTAAAATACAACGCTAACAATAGACTGATCTTGAAACTAAATTTCACATGTTGTCGAGTGAGCAGTAAAGGAATATTTGACTGAATCAAACCAAGTTATAGCTGTTTTGGCAGTCAAGGGATAAAAGGTTTCTGAGTCAAACCAAGTTATAGCATGTTTTGGCAGCTCGTGTAAATTTCATTATTTCATTAAACACTACACACTAACAATTGAAACATGCAAACAAAGAATCCAAGATATACATCTAACTGATACAATGGAAAAAATAAAATCAGAATTATAAAATAGGCCAATTAAACATACTTATTTTTAAATACTAGTCAAATATAGGGTGCGTTTGTTTGAGATTAAAATAAAATAGATTTTTTTAAAAAAATCTATTTTAAAAAAATAGATTTATTTTGTAGAGATTTTGAAAAAAATCTAAAGTTGTTTTGTGTTTGTTTAAGATTAAGAAAAATCATTTTTGAGAACAAACACATGGTTCATGTTCTTAAAAAAATAGATTTTGAAAAAAGCTATTCAAAATAGCTTTTCATTTTGAAGAGAAAAATGATATTTTTTTAAAAATGATTTTTATAAAATCTAAAACAAACACAAGTAAAGTAAAAAAAATGATTTTTTTATAAAAAAAATAGATTTTTTTGAAAAAAAAGCTGAAACAAACACACCCATAAAGCACCTACAAGAAAATATGCAAAGAATAGCAGTTGTGAAGAACCACAGAGTTTTGCAACAAATGTAATCTTTAATGAAGACAACAAACACAGACGGCCAAAAACCAACTCTTATGCTGTTACCAGTTCTAGCGAATAAAAGAAGAAAAACAATCAAAAGGAACATACACAACACAATTTGAGCTCTTTAACTGTTCCACTCTATTCACAATCACATCAACTACATGCAAACTTCAATCTACATTCAAAAGGGACATTATTCCTCCTTCAAATAACCCATGCCATTCTTTTTTTATGGAAATCAGTAACAAGTAGTATTGTCAAATAGAGGCTATTGCGGTACTATAGCATAGCAGAATTTTTTTTAAAAAAAAACCCTTATTGCTCCGATATGATATACGCTATTTACTACTACAAAGTGTTACCAAATAGCGGCACTATAACACTGCAACACCGCGAAATTTTTACAAATTGTGAATGCTATATACCACAATCAACAACACTGGTAATAATAACAACCCTTATGACAGTAACGATTCAGCTTCGACTAATAGTAACAAAGCTCAAAAAGGGAAAAACAGTTTACAAGCACACAGAACTTTTATCTAATATACTCACTAACCCAACAAAAAAAATTGAAACTTTCATCGAATAAATACAAATCTAAAGCAAAAGAAACAAACTTCAAACAAAATTACAAATACAAAACACTAAATGGAAACAAAAAGGGTTAGAACTCAATAGTAAAATAAAATTACTTGTTCAGCATCATCTTCGGGGGCCCAATCGATTTTAGTTTGAAGAACTTGAATAAGATAATCATCTCCCACCGGATTCTTTGCGACGGAGTTAGAGAAGCTTCGAGAAGGAGTCACCTGTTTGTGGAGAAGGAGCTTAACAGAGATTGCGCTATGGAAGGTTGTGGAAGACGAAGGCACTGCTGCTCGGCGAGCCGCCAGAGGTACAACGGCGGAGGTGGCGCGACGGAGCACGGTGTACATAGCCATTTGAGAGATGAAGAGAGAAATGGGAGTGTGAGGGTTTGGTGTTAAGGGTTTTGGGTATACGCAATAAATAAATAAAAATAAACATATTAATATATTGATAATTTTTTAAAACTAGTTTATGAGCCCGTGTGTTTATAGATTTATTATATTTTATATGATACAGTTTAATATATAAGATTAAAAGCATTTTTGGTCATCTAATTTTAAAAAACTTGAACTATTGATCTCCTTCTTTATTTTATTTGAAATTATAGTCCTCCACCTCAATTTAACTAAAATTTTGCTTATGTGTCATACTCATTAATGACATGGTAAATTGGTTAATAATATCCGGTTGAAAAAAACCATGTCATCAATGTATATTTTTTATAAAAATAATATATTATAAAAATATTAAACTAATTAAATTAAAAAGACAATTCAACAAATCTATTCTTATTGTTCTTTTCCTTCGTTCCTAGATTTTCTTTTTCCTCTCTCTTCATTTTCAATGTGAGCAAGTGATTTAAAAACACTTAAAAGTGTATAAATTGGAAAAATTCAGACTACCCCATGTATCCATCTTTCTTCAATAAATCAAAATATACATCACATAATATGAATTATGTAAATGTATATATACCGTTCTGTGAAATGATGAGATCCAAAATACTATCATACTCTAATGTAATTAGCAACATCAATGCGGAGATGACAAATAATATTTTTCATCAAATTTAAAAGAAAAATAATGATATCTAAGTAGAATGATACTCTTTAGAACACACAACAACTCATTAACCCCTTCAACAACATCATTCTCATCTTTTGTAAGAAAAAACATAGGTATTAACAATTTCGATACATACTCACGTAATGTTTATTTTTAGCTAATTTTCTATGTAATCTCTAAAATTTTATCAACTTCTATATGTCCTCTGCATTCCAATCCCAAACTGTATCAAACAAAAAGAATATATAATAAATAAGGAATGAAAAAATAAAACAAATAAAAAATCTTTATAAAAATAAAATATCTGAAAGTGTAAGAGAAATAAAAGGTGAACATTCCTTTAGAAAAACTAAATATTATCAATCAAGACAGAAATGAAAAAGAATGACAATATAGTCATCACTCCATTATGACGGTCAATTTTTATTTCATTAATATTGATTCATTAACATAAAAGTTTTTAATGAATCAATATTAGTGAAATAAAAATTGAGGAGTGCCTCCTCTTTATAAACTCTTATCAAGACTCCTATCTATCCGATGTGAGACTAAATCCCACCGAATGTTGGCCGCTAACATACCCCCTCACGCTTCAGCCGGGATGAAGCGTGAACATGTAGGAAGCCCAACGATAGACCCGATAGGCTTTGATACATGTCACGAATATCGAGGCCTAATTCATCCTTACAAAACCGGCTTGTAATGTAATGTGTGCCTCTTCTTTATAAACTTTTATCAAGAATCTTATCTATCTGATATAGGACTAATCATACCGAGTGTTGGCCGCTAACAACATGTTATATAATATATACAAAATAATAAATTGTAATAGCAATTATTCATAAAAATAAAAGAAGGAATAAATTGCAAATGAAAAAAAATAGCAAAATTGAAATTGAGGTGAATTTGTCACAATCTTATTTGCAATATTATAGCTACGCTATGAAAAGTGAAAACAAAAGAAATTTCTATGTTGTCCCGTATTTCAAGCTATTTTGGCATAAACCAACACTATTTAATTTGAATTAATTGCATTATGAGAAACTTCTTTTTACATTTATGTTGGTCGATTAGTCTATATACAATGGTCAACCATGGATATACTCTCAATTGGTGGGTGAGTATCACTTACTATTTTCTTTGGTATGGGCAAATACTATTAGTAATTTCTCTTTTTTCATTTTTTTTTTGACCAAACTCTTTTTTCATTTATTACTATCATTGTTTTTCTATTAAAAATATACAAAGAGTTAGTCAAAATAAAAATATACAAAGAGATAAAATTCAATCCAATATGCCAGTATATCTATGAACACTCTCACAAATTTCTTTGAGCCAATTTTGCTGAACAATCTGCATAAAATAATATAATCCCATTCAAATTGAAACCAAACATCCATTTCATGAAGAAAAAGAATGGCTCCATAGCTTGCCAAAAACTAACTTTCAAATACAATAAGATACAAAAATGAAACATAAAAAAAAATTAAATTTAAAATTTATTAACAAAGAATAAAATAAAGCACAAACCTAAAAATCATAGTTATAGCTCATGCTATTAAAATATAAATATAAGATCAATGCATCCGATCCAAATAACAGAAGGAGGCACCTACAAACAATAATCCACAAAACAAACAATAAAATAATATTAGGTTATATATTTGATCAAAAGTAAAAACAATAAAATAAAATAAGAACATATATACCAACAAAATTAAAATAATGAAGAGTGGCAAAAGAGAATGTGAAGAAGAAGAAGAAAGAGATATACCTGAAAAATGTGATGGATAATAACCTTAAAAACATCTCTTAAATAATATTTCCAATATGTTACTGTAATAATTGTCCGTATTAAAAAAAATATTTTATTGATTATGTATTAATTACATTCCAAAACAAAAAAAAATGAAAAAGTCAACAAAGAGAAAATTGTAAATTCTTTTCAAATTTCGAATAGAACATAGACATTATTTTTATTTCTCAAATCCTAGCTAAATAAAACATAACATAGCGGTTTCTAAAATAAATTGAGTCAAATGGTTTTTTAAAATACAATTTATATACGTTTAGAAAATATTTTCCTAACTATATAATCTAATATTTTATCAAAAAACAATTTATATATATGTTTTGTTTTTAATTCGCACAAAAAAAGAGAAAGTTTATTACATTGGATGATTATATCTCTGAATAAGAATATTCTTTTTAGTTATTGTTTTTGTTGATCCTATATTAAAATTGCAATGTTCTAATTAAACACTAATAATAATTCTTATTTTAAACTGTTTTAATAATAATTCCTATCATAAATCGTTTTCTCGTACTTACAATTTTTATATGTGATTCTTCAATTGCATAATTCATTACCAAAAATAAAAGTAATAATTGTACAGCTTTTTTTTGGATACTTTTTTTTTTTTGACATAGCTTTTTAGCTTTTTTTTGGATACTTAATTGTACAGCTTTTGTAAATTGAATTATGTGAATTAATTGCTAAAAGTATATGAGAAGAGGATTCATTTGGGTATGACATGTGTAAGACTTTGAAAAACAGGTCGCAAATAATATAGATATAGATATAGATATAGATATAGATATAGATTGTACTATAAATGTTAAACAATTTCAATTTTAACCCAAGAGGTGTGGTTGAGCGGTTGGACTCATCCTCCCTTAACCAAGGGTCGAGGGTTCGATCCTCACCTTTGGTATAGAGCAACTTTAAATCTTTGAGCCAGTTATTCCACCTTTCGAGGTGCCTACAATCTAGCGAGGGAATAATCACTGCGTTCGGCGAACGCAGTGGATACCCCAGTCTCGACAAAAAAAAAACAATTTGAATTTTGAAGATGGTTTGAATTTTGAAATATAAAATAATAAAAAATTGTACGGACTCATTTCGAATTTATGTACTTACTAGCGGGCCAAACTAGCACGTTGTGTGCTCGTTTATGTGGTATATATTTTTTTTAAAATACTAACTTATATGTTGAAGATAATTATAAATTTTTCGTACATTTTTTTTATTAATAGTTGTCTTTTGAAAAATTATAAATTAAGTCACATAGAGACGTTAAATTAAATGTAATAAACAATTGCATATTGCATGAATTTAGAAGACACTGCTTCAATTTGGAGGTAGCGACATGGTTTTCTTATACATTTGGAGAATTGGAGGGAGCAACATTGAATTCATCAGAAGATTTGAATTGATGAGTTTGATTGAATGTCCACACATGATTTTTATATACAACTGTAGTAATCACATTTACCGATTGAATAAAATTAATTATAGATTAGAATGCCTACATACATATAAATCAATTTAGATTTAAAGAAAAAAATTGACATACATAATTTACCAATTTCATAAAAATAATTATGATTCTCAATTTTTAAGAAAACAAAAGCAAAAGAAATTTAGGGACAACCTACCATTTAGATTATTCTCAATTTCTCTAAATTTTCAGAAGAAATAAGAAAAAAAAAATTAGCACCAGTAAAACAAAAAAGTGTGTCTTAAATGTTAATGAAGAAAACATTTGTTAATAATAAGAGCAAATGAAAAAGCTATTAAACCAATCAAAAAATACAAATATTGTAGTAAAAATGAAAGGAAAAAAAGATGAAATGTGCATAAAAAAAAGATAAAGAAACAAAGTGATAAGAAGTTGAAAAAACAATATAATGGATAGGAGAATCTACAACGATGTGTTGTGCAACAGTAGTCGGCCCGTGCAATCAAATCGATGTTATTACAAGCGATTATACCACTACTTCATTGGTTTTCTATATTACCGCCGTTGTTGTTTTTAAAGATACCATGACTCTCTTCCTCTTTTCTTATCTTTAGTTTGTATTAAGAGTAAGACCAAAATTATATTAGAAACACTATTTTGAACAAAATTGATAAACACAATGTTGTCGCTTACATAAATCTATACCACTAATAAAGGAAAAACTTTTTTTAATGTAACTTTTTTTCTTTCCTATTTTACCCTCAAAATTCAATTCTAATAACACAAATAAAATTTCCCTCTAACAAATAACTAACTCTTTCTTTTCTATTCCTCACCCCATTACCAAAACATTTTTATTTTCTAACATGACACTAACTACTGCACAAATCATTTCCTTTGCATTTATGCGACACCAATTCAAATGAATTCATGTAGAGAGATAGAAAAAGGTAAAGTGATTTCCTGTTCTATATGGGTTTTCTTCTTTTTTTTCTTTTCGTATGAATTTCAATGGAAACTATAGATATTTTAGTGATTTTTTAGTGGTTTTTTTTATTTTTTATGATAATGTTTGTTTCTTTCATATTCCTTCATTTATTCTATTTTATTTATTCATCAATTCTTATCTTCAATATTTCTATATGTTGTTCTCCATTGAAATCAAGTTCTCAATTATGTATAAGATAATTGTTTGAAGGTGGAAGTTAGAATCAGTTATCATATTTTAAAAATTAAAGGTAACCGCTCTCCGAAATTAAAATACTTAATAAAGATAAGAGAAGGGATGATATGAGAACTGAATAACGATATAAAAAGAAGAAGAAGAAATAGAGATGCATTTTCTGATTTAGTTATAAAACAAGTATTTCTTTCATAATGAACTTATAAATTAAAAAGGCATAAACTCAAAATCTGGCATTGTCAAAGAAAATTATAAAAAAAATTTAGAAACACATCATCGGTTTTAGAGTGTTCCTTTGTAATGTATATGTCTAATTGACATGTTTCAACGCAAATTAATACTATATCCGTCCTTAAATATAAGATCATGATTGACCAATCCAACGATCCAATCAAAATCTCGTCCTACACCCATTATCTACCCTCTTAACAAAAAGGCTCTGAGACCAATCGCCCACCACCTCCTTGTCCACACTCAAACTCACAATATCCTTCCACCATAAGGAGCATAAATGCCTCCGCCCGATTGGCAAATCCACACGATCAATATCCCCATATTTGGCCCTCAAAAACTTAGCCCAAAAGAGAGCCCTCCTCCGATAAAATACGCCACCTCCATTTAGCTAGTAAAGCTAAATTATACCATTTAAGGTCTTTGATGCCAAGGCCCCCCTCGTTTTTCGGTTGACAAACATCCTTCCAACTAACCCAAAGAATTTTATTTCTATCACCAATCAATACGCCCCACAAGAAATTCCTTTGAATTTGGATAACCACCTTCCTCACCTTAGTAGGAATTTTGAGGTACGAAAGATAGAACACCGGGGATGCCAACAACGAATTGAGAAGGACCACCCTCCCACCAAGGCTAACATATCGATTTTCCATGTGAGAAGCCTTCTCTCTAATGCTTTTAGCACCGGCTCCCAATTAGATAACAATCTCGGATTTGCACCCACCGGAAGCCCCAAGTAGATGAAAGGCCACCGACAAATTTTACAATGAAGAAAAACTGCGGTATATTCCAAAAATTTATTTCCCACATTCACGCCAAATAACCTACTCTTAGAAAAATTTACCTTTAGACCCGAAATTAATTCAAACCACCATAAAATAGATTTCAACGCCCAAAGATTCTCTACACACGCTTCTCCAATAAAAGGGTATCATCCGCATATTGATGGAGAGAAACCGTCACCTCAAAACTAGCTTGAAAACCTTTGAAAAAGTCCAAAGAGACCGCCCATTGCATGAGGGCATTTAATCCTTCCGCCACAAGTAGGAACAAAAACGGCGCAAGAGGATCCCCTTGTTTAATAGCTTTATTAATATTTATTTCTTCCGTTGGACTCCCGTTAACCAACACTGACAACTTTCTATTACAAACACAAGTTTTCATCCACGCTCTCCATTTATCCCCACACCCTACTCTAGTCAACGTGTAATCAAGAAATTTCCAACTTACCGAGTCATACACTTTTTCAAAATCAACTTTAAAAACCACACATTCCTTTTTCGCACGTTTCGCTAAATCCACCACCTCATTAGCCACCACCACCCCATCGGCCAAGTGCCGACCTTTAAGAAACTCCAATTAAGTAGGAGATATTATATAATTCATGACTTTATCCAACCTAATAGCAAGGACTTTAGCCAAGAGTTTATAAAAGCTACCGAGAAGGGAAATTGGATGGAATTCACCCAAAGTATGAGGAGACATCTTTTTAGGAATTAAAGTGACAAAATACGAAGAGAAGCAAGTCGTAAGTTAGCCGATGAGAAGAACTCTCCAAAAAGTCCCAATATATCGGACTTAATCAACCCCCAAAACGACTTAAGGAAAACAAAATTGTAACCATCCGGGTCCGGACTCTAATTACCATCCGACGAATTAACCTCACCAAGAATCTCCTCCTCCTTAAAGACCGCTTGTAACTCACTCATCTCCTCAAGAGTCAAGTGATGGAAAGCAATTCCATCAAGCTTTGGTCTCTCCCACATGCCTCTTCCTCAAAATGCCTTTCGAAATAATCCACCATTTCCAATCGAATATTTTCCAGTGAAGTCAACCACTCACTACCTCTTTTAAGGGTCACAAGAGCATTTGGTATTTTACCTCTTTTAAGCACCTCTAATATATTTTTCACCGTATATTAAGAAAAGTTGATGGTATAGTTATTATGTAACTTTTGTGTATTACAATTACTAAAAAATTCTTATGAAAATATGTATTTATAGTTGACTTTCATATTTCAATGTAAAGTACCTCCGTACCAAAATATATGTCATTTTGATCATATCACATAAATTAAGAAATATAATCATTGTTGTATGAAAATGATAAATTATGAGTTAATTTATAAAATTATCATTCATTAATGGTATGTGAAAGATTAATTATAGAATTGAAAGAAGAAGGAGAAATAATTTATTAAGAGTATAGGTGGAAAAAGAGCATTAAATGATTTCTTGATAAAACGACTTATATTATGGTACAATTTTTTTTCTTCTGAAAACGAGATATATTTTGGTATGGAGGGAGTAGTTGTTATAATTAGGATTATGATTGAAAAAAAAAAAGTGTTTTGAAACTTGAAAAGGGGGCTTATATGTTGAGACAAAATTTTCTTTGAAAGAGTATTTATAATTTAAGATAAATGAAGTATAATATTTAAAGTTTCCCGTACATCGCACGAGTCTAAATACTAATCAAAAATAATTTTAAGAGAACAGTTAAAGATATTAAAAAGAAAAAAAAAAAGCTTATAAGACCCGTAGAGATCTAGTATAAATAGAGAGAACCAAATTTTGCTTATAATACCCAAAACCCTTAACGCTAAACCCTCACACTCCCATTTCTCTGCTCAACTCTCAAATGGCGATGTACACCATCCTCCGTCGCGCCACCGCCGCCGTTGTACCTCTGGTGGCTCGCCGTGCACCAGTGCCTTCATCTTCCAGAGCCTTTCATAGCGCAATCTCTGTTAAGCTCCTTCTCCACAAAGAAACAACTCCTTTTGTTCTTTCTAGAAGCTTCTCAAACGCTGTTGCAAAGAAGACGATGGAAGATGAGAATCTTGTTCAACTTCTTCAAACAGAAATCGATCGCGCCCTCAAAGATCATGTTGAACTTTGTTTCTTTTCCTTTAGATTTGCATTTTTTCAATTAAAGTTTCAAATTTTTTTGTCTGCTAGAGAAAACGATTGTGTTGCAGTGTTATAGCGTATATTAGAGCAATAAGGATTTTTTTAGTATGATTCATTGCACCATTGCTTTTGATATCAACCATCATTTTGAGTTCATTGTCTCTTTTTTGTAATTTTCCAGTTTGAAATTCCTCAAGACTTTCCTTTTCAAATTCAGTTTTATCACGGTGAAGAAATTTACCTAACAAGACAATATGAGGATGAAACTATTAGAGTTAGAGTTAGAGTGATTTGTAAGGAGTTTTTTGTGACTGTTGTCAAAGCAAATGGAATGTATCTGGAGTTTGATGTGGATGCTTACCCTAAGATTGAACTTTTTACGCTGTCTGGAATAAAGAAGCCTGGCCAACCTGAAGAAGACTATCTGGATTATCAATATTGCAGGTAAGCATTTAGTAATAAATATAAGCTGTTATAATTTTGTCGTATAATGCATCTGTTACAGTTTCTGAATGTTCTTGTTCCTTTTTACAGTTTTTTGGATGAAGATCTGCAGAATCCAACAAGTGGTATCAGAGTCTGGTTTTCATGTTTGATTTATTAGATATACTAATAATATATGTTTGAGATCATCCGATCCATGTTTGAACTTTTGGTTCTCTGCGAGTATTCGTCAATTTGGTTTAAACCATGCGATTAAAGTTAATATCATTCTATTATTACTTTGGCCTAACTAATAGCGATTAAAGGTGGATATTATATCAATTATTTTGGAAACTACAGCCACCGATTAGATTCATACTATATGTTAGTATGCAGTTTTCCATAGTTTTCTTTGAAATCAAAAGTTTGGTTAAATTATATTTGACTAATTGTGACTGGTTACCTTGTTTTTCGATAATGAATGTTTAGGGGGCCAAAATTAGACGCACATATAAGTATGGCCAGTGCCTCTAGATTGAAAATAAGGATTTAAATATAAGTTTCTCATTGAGGATTTATATATAGTTATATTAAATGAATTTTGTGTTGTTTTTCAATTTGGTATGAACGCTATTATGAATTTGGGGTCTTAGGTTGTTTTTCTTCAGTAATAAGAAACTTTCTCTTGAAATAATTAGGCGATGAATCCAGATCATGTGGAAACAATTTGATTCATAAATTCCTTACTTTTATTTTTAAAATATGATAACACTTTGAATTTTGGATATGTTTGCATAAAGAAGTTGGAAAATAAAATTCAGATAATTTATTTTCTAGTTTTAGTTCCTTAATGACTTATCAGATTTTATAAGCTTATATCCTTTAAGATTTTATTATAAGTGAATATGCAGTTTATCAATTTTTTGAAGTATTCACATTTAGTTATTTCATATGATTTTGATGCAATAAGGACTTTCTAAAGCAAATCATCACTTTTTATTTCATCTTTATTTCGGATTCAATTTACGGCAAATTAAGTTTTGATATAAAGTTTGTTGTCTAAAATCAACTTTTTGATTATGGATTGGTTATAAATTTGTTTCAATTTTGATTTTTTTTTATTTGTTTGATTTTCAGTTTTATAAATCAAATATTTTAGTTTATTAATCTATAAAGTTGCTATCTTTATAGCAAATAAATGTTTAGATTTAATTTGGTTGATTTGATTTATTCTGAAAAAAAATAATAATATTGATTTGCCATTATTTTCAAATATTTTGTCGTATCTTTTGGTTCCTATTCACATTAGTTTTGTACTTCAATTTTATTTTGAGAAATAGGGCATTTGAAGATTTGGTTATTATAAATTTTATAGAACATCAATCACCTTTAATAGCAAATGATAACGATTCTCAAAATATTTTGATTCAATTTAGTAGTTTAGAAAATAAGGATTGAATTCTTTAAATTTTTGGAAAATATGGATTCTAGATTTTGAGTAGTCTATTTATAGACATAAAGTTCTATTTTCTTAATTTAAGAAAATATTTATTCTAGAACTATTTGTTATTTTTTGTTTAAAGAATCAATTTAGAATATGTGAATCAATTGTTGCATGAATGTTTTGTTCCTATAAAGGTTCAATTTTGATTTGATTTAAAATTGAATATTTGGTTTATATGCATGATTATGATGTTTGAGTTTATTGTTATTAAGTTTTCTACAATAATACTTTGTCTTAATCATGTACTTTGGATATATTTCATGTCATGTTTGTTGTTGTCACTTTATGCAACATCTTGTAAATGTTTTGTCATATACACATTGGTGTTGTTTTTGACTTGCATCTTCTTCTTAATTCTTGTAAGTTTGTTCTCACACTAATGGTCGCTAAATAATCTTTTGATTATGTGGAATGCGACAAACTTAAGGATTCAGCCTACATTAAATGAGTAGTGCCTTGTAAATTTAAGACCTTTCCCATTTAATTTAAATTTAATAAATTGTCGGGAGTTTTTTTGATTGAGTTGGTTGAAGCAACAAGTTACCCAAAGTAACCTCTGTTGCGTAGATTTAATTCAATTGGAATCACAAAAGAGTGTATAAAATTTTCATGCAAGCTGTTTTGGTCCGCCGAAAGGTAGTCACAGCTAGGCCGAATAATTACATACATGCGTATTCAATTTATTAATTTGTCTAGTAATTTTAATTGAGTTGGTTGAAACAACAAGTTACCCAAAGTAACCTCTGCTGCGTAGATTTGATTTAGTTGGAATTACAAAAGATGTAGTATATAATTGTTCATGCGAACTGTTTTAGTCGGTCCAAAGGAAGACACAGTTTGGCCGGATAGTTACATACCTGCGATGATAAATGTGTGGTAATTATTAAGTTTTTTCCATGTGGGTAATGATTGGTGTCCAAAGGCGCCCTTTATCTGACAGGACTTATTATCAATATTTGATCATTGCATTGAGAGTACCGCTTGCAATTAATTCTTAGCAGTCCAAAGATTGTGTTTTAATGATGCGTTTGGTATCATGTTTATGGTCTCTTAATTTACAAACAAAGATAAATTGTGCATGTCTTATACTAAATTTCTACATGTCTACTAATGTTGTATGAGTGTAAACTCATTTAAGTATTTAAGAGTTTACATTCATACATATAATGGTAAACATATGACAATTATAAGAATTTATTCTTTGTCAAAGTAAATTGTCGTTGTTTGATCATTGGAATAAAATACCACTAGCAGTTGATATTGTTGTTTAATAATATTAATGGTGCACTGAGTATTTTGGTGAGTATTTTTGTTCTCTATAAATTAATATAATTCATGTATCTGCATAATGAGATAAATTTTTAATTCTTAAAAGTTCTAGCTTTTAGGAATAAGAGAAGAACATCACGTTCTTTGGATCTATACCTTATATAAGGATGGAGAAACTCATTCTCTCACAATTTAGTAGATTTAAAGTGAGACTCAAGTTTATAAAGTGAGTATACTCCAATCACATAAGACATATGATCATAAACTTTTGTATTCCAGGGACATTGAAGGTATTGTTTAAGATGACATAAATTTTGTCACATTTTCTTTGCTTAAATATAGTGTTTTTAAAGCAATAAAGCGAAAGTCTATCTCTCATTGAAAAGATAAATTTTCATTAAGATTATAAGGCAAAGAAAATATCAAGAGCACATTGTGTAACTATTTAATCTTGCTAACGCTTTAATTTCAACAATTAGGTGACTTTGTTGAAAATTTAGCATTTGGTATCCCCTTTGCACAATTAAGTTTATAATTGTTAAATTTAGAAATGATTCTTTAATATGATCATTTCATAGAGTGTGCAATAAAGATAATGTTGAAGCAAGAAAAAATAAAATTAGTGCTCATTCGATAAATACCTCAAATGGTAAGGGCAAATAAAGAATAATAAGAAAATATAATTTAATATGACAAATGTCCAATGATGTTGAAAGATACATCAATTTAGGGGGGACAAAGTCGATGATGATTGATATCATTCCTTTTTATTATTCTTGTTATATAGTTACTTTAGATTGTCGTTATAAGTTTAAATTTGTATTTAAAATACAATTTGGTGAATCATCATTTCAATAAAGTTTTTATTTAATTATAGTTTTTTCTTTGTATTTTTTAAATGATGGATTCAATTTGTCTTTTAAGTTCAAATATTATTATAGTCAATTCAGTTATGACTTATAACAATCTAGAAATGATGAAAAGTTTGAGAAAAATCAACTTTCATTCAATGTTAAAGAATATTTTGAGACATAAACTCTAAAGTCTCTTGAGGATATTAAGTTTGAGGGAGAGATATGGTAAAAGAACAAAATTAAGTGGGGATGAATTGGTTCTAAACTCAATTCATATAGTTGCTACATTTATATAGTAAATTTAAATCCTCATAAGGTCATTAGTGTTCTTTCTCTCAATTAAGTTAAGAATTTGATTCATGAAGATCAAACTCAACACCCTCAAGAACTCTAACATCGAATGTCATAAAGTATTGACTAATAAGAGAAATTATATTCAGTTTTGATTTAAAGACTCTATTAGGATAGTCATGACACTATTTAGTTATTATTATTTTGGAGTTTCATATGATGGATATCAAGTTAGTGTTTCTTAATGGCAACATTAAGAAATATAATATGGTGCAATGAGATGAAACTTTGTGTTGGTATATTCAAAGTAGATGATTTGCAAACAGATAAAATCCATTTGAGTTAAGGTAATTGTCTCATTAATGATACCACAAAACTCATAAGGTAATTTTCTCATTTGGTTTTGAGATGTATATTATGGAGAGTTGTGGGTTATATAGGTTCAGTGGGAGTATGCTTATATTCTTAGTTTAATGTGTCGATTTTATTTTTATTTAATCAATAGTGATATATGATTGTTGTGCGAAACCAAAAAATCTCTAATAGAAGTTTAGAGATGAAAGATTTTGGGCACACCTCTTTTGTATTAGGTATTTTTATACTTAAAAGATTATTTTCAAAGTATCATTCAGTCTTCACAAAAGAGTTATATCAATAAAGTTAAAAATAAATTCGACATGAAAGTCAATAAACTAAGGAATTGCCTAAATCATAAAGGGAGACTATTTAGTCTCAATTATTGTCCAATAGAAAAATTCTGGAAATTTAGAAAATTAGATATTTTCTATATGTTTCAACTTTAGAAAAATTATGTTTGATCTTATTTATACACATTAAGAAAATAGTGTATACAATAAGATCTTTCCGCAGATACTTAAGTAATTCAAATTTTGAATTGTTTAAATAAAGCAACCATAAAGATTGTTTAAAGAGAACAAGAAACTTATGCCCACATCATAGATCTAGCAATTTGGAGATCATCGGTGCTTTAGACTCTGACTTTTGGATGTTTGTGTATAATAGACATCCTAACTCAATAAACGACTGTAAGTATTTATGTCACATGGTTGCATATATTAAAAAGTATTGAAAGACCACTTAAGATATATAGTGACATAATTTAGTCATATAGACATTCAACAACGTTAACTTTATTGCCTTATGAATTATTGTTGTTGAATGATAGAATGAGTAGAGACAAAGTTTATGCTAGCTGATCCACTAATCAAAGACATGACACATAAAGTCTTTCATATAGTTGTTGTCATTGAGAATGTCTTGGATTAGTGGGAGTCTCTTAGTTTATGTTCTATACTTTGATTTTTGATGTAGATACAAAATTTCTTAAAGTTTTCTGCAGAAATAAAGTTCATGAGGTTATTATTATACCCATATTTTGTATCATTTGTGCAAATATCGAATTTGCAACTTCAGTTTGATCTCACTAAAGACTTCAGTTGGATCATTTAGAAATAGACATGATTTAGAGATCACATTGCTAAAATTTCCATGCCACTCATCCATATCGATCTATGTCATCAAATACGTTGATGTGGTGGTCGTCGTGGTTTAGTCACGTTATATGTCAGTGACGACAGCCGCGGTGGTCCCATTATTGATTTATGAGGTGGACCAGATTGTAAGGTTGAAATCTAAAGAAAAATAGCATTCGGATGCGCGCCTAAAGAATAATGATATAATTATTACGATATATAGCACAAGTGGGAGATTGTTGGAATATTTTAGTATTCAAATAATATTATGTGTGCAAATATATTTATCAATTATATTAGCTATTTATCAATTAAAAGCCTTAGTTGATTAGTGATCAAATTAAGTAAAAAGCTAATTAGATTTCTATTTAGATAATTAATTAATTGATTAATTAGTTGGTATGGGCTCAATATGAGTGGATGTCCATATATTTGGATGGCTCATTAACGGAATAATGGGAAACTCTAATGGTCATTCAATATAAAAGAGGCTATGGTCCCCAATACACCATACATGGCAAAACTCTCTCTTCTCCCCATCTAAAGAGAACTTGAGGCATAAAGGTACCGGTTGAGGAAGAACCAAATCAGCCGCCGCTAACCGTGTTGATGTAGACGTTTGTTTCAGATCATCTCTTCTCTTTATCGTTGTCGTTGAGAGAGCTTCCATCAAAGCTTTATCGAGGTATTCCTATTACCTAATTCTTAATATCTATCTTGATAAATCAAACATGTCGTAGATCCTGTTTTATATACATGCTCTTTGCTTCCGCCTAAAGTATGATTATTGATATAATTTTTTGTTGATAAGCATGTGTATGTAATTCTATTAAATTAATTCCAGCAGATATTATTAATTTATTGAAGATCTGTATGCTTTATCGTTTACTTTTATTTAAAAATAAGTATGCATATAATTCTGATTTTAGTTTTTGCTGTGTATCTGGCTCTTACTGGTTAGTTGTATATCATCGATTCTTTGTTTCCATTTAGTGTTTTGTAATTGTAATTTTGTTTGAAGTTTGTTTCTTTTCCTTTAGATTTGCATTTTTTTCAATGAAAGTTTCAATTTTTTTTGTTGGGTTAGTGAGTATATTAGATAAAAGTTATGTATGCTCGAAAATTATTTCCCCCCCTTTTTTGAGCTACGTTCCTATTAGTTGATTGAAGCAGAATCTTTACTATGATAAGGGTTGTTATCTACGAAGCCTGGACACGACATGGTCACAAAACACTGGACACGGGACAATGAAAAAAAACATAGGAGTGAGAAACAATGAGGTCTGAGACACTTACCTTTGTAGTCGAGTACGAGTGAGAAGTTGAAATCGTTGCAAACAAATGGAGAAAACAGATTCGCAATCCTAATCGATGTTGAGAAACAATGAGGTCTGAGACACTTACCTTTATAGTGGAGAAGTGGAAGGAATACGACAGGTAAAAAGCCCAGTTTTAAAATTTTAATTTATTTATTTTCTTTGTTCCAATCGATTCCACCACAATCTGTCTCACCTTATATTCACAGGTACTCTCTCTCTCTCTCTCTCTCTCTCTCTCTCTCTTGTATAGGGTCCAATTGATTTGTTTAAATTTCATCCTAGGTTATATCTTTTTCACGATTTTTCCATTTCATCACCAAATACCTTGCAATTTCTTCTCAATGAGTTGTTTTAACCCTAAATTTGTTGTTCATTTTTGGGATTTGACAATATAAATTATGTAGATTGTATTGAATCTTATGCCTATGATTGGTTGATCTTTCACTGTCTTTGATTTAGGATGAGTTTTCCTTTTCACAACATTAGACGTAGAAAATTAAAAGAGATCTTGTTTAGTACTAGTTTTGTGTAATATGAATTTGGTTACTTTCATTTGGAAATGGTTGTTTGAAACTAACAGTTTTAATTGGTTACTTTCATTTGGTAATAGTGTTTGGTTCATGTATGATTCTACTTTTGATGCGTACAAACCTTGATAGAACTATCTTATTTATTGTTTTAATTTAAGAGCAGATCTGAACTCGAAGTAGAGGCTGGTGGTGATTCAGGTACAGTGTAAAATGTTGGGCAAGTGGTCAAATGCTGGGAGATTAATTCCGTTCCCGCTTTACGGAGGATCAACCTTAGTTTCATCATAAAACCTACAAGGTTTATTTTTCATTTTCTGCTTTGCTTGTATCCTGCATCTGCAAAATGTTGCGAAGTTTGTATAATTTGTTTGAAATCTTTTTATATTTGGATATCTTAGGCATATAGGGTTTTATTTGGTTTGAGAAAGTGTTTTGTTTCTATTTTCTATTTTCACTTTTAATTATAAAGCTATGTAGTGTTGGAAGGTTTCTACGGTAACTACCAAAAACACTTTCATTAGTGTTTTTGCTGTTTCATGAACAAATATTTGAAGATAATGTTTTCTAAAACCAAAATGGCCATTACTTTTTTTGTTTTAATATCAAATAGGCCCTTACTCTTCCTCCAAAACTTAGAATCTTAGATGATGTTGTTACAGTGGGTAGCATTTTTGATGAAGTAAAATAAAAAATAGTTGTTAAAATCAATTGTAGTGGTTTCTCTAAGGGTACAGTACATTATCCATGGAACCTGGCAGATCATCATGGTAAAATTTCCTTATGTTTAAGCTTGTCCCATTGTTGCTTCCTCTTAATGGAATGGCTAATTGTAGCCATGTACATGCAGGGCAAGCTGCTCTGTTGAAGTCAGTATTGAAACCTGGGTATAAATTTGATCAACTACTAGTTCTAGGTAGGTACATTAAAATCATGGTTTTAAATTGTGGTTGCGGTAACGGATGCGGTTGCGACTGCGGACGTTGCGTTTGCAGTCAATGCGGCTGCTGCGACGCACATTGCGGCTGTTGCAGTGTGAAATGAATTTGAATATTCACAAACTATATTAAGTGGTACAACTGCGCCACTGTACAATTTAGCCACAATAGTAGCGTTTTAGTTTGCTCAGTAAATACTAACTGATAGGTGGTTGAAATACAAGGTGGATAAACTCTTTAAAGTAAGATTTTTCATTAAATCTTTAGTATTTTAGTAGTTGGGATTCTAAAATTTTAAATTATGATGAATTTTTTTTAATGAATATGTTAGAAATTGCCCGATGCGGCTTCTGATGCCGTTACGTTACCGTCGAATACGTGATTACAAATCACACCGCGATTGCGGTGACTACCGGATCAGCAATATTGCGGCCGCAATTGCGGTTGTGCAATTTAAAATCTTGATTAAAATACATTCATTCTACTTTTATCGTGCATATTTATAGCACCCCGACCTATGTTTAAAAATCTTGGTTAATTGATCCTGCTCCTTTCTCTACACTATCCCTTTGTTGGCTTACATATTCAACACCTCCTTGAATTTGAAGATGATTTATTTGAGTAAGGATTTTGAAATTTAGATTTGGTTGCAACCGTTGGCAGTTGCATATATGACGTTAGTTTTGAGATGTTTAGAAATATGGTTATGTTTGTCAAAAAAAAAAAGAAATATGGTTATGAGATATATTTTTGGAGAATTTGATATTAATTTGTATTCAATTTGATGCGGATTTACTTATGATTACAAGTAGTAGATTTTAATTGAGTTTTGATGTACATATTTTGATATAAATTTCGTTATATTGTGAAGTATGATTTCACCAATAAATCAAACACCCTTGTTGATACTTCTTCATTTAAAACGTTTATTAAAATGGAAAACACACCCTTTGAACATTTTTCTTGTCACTATAACTTATGTTTAAAGTCATCGATATTAATATAATTTTTATATGGATTTCGCTATGATTTATTGAGTAAAGGATTTGAAATTTAGATTTTTTCTGCATATAATATGACATGAGTTTGATATGATGAGAAATATGGTTTTGAGATATATATTTTTGGAGAATTTAATATTAATATGTATTCGGTTTGGATCCAGATTTATGTATGATTGTAAATAGTAGATTTTTAATGGAGTTTTGTTGGTACGTATTTTGGCATAAATTTTGTTATGTTGTGATATAGAATTTTTTGTACGTGTTTTAAGAATATTGTTTTGAAATTGCGGATAATAACGATGACCTAGAGGCACCTAGATATGTGATTTCGGTTAGGGAGAGTTACTCCGTTAGATGGAGCCACCCCTATGGAAAGGCCGCCATTAGGAGGATAGGGCAATCAACGAGATGTAGACTTTCTAATCGAGAGATCTGTTGTGTTTCTTAGTCGGGAAAAAAGAGCTATCCGTTAGATGGAGCTACTCCTAAGGGAGGCCACTCTTAGAAGGAAAGAGCTATCAACGAGATGGAGCTAGCTCTCAATATTATCATTGAAATTCGTTTTCACAAGAACTGGTTTTTGTCTTTTCTTAAAGTTGATTATTTGATTCATAAAAGAGTATTTACTTTCTATGTTTTCTTTAAGTTGATCATTTTTACTTCTTTTATTTGACACCCGATTCCTATATTTTCTTTCGAGTTGTTGATTTAGTTTTAAGTTATTTATCACATTGGATTTTTTTGAATAGTCTTATTTTATGGATAAATTTACAAATTTAGTGAATTTTCGTGTGCTTACTTGATTATGGATTAATTGTATTTTCTTGTTTATTATCTTTGTAAATTAAAATTAGATTTGAGAAAAATAATTATTGGTGCTCTTGTGTGTTTCTCTTCTAGTTGGTGGTGATTGTTATCTCTCACTAAGTCTTTGTGACTTACGAAATTTTCTCAACCAACCCCCAACATTCTGTCCCCCCCTAACTATCTTGTTTGCCCTTAGGAGGTATTTAAACAAAATTTGGGACGTAGATCCCGAAATGACGTTCAGGGTGTAGAACCCGAAGTTTGTGCGGAGTTTTGGAGGGTGCAGGCATCATTTCAGGATCTAGAACCCGAAATGGTGCCTGCACCATCGAAAACTCGGCACAAACTTCAAGTGGGTATATGAAACACTTCGGGATCTAGAACCCGAAATGGTGCCTGAACCACCCAAAACTCCGCACGAACTTTGAGTTCTACATCCCGAACCTCATTTCTGAATCTACGTCCCGAATTGAAGAGCAGTTTGGGATTTTAGGGGGGTTATAGAGAAACATTGGGGGGGGAGGGGCGATTGAGAAATTTTTGTGACTTACCCCTTCATCTTATATTTTTTTAGATTTGCAGTCAGCTGAGTAGCAAGTTCCTAGCCTATAAAATATTTATCAGTCACTTTTTTGGGAGGCCTCTTTGATGGAAAGCTATTTTGGATATGCACACTTTTAGTCGATCGAATATCTGCAACTATTTTTGGGTCTAGGAATATATTAATTTTGGAATGTATAAATTTAAACATGTTTTTCTTGAAATTTGTGCTAATTATACAAGCTTATAAACAAGATTTTTCTTGATTTTGTCCCATGAGCTTAGCTCAATTGGTTGTACATCACATTATATATGCAGGAGGCGGGGGTTTGAACCCCGGTCATTCCACTTCTCCACTTTAAAAGTGGAATTTCTAGCCGTTAGGCTACTTGACCAAAACAACAAGATTTATCTTGATTTTGAAAACGTTACATATACAGAATATATTCTGTCGAAGTTTCAGTAAATATTATTTTGAAGTGAAAGCTCATTCTAGAAAATTTCTATTAATTGATTGTTAAGTTTGGTCATTAAACTTGCCGGACTAGTATTAGTTCGTGCGCCGGTCATGATGCGAGTTTGGGTCGTGACATCAGCCATAAATAATTAAGAATATTGGTCTCTTTTAAGGGGTTGAATATGTTGTCGAGCGGCAATGTTGAATTAGAGTATGATAAAGTGAAGGATGCTTGTTTCAAATTTTGCAAGCCGTGTCTGATATTGTCTCAGCCATCTCATGTGTGTGAAGCTGCTTCCGGTTTGATAATAACATTTCTTATACCTCTTGATAGGCAATCCCTCCTATTACACAGATGGGACTCACACGTGATTCTTGAGTAATTGTATTATGTAGAAATTTCAGAGATTGGTGGCATTGGTAATGATACTTTTACTTGTGCACTTATATATAATATTAAGGTATTTTTATTTTAGAGTTGGGTTAATATCCTTTTACTCCCGTACCAAAAAAAAAATCCTTTTACTCCTTGTAAAATACACGAAAATTGTTTTATCCGTTGTAATATAATTTTGTTGGGAAAAAAGTTTGTTTGCTATTAAAAAATAGTAATGCGGCGGTTTCAAACCACCGCAAAACGTTGCGTTAATAAAAAAAATATATAGTTGCGGTTTATAACTCCGCTAAATATAAATTTTTTAACCGCCGCAGTCCAACTGTTTTCTTATAGTGAAATTATAAGTTGTTACCAAATTTTAGCATATAATACATTTTACAATGCTTTCAATGAATATCGGCAAAAGACTTCTCTTGAGTATCTAGAGATCCGGGGTATAACACCCGGCACAACCAACTTTTTGCTAGAATACATATTTAACAAAAGATAAAAATGGATACTTCGAACGGTTGCACAATCTGAAAAGCTTCGTTGAGAAATGAATTTAAAAAAAGTTATATACTATCGAGATTATGAAATATTGACGATGCCCTTGTTTTTGGTGTAAAAGCATGATCTGTGTTGTATCATCATGAGGAAGCTAATAATTTTTGAAAAACTTAGATTGTTTTAGCAGAAATGTTATATATAGTGCGGACTACTTGTAAACTAATTCTATGTTTCACATGTAGAATTGCATGTACACCTACCCTTTTAATTTATTCCCATCTTTGGTTTTTCATCACTTGTTTGGTGAAAAATATTTAACATGATATAATATTATAACTAGTTGGAATTATGACTTATTATTATTAATTTACGTTGAAACATGTGAATTTTATATATATATATATATATATATATATATATATATATATATATATATATATATATATTAGAAAGGAACACTCAAGAACAGGTGATGTACTTTTACAATTTTAGTTAGTCTGTATGTGATAATGCCGAATTTTGAGCTTATGCCTTAATTTAAGGCCATGCTAATTAACCGGTGTCCCCGGAGCATTGGTTAAGGAACCTAAAAAAAGAAAGTTTGGAATTAAAAATAACACTTTTTAGATTTTCGAGGAGTTGACTGCACAAATTCCAATGTTATATTCCAAAATAATTGACATAGTTCATCATTTCACATACTTTAAAAAAAGTACGTAATCAAAAGAGAGAGAATATGGCTTTTACTAAACTACCCCTTTTTTTATTGGGAGCAAACTTTGGAATTCTAAGAAGTATTATTTTTTAAGTTATTTTAGTTATTTAATTGTCATCCCTAATCATTGCATTATAAAAGTAATAAGGGGTAAAATAGAAAAAACAATGTTATAAATAGTAAATGTCAATCATTTTGGGACAACTAATTTTGGCAAATAGGTCATTATATTGGGACGGAGGGAGTAGCTTTTATCATAATTGTTTTTCTTTCAATTTTTACTAGCTTTTAGCTTATTGTTGTTCTTTCAAAAACAAAATTCACATGCCAATGCTTTTTTTATAAGCCTATTTAACTAAAAAGGTTAGATTATAAGCCATAATAAAAACATTTTAAACCTACTAGGCTAGCCTATTTAAATAAATATTAATAATATTGTTATTATTTTTATCATTTAATATTGAATATTGAATTTTAAACTAAATTTTAATTCTATTAACTTAATAATGAATTAGTTTGTTTTGCATATATAGATGTATTATTATAAACTAGAATCGAAATATAATTTATATATTGTCAAATTCTCTAAAGTATGATGTGAAATATCAAAAGAGAGTTTAATTTTATAGGTCAATTAGTTGATTAGTCTATTTAAATATAAATATAATTAAAATTTTAAATATGTTGATATGAAATATATATGCTTTTATACAAACTAATATGTCATACTAGACTTTTTAAAGGTCAGATCTTAGGCCTAGAATTAAGCTTATAACAGACTACAGGTCAGACTTAGACCTTTAATTTTTTGACAAGTTTGACAAAGTCTATCTCGACCTAGCCTATTCACACTCCTAATTGTGAGTTTATGACACACATGGTATATATAATATAGTATAGATTATATATAATGGTCAAATCTAAGGTGGAAGACTTGTCTAAGTCTTTTCATTTTTTTTTTTAAAAATTTACATTAATGATCTATATGATATAAAATTTCAAACCAACGGTGGATTTTGTAAAATTTATATTCGTTATAATATTATTGATGACTGATGCACTTGGACAAAGTCTTCCACTTTAGACAAATTCATATATAATACACAATAGTTTGTATGATTCTGAATGGAGAAACAAACATATATTGTTTTATGATAAACTAGCTTGCCAAACTCTTTGGGAAAGATCGAGCAACAGGGGAGCATGGAGATACATCATTTGAAATGAAAGTAATAAAGGCTGCAAATGGTAAAGAAAGTAACATTGCAACCATCAAGCTAATAGATCATTTGGTTGAAACCATTGAAGTTATTTTGGAGGGATTTGATGTTGACGAGGAAATAGAGTATTCCTAATTATTTTCTAAAATACTTTCTATTTCCGCTTCTCAAGATGTATCATCTTTTAGGACTAAGCAACGAATTAAAAAGGTAGTTGAAGAGAGTACAAGCATGGGCGGTTGATGTGTTTAAAATGATCGAGCACGGTAGAGTTGTTCAAACAGAGTAAGAGTGCTAACGATGGAGATATTTTGGCCTAATTAGTCGAGATTTGTGTTGAACCAAATTTCATACCTAATGTATATATGTTCCTGGTTAAGAATGCAGATGCATTAAAAGCTTTTAATGGAATTTCAGTTGACAAGCGTAAGAAAATATTACATCACATTGTCTTGGACTATCCTTTTCATTAACAATAATTTATTTATTTATCATTACACAAAGAACACCTAGTGTTGAAGTACCTTTCGAAGAATTAAGAAAAGTGGAAAAAGAAAAAAACATGGAAAAAAGGAGCAAAAAACACACACAAGCTCAAAACCGCCTTCATCGTATCACGATGGGTTGCACCGTGCCACAATACCCACCATATGCGCCAGATCTATCAGATGAAACAGATCCACCATCTATAATGTATAACCCATCATGCCACGATGAGGTGCATCATTCCAACCCATAAATCCAACCCACAAACAGCAAGCTAAGCAAACCCCCCATTTATTTTCTATTTTTTATTTTATTTTTTAATTTTATTATAATAGGTAGATAATAAATAAATATTTTTTAGTGAAACTTGTTGACTTGGCACGATATATGCGGAGACGATATCGTTTATACTATAATTTGATAGAGAACTGGTGCACTTGACAGAATCCATTCAACTTTTTTTTTTACTTTTAAGACTTTATTTTGGTCTACATTTAACAAGATTTGGTTTTGTTTCGAGTTCTTGATTATGACTTGATTTTGTTTGAGGGTCACATTAAAATGAACCTTTTTGCTACTTATTTTAACATTGAGTCCAATTATTTTTATTTTGGTAGTTTAAACTTTTTGAAAATAATTTCATCTTTCATTATTTGGTTTGTCTTCTAAATATTTTAGACAAAAATAAAGTATTATGTTGTTACTGTTGGATGATGTTTGTTACAGAGTTCACGTTGAAATAGTAAAAAGTTACATAGTTGTCATTCCCTTGAGTGAATGTATTTGTTGATACAAACTCATTTATTGAAAAGGTTTTTAGCATAAAATCAAAGCTTCTGATTATGGTTTTGTTGTAGGGGTGTAACTGGACCGGTTTGGATCGGTTTCGAGTGAATCCAATGTCCGAACCAATGAATTTTCAATTGGTTCGATTTTCAAAAATGAATCCGATCCGAACTACTCGGTTAGCAACATTTTGTTTTTCCGGTATAATATTTGCTAATATTTTTTCAAACACGATATATTTCAAGTTATATTTTTCAAACGACTTACAATAATAACATAAAACAAATAAACAATAACATAGTTTCTATGTTTGCTTGTGTTGTGTGTGTTCTGCTTCTACGCGTGTTTTGTTTTGAAGGTGCTTGTAGTTTGAGCCTATCAAAATATGAGCCAAATAAATTGTTATAAGAAAGTCGGTTCAGTTCACCGGTTCATCAGTTTTTAAAAATGAAATCCGAGATCCGAACCAAACTAGTTCGGTTTAGCTCGGTTCGGTTCAATTTTTGATCCGAACCAGAAAAGGTTGTTTTTTTCAGTTTGGATCGGTTTGGATCCCCGGTTTCATTGATTTTGTCCGATCCGCTTTCACCCCTATTTTGTTGTGGCCTGTGCGATTTGGTGGTTCGTGTTTGATTAAGTGTGTGATTAACGTGAGACAATGAATTAGTAATGATATATGTGAAATTTATTGGTTAAATTGGGTAGAAAATGCACCATATTAATATTTTATAAATAGAAGGTATAATTAGAATAAATAAGTTATAACGCATTCCATTTCATTCACTTTCTAAACAATAGAGTAGAAAATTTGCTTCATTCTATCATAAAATATTCAAACAATAGAATAAAACATTTGTTTCATTCCGTTCTATTCTGCTTCATTCCACTACTAGTATCCAAACAAAACGTTGAAGTCTATGAGTTTACAAGTCCCATGAAATAAATTATGAGAACGAAAGCTTATAAAAAAAAAATTATTTTAACGAAAATGACATAATTTGGGGTCAAAATGCAATTAGACATTCTTTCAACTAATTGGGCTCATAGCCTTATACATATAAATAACAAGAACCAAATTTTGCGAATACCCAAAAGTCCAAAACCCTGAACACTAAACCCTCACACTCCACTCATCTCTCAAATGGCTATGTTCACCGTGCTCCGTCGCGCCACCGCCGCCGTTGTCCCTCTTGCGGCTTGCCGTGCAGCAGCATCTTCATCTTCCAGAACCTTCCATAACGCACTCTCTGTTAAGCTCCTTCTCCACAAAGAAGTGACTCCTTTTGTTCCTTCTCGAAGTTTCTCTGACGCCGTCGCAAAGAAGCCGGTGACAGATGATGATGTTGTTCAAGTTTTTCAAACTGAAATCGATTGCACCCTCAAAGCTATTGTTCAAGTTCAAGTTCTAACCCTTTTGTTTTAATTTAGTGTTTTGTATTTCTTATTTTGTTTGAAGTTTGTTTCTTTTGATTTAGATTTGCATTTTTTCGATGAAAGTGTCAATTTTTTTGGTTGGGTTATTGAAGTTATTTGTGGTATATATTCCGCGGTGTTACTGATTTCCATAAAAAAAATTGTATGGGTGATTGTTTCTTTTTGCCTAAAGATTACAATTGGAATCATTGTTTTGCTTTTGCATATTGTCTTGTAGTAAGTGCTTTATATTGATAAATATTCCTTTAAATTATTGCTCACTCGACAACATGTGAAATTTAGTTTCAAGATTGGTTTAGTTTCAGCGTTGTAGTTTATGATATGTTTTGAAATCAGTTTGTATTAGTGTTCTTTGAAATCAGTTTGAATAGCTCTTGAATTCCTGCTTTCCTATGAATGCAAACAAGTTTCAATAAGAGTTTGAGGAAACATCATATTATTGTCCGTAGATTATCCGTGGTATAAGAAAATGCATGACAAGTATTATTAACTTGAATGTTTTTACGCTGATGAGTTTGAGGAAACATCATACTATTGTGTCTAGATTATCTTTGATACAAGAAAATGTGTGACACTGAGATTATCATAGGATGTTTGTGTCCAGCACCATTGCTTTTGATATCAACCATCATTTTAAGTTCATTGTCTCTTTTTTGTAATTTTCCAGGTTGAAATTCCTAAAGAGTTTCCTTTTAAAATTGAGGAAATTGAAGACGACTATGGAAATAAAATAATTCAAATAAAAAGACAATATGAGGATGAAACTATCACAGCTACAGGTTTTATCTGCGATGTAAAACCTCCACTAAAAATTCAAAGACAAGACCTGGAGTTGCATCTTTCTGTGACTGTTTTCAAAGAAAATCGACTGCGTCTGAAGTTTAATGTCATTGCTTTTCCTGATAAAGTTACAATTGATACCTTTTCAATAAAGAAGCCTGACGAATCTGTATACAAGCTGGTATTTGGGGGATATGGGGGATATAAGTTCACGTAAGCATTTATATATATATAAGTTATCAAGTATTGTCGTATAATGTATTTGTTACAGTTTCTAAATGTTCTTGTTCTTATTTACAGTGATTTGGATGAAAATCTGCAAAAGGCTTTGCTCAACTATCTTGAGATCCGGAGCATAACACCCGGCGCAACCAACTTTTTGCTGGAATACTTATGTAACAAAGACAACAAGGATTACTTAGTGTGGCTGCAGTCAATGAAGAGCTTCATTGAGATATGAATTTAAAAAAGAAATATTTTATATACTATTGAGATTATAAAATATGAAATACTGCCCTTGATTTAAGGAAGCTAATAATTTTAGAAAAACTTTGGATTGTTTTAGCAGAATATAGTGCGAACTACTTCCATATGAAATTCAACGAACCATTTGACCTGTAAACCAATTCAATGTTTCACCTGTGGTTTGTTGAATTGCACATACAACCCTGCTTTTTTATTCCCATTGGTTTTCATCACTTTGTTTTGATGAAAGATAATTTAACATAATATAATACTATAACTAGTTGGAATTATGATTTATTACTATTAATTTATGTTAAATAATATGTAATCTGTGAAAAATGAATAAGAATAGTAAAAGTCATTTTTAATATATAGAAACTGATAAATTAAAAAATTTATAAATGATCATCTCTTCATTAAATTTTTATCATAAAATAAAAAGCAATCCTTTTCCATTAATAAAATGTCATTATATTGGTCCACGTGATTATTTGTTCATCTCCTAATTAATTAACACAATATGCATGTTTATATCTACCGTCCAAAATTTATTGGCCGTTCAAAGTTACTATTAAGCTTTCTTCTTTTGAACATCAAGTTCATATTAATTTTCATTTTAAATTCTTTCTTAAACAATATTACAATGTAGGTGTTTTTACTGGGTTCTTTGATCTATTATATACTGCAAAATGAAAATGTATTTTTTCTTTCCAACATACTTCTTTGGTTTTTTTTCTTCACATCAAGAAAAGACTATAAATTTGTGTTCAGATAAATTATCAAAAAAAGACAAAAAAATCATTAGTATCCGTGCGATAAATTCATAAGAAAAGACACAAAATGCATTGCATCTCTAAATTATTATAAAATTGGGTTCATACTTCAGATTTTATAATAGAATGTCAGTTGTCGAACTTAAATCAGATGCAAAGCAAAAGTCAAATTAATGTAAAAAGGACAATTATTTTATTTTTGGCATTGATATCTTATTAAAAGAAATGGAGAGACAAGATATTGTATGCCATTATTCTCTCCAATTTCTGGTTCATGGGAGACAATCTGCTAGCAGTAAAATATGCTTAATAAGAGTGTGATATTGTAATTTTGTACTCAAATAAGAACAATGATAAAATAAAAAAAATGCAAGGGACATGAGTTTAGCTCTCATGCAATGTAGAGGTCGAGGTTCAATGACGTCAAAACCGTGATGATAATTTTTGCAAGTAATAAAATTAAAACGATAAGAATGAGTGTCAAACACAAGGATCACATTATAGTGTGAAAACCATCATGGAAGAAATGGATGGCCGAAAATCTTTAGAAAGAAATTGTGAAGTTAAGTTTTTTTAATGCAATAAGGGAACGATTGTAACATACGAACAGTAAAGAGAATCTCATTCTTTAATCTTACTAATATATGTTTCATCCATCGATCAATCTTTAGGATTCTACAATGGCACCCGGTTGAAAAATATAAAAATGAGTATATATGTCCTTGAAACTAAAGTTAGATCTGGTAATATTGGACATAAAATTTTTATTCCAAGGTTCTTTTACTCCTCCTGATAAAAGAATTTATTTCAAATTTCAACAACAATGTCTATTAATGATGTCACAACTACAATTTTGATTGTTTTTAGTATTTGCTTACAATTTATTCATAAAGTATATTAAGTTCTAAAATACCCGTGTATCGCACAGGTGAAAGTCTAGTATTTAATAATAATACTAAAAAATATATACACATATAATATTTTTTATGTTCACCAATGTAATGATGAAGGAGCACATATGTATTTTCATTTTTCTTTTTTAATTTGATTCTCCTTTTTCATATTAATATTTAAAAATTATATATACATATGATTTTTTTTTATGTTTAGCAATGTACTATCTCACATATTTATCTTCATTTTTTTTTCTTTTATATTTTGATCATCTTTTTTTATATTAGCACCTTTTTTCATAATACTTGCATCTGTTTTAAACTCATTATGTAGTATATCAAGATATAATTTACTTTAGTCTCATAGTTATTCAAATTAATGAATAGAAAATAATAAATTAAAAAAATATTAAGATAACATATTATTTTTACGTGTAGCTAACTTGACATTTGTTTTACACAAAAAAAAGTCCGATGCTTTGAATTATGAATGGACACAAATAATAAATTTTAGAATAATATCCTAAATATAGACTAAAAGCTTCATGCCAGATAATATATATTGATATTTTTGTTGGTTACACACATTAAATCAATTTAGTGGAGCATTTGGCAAGCTTTTAATATAGAAAAGAAAATAAAAAGGAAGCTTTTTAGATATGCCACATAGGCATAATGGAGGCTTAGGAGCTTGAGTAGCTTCCCTTTATTTTATTTTTTGGTAAATTAAGAGCATCTAGGCATCTGGGTTTGAATAGACATACCAACTATGTTGGCACCCTTAGATGGACCCATCATCTACCTATATCTCATAATAATATATTAATAAGGAAAAAAAAGAAAAGGTATGTACATGAAAAGAAGGGAGGGCTAGACTGTACCCTCCAGGAAAGCAAATGAAAAAAAAAATCAAGAAAACTAATAACAAGACAAACCCATCTGGTCATGTACAAAAGCAGTCCGTGCAAATCAGTGGAATATCATCCCACTAGAGAGAACCGACAATATGATGCCCATGATTTTCTAGTCTATCTGCACACACATTGCCTTCTCTAAAAATATGGCTTTGTCGAATATTTAGACCCAGATCAAGCACATTATACCCACAATTACGGAGATCCCAAGGAACAACTGAAGGCGCTGCAAAAGAAGCTATAGCACCCAACGAATCACTCTCAATCCAGATATTAAACCATCCATGTTGAGCAGCCTGTTTTAATGCTATTATGATCGCCAAAATTTCAGCATGTAAAATAGAGACTGCACCGAGATTGTGAGCATAACTACTCATGTGAACTGCCATGTGATTTCGAAAAATGCCCCCACATGCCGCCGAATTGCTAACAACCGAACCATCCGTGTTGGCTTTAGTCCAAAGAACATTAGGAGCATGCCACATGACCAAGGTGATACAAGGGGCTTGACGAAGGCGAGGAGAAATCTGAAAGTTCTCAAATGTCATTAACACTACATCCTTTCAAGAGCGGCGCGGACAAAGCTATAGCTGTGAATGAATTTATAATAACATTTATACTGACTTAGTTAGAATACAGATGATTTTGTTAAAATTGATACATGGAAAACATACAAAAGAATAAAACTACAAAGATGAGAGAGCAGGCTTGGACAAAAAAAAGTTATAATAAGTGAGTGATTGCAACACCATTATAAATATGTGTGGTCATCTTTTAGACAAATAAAGTTTTACATATTATTATGCAGGTCTAATTGTAATAAGCGAGTGGTTATAATACATTATAAGTATTTTTAGTGTTCTAATGGTTTACTTTAATAAAAGTTCTATTAGAAATGTTTCATGTAGAGATCATAATAAAGAAAAAAAAAAAAAAAAAGGCGTTAAAAATATTTTTACAAATTGTATGGTTACAAATAATTTATATATATTTTGACAAAATATTCTTAGTTGGTTAATGATTTTGTGTTCCACGCAAGAGTGTACGTTGAAATGATAATTATTAGTTTTTTTAACTACAAATGATAATTACTGGATAGAACAGTACATAATAAGGCAGAATAACACATGACAAACATTTACGATATTAAACAAATTATATCTTGTATGATGTTTGATGGAGAAAATGTTATTTTGGTGATTTAGAAAAGTTGTGCTGAGGATAAAAAGTTGTCCCATGGTTCTGTGGTGGACAAGAATATTTAATTTTGTCCAATCCTTTGACCCCCAGTTTGTCCAGTCCTAGTAACAGTTTTCAAATCAAACAAAGTACAATAGAAGTTGTCATGTCCAATCCTCTATTTTTTAGCAGATCAAACGCACCCCTGAAAACTAAATGTTAGAATTGGAAAGTGATGAGTTTCTTTAAAACATAGATGAAGTATATTTGGTGAAATTCTGTGTCTTCGGTAGGAAAGTTGTTAGACAAGATGCTTTGACAACTTGCTCAGTTTTATGTCACGACAGTATAACAAATAAAAGTGCAAAAAGCGTATAAAGAACACAAGCAATTGTTTATCCAGTTCAGTGTCAAAACACCTAATCTGGGGATACTAATCCAGGAGAATTACCTTCACTATACCGTAGTTTCTAGTCTCTAGGTCTTATTTGAATAGCCTCTATTCAAAGCCTCTCTTTAAAACTACCCAATGAAATTATCTAGGAGTCTCCCTAAATATGTGACTCTCCCTCAACCAATTGTCCCAATTGAAGGAAGGATTCTATCTCATTCCTCTACATCTTCCCCACTTTCTTGCTCCATAATAGTATTACTTGACTCTATTAGATACAATCGAAGAAAGGAATACATTTTGTCATCTTACATATGTTGAATATTTTGTCTTCTTAGCCTAAATAAAGATTTGTCAAAAAAAGTAAATAAATAAAGATCAACCTTATATATTGAAGACGTACTTTCACTCTTAATTAGGCTTATACGCTGTGAACTTTTTTTCTTTCACAACTTTAAAAGTAAGGTTTAATTTTAATTTGGTATATATGTATTGAGCCAATGATCTTTTGGAGTTGTTAATGTATTATCCAACCATATCCAAATTGGTATTGGAAAAGATTTTATTTTACAAAATATACAATATAAACTTTGTGATTTTGTTATTCTTTATATAGTATCATCTTTTAATCTTGTATATAAAGTGCTAATCAAGCAGATTATGTATAAATTACACGTTTGTAACACAATCCTAAAAGAAAAAAAAAAGTGAGGATGATGAAACCTAAATGAATTGAAATATTAAGTACACATATACCAATAGTTTAAACAATCACTACATCTCTCAATCAGAATCTAATTGAGATCGAAATTGAAAAATATAATATACGCTTTAAAAATGCTCTACTTACTCGTTGATATTTCTTTTGAGCAATATTCATACTCTAATTTGATGAGGTTGATAAATTGGAGGGTACACAATATAATAGATTAATAGTAGGTATAAAATGTGAGAAATTGGAGAGGATTTAGTAGACTTATTTTGTACTCTATATATTGTAGGTAACAAATTAATGTGGATTGCAACTTAAATTTAATTGAAAGTAACAAATATTACATTTTCACCTTAAACATTTTCTATTCTTAATTCATGAAAATAGCTACAGTTTTTTTTTTCTTTCTTTTCTGATAAGATACATGCTCTTTCTTTGTCTATTTATGTATCAATTTTTAGACATTAAATTTGTGTATAAATTAAGAGAGGTTGGCAAAATTTCAATATATAATGGAGTTTTTTTAGAGATACTACATCACTACAATAGAGGCTTAAGAATTAATAGAATTTCTCTTCATTACAAGAAATTGTTCATATACCAACGGCAGCCTATAGTGATTGCAAACAATACCGTAGGTATAACTAACATATACCCGCCAAAGTTTCATTACCAGCGCTTCATTTCATCTTCGTGAATTTGAGATTCAGAGCAATTTGATCAAACCGATTCAGAACAAACCCAATTTGAGATTCAAAGTGAATCATCTCCATCTTCACCATAATTTCATAGCAATTTCGTGGATCATCTCAATCTTCACCTCAATTTCATAGCAATTTCGTTTGATTTCGCTACCCTTCGCTTGTGTTCTATTCAGATCGTGAGCTTTTATTCATCAATCAATCCTAAGTACTTCTATTCAGATTGTGAGATTCGATTGGCTTCCAAGGTTTGTTCGAAATTCATGAATCGATTACTTTTATCATTAATTTCATTATTTTGATTTCAATTCATGAAGGTGTACGCCTTTGATTTCATTTCATCGTCATATCCGTATCGTCGGCGGCGACACAATTTGTCACCACTGATACCAATTACCAAGAAATACTCACTGTAAGCACACACTCTGAAATTGTTACATTCAATTTTTTATTATTGTTACTGATTTTGTAAATTTTAAATTAATCCTGAGCTTAGCTACATTACTCCGTGGTATGAATTTTTTGTTGTTGAATGCATGTTGATTTTGGTATTTTCTTGGATGAAGTATGAATTAAATAGCTCATTTTGCAATCAGTGAAATTTTTTGGTTTTAGTCCCTACTGCATATTTTTTGGTTTTGGTCCCTATAGCATTCATTAATCCAGTCAACCAACATTTCATGGCCACATGGCTGGGTCCAAGCGGCAAAACGTTTGCCACGTGGACGAAATTGGACGGCAGGGACCAACGGCAAAAAAAAAAAAATGGTCGATACAGGGATTATTTTGGAATAAAATCACATACAGGAACTAAAATCAAAATTGGGTGTACATACTGGGACCAAAACGATAAGGGTTGTTATTATTACTTTATTATGACGGTTGTCGATTGAAGTAGGGTTTCACAGTAGTGTTTGTTATAGTGCCACTATTTGGTAACATTTTGTAGTAAATAGCGTATATCAGAGCAATTAAGATTTTTTCAAATCTGCTAATGCTAGTGTTATTCCACTGCTATAGTGTTATTCCACTGTTTGTTACCGATTTCCATAAAAAAATATTTGCATGGGTTATTTGGAAGAGGAATGTGTTCCTCTTGAATGTAGTTGATGTGAATCGGGTAGAACAGTTAAAATCGCTTAATTGTGTTGTGTATGTGGATAAATATAGTTGATTTTTTGCGGGGTTGGTTTGATGTCTTCATTTAATACTCCTTTGGAATAAGCTTACTTAACTGTCATTAAAGATTAGTTTTTCAAAATTCTATGGCTCTTCACAACTGTTATCTTTTAAGTGCTTTATATAATTATATTCTACTAGTGTTTAAAAATAAGTATTTTAACTGGCCTATTTTATAGTTCTGAATTCTGGTTTTAGTTTTTCCTTTGTATCTGGCTCTTACCGGTTAGCTGTGCTTCTTGAATTCTTTGTTTGAATGTTTTGGTTGCTTGTGTGTAATTTTTAATGAAATTTATATAACAGTTGCCAAAACATGCTATTACTTGGTTTGATTGAGAAACCTTTTATCCCTTAGATGTAAATTGATCATTCAAATATTCTTTTATTGCTCACTCAACAACATGTGATATTTAGTTTCAACACTACTACATTTAGGCCCTATAGTAACACTCTTGATTAACACTTTTTTCAAATGTTACTAAACACTTGTTAATAGTAACATTTTACAGAAAATGTTACATGGTTTTAGTAAAAAAATTGCATATGTTACTAGGAGTGGTAGCTTTTACTGAGACTTAAGTAAAACAGTCATTTATCATTCTCACAACTTGCAAGTTAAGGTTAATACTTTCACACTCCTCGTGTGCTACTGTTTCCCAAAATCTCGTCGCGTATTTGCAACGGATATTCACAATCGTCGTTCTCTCTGTTTCCTCTCCCAAAGCGACCAAATTCACAATCGCGTCTCCTCGATTCACAATTGCAATCGCAAATCTCCATTTAATAGCGCAACTCCTCGATTCCTATTCAATACCACAAGAATTGCTTCTTGATTCACAATTGCGATCTCAACTCCTCCGATTCACAATCTCTTCTCTTCAATTCAGTAAACGGCGTTTAATTTTTTAGGTTATTGAACTCAATTTTTCAGGTAATTTTCATTATCTTGCTTAATCCGTTCTTAATTGTTTTATTGCCTTCTACAAGTTCTAAATCTATAAGTTTTTCATTATTTGTGTATGAAATTTAATGTTGCTTTTTATAACTTATCTTCTTTCTAAGCTATTTATGATGTGTTTGTAACTCCATTGTAATAGTACAATTGTTTTGGCAAATATTAAGTTTAAGCACATGTACTTGCAGCAACACCAGTATTTTGTTTTTCTATAAATCTGTGGACATAAAGGAATAACATATTTAACTTCATTTTAATAGAATGATAAGTAGCTGTTATGAGTGTGTATATGTGTGTAATCAATAGTTGATATCACAGCAAAATGTTGGTGTGTATTAATTGATGATAAATAGATTCAATTGTGCCGCTATTTGAACCACCAGTTTTGATGCTGCCGATAACCATAAAATAGTCACACATTGCACTGCACTTGGAAACTCCATTTTTCTATTAGAAGCTCATTCTATGCATTGTGTGATATTATTATTTGTAGCTTGAGTTGATGTACTCCTAAAGCATATATTTGATTTGGAATTTTGTTACACCAATTTACTAGTTATTTTATCTTGTTGTTTTTCTGTAGTTTCAAAATGTGGGAACTATTTTAGCAACTGTGTTCACTCAAAGAGGGCTACTACGGTTTGGATCGAAAATTCTATCTATAAAAACTTGTGAGAACTGCTTTCAAAGACATGTTAGTGGCACTAGAGGATGTTTGTTGATGTACATGCTAAATGAATCCTAATTTCACCTCTTCCTGGGATATTTTCAGGCAATTTCTTTCACTTATGGCTATAAGTTCAATTTCGAAACACTTGAAGGTTTGCGGTCCTACTAAATCATTGTTTTAATTTTTTTTCTATTGTTTTTTCTATAATTTTATTATAATTATTGTGTTTATAATATTTGTGCAGGATTATTTGTGCACAAAGTTTCACCTCTTCTTGGGATATTGATCAGAGCAACAATCTACCACATAATTTGGGATGAGAATGATTGATTTCATTAGAGAGTAATATAGCTAATTACATTATGTCTGATATGGGATGAGTCAATGTTACTATGTAGAGTATTACAAGAAGTAACTATTTTCTTTTTTCATTTTCAGAAGTTCATCGCAGCTGGGTGAATGCATATGAACATGGGTGCACTGATGAAGGATAAAGGAAAGAGCGGACATGAAGGACTCTAGCTAACACCTCTGTGTCCTCAAGCTACTAGAATGGATTTGGCTACTCATGATTTTGAACCACTAGTAAGTAACATCAGTGATTTAGTAACATTTGTTTCGTTACCAAGTCATTTAAGAGTTGCTTAAGAGTTGTTTAATCTTTGTGGCACAGTAGGATCCACGTATATAGTGTTAAGAACCTCAATTTAAGTATCTAGGGATAAAGATGCTCTTAGGAATTTTATTGTCTATTCATTCAAGATGTTGTTCATTCGCTTAGATGTTTAGTTTGTTCTACATTTCTATTTAGATCCTTTGCATGCTTGTATGGAATCAAAGGTTATACCATTACTTTGTTTCATTCTCTTTGCAGTTTTTGCCTCCATATTTATGGATTCTACTTTGTTTCACTAGCTAACTGCTTCTATTGTCTCTTTTTATGTGAATGTTGCTGATTGAATTATTCAGACTCGTTTTCTAGTTTAAGTATTTGTTGTTATTGGCTAACTGAAGCTGAACTTCATATTTCATGGTTGGTTATCTTCTTCATCAGGTTATTATTCTACTTGTAGTTCTAGGTTCATATTTTTGTAATCAGTTTTTTATTTTATGGAATGTCCTGCATCTTTCTTTGATGCTTTTGGTGGTAGTGTAAATTAACTGGTTTAGTCTTTGTGTGACTTTTAGCCTTATTTAATGAGTGATATACGATGGATTCACTAAAATTGCTCTGTTTTAGTCTAAATAAAATTCTGCATATATGGAAAAATTGGATGATTATCATGAGATTATGAGCTTCTAAATTCATGTGAATGTTTTTCAATTGTTCATCTAACTAAGGATGTAGCTAAGAATGTATTGGTTGGTTAATGTCTAAGATATTTTATGATTTTGGCACCTTGTTTTTCGTCTTTTACTTGTCTAAGTGTAAGGTCGTGTTTATGGTGTTCAAATAAGAGCTAGTTTAGGTCGTGTTTGTGATGTTGAGCTAAGTGCTATTACAGTACTAAATCTAATATGTTGTTATTTATCTTCTTTTTTCAAACAGCAAATATATTATTAAAAGAACCATATCTCTGCACCTGTTATTTATCTTGATTTTTATAGTCAATAAGCAAGTGATGTGATCATGCTTTGCTTAAGGAGGCGAAGTTCTCTGGTTGTACTTTGCTTGTGGGATATGTAATCTTGATATGTAATTGTGCTTTAGGATTAAGCATTTGAACTAGTATAGTGTCTTAGGGAATTTTTGAAATTTATCTTGTTTTGAAGCAGGTTTTTGAAATTCATCTTTATAGTTAATTTCTTAACTCCTATAGCTAATTAATTTTTTCTAATGTACAAATACAAATTAGTAACATTTTTTAGTGTTATTAATGATAAACTCAAATATTACAAAAGGTATAAATCTCATATTTGTTGTAGTGTTCTATGCATAATTCCATCACTTGCTTTTTGTTATATTGATTCAATTTTTCAATATTTGCAGCTTGGAGATTTCTATTGCTTCATAAAGATGGTGTTACAAGTTTGTCAAACAATTTAAAAGTGCATCCAATAAGTTTTCTTAGTGTTGCTTAGCTTTCATTCACTACAAGTTATATCTTTTTCCGAATGATTTTAAAATTTCACCTTAATAACAATGGTGTCATTGCGAAAGAGTTGGAGTTTCTCCACTGTTTCAGGTTGAAACACAATGACGGAGTTGTTGTCTCTGACTGCCTCATCGACTACGAGATGGTTCTACGGTTGCTTGAGCTCCAAAATCGGCATTTTGAAGTCTCGATTTGTTCGCTTTCTGCAAATTAAAGATAAAGAGACAGAACAAATTACTATTTGAGATCGAAATCAACCTAAGTCTTATAAAACAAAACATAAATTCCAATAGCTAGATATATTAAAACAATAAGTCAACAAAATCAACCAAGCAAAATACCAAAGAAATGGAAGATGATCTGAAATGGATTTGTTAAGCCTTTTATGCGGTCGGATTGTGTCTCTACGGCTGCCTTATCCAAACATCTGCATGGATTAAACACTTTTTTAATCAGAATTAATAAAACACCATTTCAATGAAGTGAGTTTGACATAATCATGCTGCTAATGCGATTTGGAAAAAGCTACGATTTAGAGGTCAAACTAAATCAGTAAATCACAGTGCCAACATGAATTTGTCAAATTCACTGACAATTCTAACATGCACGAATTCATAATAATAACAAAATATTTGAATTGACATATTTAAATATATCTACTCACATAAGTACTTGAGAAACTACTTGAGAGAGCTTATGAAAACAGTTTATGACAGTCATAAAACTCTCCAGGATAGTTCATGAAAACAATTTATAGCGTATATGCAAACAGTTTGACTTTATTATATATTTTGATATAAAAATAACTTATGCCTTATACATAAACACTTGTATGATGATCGTTTATGCTACAAAAACAATTGTTCATTAGAAGTGAAGATAAACGTGTCTATAATAACTCACCTTAAATTGTCTGTATGACCAAGCTTGTGGCTCCCTTCGGTGACAGATTCAACATCTATAGTTTCATGTGTTGGGTAATATCAGTGCCGAAGAAGTAAAAACATAAACAGGAAAGCAATCAACAACACAAGAATATAACGTGGAAACTCCAAAATCGGAGAAAAAACCACGGCCGTTATCAAAACCGACAACCCGAGAATAATCACTATGTGAAAATTGTTACAACACATAGAATAACAGAGAATAACACTATGTGAAAATTGTTACAACACATAGACTACCCTCAACCATCCCGGCCCCCAGTACACCCACACACCCTCCAAAGAAAATACCTAACTACATCTCACTATACTCTAAAACCAGAGCATAAGAGAAAACAAAATCAGATATAAACTTAAAGTGTTTTTGAAAAGTGCATTGAAACAAGGAACTTGAGGTCTCTTTATATAGCATTGAGCTCTCCCACTCTCCACTATTCTAAGCAATGTGGGACTTCTTCAATATACTTTTCTTAACCTTTTTTTTTCTTCATTACCAATGTGGGACTTATATTGCAATCAACCCCAACAATCTCCACCTTGATTGTAATGGTGTTCAATCTTCATTGTCTACACCGACAATCAACCACAACAATCTCCACCTTGATTGTAGGAGTTTCATCTTCCGCTTCTATTGTCTATACCGACAAGCATACTCCACCATAAAGAGTACACTTCACTTGGAACTAAACCACCCCAAGAATTTTCTTCACTTGGAACTAGACCATCCCAAGAATTTCATGTCGAAACCTGCTGAAATATTATGGTGCAACTCCCATGTTAGCTTTTTGAAAGTTCTTCAGCCATCGACACATCTCACCATACACCTTGCATCAATGCCAACCAATGCCCGTGTGTTGATTCTGAATCCACTAGCAATAACATGTCCTTTCCCATGCTATAGCGGAAATACCATAAAGACATCATCATCTCCAAAAATAAGAGAAATATAGCTAACACTTACCTCAGAGTCTTTTGCTCCACCTGGACAATTTCATGCCCAAAATCCCTTGTGTAACCCAGATTGCATCCACTCCTCCATGCAACTTCTTAATCACATAATCACTGCATCATTACTCCTCTTCAGCACCTCCACAATATCACAATTGTGATACCTCATCGAACCGGAAGCTCTGATACCACTGTTGGGTAATACCAGTGCCAAAGAAGTAAAAACATAAACAGGAAAGCAATCAACAACACAAGAATATAACGTGGAAACTCCAAAACCGGAGAAAAAACCACGGCCGTTATCAAAACCGACAACCCGAGAATAATCACTATGTGAAAATTGTTACAACACATAGAATAACAGAGAATAACACTAAGTGAAAATTGTTACAACACATAGACTACCCTCAACCATCCCAGCCCCCAGTACACCCACACACCCTCCAAAGAAAATACCTAACTACATCTCACTATACTCTAAAACCAGAGCATAAGAGAAAACAAAATCAGATATAAACTTAAAGTGTTTCTGAAAGGTGCATTGAAACAAGGAACTTGAGGTCTCTTTATATAGCATTGAGCTCTCCCACTCTCCACTATTCTAAGCAATGTGGGACTTCTTCAATATACTTTTCTTAACCTTTTTTTTCCTTCATTACCAATGTGGGACTTATATTGCAATCAACCCCAACATCATGAAGAAGAGACTTATCATTTGGCACTTGAAACTTTAATTTCCTACAAGCTGCAACTAAGACTTGGCAAATCCTTGTAAGAGGGCTTCCTCCAGGTACTTGAAGCCTATAGAGAGTACTACCGGCAAAGGAAAACATAAGTGTCACGACCATTGCAACTGCCCGAACTCCAAAACCCCATTCCCAACCCACATTCATCTGTATCCAAACTAATACAAACGAAGCAATGAGTGCGCCGATATTAATTGAGAAGTAAAACCAGTTGAAGAAAGAGCTCTTCTCTCTTTCAAATCTGTTTCATCAAATTGGTCTGCACCAAAAGACAATACACATGGTTTGATACCGCCAGTTCCAAGAGCAATCAAGTAGAGTGCTATATTGCTGCAGTTTGCATCACATGATGGCTCAAGTCCATGTGGATAAGCAGAATGTTAGAAGTATCATTCCCTGCAGAAAAAAAAATCCACATTTGTTACTAATAAATAAACTTAACCCTCCTAAAAGACTATGAAAAGTCCCCACCGCTACTCCCCAAATTCATAAAGTCCCCACCGCTATTTCCTTTTTTTCTTAACTATTTTTTGTTATTTCTACCTCCTGTCTTAAATATTCCCTCTGGTCCTTTTTTTTTTTTGAATCATATTCCCTCCGGTCCTTAAAATAGTTTGGTTTAAATAGTTTTTATATGATAGTTTGGTTTAAATAGTTTTTCTTAAAATGAAGTTTAAAGTATTTTATCATTTTATTACAATTTTTATTGGATCAAAAAGATTAAAAAATTAGTTATTTGTCATAAAGATTCATATTTTTAACAAAATTTTATATTATTTTAGGATGGAGGGGGAAGGAACTACTCCATCCGTCCCTTTTTACAAGCACTTCTAAATATTTTTTTAATGTATATTAAGAAAAATTGATAGTATAATTTTTTTTACACATGTATTTATAATTGATAGTATAATTATTATGTAACTTTTGTGTATTATAATTACTAAAAGTCCTTATGAAAACATGTATTTATAGTTGACTTTTATATTCTAATGTAAAGTAGTTGTTATAATTAGGGTTATATTTGGGAAAAACTAATAAATGTGTCTTTTTTTATTGACAAAATAATAATTGTGTCTTAAAATTTGAAAATAGGCTTACATTTTAAAACTAAATTTTCTTTAAAAAAAGAGAAATGATACGGTATAATGGAAAAATTGTCCTGTACCAGTACATTAAACATAATGACTAATAATTATTTGACACGTGTCATATTAAAATATAAATGTTGACTTGGATACGTACCCAAAAAAAAATGCTGACTTGGACAAAATTTACATTTTTATTGGTTAAAATTCTTATAGTACTAATACATAGATTTTAACAAAAATACCATAGGATTCTTCTTAAAAAAACTACTTATAATTTGGGAGGAAGATAATATAATATTTAAAAATAGTTATCAATATTTAGTTTCCCGTGCATCATCGCACGAGTCTAAATACTAGTCAAAAATAATTTTAAGAGAGAATAGAGATATTTGATATATTTAGGTGGGTACAAATAGAGAATAATTTTTTTGTTAAATATTTTTATTAAAAAGATGTTAAAAAGAAAAAGAAAAAAAAAGCTTATAAGTCATTATCAAAAAAAAAAAAAAAAACTTAAAAGACCCGTAGAGATCTAGTATAAATAGAGAGAACCAAATTTTGCAAATACCCAAAACCCTTAACACTAAACCCTCACTCACACTCCCATTTCTCTGCTCAACTCTCAAATAGCTATGTACACCATCCTCCGTCGCGCCACCGCCGCCGTTCTACCTCTGGTGGCTCGCCGTGCACCAGTGCCTTCATCTTCCAGAGCCTTTCATAGCGCAATCTCTGTTAAGCTCCTTCTCCACAAAGAAACAACTCCTTTTGTTCCTTCTCGAAGCTTCTCAAACGATGTTGCAAAGAAGACGGTGGAAGATGAGAATCTTGTTCAACTTATTCAAACTGAAATCGATCGCGCCCTCAAAGATCATGCTGAAGTTTGTTTCTTTTCTTTTAGATTTGCATTCTTTCAATTTTTTTTGAGTGCTAGATAAAACTTTTGTGTTGCAGTGTTATAGCGTATATCAGTGCTATTTTACTGCACTATTGCTTTTGATATCAACCATCATTTTGAGTTCATTGTCTCTTTTTTCTATTTTTCCAGTTTGAAATTCCTCAAGACTTTCCTTTTGAAATTGGGCATTTTAACGATGAATATCTTTACCTAGAAAGACAATATGAGGATGAAACTATCTATGTTAGAGTTAGAGTTACTAATGGGGAGCTTTTTGTGACTGTTGTCAAAGCAAATAGAATGTATCTCGAGTTTGAAGCGTATGCTTACCCTGATGAGATTACACTTTTTACGGTATCTGGAATAAACAAGCCTTGCAAACCTAAAGACTATCTGGATTATAAATATTGGGAGTAAGCATTTAGGAATAAATATAAGCTGTTATCAAATTTTGTCGTATAATGCATCTGTTACAGTTTCTAAATGTTCTTGTTCCTTTTTACAGTCATTTGGATGAAAATCTGCAGAAGGCTTTTCTCAATTATCTCGAGATCCGGGGCATAATACCCAGCATATATAACGTTGTGCAGGAATACATGCCTAACAAAGAAAAGAAGGATGAATTAGTGTGGCTGCAGAATCTGAAGAGCTTCGTTGAGAAATAAATTTAATAAAGAAATACTTTATATACTATTGAGATTATGAAATACCAAATAATGCCCTTGATTTGAGGAAGCTAATAATTTTATATAGAAGAGCTTCTAAGGTGTACCACTTGTTAAGTACCTCACCGGTGAGACATCTAAATTTTACCATGAGATTACAACAATGGACCAGATTTAATGGATGTTAAAATGAGAACATGTTCAGATGTCACACACTATCACAAACATTAATTTTTTAAAAACTTTTTTTTTCTAAGAGCACATTCTCTATTCTCTATTTGTTTCTGCAAAATCTATGTTCTTCTACTTCTTCCTTATTCTCCACCATATGTTATGTTTATCTTTTCCATCTCTACAAATGATAAATGGGTTATAGAAAACAACCCACAAGATTTCATCAAAATAAATACCAAATTAGAATAATCTAGCATCTCTTCCGCCATAATTATTTTACTAACCCATTTATCAAACTAAAATCATATACATATATTTTAGCACTTCAATTTTTTTCTGTTGGTGTTGAACCGGAGGTGGGTTTCTTCGATTTTGTTTAAAATTGACTTAATGGATGAAGAAGACAGAATGCATGTCAGATTTCGTTTTTGAATGTTGAGTGTAATTCCCCAACAACAAATTGAATGTTTCATGAAGGTAATACATAGAAATTTAGGAAAAAAGTATATTAAGAAGACAACTAGAAGAAAAGGGCCTAAAGTTTGGGTAAATTTTAAGAAATGAAAGAAGAAGAAGAAAAAAAAGAAGGTAGTACAAGAATGGTCCTTATGAAGGAGATCTGAGATGAGAAGAAGAAGATGAATAAAGACATAGAGATAATAGATAATAAATAATAAAGGAGAGATTGGGTGAGGAGAAGTTATGTGTAACTCTTTAATATTTATTGAATCTCAGCCATTCAGTTAATTTAATAGATCCTATGGCATATTTTTGATGGTACACTGGTGAGGTACTTAACAAGTGGTACACCTTAGAAGCCACCTTACTATAATATGGGTTGTTAGTTTTTTTTGAACCATATGGGTTGTTAGTTGTTACTATTAATTTATTGAAGATCTGTATGCTTTATCATTTACTATTTAAAAATAAGTATGTATATAATTCTGACACTACAAGAAAATTGGAAATTTTCTACGAATATTACCGAGAAAACTTTATTCCTCGCAAAATACAAATGTTTCCGACAAAAATTTCTTAGGAAAGCAGTTAATAGAAAAGTCAAATTTATGCGCGTTTCCCTATGTTGTTACCGAGGAAAATTTCCTAGGAAACTGCTTATTGCAAGTGCCCACGTGAACCAAGAAACTTTCCTAGAAAATTTTTCTAAGAAACTACTTACATACTGATCAAAAAATACAGTTTGCAGGTTCTCACATGCATCAAGAAACTTTCCTAAAAAAATTTCCTAAGAAATAGATTACATTAAAGAAGGTTTACACAGTGTATCATATTAAATCTTTCACACTTCAAAACACCAATACTTTTCACTCTCCATAAGTTATTAATATATCAAAGTGTTTTCCCAACTTATCATCTTCTTCTTACTCTTCTCCGTCTTTTTCTTTTTAATATTTTTATTCACAATCTTTTTTATTTATTATTATTACAAGGAATTGGAAGGTACAAGCACTACACAAACAATCCTTCAAAGAAATAAGGCTTAATTACCCTTTTGGTTCATTAACTATTTTCTAGGTTTCACTTTGGTCCATTAACTATTTTTTGATTCATTTAGGTCCATTAACTTTCCTCCGTTATCTAAATTGGTCCAAACCGTTAAAAAAAATCCAAAAACGTTAAATTTTGCAAACGTGGCAGTGGGGGACTGAAATGAATCGTGTGACATGGCATAATTTTCATATTGGAGAGAAAGGAAGAGATAGAAGAAGAGAAAGGGGAAAATCCCAAATTCAATTTAGGGTTTGAAGCTCCATTATCATCCATCAATCTAGCCTAATCTTGTCTTCTCTTCTCCAAATTCAATTAAGAGGTATGCTGAAGATGATGATGTTGTTGTTGGTGATGAACGAGATATGAAGATTACAAAGTAGAAAAATAATGTGTTGTGTTTGTTAGAGAATCAATTGTTATGTGTTGTTGTTAATGTGTTGTGTTTGAAAGTGAATGAATTGTAATGTGTTAGGTTTTATGGAATGAGATTTGACTTGTTTGGTGAATTGAACATATTGTAATGTGTTGTGTTTCAACGTTTTTGAATTTTGCTTGTTTGGTGAATTTGTCTAGTGGCTGGATTTTGAAAATTGATTGTTTCATGTGTTTGAATAGTGTTACAATTGAGCATAATGTCTATGAATTTTATAAAAAATTGTACATGAAGTGTGTGCAATTTAAATACAACCATTTGATCTAATTGATCAAATTCATTACCTATATAATATTATATTTGGTATTAAACCATAAACAATTGTCGGACAAGCAATAGAGATCAATCAAGCAAGCATATTGATCTATATTAGGAGATAGCCTATAATTTGTTCTCATTTTGTTGAAATATTGCTCCCCTAATCCTGCATGATTATAAGCTATTAAGACAACAATAAAGCATACTTGAATTGGAATCAACTCTTGCTTAGACAATAAATAATCAAAAAGTATTCTTCTTATAAGTATGATCCAATACACATCGAGCCTCATCAATGTCACCACTCTTTGAATACAATTGAGCATGAATGTCTGAATTTTATAAAAAAATTGAGCATGAAGTGTGTGCAATTTGAATACAACCATTTGATCTAATTGATCAAATTCATTACATGTCATAAGAAAATGGTATCAAATTAAGAAAATTCATTTGATCTAATTAATCTAATTGAATACAAGCAATACTTAAATAATAGTTATAACTTCATTAAAAAAATGGTATCATACCATTTAACAAAATTACAAGTCATACTTGTTACACAACATGCCATAAGCTCCTATAATGAGCATAGTCATAAGTGTCATAAGCTTACTATCTTAAGTTTCCTAATAATGCTATAAGTTCAAAAGCATGAAATTACATAAATTACATCAGTACCAAACAAAGCATGAAATTACATAAGTTCAAAAGACAAATTAATTGGTACTCAAAAAGACATAATAAATGTGGAACTTATTTTTTCCTTTTAATCTCCAACTTCTGTCTTTTGTTGTTATCCTTTGCAATATGAGATGGTGCAGGCTGAGATGGAGTTGCCTTTTACTTAGAAACCTTCTTCTTTGATGCATTAGGTGGCTAAGAAGCTTGGGGTTGAGTAGCTTGCTGAGTAGTTTGGGGTTGAGTAGCTTGCTGAGTTGATGATGATGGTTGAGCAGAACTTGATGCTTGATTACTATCTACTGCTGGTGGTGGTGGCAAGTACTCTCTACCCCTTTGTAACCCAAAAAATGAAAACTTTCAAACGACCCGCTATGGTGTACTACAATCTCAAATTTATCATCCATGAATGCTATTCCAAGAATCCTAGAAACACATTTGCACACACATCAACACATGACCACTACTTTATAGTATTCACAAAATTCATGAAACACAATATTCACACATTCACAGCTTATAAATAAACCAACGTATGAGACAAAATACCCACACATTCATGAAACACACAATATAAGTCAAAATCATGAAGAAAAAAAAAACCCTTTTTTATTAATTGCAAAATATATTTATTAAGAGGTATTGAGAAGTACAAGTAGTACTAGCCAAATCTAATAAAAAAGCTAAAACTTAACAAATAGTGCTCATATTACAGACCCATAATTCAAAACACTAAGTCAAAAAAGAAATAGAACTAGCAGAGGTACCAAAAGGCAAGCACACCACCACGACCAAAACATAAACCATGGCAGAAAAAAATTAATTGAAAAGCATCAGAACAAACAGAACAGCAGAGAAAATTAGAGAAAATCCCTAAATCACAACAAACATAAACCCTAAATTGAAACTATTCAAAAATCCCTAAACCACATACTAAACATCAAAACGAAAATAGATTGAGGATTAACAACATCATCTTCAGCATACCTCTTAATTGAATTTGGAGAAGAGAAGACAAGATTAGGCTAGATTGATGGATGATAATGGAGCTTCAAACTCTAAATTGAATTTGGGATTTTCCCCTTTCTCTTCTTCTATCTCTTCCTTTCTCTCCAATATGAAAATTATGCCATGTCACACGATTCATTTCAGTTCCCCACTGCCACGTTTGCAAAATTTAACGTTTTTGGATTTTTTCTAACGGTTTGGACCAATTTGGTTGTCGGAGGAAAGTTAATGGACCTAAATGAATCAAAAAATAGTTAATGGATCAAAGTGAAACATTGAAAATAGTTAATGGACCAAAAGAGTATTTGAACCAAGAAATAAACAAGGACAAGCCAAGCTAATAGGTTATAGCACAATAGCAGTACACTTACACTAAAAACACAAGGCAAAATACAAGTAGAAATGGCAATCTCAAATCTCAGATAACAACACACATGAGCAAAAAGTTATGTATAGCGAGTGGATACACCAAGACCAGAAAACATGAAGCCAACACCAGACCAGAAAAAAAAAACAGAAGGAGCGGCTGAAGCAATACAGAGGATGGCAACGGTGTTCATCAATTAAAGGTGTTGTTGTTGTTGTTGTAATTTTTCTGTAGATCTATAAATTTAAGTTAAAATTTGGGTTGTTTGTTTTGTTATTCATGTTCTTGTGATAGATTTGAGTTTTAATTTTTTTTGCTAGTTTTGTTGTTGTTGTTGTAATTTCGTGTGTTGTTGTAATTTCTCTTTGAACCTATGAGATTGAAGTAAAGATTTGGGTTGTTATTATTGTTCTTGCGATAGATCTAAATTTTAATTTCTTTGCTAGTGTTGTTGTTGTTGGACGAGTAGATGGAGAGAAGGTTGGGAAATGTAGAATTTTTTATTCAATACTTTCTCAGGAAAAATTCCTAGGAAACGCTCAGCTCTGACCCATTCTGCACCAACCGCTCTGAACCACTCTGCAACAAAGTTTCCTAAGAATATTTCCTCGGAAATAATCTGACATAATTTGACCTCTATTTCATCGGAAATTCCTCGGAAACTCCTAGGAACACACTTAAAATTACCTACGACGCTTTTCCTCAAAAATTTCCTCGGTAATCGTGTTTTCCTATGAATTTGATTTGTTTTCCTAGGAATATATTTCTAGGAAATATCTAAATTTCTTGTAGTGTGATTTTAGTTTTTGCTGTGTATCTGGCTCTATTGGTTAGTTGTATATCTTCGATTCTTTGTTTCCATTTAGTGTTTTGTAATTATAATTTTGTTTGAAGTTTGTTTCTTTTCCTTTAGATTTGCATTTTTTTCAATGAAAGTTTCAATTTTTTTTGTTGGGTTAGTGATATTAGATAAAACATAAGGAGTGAGAAACACGGGACACGGACACGGGACAATGAAAAAAAACATAGGAGTGAGAAACAATGAGGTCTGAGACACTTACCTTTGTAGTCGAGTACAAGTGAGAAGTTGAAATTGTTGCAAACAAACGGAGAAAACAGATTCGCAATCATAATCGATGATGGAAGGACTTTGTTGTTAATGTTGGTTTTACAGTGGAGAAGTGGAAGGAATACGAAAGGTAAAAAGTCCAATTTTAAATTTTAAATTTATTTACTTTCTTTGTTCCAATCGATTCCACCACAATCTGTCTCAGCTTATTCACAGGTTCTCTCTCTCTCTCTCTCTCTCTCTCTCTCTTGTATAGGGTCCAATTGATTTGTTGAAATTTCATCCTAGGCTATATCTTTATCACGATTTTTCCTTTTCATCACCAAATACTATGCTTTTGCAATTTCTTCTCCATGAGTTGTTTTAACCCTAATTTTGTTGTTCATTTTTGGGATTTGACAATATAAATTATGTAGATTGTATTGAATCTTATGCCTATGATTGGTTGATCTTTCACTGTCTTTGATTTAGGATGAATTTTCCTCTCACAACATTAGACGTAGAAAATTAAAAGAGATCTTGTTTAGTACTAGTTTTGTGCAATATGAATTTGGTTACTTTCATTTGGAAATGGTTGTTTGAAACTAACAGTTTTAATTGGTTACTTTCATTTGGTAATAGTGTTTGGTTCATGTATGATTCTACTTTCGATGCGTACAAACCTTGATAGAACTATCTTATTTATTGTTTTAATTTAAGAGCAGATCTGAACTCGAACTAGAAGCTGGTGGTGATCCAGGTACAGTGTAAAATGTCGGGCAAGTGGTCAAATGCCGGGTGATTAATCCCGTTCCCGCTTTACGGAGGATCAACCTTAGTTTCATCATAAAACCTACAAGGTTTATTTTTCATTTTCTGCTTTGCTTGTATCCTGCATCTGCAAAATGCGGCTGCTGCGATGAGCATTGCAGCCGTTGCGGCTTGAAATAATTTTATATTAGCACCAAACGTACAAAAATCTATATAATTATTGTAATTTCTTATATAACTAGTTTTGTATAAATTTTAATTCATTTTTAGGGTATTGTATCATATTTATGAATAATATAAATTTAACTCTAATAAAACAAACATTATACATTCTAAGTTGTGAGATTCTTTATGAATATGAAATAGATGCTTTATTTTTTTTGTTTTTTTATTCTATTTTCTGAAAAAGAATGATGAACAAGGACTATTATGGTATGTTGCAGTCCCGTTGCAGTCAAAATACGGTTGCGTTGCGGTTTTGATGCGGCATCAGCTGTGATTTCAGTTCACACCGCAATTGCGGTCCGATGCGGTTGCGCTGTGCTCCGCATCCGCATCATTGCGGCCGCATCACGTGATGCGGTCTGCAATATCAAATAGGCCCTTACTCTTCCTCCAAAACATAAAATACGTACTTAGATCGATGTTGTTACTTGTTACAGTGGGTAGCGTTGTTTCTGGAATTGTTGATGAAGTAAAATAAAAAATAGTTGTTAAAGTCAATTGTAGTGGTTTCTCTAAGGGTACAATATCCATTGTTGCTTATGTTTAAGCTTGTCCCATTGTTGCTTCCTCTTAATTGAATGGCTAATTGTAGCCATGTACATGCAGGGCAAGCTGCTCTGTTGAAGTCAGTATTGAAACCTGGGTATAAATTTGATCAACTACTGGTTCTAGGTAGGTACATTAAAATACATTCATTCATTCTATGTTTAAAATTCTTAGTTAATTGATCCTGCTCCTGTCTCTACACTATCCCTCTGTTTGCTTACATATTCAACACCTCCTTGAATTTGACGATGATTTATTTAAGCAGAGATTTTGAAATTTAGATTTGGTTGTATGTATGACGTTAGTTTTGAGATGTTTAGAGATAGGGTTTTGAGATATTTTTTTGGAGAATTTGATATTAATTTGTATTCGTTTTGATCTGGATTTACTTATGATTACAAGTAGTAGATTTTAATTGAGTTTTGATGTACATATTTTGATATAAATTCCGTTATATTGTGAAATACTTCCTCATTTAAAGTAAAGCTTCCTAATACTTTCACAAGTGTTCTTCAATTAGAAATTTTAGGGTTAGGGAAGGAGAAGAGTACCCACCTCCTTACGTTGCTCATTGAGATATTTTGAGGTAAATACACAACCTATAACTCAACAATGGGTCTTTGGTTAGATGTAGGTGGTTTAGAAATTTAATGTTAATGATTAGGAGTGAAATATTCAATTTCCCCTTGAATTTTCAAAAATGTAGATTGTTATGTAGTGTAGTGTAAAAATGTAGAAGAAATGTGTAGTGTAAATGTGATGTAAATCATGGTGTAAGGTGTGGTGAAAATGTAATATGAAGTATGATGCAAAAATGTGAATATGAGACATATATCATGAAAACAACAAAGAAATAATAATCAAACATATGTAAGAACAAAACATATCCATGAGAATTTAGAAATTAAAATTTTAATCTTAAAAGAGTTATTTTAAAATATTAGTGTAAGAGTTTAAGCTCAATAAGCTTAAAATAAGCTATTGTCCCAAACAAACACTTATTGAATAAGCTAGCACTAACTAAAGTAAAAAAAAAACAACTTAAAATAAAATAAAGTTAAAATTTAAATCTCAAATGGGATCCTTCAATATTAGTGTAAAATTCGGACTCAATAAGCTTAGAGTAAGCTATTGTCCCAAACAAACCACTTATGAAAATAAGCTAGTACTAACAAATAATCAAAATAAGCAACTAAAAAAATAAGTTAAAAATTAAATCTCAAAAGAAGTTCCTAAATATTAGTGTTAAATTTGGGCACAATAAACTTAAATAAGCTATTGTCCCAAAATCACTTATTCAAATAAGCTAAAAAAAACATGATGATAATAAAATGTATGCAAATGAATTAAGTGAGTGAAGGGGGGCACAAACTTAAAATAGGAGGTGATAGCAGCAAAACAGATCCAGCAAATAAAAGGCCCAAGCCCAGTTGAAGCTCCAACCGGGGGGGTAGGAAGAAAAACGATAGCAGCAGAAAACAATGAAGAAATAAGCCCAATTATTAATCAGCCCAAACCATAAGCGAACCGGACCAAATATTCAACCCAAACCAAAGACCCGGTTCACATAAATGAACCGGTTGGGGGGCGCGCAAAACAGGAGGGCAGCACACGGAGTAAAGACCTGGACGAATCACAACGCGCCACGTGGTAGAGGATTGGTCTTCTTCTTCTTCATCAAGAATTTTACAGTTACCGGAGTTTAACCAAGGCCACCGTCAGATCCACCATCCAAAAGCCGAAAGAAGACCAATTTTTACGAAACAAAACTCCGTTCCACTTGGTTTTTCACTCTGAACTTGAATCTAGTGTTAGATTATTGAAACGAGACCTGTATCGCCTGAAACGGACGCGAAACCAGCAAATGCTTGTTTTTTAAAGTTGACTTTGAAAGAGCTTATGACACGGTTATTTGGAATTTTCAGGACTACATGTTAACTAGACTAGGTTTCTCGGATGTCTGGAGTTGTTGGATGAGGGCGTGTGTTTTCCAAAATTCTATGTCGGTGCTAGTTAATGGGAGTCCTACGACTGAATTTGCTGTTGGAAAATGATTGCGGCAAGGGGACCCTTTATCCCTATTTCTCTTTTTAATAGTCGCTGAAGGACTTACAAGCCTTATGCAACAAGCAGTTTATGGTAATATGTTTCGTGGTTTTAAGGTCAGCACCAACATTGACTTCCATACCCTTCAATTTGTTAATGATACTATCTTGGTGGGGGAAGGGAGATGGGATAATCTATGGGCTATCAAAACGGTAATGCGCAGCTTTGAATTAGTATCGGGATTGAAGGTTAATTTCTTTAAGAGCAAGCTCTATGGTCTTAATCTTGATGAAGGTTTTTTGAAGGCATCATCTGCCTTTCTGCACTGTGCGATGGACTCTTTTCCTTTCTGTTTTCTTGGTATACCGGTCGAGCTAACCCGCGTTGTCAAGCCACTTGGAAGCCAATTGTAGACTCTATGGAGAGGCGGTTGAGTGTGTGGAATGGACGTCTTTTGTCCATCACCTTCTCTAGCATAGCACTCTTGCCATCCTTACTTCTGATCACAACATCACCAATACCTTCAGATGCTAAATAACTACTCTTGCCATCCTTACTTATGATCACAACATCACCAATACCATTCCTGATGTCCAGTAGTATGATTGGAACAACAAGAATCAATATACCATTGTTCACACAATGGATTTCCTTTACTTGTGGTAGCCATTAACATGACTTTATCTGAGTCATAACCATCTCCCTGAGCCATGTTAGCTTCATCTTGGTCTTGCTGACTCTTCTTGCCATTCTTTCTACAGTCACTAGCATAATGGCCAAGATAGAATACCACAGTTGTAACATTTGATTCTGCTCTTATCTACATTCTTCTTCTTGTAATTGTTTGAGACTGAACCTCCTCCTTTAGAGGATTCAGCTTTATCATCAAATTTCTCTTTTCCCTTCTATGACCACTTTCTTTTACCTTTCTTGTTGAATTTCTTCTCGTTCTTGAAGGATTGTGCTTGTAATGCTTGTTGCACATTCCTTTTTGAGTTCCTAACAATGATCATTAGTTCATGTGATTCTAATGAACCTTGCAGTGCTTCTACTGTCATAGTTATGATATCCTTTGCTTCTAATATAGATACCACCACAAAATCAAACTTGGTGTTCAAAGATCTTAAAATCTTTTCAACCACAGTTTGATCTGTTATTTCTGCACCACATATCCTCATTTGATTTACCAAACTCATGATGTTTGAGAAGTACTCACCAATCTTTTGATCATCTTGCATCTACAACATCTCAAACATTCCTTCTGATAGATTGAAGATTCACCTGCTTCACTTTGGTATCACCATCATGATACTTAACCAAGATGTCCCAAGCTTCCTTAGCTTTCACGCATTTGCAGATTTTTTGAAAGTGGTAGGGATTCACATTCTGTTGAATATAGAACAATGCTTTGCAGTCCTTATTCTTTGCTTCTCTGTATGTTGTTCTTGAGCTTCTGTTGCATTTTCTGCAAGATCATCATATCCATTCTGAACAATTTCTAACACTTCCTAAGCCCTAGCAACGACCTCATCAATGCACTCCATCGATCTCAGTTTTCGTTGTCTTAAGATGTTGCTCGCAAAACCCCCATTGCCAGCCATGTTCAGCAAGAATTATCAAGAAATGCTTTTCTTGTGGATCTTGAACCGGAAGCTCTGGATATCAGTTGTTAGCACACTTGTGTTCAATCCCTTCTACTCAATATGTGCACAAAGTGACCTATAATCAAGCCACAAAAGAGTGTGCATGCGCAGCAAAAAGATTGAGCATAAGCTGGTTTTCTTGCAGCTCAAGAAAACCAGATAATCACTTATCAGAAGTGATTATGGAGCAGAGAAGAGAAACAGAGAGAAAGAGGAGAAGAAATAGATGAATATTATTGAATTATGAAAGAGTTTTATTGATTGATGTATATTACAAGTGATCATATGCTTTTATAGCATGTTGTGAAGAAGATTTCCTTCTTGAACTTGGTTGGATTTTGATGAAAACAAACTCACATCACAAAAGAAGAAATTTTATGAAGTTTCAAGATGAGAAATCAAGATGAAGATCAAGACTTAGTCTTATTAATTAAAATTATTGTAAATATGGTATTTATCTTTGATTTATCATTTTCAATAATTATATAACTTAGAATGCTCATAAATTAATTTAAAATTAATCACAATAAGTTTCTAAGTTAAATATAAGAGTCCGTGTGAAGCAAGCTTTTAAAAATATAAAAAGCAGATTTTTAGAAAAAGCTGTCAGCGCATTTTAAATCATTTCCAGTGGTAACCGATTTAAAAAGTCTGTTGCTGTTTGAATTTAAAAAATGTTGACCGTTTGACTATTCACATATTACATCGGGTACGCGTTACGACCGCTGTAGAAAATCCTGGACAATTGCAGAATTTTCCTTTTTCCTTGAAAAATTCGTTTTTCTTAAATGTATTTTATTTGGGCTTTATTTTGAACAATTGCATTGCTTCATGGACATCTATAAACATATTTGAGATCATTACAATTGTAACCAACTTTCATATCTCAATTTTTCTAAGTTAACAATATCACATTTCTCATAAACTTTCATACACATATCTTAAGAAACTTTGATCAGATTTTCATATCTATAAAAGTTTCTGAGCACTAAGATATATACATTGTTAAATTGATATTGATATTGATTTGATAACAACCATACATTTTATTCTTCAACAATCATTTGTAAAATTCTCATCATTGTCTATTGAGAATTGTTGTTAAAGATATATAGCGGGTGATATCTTGTGTTGTTTTGAACATCTTGCTGTCCAGGATTGTTGGAAGCAAGAGAGTGAAAAAGAGAGGATTGTTCTCTTGTTTCACTTTGTATAAGGGGTTACCTTGCTGTCCAGGATTGTTGGAAGAAAGAGAGTGAAAAAGAGAGGATTGTTCTCTTGTTTCACTTTGTAAGGTTACATAGTGAAATCTCTCACAGGGCGTGAGGGGACTGGATTACCCTTAGGTTAGAAGGGGAACCAGGATAAATTTCTTGTGTGCTTTCCTCTTTCCCTTCTCTTTTATTTTTCTGCACTTTATTGCTTTCAACCCTTAACATCAAACGAGAAAAATAACTAAAGTATTTGTCTAAAACCCAGAAAATTTCAAAAAACCTAATTCACCCCCTCTTAGGTTGCACTCTAAACTTACACATGTGTGATAAGTGGTTGTTACAATGCATAAGCTAACCATAACTTATCTAACTAACAAAACAGAAAATTAACAGAATTTTCAACAACTAACTAACTTGGTTTCATGGATTATCTATTTACAACACACATCAGTAAAATTGCATTGTCACATTAGTAAAAAGTTGATTTTTTGTCTCCCACGTCAGAAAAAAATTTCAACGGTGGGGTAATCCAAATTTCTTTTTTACAGAAGGTAAATAAAAAAATAAAAAATTATCGGAGATAAAACAAAATTCGCCTACTTTGCAGGAGTAAAAGTTTATTAATCCTATTATTATTTTACTAAAGAATTTTTTTTTAAAACTATTTATCTATTTTAATTAAAGAGAATTGAGTATTTTAATAAAATAAAAAAAATAAAAAAAGAATTGAGAAATAAGATCTGTTGAACAAAAAATTAATATCTTACCAAAAAAAAAAAGAGAATAAATAATTAGTATATGAAACAAGTAAATATTTTGTGCTTGATTTTGTTAAAAGTTGTATAATTCTAATCATTTAGAAGTTAGAAGTTAGTTAGAGGTAGTTAGTTGTTGTTAACTACCTAGAAATTGTGAAATTTGTTTTGTCATAGGTAGTTATAGTTGCTTATGTGAAAAGCAACAGACTAGTATATAATTAGACTTCCACCAGTGGAAGTATATCACAAAACATCACAATTTGTCACCGGGCTTGTTTGACACTAGTTTTCCTCTAGTGGAAGAAAAGCAGAATTCTTTACATTTTACATAATAACCTTCTCTGTGTGTGTGTCTGTGCGTGTGCTTAATTCTTGTGGCTCAAATTCCGCTGCGCCAACAATTGGTATCCAGAGCTCCGGTTCGTTTCAGAGATTGGTGAATCTTTTGAGTGATTCTTGACAAATCTTGACGAATATGGCGGGTAATGGAGGTTTTGCTAGCAACATCTTGACACTTGACAAAGATAACTGGGATCGGTGGAGTGCATTGATGAAATTCCTGTTTGGCGCTCAAGATGTGTTGGAGATTGTTCAAAACGGTTATGACGATCTTGCAGCAAACGCGAATGAAGCACAAAGAGCAACGCACAGAGAAGCAAAGAAGAAGGATTGCAAAGCATTATTCTACATGCAACAGAATGTAGATGCTTATCACTTTGAGAAGATAAGCAAATGCGTGAAGTCAAAGGAAGCTTGGGATATCTTGGTTAGGTATCATGATGGTGACGCAAAAGTGAAGCAGGTGAAGCTTCAATCCATCAGAAGAAAGTATGAGATGATGTTGATGCAAGAAGATCAAAGAATTGGTGATTACATGTCTAGTATCATGGTTCTGGTGAATCAAATGAGGAACTGTGGTGCAGAAGTCACTGATCAATCTGTGGTTGAGAAGATCCTGAGATCTTTGAACACCAAGTTTGATTTTGTGGTGGTTTCAATCCTGGAAGCAAAGGACATTACAACCTTGACTATTGAGTCTTTACAAGGTTCATTGGAATCACATGAGCTCATGATCTTGGAGAGGAATTCTGATAGAAATGTACACCAAGCCATGCAAGCTCACACCAAGAATGATGGAAAGAGATGGAAGAATGGCAGAGACAAGTGGCAGAAGGGAAAAGCCAAGGCTGATGACAGAGCTGAGTCTTCCAAAGGTGAGAACTCTGAGAACAATCTCAGAAAGAAGAATTTTGATAAAAACAAGATTAAGTGCTATAATTGTGAGAAACATGGACACTTTGCCAGAGATTGTAAGGCTGGTAAAGGGAAGAAAACCTTTAAAGGTCATGAAGAAGCCAATTTAGCTCAGAAAAGTGATTCTGATCAAGATTGTGTTCTGTTGATGATGGCAACCACTTGTGAAAGTGATTCCATGCATCAAGAATGGTATTTGGACTAAGGGTGTTGAAATCATATGACTGGAAACAAAGAATGGCTTACAAGCATTGATTCAAGCACTAGAACCAATGTTAAGCTGGCAGATTGCAGAAAACTTGTAGCAGGAGGTGTTGGCAATGTTATCATCAGAAGAGATGATGGTAAGAAGACCATAATTGAGAATGTATTGTATGTACCTGGTATGAAGTGTAATCTTTTGAGTATTGGGCAACTAGTTGAAAAGGGTTTCTCAATAAAGATTGACAAAGAATCACTTAAGCTGTTTGATTATGAAAATAAGCTGATTCTGAAATCCAGCTTATCAAAGAACAGAGTGTACAAATGCATTATTCCCTATGGGAAGGTCATGTGTATGGCAAGCATTGCTAATGAGGATGCTGACTGGTTATGGCACATGAGGTATGGTCACTTGAATTTTAGAAGTTTAAGCCAATTAAGCTCTAAAAACTTAGTGAATGGTTTACCTGCATTAGTGTCTTCTGCAAAGTCATGTGAAATCTGTTTGAAAGGGAAGCAAAGCAGATTACCATTTGTTTCTGAGTTACCTATGAGAGCAAGTGATGCATTAGGTGTTGTATACTCAGATATTTGTGGACCATTTGAGGTTCCAACACTATCAGGCAACAAGTACTTTATCACATTTGTAGATGAGTACACCAGAATGACTTGGTTGTACACCACCAAGTTGAAAAGTGAAGCTTTAGATGTATTCAAAAAGTTCAAGGTTCTGATTGAGAAGGAAAGTGAGAAATCAATCAAGATACTAAGAACTGATGGAGGTGGTGAGTACACTTCTAAAGAGTTTGAAGCATTCTGTGTGAATCAAGGTATTGTACATGAGGTGACTGCACCTTATACTCCTCAGCATAATGACTTGGCTGAGAGAAGGAACAGAACAATACTTGACATGGCCAGAAGCATGTTGAAACAGAAGAACATGCCACACAAATTCTGGGGAGAAGCAGTTAACACTGCAGTGTACATTTTGAACAAATGTCCAACAAAGAAGCTGAAAGCAAAAGTTCCAGAAGAAGCTTGGAGTGGAAGAAAACCAAGTGTAAAGCACTTGAAAGTGTTTGGATCATTGTGCTACAAACACATCCCTGATGCTAGAAGGAGCAAGCTAGATGACAAAAGTGAATCTATGGTGTTCATAGGCTATCACTCAACTGGTGCATATAAGCTGTACAATCCAAGGAGCAACAAAGTCACATTGAGTAGAGATGTGAAGGTGGTTGAATCAGAGTCATGGGACTGGGATAATGCAAGAGAATGCAGCATGGATCACAGTCACAGCTTTATCAACATTGATCCAAATGAAGAGCAAGACAATGATGATGAATCTGATGAAGAAGTGGAAGCAGAAGCAGCTGACAACACTGAGAATGAAGTGTTGATTCCACAAGTGACTCAAGCAACAAGACAACCCTCCACCAGAGCAAAACAATTGCCAAATAGGCTTGCAGATTGTGAATTGCTATCAGACAGTGCAGTTAACAATGATGGTGAGGTAATTCACTTTGCCTTGTTAGCTGATGCAGAACCAGTTAGCTTTAGAGATGCATTGCAGACTGATGTATGGAAGAAAGCAATGCAAGAAGAGCTGAGATCCATAGAGAAGAATCAGACTTGGGAGTTAGTGAAGCTTCTAGAGGGAAAGAAGACCATTGATCTCAAATGGGTGTTTAAAACAAAGTTGAATGCAGATGGTAGTGTCTCAAAACACAAAGCAAGGTTGGTAGCTAGAGGATTTCTTCAGAAGCAAGGAATTGACTACAATAAGGTATTTGCTCCAGTAGCTAGACATGAGACCATAAGGTTAGTGGTAGCTCTAGCTAACATCATAAGGTGGCCAATGTATCATTTAGATGTGAAATCAGCCTTTCTAAATGGACCATTGGAAGAAAATGTTTATGTTACACAACCACCAGGTTTTGAGAAAGTGGGAAAGGAAAGCATGGTGCTCAAATTGCACAAGGCTTTATATGGCTTAAAGCAGGCTCCCAGAGCATGGAATAAAAGGATTGATCAATTCCTAATTCAACTAGAATTCAAAAAATGTACAGTTGAATATGGAGTATATGTGTCAGAATCAGAACATTCTGAGAATGTTATAATCTGCCTATATGTTGATGATTTACTGATCACTGGCAGTGATCAAAAGGAGATAGATAAGTTCAAACTCACTATGAATAAGGAGTTTGAGATGACTGATTTGGGGGAATTATCATACTTCCTTGGAATGGAATTTGTGAAGAATGATAAGGGTATGGTGATGCATCAGCAGAAGTATGCATCAGAGATCCTTGAAAGGTTTGATATGACTGAGTGTAAGTCAATTCAAAACCCTTGTGAAACAAATTCAAAGCTGGAAGAATGCAGTGATGAGGATAGAGTTGATCCCACAATGTACAAGCAGTTGGTAGGTTCATTGAGATATCTATGCAATAGCAGACCTGATATATGCTATGCAGTTAGTGTCATTAGCAGGTTTATGAATGAGCCAAGGAAATCACACTTGATAGCTGCTAAGAGGATTTTGAGGTATGTGAAGGGTACACTCAACTATGGCATTCTGTTTCCTACACATGAAGCTGAAGAACAATTGAAGCTTGTTGGCTACTCAGATTCTGATTGGTGTGGAGATAGAACTGATAGAAGAAGCACATCAGGGTATGTTTGCTTGCTAAATGATGCAGTCATTTGCTGGTCATCAAAGAAACAATCAGTGACTGCATTATCATCATGTGAAGCTGAATACATAGCTAGCAGTTATGCAGCTTATCAATTGGTTTGGTTAGAGACTTTGTTCATGGAACTAAGGTGTGAATTGCACAAGCCAGTGCAGTTGATGATTGACAACAAATCTGCAATCAACTTGGCCAAAAATCCAGTGTCTCATGGCAGGTCAAAGCACATTGAGACAAGGTTTCATTTCATCAGAGAGCAGGTGATGAATGAGAAGATTGAGGTGGTGTATTGTCCCACATTGGAGCAATTAGCAGATGGATTCACCAAGCCAATGAAGATAGATAGGTTTGAGATTCTAAGATCCAAACTAAGAATTATTACCTTCTAAATGGATTAGAGATTAGGGAGGTGTGTTAAAAGTTGTATAATTCTAATCATTTAGAAGTTAGAAGTTAGTTAGAGGTAGTTAGTTGTTGTTAACTACCTAGAAATTGTGAAATTTGTTTTGTCATAGGTAGTTATAGTTGCTTATGTGAAAAGCAACAGACTAGTATATAATTAGACTTCCACCAGTGGAAGTATATCACAAAACATCACAATTTGTCACCGGGCTTGTTTGACACTAGTTTTCCTCTAGTGGAAGAAAAGCAGAATTCTTTACATTTTACACAATAACCTTCTCTGTGTGTGTGTCTGTGCGTGTGCTTAATTCTTGTGGCCAAATTCCGCTGCGCCAACAGATTTTACCAAAATAAAATAAAATTGTGCTTGATGGATCACATTATGTCATGCTTCATGCTTGTGCATATTAGAACTTCTCTTACTTTACAAGTCATGAAACAAATTTTGAGAACAAAAATCACATATCACATCACAAATATAAATAAAGAGAACCAAATAATGTTGCGAATACCATAAACCCTATCACTAAACCCTCACACCTTTCTCTGCTCAACTCTCAAATGGCTATGTACACCGTGCTCCGTCGCGCCACTGCTGCCATAGTCCCTCTGGCAGCTCGCCGTGCAGCAGTGTCTTCATCTTCCAGAACCTTCCATAGTGCACTCTTTGTTAAGCTCCTTCTCCACAAAGAAACAACTCCTTTTGTTCCTTCTCGAAGCTTCTCAAACACCGTTCCAAAGAAGCCGGTGGCAGATGATAATCTCCTTCAAACTGAAATCGACCGCGCCCTTGAGGATCATGCTAAACAAGTAATCTCCTTTTTGTTTCCGCCGTTTAGTGAATAGTGAGTATATTACATAAAAGTTCTGTATGCTCGTAAATTACTTTCCCCCTTTTTTGAGCTATCTTCCTGTTAGTTTATTAAAGCAGAATTTTTACTAAGATAAGGATTGTTATTATTATTAATTTATTATTGTGTTGTCTATTGAAGTAAACAGCAGTAGTAAAAATAGCAACAGCAATAACGATTTGTTCAAATTCTGTTATGCTATAGTGCTAAGGTTTTGAATTGCGGACCGCATGCGGCCGCAATATTGCGGATGCGGAGCGCAGCGCAACTGCATCGACCGCAATATTGCTTTATATTTGACTAGTGTTTAAAAATAAGGATGTTTAATTGGCCTATTTTATAATTCTGATTTTATTTTATCCATTGTATCTGGCTCTTACCAGTTAGATGTATATCTTGGATTCTTTGTTTGCATGTTTCAATTGTTTGTGTGTAATGTATGATGAAATTTACACGAGCTGCCAAAACATGCTATAACTTGGTTTGATTGAGAAACCTTTTTTATCCCTTACATGTAAATTGATCATTCAAAATTTCAAATATTCCATTATTGCTTTGAAATCAGTTTGTAAATTGATTCTTTGTTCTTTGATTTGTCATTGTGAAGTGTATGTTGCAAGTAAGTTTGAATAGCTCTTGAATTGCTCCTTTCCAATGAATGAAAAGAAGATTTCAACCTTTTTCTCTACTGAAAGTTGAAACGTTGTGAGAGCTTTTGAGGTATAAGAAAATGCATGACAATTATTATTAACTTTGAGTGTTATACGGACCTGTACCACATGTGGCCTTCGTCAAGGGTCAGAAATAACAGAGATTATAATAGGATGTTTATGTCCAGCACCATTGCTTTTGATATTAACCATCATTTTAAGTTCATTAATTGTCTCTTTTGTGTAATTTTCCAGGTTGAAATTCCTTTAGAGTTTCCTTTTCAAATTGTGGACGACCCAAAAGAAAGAACTATTCAACTAAAAAGACAATATGAGGATGAATTTATCACAGTTGAAGTTGACATCCCTCGAGAAAGAACTATTAAACTAGGAAGACAATATATTCCTTTAGTTGTAACTATTTTCAAACGAAATGGAGTGTGTCTGGAGTTTGATGCAAATGCTTTCCTTGATACAGTAGCAATTGTTAGCTTGTCAATAAAGAAGCCCTACGAACCTGTTGCGGGATTTTTGAGACATACCCCACTACAGTTTTATTTTTCATTTCCAAAAGAGGGGAAAAATTGAAAACCTTTTAAAAGAAAGAGATTCTAGGTACGGGGGTTAGTTGCACTTGAGGAAGGTATTAGCACCTCAAGCGCCCATGGTACTCCATGGTAACCTCTTATATGTTTTTGTGCTTTTTGATACATGCTTTTGAGAATAGAGGGAGAAATTGTATAGAAGAAAGAAAGGAAAGTGGATAAAAGTTAAGAAAATTTTATTTCATAAAGTAAATAAAAGAAAAGAAGTGTAAATGTTTTTTTTTGTAAAAAAAGATTTTTGAGAGAAGTGTAATTGTTGAGAGAAAGAGGTTGTAAGAAAAGATGTTGTACAGAAAAAGTTGTTGTTTGAAAACGAAAGTGTATTCGTTTTTTGTTGTTGAAAAAGTGTGTTGTAAAGAAAAGAAGTTCTTGTTGTCAAAAAAATGTAAGAAAAGATGTTGTAAAAAAAATGTTGTGATAAAAGCATGTTAAAATGATTGTAGTGACGTTGAGATTAAGGTGAACTTGCGCTGTTTTGTAAAAGGATCGCATGTTTGTTTTAAAAAAAAGTTTTTCGTTTCAAAGAAGTCTCGTAATCGATTTAAAATCAATTACGAGCCCTCTCCCTTGGAAATGAATTTTGGCGTTGTGTGTGATGTGTGAACTAGAAAGCAGTAAAAAGCGATAAATAAAGTCCTACGCTATTACACCCCAATTGAATAATTAATATTTACAACCATATCGAATCGAATGAATAAATAATAATAAGCAAATAAATAAATAAATAAATGACAATGCATAAAAGTAAAATGCAAGTACGAGAAAATAAACATGATAATGAAATGCACATACAAGAGGAGAAGGAAACTTCGCAAAATAACATCGTAATTAAAAGTGGAGTGTGTGAAAGAAATGTGTCGGAGGCAAAGACATGATAATACATTTTTGGAGGCCACTCACAACAACAAATAATTCTAACCTAGGCACACAAGCAACATGCAATTTTATTTATCGAAAGAAAAGTTTTTATTTTTATGAAGAGAATGAATTTAGGCCAAAAGACCCTTAAATATTAATGCTAATGTTAGAGCTCAATGATTTTATTAATTAAAATATTGTCTCTAACATGCATTTAAAATGATGCAATGTCCTAGTCTAAATGCAATGCATGTATGCATGAAGAAATGTGAAGTAGAATTGTAATGTGAAATTGTAGTGTGATGCAAAAAAAATTAGTGTCAATGTCATGTAAAAATGCAAAAAAATGTAGATCGTGATGTAGTGAAAATGTAATGTTGCAAATGCATGTATGCATGTAAAAATGTGTAGTGAACATGTAGTGTGAAATTGTAATATGATGTAGAAAGTTGTGTAAAGATGTCATGTGATATGCAAAATGTAGATTGCGACGTAATGTAATGTGAAATAAAAATGCATGAGCATAAATATGTAAGCTAAGGTATGCAACTATATGGTAAGGTAATTTATAAAAACAAGCAACAAGTGATGATCATGCTTATACAAGGAAACATTAACAAAAAACCCCTAGAAATTAAAATTTAGACCTCATGAAAGATTCTTAAATATTAGTGAAAATATCGGACTCAATGAGCTTAAATAAGCTATTGTTCCAAAAATCACTTATTGAATAAGTTAATACTAACTAATAATAAAAATAAGCAACTAATAATAAAATAAAATTAAAATCTAAAAAAAAAAAATCTTAAATATTAGTGAAAATATTGGACTCAATAAACTTAAATAAACTATTGTCCCAAATAATCACTTATTGTAATAAGCTAGAAAAATAAAATGAAAGAGAGAGTTGCAGCAACAAAAAGGGGTGTAAAATTAGTAAACAGCAAGAAACAAGATAGCATAAAGAAACATAGGCCCAGATCCATAAGTCTCTTGAACCGGGTCGGTTTGACCCATGGGTCAACCCAGACCCGGTCACAAACCCACAACCTAAAAAAAAAATACTTTAGCCAATCGTGTGCTGACACGTGGCGAGGAGACTTCTTCTTCCTCAAAACAACAACACAGTAACGCATGAACAAAGAAAAAACATGAATGCTTCAAACAACACAAAACCCAAACGAACACCAAATCAAACAAATGAATACTCTATTTTATAGGATTTTTCACATAGATCATGAATATACAATTAGTTTTCACAAGAGGGCAATATATTTTAAGATACGAAGCTTCAAAGTTCAAACCCAAAAAATGGAAAACAAGATTCACACCAAATTAAGAGAAAGTGATTAAAGGAAAAGATAATAAACTATGTCATAAGTTCACAGAAACAAAAATCATGCGAAATGATGGACTATGGAGCTCGAAACACTTACCTCAAATTTATCGGAGACGGTGGTTTCGACTTGGCTTTCCGGCACGTTTCCTCTGCGTTTCCGATTGTTCTTTGCTTCCTTAACAGCTCCAGGTGCGTCCAGAAATGTAATAAGCTCAGTGAAAACTTCGATCAAGTTGGAACGAAATAGCTCAAAACCGCCGCCGAACCGTTTTCCCTTTGTTTGTGCGATGTTTCATGGTTCTGTTCAAACGTTTTTTGATGGTTTATGATGACCTGCGTTTGATTCTGAGTTGTTTGGAAGTGCTTGGAATGATTGAGTTGAAGATTGTGTGAGTTTGAGATCTTGTTTTTTTTGACCCAAAATGGAAAAAAAAAGAAAGAGGATGGAATCGATGATGTTCGTGATATTGTTTGAGGATGAGATTTGGTGTTTTGAGTATGTGTTTGTTGTGTGAATGGTATTTGGGATGATTGGAAGTGATTTTGTGTTGATTGGTTTTGAATCCGAGAAAAAATTTGAATATGATGAAAATGATGTTTGTTTATCGGCGATTGTTGCTGTGTTTGTATTTGAATTTGATGAAGTTTGATGAAACTTGAATGGATTGGATAATGGTTTGAGGGATTTGGAAGATGAAGGTTAATGGAAAGATGAAGGAAAAATGTTGTTATTGTTTTCTTTTCTCTCCGTCCTTCTTTTTTTCTTCAATCCTTTATTTTTCTGATTTTTTGTTGTTTTCTTGTTGAGAGAGAGATGAGTGATGGTGGCTAGATCTAGGTCCCCCCTGATTCTGTAAATTATGTGTTGTTATATAGATGAAAATAAGGGTTTGAGATCATAGAAGGTAATGGAGCAGAATAGCTTTTGTTGGTTCAGTTTTAGGTTGAGAAAAGGGGTTGAAAGGGGAAAGGAGACAAAAGGGTCACTTTCATTTGCTGTATTTTCCAGAAAAAAAACATTGGATGCTAAAATTTCAAATTGTGATATTTTTGTACTGTGTTGTTGTGAATGTTTTTGCTGCTCTGTAAAAAAAGTGAAAGAGGAAGACCAAACCAGTAACAAAATGTGAAGAAACAAAAAAAACATTTTTGATCCTTTTTTGAATAATAATAAAAAATAATAATAATAATAAAAATAATAAAAGATGACCGAAAATATAAAAGAGGAGAGAGTAAAATCAAAAGTTTTTAATGCTCTGCCACCTCATATCCACATCAGCGAGGTATCGGTACCCATCCAACTAAGATGGGTACCTAAGAATTCACCTTCTTATCTTTTTATGATTATATATTCTTTTAAGTAAATAAATAAATAAATTGAAAAAAGGATTAATAATATTAATAATAAATAAAAGTAGAAAAGAAGGTAAATAAATAAATAAAGGAAAAGTTTTTTTTTGAAATAGGATTTTTGATAATAATAATAATAATAGTGATAATAATGATAATAAAAGTTAAAAGAATAATTGATAGTAAAAATAAGTAGAAATGCGAGTATGATAAAAAACGAACATAAATGATACAATGAAAAAGATCGGATGTGATGACATATTATTATTTAATATAAAAGATTTTTGGTACTTAAATATAAAAAGTAAAAAAAAAGAAAACTGATTTTAGGTCCAAAATTGGGGTACAACAGAACCTGAAGACGAGCTGGTATATGAGAGACCTAAGTTCGAGTAAGCATTTCGTAATATATATATCAAATTTGAAGAGCTTGTTAAAAGTTGTTATCAAATTTTGTCGTATAATGCATCTGTTACAGTTTATAAATGTTCTTGTTCCTTTTTACAGTGATTTGGATGAAAATATACGGAAGGCTTTTCTCAAGTATATCGAGATCCGGGGCATAACACCCGACACAATTAAATTTTTGCAAGAATATACGTTTAACAAGGACAACAAGGATTACTTAGTATGGCTGCAAAATTTGAAGAGCTTCGTTGAGAAATGAATTTAAAAAATAAATGCTTTATATACTATTGAAATTATGAAATATCAAATACTGCCCTTGATTTGAGGAACTACATACTACCATACGAAATTCGACGAACCACTTGACTTGTACACCAATTCAATGCTTCACCTGTGGACTTGCACATATGCCTGGTTTTTTATCCCCATCTTTGGTTTTCATCACTTGTTTAGTGAAAAATAATTTAACATAATATAATACTATAACTAGTTGGAATTATGACTGAAAACTATTAGTTTGAGTTGAAACATGTGAACCAGTGATCTACTTCTACAATTTTAGTTAGAATTTATTTGACAATGCCAAATTTTGAGTTTATGTCTTGTGATTTATAAGTTCATTGTGAAAAAAAGATTTGTTTGATAATTTTTTTCATGTCATTTCATATAGATTTGTAAAAATAAAATGCAAAGATAATTTTTTATATATCATTACATTATGAATATGCAATGCAAAAAATAAAATGTGGGAAACCAAAAAAATCGTTTAAAATTTTTTTGTGGGAAACCAAAAAAATTAAAATAAAGGGAAACAAAAAACAAAAAAATTACCAAAAAACTGTGGGAAATGAAAATAGCGGTGGTTCTAACCGCCGCAAAAAGTGCAGAGAAATTGCAAAACAATGTAAAATAGTGGTCATTTTAAACCGCTGGAAAACGTCCACGCAACCGACGCTAATTAATTGATCTAGTGGCGGTTACTCCAACGGTTTTTCAAAACCGCCGTTGAATGACTTAGCAACGCTTCTTCTTGGGTCATTTTTTAAACCGTTGCTGTATGAATTTAGCGGCGGTTCAAACCGCCGCCTGCCTGTATTGTTGTATTGTGCATATCGGTAACTCGATTGAAAAATGTGCTTAATCACACTATAGAAGTCATATATTCACAATATAATTTTGTAAAACAAACAAAATAAATTTACAAAAGTAACCCGTATATTAATAATCAGAAGTAAAAATAGATTAGAAAAGAGAATTAGATGTGTTTGAGAAATAATATGATTTGTAAATAGAAATGAAGGGATGAAATTTGAATGGATGATTTGTCATTTGTAATTGTAAAGAAATAATGAATATGGGTATTTATAGGAGTAGTGGTAAATGGAATGAAATGAATCAATGAATAATTAATTTATCCGATTGTTGCAACGGTGCGAATTTTTTAAACTTCTCTCCAAGCATTTGCTAGGAAATTTTTCCTCAAAAATGCACTTGAAAAATGCGCTAGTCAACAACGGGGTCAGAGAACAACATTTGCAACGAATTTTTTCTCTGAAACGTATTACATTTGCGAGGAACCAATTTTCATCGGAAAAATTCGTAGGAAATTAAACAGTGAAATTTCTTGCTGTGTTTAAATATATATTACTACCTCCGTTCCTTTTTACTTGTCTTTTTAGAAAAAAAAGACCAAAATAGGAGAGTGTATTTTTGCACCTAAATTTCCCATCATGCCCTTTCTTAAATATATATCATATTTTTAATCCACCAATAAATTCATATTTTTTTATAAACATTATCTATTTCCAAAAAAATTGTAACAAACTTTATTTAAAAACAAAATATACAATAAAAAGATTATATTGTTTCAACAAAAAAATATTATACAAAATTTAGTCAATAAAATAAAATAGAAATGAGGGTATAATAGGTAAAATAAAACCTAAATTTCCAAAACGACAAGTAAAAAGAAACAAATATTTTTTTCTAAAACGACAAGTAAAAAGGAACGGAGGTAGTAATAATTTTTTTATTACTTTTATCATTTATTATTAAATCTAGAATTTTGACCTAAATTTTGATTTTATATATTTATAATGAATTATTTTTTTGCATAAATAATGTATTATTAAACTATAATTGAAATATGATTTATATATTGTCAAATTCTCTAAAGTATGTTATAAAATATCAAAATAGAGTTTAATCTCATTGGTCAATTTGTTGATTAATATATTTAAATATAAATATAATTACTTATTTAAATATGTTGATATGATAAACAAGCTAACATGCAAGAACAGGTTTTTCAAAGGCTAGGTGATAAGATGAGTGACTGCCGATAGAACCAACACTATAAAGTTCTTATCTTAAAAACAAAGTGCTTACCTCAATACTAAAGGAAAAGTTCTCGCAAGAAAAACTCTCAAATTTGATTAAACTTCAAGTTGTTCTTTGATGGGTACATGAGAGTTCCTATTTATAGCCTTGATCTGCTAAAAAACAAGGTACTGGACAGGACAAGTCCAGTTGTACTGCGTTTGATTGTGAAACTGTTTCAGGGACAAGACAAATCAGGTGGCAAGGGACAACACAAAAACAGAAATTCTTGTCCTCCACTAAACCACAGAACAACTTTTTGTCCGTAGTATAAGTGGTCTAAAATACCAAAATACATTTTTTTTCCACCAAACATCGTATAAAACAAAAAATTATTCGATATCATAAAAGTTTGTCCTGTGCTGTTTTATCTTGTGTTGTGCTGTTCTATCTTATGATGTGATGTCCAGTACTTAGTGTTTAGCGGATCAAACGCACCCTAAGTTATATATATTGGTCAAATCTAAGGTGGAAGATTTGTCCAACTCTTTTATAGTGTATAAGTCGTCAATAATGCCATAACGAATATACAAATTTTATAAAATTTACTGTTGCATTGAAAATTATTTGATATATTATTAAACTCGTCAAATTAATGGTTTATGACTTTATATTTAATATCCGATAATTTTAATGGATCTCAATAACATATCAAAAAAATTTCAATTTTTTTTGGCACTTTTACATAAATGATTTATATTTTTTTTGGTATGGAAGCTAATAAGAAGAAAAAGAAAAACTGAAAAGAGAGACTAAGTACGAGGGAAGAAAGTTCCCATTGCGTCATTCCTAAGAAGTTCGCGAAAGTCTTCTGGAGGAGATGGATAATTCAGGAGGTCGGCATCTGATGATGCTCCAAGTTTAGCAAAAAAATCTGCACATTGGTTCCCTTCTCTAAGTGTGTGATGGAGAGCACCATTGGTTTGAGATAACAACTCCTTGATATCTTGGATCAACACAGCATAAATATGAAACTTAACTTGTGGACCTTTGATGAGGTTAACACAGAGTAAAGAGTCAGAGTAACAAACAAGTTCATCAATATTCATGTCTTTGGCCAGCAAGAGGCCCCTAAAGATAGCAGTCAGTTCCGCGAGCAAAATGTCAGCTGATCCTTGAATGGAGCCGGAGAATCCTGCAAGATAATGACCGAAGGTGTTTCTGATAAGGCCACCAAATCCAGCTCGAACAGGAGTACCGAGACAACTTCTGCCCACATTCAGAATGGTACAAGAAAAGTTATTATTGTTCCACCTGATATGTCTATCTACTAACTCATCGTTGGAAGTGGGGGAGAAACAATTTCTTAATGTTTCGACCATGGCTCGAATGTTGAAGAAGAGACGACTTAAGGGCCAAGTCTCATTGTTCAAACACATCAAATTTCGGTGTCTCCAAGACCACCAGACAGTGGCCGAGAAAGTGAAAGCGTGTGTACCTGTGGTGCCCTTCTTGAGCCAGTCGTACACATCCTGGTTTGAGAAGAAATTTGGGTTGTTGAAACCAATGTGGTTCCAAAGGCAATGAGAGGACTCGCAGTCCCGAAAGCAATGAAGGAAAGTTTCATCTTGAAGGCCACATCGAGTGCAGGTGGCTGAAGGACTCATCTTGCGATGATTGAGTAAAGAGAGGGTTGTTGTAGAGTTGTGACAAGCCAACCAAATAAAGAATTTGATCTTTTCAGGGAGTTGAAGCTTCCATATCCAAGACCAAATGTGTAGAGGGTTATCTAATGGTACCAGATCCCTCCGAGAGAGTAACCAATTATAGCCACTTTTAGTAGTGTAGGTGCCATTTTTGTTGTTAGCCCAAATGAAGGCGTCTTCGATAGAGTCGTTGAAGCTGAAGTTGGTGTTGTTAATGACTTCAGAAATCAATGGAGGGAGCTGGGTGTAGAGGCTGCGAGTATGAGGATTTCCTGTAGAGATCACATCTTTTATCGAGAGTTGCAGGTCATGTATATCCAGGTAGGGGACAAGTGAGCTAAGACGGCCGAGATTGGTCCAAGGAGTGAACCAGAAGGAGGAGGAACCCGAACCTGCACGCCAAAAAAATCTGTCTTTGAGGACGTTTTTTGCTTTAATAATAGAAGACCAAGTTGGGGAGCCACTAGCAGGGTTATTGGAGAGGAGGAGGTTTGGTCCTGCAATGTACTTGCTAGAGAGGAGGTCAACCCAAAGCTTACTTGAAGATTGCACCATATCCCAGACAAGTTTTCCCAATAGAGAGATATTTGCATCCCTAGCTGGTCGGATACCCAAGCCACCAAGTTGTTTATGGCGAGATATTTTATTCCATCCCACTAAGTGGATACCTTTGTTATTGGAGTCCCTCCAAATGAAATTGCGAGTGGTCTGATCTATGCTGTCACAGATGCTTTGAGGGAGCCAAGCAATTTGCATGTAGTAGGAGGGGATTGAGTTGAGGACAGAAGAAGCTAGCGTCAAGCGCCTTGGTTTGTTTAACAACTTGTTTTTCCAAGAAGCAAGCCGTGTCTGCATTTTGTCGATAATAAAATGGAAATTGCTTCTTTTGGCTCTCCCTTTAAGGATTGGGAAGCCTAGATACTTTTCTAGGGATGTGGTGCTCCGGATACCAGTGATGGACGTAAGTTTGTTGATCTTATTCTTGGGAATACCTGCGGAGTAAAAGGCTCGGGATTTTGACAAGTTTATCTTCAAACCTGAAGCGCGGCCGAAACGGGTGAGAAGGTCAGCAATAGCTCGTAATTGGGAGGTTTTGGATGTGGTGAAGAGGAGAACGTCATCTGCAAATAGGAGGTGGGATAATCGGGGTCCATTGACTGAGATGTGGATGGGGGCCCAGATACCCTGATGGACCGTGTCGTTAATGGCGATAGACAATTTTTCCATACATAATATGAATAAGTAAGGGGATAGGGGATCTCCTTGTCTGAGACCATGGGAAGGCTTGAAAGGGGCCATTTTGTTGCCGTTCCATAGTAATGAAAAATTAGATGAGGTAACACAATGCATGATAAGCTTAGTTGTTATGTCTGGAAAACCAAAATCATGGAGGCATGATTTAAGGAAATCCCAATTGACATTATCAAAAGCTTTTTCAAGGTCGAGTTTGAAGGCTACATGACCTCTCTTCTTCTTAGTCTTTTGCATAAAGTGGATGATTTCTTGCAGGATGATCGCATTATCAGAGGTGCCTCTACCTGGTAGAAAACTGTTTTGGTAGGGTCCAATAATAGAATCCAGGATCGGCCTGAGGCGGAGAACCAAGACTTTTGTAATAATTTTATAAACAATATTGCATAGACTAATAGGTCTGAATTGTTTAAAAGTGGTGGGTGGGTCAACTTTGGGGATGAGAGATATCAAGGTTTCCGAAATGACAGGATCAAAATAACCTGTATGGAAAGCTGTTTTGACCAGATTGAAGATGTCATCTCCCACGATGTGCCAATATTGTTTGAAGAAGATGCATTGAAAGCCATCTGGACCCGGGGCCTTATAAGGTTTCATGGATTTGAGGGCTGCAAATACCTCCTCTTTAGTGACTGATCTAAGTAAAGAAGTTTTCCTATCTTCATCTATGGTTGGGTGTAAGCCATTGTAGAAGGAGGGGTCATGGTTGGGCTGGTTGCCGCCAAAGAAATTCTTATAGTATAATTGCGCCTCATTTTGAAGAACAGAACTGTCAGATGACCATGTCCCGTTAGGAAGCTGGAGTCCATGAACACGGTTTCGCTTCCTTCTTATGATGGTTTGAGTGTGGAAAAAAGCGCTATTTTTATCACCGAATTTGACCCATTTTTCTCTAGATTTTTGGCACCAAAGCATCTCTTCTCGGAAAAGGATATGGTTGTATTCCTGTTGAAGGTCGCGCTCAAGAAGGGTGTGGCGTGAGGAGTCAACCCTTTCTATGTAATTTTGAACCCCTTTGAGTCTGCTTTCAATGTGTCTTTTGCGTTTGAAAATGTTTCCGAAAACTTCTTGATTGAAAGTGATAGATTCGTGTCTAACATTGTTTAATGCAGTGGTAGGATTGTGGTTGGAAGATGTCCATGCTCTCTCAACCAAAGCGGAGTAGTCTGTATGATCAATCCAGGCAGCCTCAAAACGAAAGGGTCTTGGTCCTCTAGCAATGGGAAGACCACCAAAACGAAGGAGTAAGGGATTGTGATCGGAGTGAAGTCTGCAGATAACTTCGACATAAGCTTCGGGGAAAGCCAAACGCCAGTCCACATTTGCTAATCCTTTGTCAAGTTTTTTAGAAAGGATGTGGAGGCCATTGTGATTTCGATGCCAAGTAAAACGACCTCCAGTGGTTGTGAGGTCTAGAAGACTACACTGGTCCATGAAATTAGCAAAAATGGTAGCTCTAGTGTGTTGAAAGATACCCCCTCGTTGATCGCTAGGGAGGAGAGTTTCGTTAAAGTCACCTATAAGCATCCAAGGGCCAACAATAGTGCGGCTACGGTCTATTAGGTAGTTCCAAAAGTTGGTACGCAATGTCGGGTTTGGGCTGGCGTACACGCAAGTACAGGTAGAGGAGGCATCACCATGAGTTAGCATGAAAGTAATGGAGTACTGATTAGTGTCAATGATAGTGGTATTAATGGTAGAAGCAGAATGTTGTAGAAGCCATATACCTCCTGAGTGGCCATTGGCTTCAATAACGTGGACCAGAGTATAGCCGTTATTTGTCTAAAAGGAGGACAATTTAGAGTAAGGAGCATGGGTTTCAAGAACAGCAAGGAAAGTGGGATGATACTTTCTAATAACTTCCTTCAAATGTCGTTTTGAATTGTCGTTGTTGGCCCCTCTGATATTCCAAGAGAGAACTGAGATATCATTGAGAGCTTCCATGACAAAACAAGCAAAGAGAAGGATAAAGAGAAACGACTGGTCTAAGTGACCATGTTTTCTTCATTGTGATCATGGTGGACATGAATTTCTTCGCAGATTTCAAGGTCATCCTTGTCTTCATTAGTGGGGCTCTTATGAGGAGAAGGATTATCGTCTGGGGGGTCATTGGTGTGTTGTACGACGGCTAATTGGTCAAAGTTAGGGTTCACGAATGTAGCCGATTTTTGGTGGAAAGAGTCTAAGTTTTTTCGGTCAAACACAAGATGTGGGGTTTTTCGTTGGTTGAAGTGGTGTAGATAAGACAGGTTTGTTAAGGGTATTGGGAATTTTTTTTGTTACGTTGGTAGGAACGTGGGAAGTGGTGGTCACATGGTTGTTATCATCGTCATCACGACGGCGGCGTTTTGGGTTAGTATTACCTTTGTTGGGGCGCGCTATGTTTGCAGCATGTGGTCTCGGTGGTAGCTTTTGGGTAGAGGGGCTATAGTTTGGTTGACCGGCCAGATTGGACAGAGCACTGAATTTGTTACTTTTGTCGTTGGTGACGGTTTTTGAGCATGGCAAGGTAGGTTTATTAGGTTGTTTCTTGCGCCTAGTAACTAGGAGCCAATCCCCATGCAGTTCCTTACTCTCATCATTATTGTTGATATTTTTCTCTTTATCCGTTACCTTAGGGTCTGTATTGATAACAACATTCCCTCGTGGCTGACTAGAGTTGGAATGGTTGGCCGGTGGGATGACTTGGGGCGGGGCGGGATTGTGGTGTTGGTGTACCTGTTTTGTCCCTTCAGGCACGGAGGTGGCAAGAGGACAATTCCTACCTAGATATTAGATGCAGATCTTCATATTGAACCTTGTACCAGTGCCCATTCACCCAAATTTTTCCCACCACCGGCTCTGTAAACTCTACTTCGACGCAAACTCTTGCGAACTTACCTCGTTCAACTTTTAGAGTATTGATGTCTACCTTTATAGGTCGACCGCTAGCTGAAGCCATGGCTATAAGAACACTTTCGTCATAGTAAACTAGGTTTAAACCAGGGAATCTAACCCAAACAATTGTGCGTTCCACCTTTGCATTCGGTGAAGCGAACTCAGGAGACAAATGAGAGATAGCAAGGCAGTGGTCGAAGATCAACCATGGGCCACCAGTGATCACCTTTTCTTTGTCAGCAGCGATATCAAACTTCACCATATAGAAACCATTATCGTTGTCCATGATTTCGAAACCGCCTTGTAACTTCCATATTTTTTGGAGGCGTTCTTTCATGGTGAGGTAGCTGAGATTCTTTCCTAAGAGTTTGACGACAATAGCATCTTTCCATGGTGTGCACAAATCTTGAAAAACTTTTGGTTCAATATAGACTTTAGGGAGAAGGCGATTACCATCCTCAAGTTCTATGCGGATAAGATTCTCTTTGATCATATCCACTTTCTCTCTTGGAGGAATGTTTTGCGTTGTGCCTAGCAATTTATCACGGAATGATAGTTTGGGGGCCGAAGGCTTTTGCGGGTCAGGAGGTTTATGGAACAGTTGATTGTAGGATTCACCGTGTGCAGAGAAGACAAACGGAGAGCTCATGCTGGGCTAGTAAGTCGAGCAGTTTAACACGGTAACACAATATCAAAATTTAATAACGAATTTTAATATCAGAATTTAACACGGTATATTTATTCAATATCAGAACAGACTCGGTTGCAGAACTCGGTTGCAGAATTTAATATCAGATTTTAACAAATTTAAACGGCAGAATCACGATTGAAAAACGGCGGAGTCACGATTGCAAAATCGATGGCAGAAGGGAACAGAGACGCGATTGCAAGCCGATGGCAGAATCGGTTTCAGAAATCAGTGTGCGATTGCAGGAACGCGATTACAGGTCGATTTACAGAAACGCGATTTCGATCGGGATTGAAGGGATGACGGCGGCGATAGCTGACTGGAACAGAGTTGGCGGCGGTAGGCTGGGGTCGGTCGGAGTTAGGCGTGAAGGCTGGCACTGTTGTGTGAAGGACTTGCAGCTGATGGATTGAACCCTAGCAGAGCTTGTCAGAGATTTCCTATTTCGGTCTATAACTAAAATAAAATAAAATAAAATAAAAATTGATGAAAATAAAAGTTGCTTGCAAAAGTTCATCCACACACACATACCACATATGTAACAATTATCATTCAGATCGAGTTATCGTATCAAAAACACATAAATAATTTATATGATATAAAAGTTCAATCAAATAATAGATTTTTAAAAATTTATATTCGTTATAATATTATTGATGACTGGTGCACTTGGACAAGTCTTCCACCTTAGACAAAGCCATATATAAGTGGTGGTGTGACGAGGAGGCGGACAACCCTCCGCACCACCGTGTATAGTTCGGCTCTAACCGGCGTCGGTTCTTCTTCTTCTTCTCCGGTTCGTTTTTTATTTTCCTCTGTTTTTCTTTTTCTTCTTTTCCGGTGCGGTCTCTTTCTCTTCGTGTTTGTGTTTCAGCCGGCGACTCTGTTTCCGGCGGCTGTGGTGGTTCAATCCAGATCTGGCTTTTTGTTTGTGTTTGTTTGTTGTTGTGTTTGCAGAGTTTTTGGCTTTAGTCGCTTGCTTCTTAGCCTCCTCTGTACTTGTTCTGTTGTAACTGGGCTGTGTAGTTTCTTGTAGGTTGTAGCTTTGCTTTTGTTGCAACTTACTGTGTTGAGGTTTTTTGTTTGTAACCTCAGTCTTTAGTCCCCTTGTGTTGTTTCTGGTGTGTCGGCACCCTTCTTTTCTCCGGTCCTTTTTCTTCTCTGTTCGTGTTATGTTTTTTTCATGACGCAGGTGTTTCGTGGGGGGCCAGTGGTGGCGGTTAGGGGTGGTTTTTGGTGTGGGTCTACTCGATGGTTGAGGTGTTGGGAACTTCTGGGTTCGATTTGGCTGGATCTTTTCTGATCCCGCCGGATCTTTGTTCGGCGTCTGTTTTTTGTGGTGGTGGTCCGGGGTGGTGGTGGTTTGGGTGGCGTTGTGGTGATGGGAGTGGTGGCGGTTATGGTGTTGGTGTCGGAGCTGCTGATGGCTTCGTCTGGTGGTGGTGGTAACCTCTTCTCTTCCGACGGTCCAAGCTTCCATGCGTTATCCAACCTCTCGGCGTTGTTCTTTGGTTCGCCGTCAATTGCATGTCCGCAAGGGTCGCGTGGTGGTGTTGCATCCTTTTTTTGGGTGGTTGGTGGTGGTTTTGGCCATCCTCCTACGCGTCGGAGGGTTGAGGTGGTGTGGTGTAGTGGTTTTGGCCTGTTCGTGGTGTGTTGTGGTGGTGATGTGGTTAATGTCGTCTACGTGTTTGGTTCTCTTTGATGATGTTTTTCTGACAATGTTCAAATCTGTTGAGATTTGCAGGACTCTTTTAGAGTTGCTGAGGGTATCAGACTTCATTGTTTCAGGTTGACCTATATCACGTCGATGTTGACCATTTGGATGAGGTTACAAACTGAGACTTATCTGCCTTGGTTCTCCTTCTACCGTTGTCTCTTCAACTTTTGATTAAAGAAATTGCTTTTTGGATTCTGATGGGCCGGTTAATTTTGATTCGAGATCGGAGTTAGTTTCTAGTGGCATTTTTTTAGTTGGGTTGGGGTCTCTCTGGTTGTTAGGAAGCTGATGATTTTCTTCTAAGAATGGGATTAGAAGTTGTCATCTTTTAGGTAGTATAGGTTTTAGTTTTTCGTTGGTGCTCTGATTTTATTCGGTGCCATTGTTTTGTAACCTTACCCTTTATCAGTCTTCGCTCGTCTTGAGTCAAGATTTGATTTACTTAATAATATATTTGCCGTTCAAAAAAAAAAAAAATACACAATGGTTTGTATGATTCTAATTTCTAGTGCAATTTTGGTTTATGGTGTAAGAAAACAACCGTACTCTTTAAAAAAAATCAAATCGATTAATTCAAAACTAATTTTGAAGGAGACTTGGTTTAACTTTAAGATTGTGGCTCTTATTGTGTCTTTTTTTTTTGGTACTAAAATATATGTATTTTTCATGTATACAGGCTCGGTGATGAAGCTAGGCAATATAGGCTTCATCTTCGGGCCTCTAAATTTTAGGGGCCTCATAAAAAAAATAGTTCTATTATTATAGGTTCAATCATATTTGATTTAAACAATGTAGTAATAAATATCTAATAAAAAAAATGTTGTTTCGCGTTTCATGTTTAAGTAGTTAAATATATTTTGATGATATTGATTAGAATATGATCTTTTTTATTATGTTAGTTACATAGATAAATGACTAATTTTGAAGTTGTTGATGTTATTTATAATTTAAATAGATGATGTTTTCTTAAAAAAAAAATAGTATAGTATATTTTTTTTTGGTACAATTTTTTTTATTAAGGGTCTATTTTAATTATTTACCTCGGACCTCCAAAATGTCGGAACCGGCACTATATGTATATATAAGATAATTACATATGTGTTGAAAGTAAACAGACAACATATGTGTCACATTTATTCAAGTTTCAAGTTTGAGTCACAATCATTTTCAAGTTTAAGAGTCAATTATATAAGGGGGAGATATTATAACCCCTGACATTCCGTTCAACTCATTGAGAATCTTCATATTATCTTAAGGTTTCAGAATTGTTCAGTTTAAAAGATTGTGTTGTAGTTTTTTTTTTATTGACTTAAATAACTAATTGGTCCTTGTAAGTTCACGTGTTTTTTTTTTTTTTTTAGTCCATGTCTTTTCTGAGCCTACTAAATGTTATTTTTTTTGAAATTAATCATTCAATGTTAAAATCAATTTGGTTTTACTCTCTAAAGCTAAAATCCGCAAGAAAAATTTGTAACTTTAATACGCCATGCAAAATTGTCGAGTTTGTAATTCTCTCTGTAAAATTATTTTTTAGATTACTCTTGTAAAATTAATTTTTTTGAATTACCCCATTTCTTTTGACTTTTTGCTGACATGGTAGGTAAAAAAATCAACTTTTTGTTGACGTGACAATGTACTTTTGCTGACGTAGTAGTTGACATTTGCATGCCATATAAGCAAAAAGTCAAAAGATGAGGGTATTCAAAAAAATAAATTGCAGAGCAGTAATAAAAAAAATTAAAGGGGAAAATTACAAATATCGCCAACTTTTTATAATGGTATTCCCTCATTAACCCTTTCTTTTTATGGGGGGATGAGTAACTCAACTGATTAGTTAAAGAGCTATTGTAGGTCCAACGTTCACATCTTAGCAAATAATATATTATTTATTATTTACTAACAACTAACATTGCCTATAAAAAAAACCTTTATTTTTATCAGGACTATTTACAAAAAGGAAAAAATTTAGTATTTACAGAAAAATTTAGTATTTACAAAAAGGACCTTTCAGAAAAAAAGGAAAATTTTGAGGATAAAAATCACATAATTGGGGTCAAAATGCAATTAAAAATTCTTTCAACTAATTGGGCACATATATAAATTAACAGAACCAAGTGTTGCGAATACCCAACCAAAACCCTAATACTAAACCCTCACACCCATTTCTCTCTTTTCAGCTCTCAAATGGCTATGTTCACCGTGCTCCGTCGCGCCACGGCCGCCGTTGTCCCTTTTGCGGCTCGCCGTGCAGCAGTGTCCTCATCTTCAAGAACCTTCCACAGCGCACTCTCTGTTAAGCTCCTTCTCCACAAAGAAGTGACTCCTTTTGTACCTTCTCGAAGCTTCTCTAACGCCGTCGCAAAGAAGCCGGTGACAGATGATAATCTTGTTCAAGTTCTTCAAACTGAAATCGATTGCGCCCTCGAGGATCGTCCTAAACAAGTAATTTTTTTTTTACTATTGAGTTTTAACCCTTTAATTTTCATTTAGTGTTTAGTGTTTTGTGATTTGTGATTTTTGTTTGAGGTTTGTTTCTTTTGCTTTAGATTTGCATTTTTTCAATGAAAGTTTCAATTTTTTTTGTTGGGTTAGTGAGTATATTAGATAGAAGATCTGTATGCTCGTGAATTGTTTTTCCCTTTTTTGAACTTTGTTACTACTAGTTGTTTGAAGCTGAATCTTTATTGTGATAAAGATTTTTATTATTACCGGTGTTGTCGATTGTAGTAAATAACATTTGTAATGTGTGCAAATTTCGCGCTGCTGCAGTGTTTATAAATGAGTATGTTTAATTAGCCTATTTTATAATTCTGTTTTTATTTTTTCCGTTGTATCTGGCTCTTCTTACTGGTTTGATTTATATCTTGGATTCTTTGTTTGCATGTTTCAATTGTTTATGTAGTATTTAATGAAATTTGCATAACAGTTTCCAAAACATGCAACAATTTGTTTGATTGAGGAACCTTTTATCCCTTAGATGTAAATTGATCATTCAAATATTCCTTTTTAGCTCACTCGACAACATGTGAAGTTTAGTTTCAAGATTGGTCTAGTGGTAGCGTTGTATTTAAAGATATGCTTTCAAATCGGTTTGTATTATTAGTATTCTTTGATTTGTCATTGTGAGGTGTATGTTGCAACTTGCAAGTAGATTTGAATAGCTCTTGAATTGCTGAGAGTTTGAGAATGCATCATATTGTCTGTAGATTATCTTTGGTATAGGAGAATGCATGACAATTCTTATTAACTATTTTGCTTCTAGCTGCAAAATATGCGAACTCTTAGATTCTAGCTGCAAAATAACGGAGATTATCATAGGATGTTTATGTCCAGTACCATTGCTTTTGATATTAACCATCATTTTAAGTTCATCGACTCTTCTGTGTAATTTTCCAGGTTGAAATTCCTAAAGGGTTTCCTTTTGAGATTGAGGACAACCCTGGAGAAAGAACAATTCAACTAAAAAGACAATATGAGGATGAAACTATCACAGTTCAAGTTGACCTGCCTAATGTAGGACTTGAACAAGATGAAGATGCGGATGACAACGAGAAGAATGATTCAAGCATTCCTTTAGTTGTCTCCGTTTTCAAAGGAAATGGAGTGTGTCTGGAGTTTGGTGTGACTGGTTTCCCTGATGAGGTTGCAATTGATAGCTTGTCAATAAAGAAGCCCGACGAATCTGAAGACCAGCTGGTATATGAGGGACCTGAGTTCACGTAAGCATTTAGTAATATATAAGCTGTTATCAAATTTTATCATACAAGTATAATGCATCTGTTACAGTTTCTGAATGTTTTTGTTCCTTTTTACAGTGACTTGGATGAAAATCTGCAGAAGTCCTTTCTCAAGTATCTCGAAATCAGGGGGATAACACCCGGCACAACCAACTTTTTACAGGAATACATGTATAACAAAGACGAGAAAGAATACTTAGCGTGGCTGCAGAACCTGAAGAGCTTCGTTGAGAAGTGAATTTTAAAAAGGAAATGCTTTATATACTATTGAGGGTATGAAATATGAAATGTTGACAATGCCCTTGTTTTTGGCGTAAATGCATGTTATGCGCTGTATCTTGAGGAAGCTAATAATTTTAGAAAAACTTGGATTGTTTTAGACTTATATTTATAGTTTTACTTCTGCCCTTTGATTAATACAATAGTCTCTGTGTGATTCTAGTCTCATTTGGTTTTAAGCTTTCATTCTTGAGATGTAAACTTAATGTGTTCTCTGTTATTTATATTTTGGCCAAGATAAAGAGAATTTACTAATTTAGTTTATCACTGCTCTATTTTGTTGCAAAGCTAAATGTACTAGAAAGGTAAGAAGTTGTTGAAATTTATCAATTACCATCTTTCAAAAGAATATTATTTATAGTTTAGATACTAATTAATTATATAATTTTGATATTGTGACACATGGTAAAATATAGTATAAGCTATATAATACACAATAGTTTGTATGATTCTGATTCCTGGTTAATTGTGAGGGAACAACCATACCCTTAAAAAATAAAACTAAACCGATTAAATGCACAACTGATTTAGAGTGAGATTTAGCCTAACTCCAAGATTGAGGCTCTTATTAGGAAAAAAAAATTTATAACAATATTTGTATGACATTTTTTTCTTCAAGTTAAGAGTCTGATTTTGTCCTACATACAAAAGACGAAAATGGACCTCAGTTTTTTCGTAAGTAAAATCTCACTCAGAAAATTACAAAAACTAGTGTATGGTGTATTTTAATGACTTTGGGGGTATTGTCATTTTAATGCAAAAAAAAGTTAAGACTTTTGTGTTGATTAAGAATATAAACTCAGGTTTTGAAATGAATTTTTTCTTTTGTTGACAAAATTCAAATAAATATTTTTGAAGTTAAAATAGAAGCAAATTAACTACTTCTACTATTGTTCTATCATCATAATGAAATGTGCCATGTCATTACCAAGAGATCATACAAAAGAGGTTGTTAAGCAAATAAAAACATAGTCAATTTAGTCATTGTGTGAAGCGAGGCTTCTTTCTCTTCTGATGTTCAAGTCCCTCCATGCTTTCACCTTTCTCTCTTTCATCTTGGACAATGCAAAGGGCCTCAATGATGTGTTTATAAACCTCAGTTCCTTGAAGAATCTCAGAAACTTTGCGGCACCTCCACTATAAATGAGATTAACACATTTTAAGTAATAATAACAATAGTTGAAAATGGACATCATATACATTGCTTAATGCTTATGTCAAACACTTACCTCAAACACCGACTCAGACATTGGAGCAGTAGAAGAGTCTGCGTCACTAGTAGAAGGGGATTCATTTTCCATGATCGGAGATTGACACACCGAAGTTGTATCAGGAAATGCGATTTCGTGCACTTCGCTTTTCAAAGTAATTTTACCAACAACGTCGAGTTCTTGAAACCGCTTTAACAATACATCCCACTCTTGCGCCAAGTCTTCCTCAGAAGGGCATTCGCCACTAGAAGAAGAGCTTTCACCTTCGATAAACAGAGATTGACACATTGAAGTTGTATCTAGAAATGCAAGCTCACACACTTTACTCTTCAAAGTAATTTTGTCAACAACGTCAAGTTCTCGAAATAGCTTTAACAATGCATTCCACTCAAGCGCCAAGTCTTCCGTTTTTACCTTGTTTGTCTCTATCTCTTCATGTTTAACAAATCCTAATATCCTCCAATGCATATGAACTGCCGACAATGGAATGGCAACACCTGTCCTATTATATCGCGCAAGTTCACAAGCACAAGGTAAACCATATACAGTTCTAGCTTTACAACCGCAAAGAGAATTGTCAACACCTATAGCATTCACTCGCTTATACTCAAGAACAATATGATTTAGTGCTTTCCTTGATACAAATCCCCTCAATTTACCATACAAGGGAAAATTATGGTTGTGTTGCACCACCGTTCTGCTTTTTCCGAATGAAGCCTTTATTGCGGTGTGTTGCACTATAAACATATTATTTATTGCAACCCAACATTCACACATGTCTCCATTTGTATCTTCCATTAATGATTTCCAAGTACCACGTATAGACCTAACCCTAATAAAAGAAACATAGAAGGCGATATCAGATTCAAAACACACTATTTTCATCAGAGCAAAACAAGTTTATATATTTGTTTGAGGCTTTGAGCATACCTGTTTGTTGTTGTATTTCCTAGGTGCATGACTCGATCAGTCCATGCTAAGACAAACTTTTCCTTGTGAGGAATCAACCATGTATTTCTCATATACTCCATAAATTCTGGATAATCTGCACACACTTCCTCAAAATGTAGCAAGCGCCACACATACTCAACCTCGTCATGAGAATTAATAAGATCACTCCATGCAGCAAGCACACTCTCACGTTTCTCTTTCGGAGAAACCAAAGTATTGCATTTTGGTCTTACATTTATAGACATGTGAAATCGACATAGCAAATTATGCGAACTTGGAAAAACTAACTCAATCGCGTTCATCAAAACAGGGTCTTTGTCAGTCACAATAACTTGAGAAATTGAATCATCTCTCAAAAACAATCCTCTCAACTTCTGTAACGCCCACGTGAAATTATCTAGTTGCTCAGAATCCAAAAAGGCAAATGCCACAGAAAATGTCAACTGTGTTGAAGTAACACCAACAATTTCAAGTAGTGGAAACCGAAACCTATTAGTTTTATATGTGCAGCCAATGACCAAGACAAAGTGAGATCTGTTCAACAAACGTACCGCATCTGGATGTGTCCAAAATATATCTTTCACAATATCTGAATTTCCATGTCTTCTATGCCAGAACACATACTGCTTACTTTGTAACATTGTTATCAGATCTTGCATCTCCATTGCATGATCTTTATTGGGCTTTTTTGATGCAAGTACCGGGTGTCTCGGCCCTATGTATTCGATATAATGAACATATGAAGGATTCATGAATGTTTCATCTAAGTCATGGTTGTCTATTGGTATCCCTTGAAGACAAAATAGAGAAGCAAAAAACATATTATGCATATTACAATCTATGAAATCAGTAATGGTGTCCATTTTGACAAGACAATGTCAGAATCAATATTTGGAATGTAAGGACATTTACTTTGTGAAAATATTTTACATTTTCATTTTTCAAAATTTTGGTTTTTCTTTAAAAAGTTTTTGTTAAACAATGAAGATGCAAAAAAAAAAAAAACAAAGTTTTATTATGTACAAAAACGAATCATCCCAAACTAACATTTCATCTTCCCTCAATCGCAATTAGAAAACCTATGAAGCACGGACACTCCTTAGATTAGGCATGTCTCAGTGTCGGACACGACACTAACACTTACGATTACATTGATTTATATCATTTTCTCAAGTTTTTATCCGAATCGAAATGTCAGTGTCTGTGTCATGTCTAATGTTCGTATTAGTGTTCGTGCTTCATAGCAAAAAATATTTTCACAAAGTAAATCGGACCTACATTGTTCAACACAAAACCTTACCTAATATTTTCATATATGCTAATAATCTAGGTTAAGTATGTTATCATTATAAAAAAAAGCAAATTCAAACAAGATGGAATATGCTGATATATAGATTCATTCATAATACTAAAAAGTTTAACAAATAGTTAATAAATTTCCATCCACTTCCAACAAAAAGATCAAATTGTCTTTTGGTATATACAAAAGATGGATTATTCAAAATCAGGAGTTTCTTACAACAATTACATGATTTGGGATAATAGTTGAAAAATCAATGCAAACTAAATAAGCACAGAAATGTGTACAGAGGTCGGAAGAAGAATGGAGGAGACAAACCGGAGCGGGATGCCATGATGAGCGGAGGTGATCCGCCGTGCTTTACCGCCGTGAAGGGATGTGTAAGTTGGGACTTGGGAGGTACAGTTTGGGGTTCAATTTTGGTTATAGGGTTTCAATTTGAGTGATCTGTAAATTATGGCGCGCAAGTTTTTTATTTTCGAGGGAAAAGGCGCGCCTGATTTTAATTTTTTTATTATTAAATTTGAGTATCTCTCGGTCAAAAGGCAAAAATTAATCCTCAAATTTTTTGAGCTATGAGCTCTACTCCACCGTTTTAAAATAATTGTCGTTATAATAAAAGAATTTTTTTTAATTATCATTTGATGAATTAAAGTTATAAATAGATAAATATAACTTTTTCTTATTAACTCAAATTTACAATTTTCATGAAATAGAAAATTTATTATTTGGAGAGAGAGTATGAATTAAAAAAAGATAAAAACAGAAAAACAACACATAAACTTCACTATCTTGGTAGAAGAGTTATTTTTGCTAAAAATGACACTTATTTAAAAACATAGGGAGTAAATTTTTTAATGAATTTTAACCCTATTGTAATAGAGCTCTCGCGGTTCAGTTTATATTGGTTATGAGATAAAAGGTCATTTGATGAAAAGAGAAAAGAGCATGCAATTTGGTTCGACTTTTGAACAACAAAAGAAAATATCTAATCTGATTCAAAAAAAAAGTTGTGATAAAAATATAGAAACAGTTGGAGGTTTAACACATACTTCGATTCAGTTTGGGTCAATTCGGCTCTTATGAAGTCATCTGAAATCAAATCCGAATCAATCCATTTTGTTATAAGGTGGTCAAAACAAATCCAAAAAATTCAATTTTTTCGGTTTTTTATTGGACTAGATTTGAGCACCCCTACTTTTTATTTTATTTTTGAAGCAAGCACCCCTACTTTTGTATGTCTCAAAATAATTTATCAATTGAACTAAACTCACATGTAAAACAAATTTTAGATTTTATTTAAGTTAAAAGTGATTATAACTTTTATTATGATATTAATATGAAATTTTTACTGCAGTTGGCGATGATTAATTCCACCAGAGATCTAATCAAATATTTTCAATATATAAGAGTCTAAGAGAATAAACCAAGTCATTAGATCCAAGTGGTTAATGAGTTTCACTAAAATGACGAATTTCAAGAGAACCCGGATTCAATTTCCTGATGAAACAATTACTACTAAATAAAAATAGTTTAGTTAACAAATATTTTTTAACCTTTTTTTTAACTTATATTTTTACACTTTTATAAATCATTGTAAGGTCACAGGCACAAAGCGGATGATTAGAGTTCAAACTCAATCAAAAAATATCTTAATTAATAATTTTGACATTTTCTACTTAAAATAAAATTTGAGTACTTTATTTTCTCCCCTTATACAATATGTGATTGTTATAAGCTAAAAAATGTGTTTTGCCGAAAAGACCCTTGATTCAATTAAACTGTTTTAGATTTTCTCAAAAGTTGGAATTGGAACCAATCAAACTCTTCCCCAACCAAAGGCCATATCTATTAGGCAGAAACTGGGGTGGTTACATTTTCATACATACATCATTGCAACTACTTCAATAATTCGGTGAGAAGAGAAGCTTAATCACGAGAATCCTCATTCACAAAAAGTGACTCTGCTATTTGGTAGTGATAATTTCTTTCTTCCATTAGGTTCAAATTCAATGCATTGATGCCTCCAAATTTTTTTGTTATAAGAAATCATGCAATGATCCATTTTTTATGCCAAACCCTTTGATTCATGTCACAATTTTACAATACAACATTAAGGGGTATGTAAAATTACGAAGAAAATAAAATAGTAAACAAATTATTACCAATTTGTCTCAAAAGGTTGTGTAACTGTAATGGTCAATTTGAATTTTGTTCAAAGATTATTTTTTTTTCTTTGATTTTATATTTAGATTAATTTGTGTTTTTATTTTTATTTTCTATGTCTTGATTTGTGTTTTATGTAGGAGAAGATGGATCAAGAAAATATAAATGAATCTCAACATTTTGATCTGAATACTGGTGCAAAGATACCGGCAGTTGGTCTTGGAACATGGAAAGCTTCTCCTGGTGTTGTTGGTGATGCTGTTGTTGCTGCGGTTAAGGTTTGGTTTCATTTTAGTTTTTGTGTTAATCCATGAAACACTGACACAGACATGTAGATACCGTTAATAATTTAATAAATAAAAGTATTGAATGTAAGTATGTAACTACACGTACGGGTTTTAAAAAATAAAAAACTACACGTACGGGTGATGTATAGGGTGCTAATTTTTATTTTGAATGATTTGTCTCGATTCTTTGTTCAGGCTGGTTACAGACATATAGATTGTGCTCGCGTATATGATAACGAAAAAGAGGTAACCAAAATTTGAAAAATATTCTAGGTTGGTTGCCACGAAAAAATTGTTTTGTTTGTCCTGATTTTTCCTGATTCTTGAAAATTTGAATGTGATGTAGGTAGGAGAGGCATTGAATACACTGTTTTCTAATGGGGTAGTGCAGCGTAGTGAAATGTTCATCACATCAAAGCTATGGTATGTGTTTGGACTATTCTTATTATGATCTAAGAAAATTATTAACTTTATTTTTTATGAATTAAGCTTTTGATGTATATTTGAGACTTTTTTTTTATGGTATAGATGTATATTTGAGACTTGAGAGTGCTTCATATATATTTCATTTATTAGTTGATTATAAAATATGAGAATGCATAACATAAGATAATGAAAAGTGGACCCTTGATTGGCTTCTCCGAAGATTAGAGTATGGTGAAGCCGCATTAAAACTTCTGTCATCTAATTAGTTGCCCAAAATATACAATTGTCACCAAATTGCTCCATGAAAAGGAATAAACTGATGACACAAAAGGACTAATTTGTTGATAATTTTGCAAACCTTAGAAGAAAAATATGATGATCTGAGGGAGTAATCTGGTTATAAAACTCTTCATATGTCCTAATGTAGTTATACTATGATATTTGGTGGAGTGAAGGTTTACTCAAGAATTAAAGATAAAACTAAAATTTAATTTTTGTATTTTACGTATCTGTGAAGAGTAATGAATCTGCCTTCATATATACCTTGGTTTTGTTTTTATCCATACAGGGTTAGTGACTCTGCACCTGAAGATGTATCAAAGGCACTGACTAAGACTCTAGAGGACCTGCAGCTGGATTACATTGATTTATATCTTGTATGGTTCTTGATTTTAAACCCGTCTTCAAATGTGATGATGAAAATGAAGATGGTTTTATGAAAATTTGATTTTATGCTTTTGATAGTGAATTATTTTGTCGCAGATACATTGGCCTTTTAGGACAAAATCAGGATCAAGGGGTTGGGACCCTGAGGTCATGGCACCCTTATGTCTTCCAGAGACATGGAATGCAATGGAAGGTTTATTCGCCTCTGGTCAGGCACGTGCGATTGGAGTTAGCAATTTTTCGACTAAGAAGCTTCAAGACTTGCTTGGATATGCTAAGATTCCACCAGCAGTTAACCAAGTTGAATGCCATCCTGTTTGGCAACAACCTGCTCTTCATAATTTGTGCAAGTCCACTGGTGTTCATCTCACGGTAATACTCTGACTAGGATGTATTTAGTATGGTCCAAACGAAACGACTTTTTGTGTACAATGGACTAACTTTCAACAACCTTATATTATTTTTTGACTAAAACAACCTTATATTATAAAAAATTTAATTTGTGTAAAAATATTTTATGCATGTATCTAGTGCTGTATTATCACATCATTTGATGAGTATGATAAGTTATGTCTTAAACTCATCAAAACTATTTTTACATTGACAATGCACATATGTTAGATTCTATTCAAGGTTGTCATAGATGATAGAACTATAGAGCAGAATTTGAACAAATTGCTATTGTTCTGCTATACGCTATTTTGCGCAAAGTGTTGTTAAATAGTGGCTGTAGCGGCACTATATCATTGTAGTGTATCAGAGTTTGAACAAACCTCTATTTTCTGCAATCAGCTATTGACAACAAGTAATCAAGGATTACTCACTATTTATATGAATGGCGACACGGAGTTTGGCTATCATAGACCAAAACTTATATGGACCATACTAAACATGTCTATCTGATTAATCTAAATGATGTTTTTGTGCCCTTTATTTATGTATTTGAGGTTTTTTTTGCTTACATTTTGTTAACAACAAATGCTTCTTTACAGGCATATTCTCCCCTAGGTTCTCCTGGATCATGGGTAAAGGGAGAAATCTTGAAGGAACCAATTTTGATTGAAATTGCTGAAAAGCTTAACAAGTCTCCAGCACAAGTGGCTCTGAGGTGGGGACTCCACAGTGGTCACAGTGTTCTTCCAAAGAGCGTAAATGAATCTAGGATCAAAGAGAACCTTAGCTTATTCGATTGGTGTATCCCCCCAGAACTCTTCTCAAAATTCTCACAGATTCATCAGGTTTGATCACTGCCTTTGTCGAAAACATAAAAATTAATCATTCTTGTACGTGTGTATGCATCAAACATTTTTTTTTGCTTCAGTTTATTCATTCATTTTGTTCTCTGATACAGCAAAGGCTGCTTAGAGGGGACTTTGCAGTTCATGAAACTTGTAGTCCATACAAAAGTCTTGAAGATTTGTGGGATGGAGAAATATGAAATGGAGATAATATGATTAATTTCTCATGGCCTACAATTGAAGAAGCCTCTAAATGTGAATTGAAGGAATATCTTCAAACATCTATTTTGTACTTAAAGTTCATTATCACTCTGTTGAGAAACTCTTCTTGGGGGCTTTATGTGAATACTGATTAGATAGAAATAGAAAGAAAGATTGAGTCGTTATTTGGGTATCCATGAATTTGTTGTTTGGTTTGAAGAAAAACAGATTGAAAACAGCTGCTCAATAAAATTGCAGTCGATTATGCAAACAGAATTTTTTTACAAAATAGGTCTACTACTACTTTGATAATTTCATTTTGCTTTAAGAACAAACTGACCTTTCCCCATTTACAAGATCTGGAAGAAAAAAAAGCTAAAAGAATTTGGCAGGGTTTCACCAAGGGTGAAAGATAACTGAGTATGAGGAATGGTTGGTTTGAAGGCCTATTTATAGTTGCTGATCCTGCAATTTTCGCTCAGTGTTCCACGCAAGGACGTGTGGGATCCTCAAGGATTCGCTTTAGGAGTCCAAACTGCGAGGAGGCATTGCTTTGATAGAATCCATTTTTTTGACTTATTGTACAAGTAACATGCTTTATGAGCTTTTCTAGACTCTTCATTCCTAAATACTATCCATCATAGAAAATGTTTTAAATTACCGTACGAACATAATGGTATATTTGGTCCTAACCTATAGTAAAGATGCACTCAGATTACGAATATTAAAAAAAAATCGTTATCGTCTTATTTACCCTTTCACTTTAGTATAAGTATTTCAATCAATACTTGTGGCAATTGAAAACAGTGCATTAACGCTCAAACGGTCCAGCTCCCATAAGGCGGAGCCAACTTGGTACTCAGGAGGTGCAGTTGAACCCCCTCGACCTTTTGAATTTATACCAATATATCTTACATTTTTCTTTCAGAGCAAGGAGTACAACTTCCAATGACTTTTGCTTACTTTAAACATGTTGTTATGTTACTGGAAAGTGTTTAGACGATATTGCGCGGGTCTCTTATTGGCTCAGAAGCCAAAGAGAGAATCCACTCTGTACAAGAAAAACACACTTGATTTGATTACTAAAACGTGAATGATGAAAGTACACAAAGAAGCTCCTATTTATAGGAGAAGAGAAACTACAATAGTCTAATGCATTATGATAAGTGTTACAAGAACATGATGCAACAAGACAAGTGTTCTAATGAACAATACAAGTGTTCAAATGAACTTTACAAATGCGCTACATGCAATACTACATGCAAGATGATCATTTACAAGTGTTCAAATGATTACTACATGTGTGCTACATGCATGGATGGATCATGTAAAGGATGGACTTGGGCCAAATTGTGTGGGCTATGCTTTTGGGTCTCAATCATTCTCTATCACTTTTAGTTTAACCAAGGTCTTGAGTTTGATTTCTAATTTAGGCATGCAACAACATTAAAATTCTGGGAAATGCTCAAGTGCACGACATATATGTGTCGTCTAAGTGCACGACCATTAAGTTACTTCCTTTTTTTAACTTTAATTTGCTTTAAAAATATCTCTAGTTTGATTAATATGGGGTATGGGGTATTATAATTTTTTTTAAGTAGTTAGTGGTAAAAATTTTACTTCTTAAAATAAATAATAAATGAAAATATTCTGGTTCGAACCACTATGTAACAACATATTATTGGATACATGTATAAAATAATTTTATACTGACAGTGTATAGTAATTAAACTTTATAAATTTAATTTATATACACAGTCAGTGTAAAGTTATTTTACACATGCATCAAATAATATAATATCACATCATGTATGATATTTAAAAACGCATGATGTGTCACATTACACATGAATCAAATAATATATTTATACATCATATATTGTGCTTAAAAATACATAATGTGTTGCATTCATTAAATAATATCACAACATATTATCGAATACATGTGTAAAATTATTTTTCTTACCACTTAAACTAAATTATGTTTTTTACCATGTGCAATTTACGCTAGTTTTTAAATGTCTGAGTATAATTTACATACAAATTGCAAAATATACTATGCGACAAAGCGGACAAAAACTTTATAACAAAGCTTTAAGTATATGAAACTATAAATATGAGGTCGTGCAATTTGAACGAAATGGCAAGTCGTGCCATATAGCATTACTGTAAAATTCTTAGGAAAAATTTCTTGCCTATTTAAGTCCCACAAAATTCTAGAGATTAGTTTTTGTAGTTGCTTGCAGAGGATACCTGATTTAACAAAAAAAAAAGGAAAACGTTATGTTACTTGTAACTTTTGCTGACTTCTGCAATTTTCTAACTATAATATTCCCCTAAATGGAAAAATGGAGAAGCTAAGTATAGAACTCAATTCCTAAAGCTTATCTTAAAATGTCGCAAAGCTGGACTTCTTAAGATGACTCAACCACTTCATCAGACTAAAATTTGTGTATCAAACTTGCAAATGCAATTTATTGAACTCAGGTTCTAAAGTTTGTCTTAATTTTCATTGAACAAAAGTAACAAAAGTGTAAATTTAGTAATTTAAAATACGGGTAAATTTTTGCCGTATTTAAAGGCTTTATTCTTTAATTTTTTTTGACAACGGCTTTATTTCTTTAATTGATTTAAGGGTTTCCAATAATAAGATGCAAATTTGCTTTTAGTCCCTGTAAAAATTGTTTAGATTCTATCCTTCTAATTTTAGATGCTCAATGCACAGTGGAGTTACGACTAAGTTGTGCAAATGATGTGATTACCTTTGTAACGCACCTTGTACCAATGTTCGTTGACTCATATTTTATCGACAACCGAGAGAGTAATATCCACCTTCGCACAAACACAGAAAAGTCGTCCACCCTCCATGGCAAGTTACCAGAGTAAACCAAGTTGAAACTCGGGAATTAAATTCAAACAAATGTACGTTCAACTCTTGCCTCCAGTAAAACAAATTTAGGCGTCCAATGAGACAGTGCAAGACACTCGTCAAAAATCATCTACGATAACTCTCCTTGTCACACGCTTGATCAAAATTAACCATATAAAATCCATCATCATTATTCATGGTATCAAATCCACCTTGTAGTTTTCAAATTTTCCGCGAACAATCATTCATTGTGTTGTATCTTAGAGTTTTCCCTAAAGGATTAGCCACGAAGGCATCTTCCCATGGAGTTCACATATCTTGAAAATATTTGGTCTCAAGAAAAACTTTTGGTAGGAGTTGATTGTCGTTATCATGTTCTGTTCGAACAATTTATAACAATCATGTCTTCTTTTTCACGAGTTTGAGGGCTCATGTTGGAACACATGCATTTGTCAAGATAAATGCTGTCTAAACATTAACACAAGTAAAATTATATCGAAGAATAATAAAAGTATAATTATTCGACTACACAATGATGTACGGTTTCAGATGACCTGTGCTGTATTTGCCACTGCATTGCTGTTCACAATCCCAAGCACTAAGCAGTAACTTATCAAAGAAAAATTTAGTACACAGCCAAATAAATATTCATTCAAATAGTAATTTTCTTTCCCCTGAACATGTTCCAGGTAAGGAAAAAAATCTGGAATGGGGCAATGATAGTAATTAAAATTATACAGTGCCAGCGTACTTCTGTATATGAAAATAGAACAGAAAATAGCTGCAGAATTGATGAGATAAACAACAATGATCCAATAGTGTGTAAAACAAATCTCTAATTCAACTGATTGCATAGCTATTATGCTACTACTGGAAGTTCCTTATGAGTATACGTAACAGTTCGATCGCCATCTACAACCTGTCCATTCCCTCTCAATACCCTGCAAAATATAGCATATGAATATATGATTTAGTCTTAATATTAATTCAACAATGATATATAGATAAGTTAATAGTGATATTTTTTATGTCTTAACATTAATTCATCCATTATATTCATTTAATAAAACAAAAACTAGTGATATTGCGAAATTCCATACCATCTATTTGTTAACAAGCCCTCAACTCCTACAGGACCTCTGGCATGAATTCTACTTGTGCTTATTCCAACCTGATCAACAAATTACAAAACCAAGAACAGTTGAGAAATTTGAATAACTATGCTGCTATTATTACAACATGTTTCTTAAAAGTACAAAATACCTCGGCACCTAGCCCGAAACGCGCCCCATCACAAAACCTTGTACTTGCATTGTGGAACACAGCAGCACTATAAGGCAAAAAGTTCTTTTCAAGTCAGCAACATCGAGTAAAAAAAGGACTTATAATAATAGAGTGATTGTGTGTTTAATAAATACATTGAAGCATGAATTCTACTTTTGTTAAAGGAATTATGTCCAAATGAAACATGATAATGAGTAGAGAAAGATCAAATTGTTATCAGTGTCAGTGTTAGTATTGTGTCTGGTGTTGTGTCGGTGCAATATATTCTACACATACCTGTCGACTTGACGTAAGAAAGTTTCGGCAATCTCCTTGTCTTCGGTAACAATGCAATCAGTATGAGAACTGTAGAAATAGGAAACAAAAAATACTTGAGATTTATAAGATCATGATGATGCCGATAATAATATAGTAAAATCAAAACACAGATCTTGTAAGAGAACCCAAAGTTACCTTCCATGATGATGTATGTGGTCAATTGCAGCAAATACATCATCCACAATTTCAATTGTACAAGCCAGTGAACTATATTCCAAATGGAAAGATTTTGTTTCATCAATCTTTAATAAGGTACTAGCTCTTGGTCCACCATGTAGTTGAACACCTGCAAATAGATTAATATACAATGTTATTAATTTATCTTATTATCTTATTACTATGAATCAATGACACTGACACGACACTGATGCTGACACAAAGAAACTCATAATAATTTGAGAAAATAAACTAATGGAATGTAATGACATATTTCAATGTCGTGTTGGACACTGTACTTTTAATAAGAAGTGTCGGTGCTACAAAGTTCTATTATATCTAATCAAATCTACACAAACACAAAGTGAACTGAAAAATAAGCAATTAAGGTCAAACCTCCTCGTTTGAGTTCAGCGACAAGTTCATCCAGTCCACCATTTCCTGACAGATCTTTGTGTACAAGAAGGGTTTCCTAGGAACATCATGATACAATATTGTAGTGAGTAATCTATAGATTCAATTTAAAACTTATTTGAGGCATGCATAGGATTTAAACTGTAATCACCATTGCATTGCAGGCTGCAGGATAATCAGTCTTTGCATCCCTAACAATCTGCTTTGCCACATTGATATTCGCTGCTTTGTCAACATATACATGACATATTCCATCTGCATAACAACAAACATCGCAATTGAATACTACCTCTGTCCCTAAATATAAGCTCTATCAATTTACTAGACGAATTTATTATTATATTTTTTAAATACATCTCTTAAAAATATTCATACTTAACGTACACAAATTGCTATAAATGTTTTTAATATACGTGAAAAGTGCTCGTTTTAAATTTGAGCACAGATACGAAATATGAAAGTTATATTGTACTATATGTTACCTGCATGACCAAGAACAGGAATCTTTGTAGAATCCTTAATTTGAGAAACAAGCTTATTACTGCCTCTGGGGATGACAAGATCTATCACATCATCAAGCTGTTATAGAGTTTAATCAGTTGAAAGCCATGTCAAACAAATAAATGATTTGGAATTTTACTTGTATCAAACCTTAAGCAAATCAGGAATTGCTTCTCTTGAAGTCACAAGCCCAATAAGTTTGTCTCCAACGTTATCTGGCATAGCCGAAGTAATGACCTATAAGAAATGAAGAAAATAATTATGAAAAAACACACAACTCTGATTCTACATTAATATGATAAAACAAACAGCGTGCTCTTAAATAAAATGGTTAAATATATTTTTCGTTTAAAAGTTAGTCTCTAACTTATTCTACATTTCATGTGGCCCTAATGGCCATTTTATAACTACCCCTGACGGATTAGAACTCAGTACTTTGAGGTGACAAGTCTAACCCGCACCTCAAGTGTAAGCGAAAAATTTCCAGTTGTTTTCAAACTACATAGCGTTGAAATTTCTTGATAAGTATTTTGCAAGGAATAAAAATATATTCAACCCTTAATAAAGTCGACAAACCTTATGTAAAACTGCATTAGATCGTTTGGCTTCCTTTCCTCCCTTGAGCAATAAACCATTTCCACTTCGAATCGCCAATGCAGCTATCTGTTGATCAATTTCAATAATCATTGTAAAAACCAATGTTTAATATATTAAAACATATCAATGATAGACATAATATCAGATCTCTATTTTCTTTTTTTATCATGCTGAAGATGTTTTTAACATTTGTATTCAAGATGTAGGATGAATAAGAATCGAGAAAGAATATGTTATAACCTGAACAAGAGCATCAGGTCGAGACTCGAATATAACAAGAAGTACACCCAAAGGACATGATATTTTCTCAAGAATGAGTTTATCTGCTAGCTGGACACAAAGAGCAGTAATCAGAATTGACAAAATTGAATAATTGCAAAAGTCAAATATTGAAAAATAGTAGTAACTTTTAGATTATCAGAACAATATCACAGAAACAATTTCATGTGTTACTTATTAACTGATTAATGAGATAATTTATAGGGGGATTTTGACCTCAGTTCTTTTCAAAATTTGACCAATCGGTTCTTCCATTTCTGCAAGCTTGCGAACAGACTTTACAAGACTAGCAATCTGAAAACACACAAATCAAGGTCAGATAAAAACATTATGGTTCAATGAGAAAACTTCATAAAACTTTAGATTAACTTCAAGCTATGAATCCCAGATACGTAATACACACGGTTACAAAGATACATGAATCTTTTAAAATCCGCGATACAATGGAGCTAGGATACTACATTAGCAAAATCAGACAGGAAACTTATGTAGAAGTATAATACTTATATTCTAGCCAATAAGTTCTTACCTTCTCAGGTCTCAGCGTTAAACGCGATATCAATGATCTCTCATATCCAGCTTCCTCTGCATCAGCAACATCAGCTGCATTCTCAATCCTTATCTCACTTTCATTTTTCTCTATTGCAGTAGCCACATCCAACAATATTTTCTTCCTTTCTTCAGAATTTAGAATCTGAAACCAAAAACACCAACATGAGTTCATAGTGTTATTAGCAATAATATTAGAGATATAGTTAGTTAGTAGTCAGTTAATAGTTTGTTCTCCATATATGTGACATAACATAACCGATTGATGTAAACATAAATTCTCCTTATTGATACGATTCATATTTTACATTATAAAAACTTGAAGAAATTCATGAAAATAAACCTTTTTTCACATTCTTAATAGGTTACTACCTGAAGTCGCCTTGAGCTGTCACGTGCTGCAACTGCCATTTCATGTGCAGTTATTTCCTTTATGCTGGTCCACAAATGAGCATCCTTATGAAAGACGGTACCGATTCTTTCTCCTTGAAGTACTCTCATGATGTTGTCATTAGTATAGCCACTACAAAGGAAGTTAAATGTTAATTCATTGTCAGAAAAATGCAAAATTTTAAACATATGTTTGTACTCAAGTAGTAAGTATTCGTATTTGTCAAAGATTCGAAATTTCATATCAGTAAATTAATGAAAAAATGCACACAACAGAAAGTGAATATATTCTCATCATTTGAACTATAGAGAGTAATAATATTTCATTTATGCTTTGTCCAATTAATATTCAATTCAATGCTGTTAATCACGGATTGCGAAGATCGGAGAATAGCGATTTGTTCAAAGCACTAGACTCCAGTGCTATAGCACCGTTATAACTTCTAATTGACAATACTTTGTAATAAATAGCATATTGAAAAACAATAGCAGTTTGTTGAAATTCGGCTACGCTGTATAGCACCGCAATAGACGCTAGTTAAAGACACCGATTCAATTAATTAAAACAATTTCTCTCGATATGTTGGACCAAAAATACTAATTTTTTGTGTCAACAATCTATTGCATCAGTAAAAGCTTAGCAAAAAGAAAAATCAAACAATAGAAGATACCTAGTAATAATCACAGGTGTGCCAGAATAGGCAGCACAAACAGCAGCGTTAACTTTCGCGGTCATTCCTCCTCTTCCTAATCTTGATTTGTCTCCAAAAGTGATTTTTGTATGATGCTTTTCTTTTACATATGTGTGAATTAACTTTGATTTTGGATCAGATGGAGGACCACTATAAAGTCCCTCAACATCACTCAGTAAAACAAGAAGGTCGGCTTTGAGTTCCAAAGCCAATAGACCAGCCAAACTATCATTATCCCAGAAGATACCGGAGGAATCCTGCAGAAGCTTGCAATTAAAAGTAACTTCGTCAGAAAACCAATCTAATAAGGTTTAAGTATTTTTAAAAGCAAATTAGAAATGGTAACAAATGAAGATCATCAATAAATTGTTGAGTAAATAGGCATTTTAGTTTTGAAATCGTAATGATCGGGCAATTTAGTCCCTCAAATTTGCGAAATAGCAACATAGTCTCTTGAATTAAAAATTAAAAATATGAATCAATTTAGTCCCTCCATCAAACTACTATAAAAATATCACGCCTGACCATTTTGAAAGCCTATTTAAACTTCATTATTTTTTTACGAAATTCTACACATTGTCAATCAAAGGTATAATTTAAAAATATAAACAATGCTAATTCGAAATTAAGTAGTTCAAAGAAAAGAAGCATACCTCATACGGCGCCTTCCTAGTACTCACAGCATCATTTTCATTAAAAATAGGGATAACCCTTAAATCTAATAATGAGTGCACAGTATCAGTGAGTTGTTTTCTGAAATCAGCATCCCTAAAAAATCCATCATTCACGAGAAGTTGGGATGAAGTCACATCAAGCTGCAACAAAGAAAACCACATCAATAAGAAGGAATCAGTTAGATTAATAAAACAATACCTCATATGTAAAGCAATGTATATAAATATAAGATTAAAAATTTAATATTTTGTGCACCTGACTAAACATGATATCATAAAGAGCCATGAGACTACTCTGCCCCACAGCTGCACATGCTTTGCCATCGAGTTCATATTGTGGATTTTGAAGATCAGAAAAGCTGCATAACAAGTAAATTTATATCAGCCTCGTATTGACAGAATCGTGAGAAAATTCGTACTGGGATCTTTCAATTCTATGCTGATTCAATGTTGTCATTCGCGGATTCAAATTCTGTGCAACACTACTATGTGGCCACTAAGCCGCTATACGACAAGATTGTGTATTAAATAGTGTATCGCAAACCAAGAACGATTTATCCAAATTCTGCTATGCTATAATGCCGCTATGTTTAATTAGTTACAGTATAGCAAAAGATAGATTACTATAAAACCTGCTATTGGCCAATCTGCGATATCTTAGTCTTTGCTTGCCAAGACCAACTGCTCCTGAAGTCACCAATATAACTTCATAGCCTCTGTTATTTAGCTCTTTAAGCTGCACAAAAGGTAGCTTCCAGTTAGAGCAAAAATCATATAACCAATAATAACCAATGAAGAATAAAATCACGCACTTATAAGTTATAAATTCCCATTCATCTTCAAAAGGACAATAGAAAATCAGGACAATGATTGAATTAGTACCACTTCATGCATCAAATCACATTATTCTTTAATTTAGGAAGCTCTTCTATTTTATATATCGACTATTAATAAAAGGATGATTCGTTATGACGCGTGTCACCTTTTCATAATTCGGTTTCCCGTCCAACGTTTTTTCTATATCTGTTTTTTCGCGGGTTCGGTTACTATTAGTTATAATTTTTTTATCAGCAAATGTCATTATGGTAATAAATTAGCGAGTTACGTTAGTTTGAACCCTAACCACTTGTTTAGTACTTCTTCAATGTCCCTCAGCTCGCTAACTCAGTTGTCCACTTGGGACCGCTACTACTAGTAAAAATTGAAGTACAATTTTCAGATTCAATAAAAAAAGTTCAGATTTATGTCAAATAGTAAATGATACTGTTGAAGTTATGGCTTATGTGTAAGATACTATAGATTATCACCTGCTCACATAATGCTCCAAGTCTTCCCAATGCTAATCTACCATCACTTCGAGTAACCACAGCTGTTCCAACCTTCATATATGACAAAAATCAACTAAAATGTTTATTAATTGTACAATCATCAAATTATTAAAAAACAAAACAAATCAATTAGATTAGATACAAAAACATACAAAGACAAAAAATTCCAATAGTACGTAAGAAAAAACATTTTGATCACTCTCGATAAATATCAAAATCAACAATCATCTCTAGATCTCATTTTTCTACGTATAATATGTAACAAATATATTTATTAAAAAATTGCTATTATAAATAATAAATCCAAAGAACAAAATGTCTAAATCACTATAACAACTTTGATTTCAATCCATGCATATCACATCGATGATCGATCTAAAATCTACATAGTTTTTTTTTTTTAAACTACAAAAAAAAACAACGTAATATTGGATCAAAAACAGAACAGACCAAAAATCATGTTGTTGTTTGTTAATTAATCACCTTAACAACAACACGTTTAACACTTTTGACAAAAGCTCGTGTTGGATCCATTGAGCTCTCGTCTACAAACAAAGCACACACAGAGTGAATCAGTGAGTTGACACGTTACAATAACACTGATTTGTTGATATTTTTATTGTATTGAAAAGAGAATGTGGAGAAAAAACAAAGAACAAAAAAGAAGAAGAAGAAGAAATGAAACCACAAAGAGCGATACAAATGTATTGTTTGTGTTGTTTCGTTGGTTAAAGTGAAGCATTCAGTTTTCAAAGAGACGCGGCGAGAGTGACACGTATTGTACGAGGGTTTTCTTCATTGTCTGATTATTGTGGGTCCCATGCGGTCGTGTTCACGGATTCTCCTTGGGTCGGGTTGGACAGGATAGGACATAATATCCGTGATGTTTGCCCTTTCATTGTCTGACATTTGGCTACTTCACAAGGGTCCGGTTCATTTCCCCATTATCTTGCATTTTTTAGAAAAAAAAAATACTCCTGTCACAAGTGTCAACCATTATTTTAGATTAGTCTTTTAGTTGGCAAATGATAACATAGAGTATTATATTATATATACTCCATCCGTTTATAAAAAAAATATTTTTTAGATTTATTGTAGAATTGATGTATTTAAATTTGTCTGTAACGTGCATTTTTGCTTTATTTAATGAATTCTCGAACTTGAATGAAAGCCAATGCGTTTTCCGAAAGGGGTCTTGGAAAAAAAAGACCTACCCCTTGGCTTGGTAGAAGATGTTGAAGTAGCGCATGAAGTAGTCTCTATGTCCCGGTCGTAGACAAGGGATGGATGTCGTTAGGTTAGGTCAACTCTATCATTGGTTTTATTATATCTATAGTGATCAGTGATCACTAGAAAAAATATACGTGCTACTACTATTCCGATGCTGCAAAGCTAGGTGGTGCTATTATGGCGGGAGAGAGAGACTTTTTAGATTTATTGTAGAATTGATGTATTTAGACAATAATATTGTCTAAATACATCAATTCTAAATCTAAAATGTGATATATATAATATCGGAGGGTGTATGATATGTCCTAAAACACATGAAAATAAACATAGATATATTCATTTAAAAGTTCTGTATTTGTTTGTTTTATTTAAAAGTTAAATGATAGTATTTTTTGTGCGAAATTTATATTTTACATGTGGTTGATGTAAGTTAAACATAGATATATTCGTTTAAAAGTACTGTACTTTTTAGTTTTATTTAAAAGTTAAATGATTGTATTTTTTGTGCGAAATTTATATTTTACATGTGGTTGATGTAAGTTGGACAAGTAAAGATATCATAGTTTCTTTGATTGGTATGAATATGGTATGTCATTTACAACATAAAGAGTTTGGTTGAATATGAATATGGTTTCTTTACACGCGTGGAATGTCGAATTTCTTAAACGAGTTGTATTTGTTAAAGATGTGATGTGAAAAGTATATGTGGCCGCTGCGAAAAGATTGAGACTTGACTTTGCAAGAGTTTTTGTTCATCTTTCAATTGATGAAGACGTGAATTGCATTAAGCAAATATTAATAATGAAGTGTTCTCCTTACGGGTGATAGCAGATCCATTTTTTGCATATGAGGTTGGAGTTTGACCATATGCCATGGAAGTTTGAATGCCAGCGGCGTTAGAGATGAGTATTTTTCCAATTCAAATATCTATACTTCCTCCGGCCTTAAATATAAGCAATTTTCACCTTTTTAGATACATTGAATAATTAATATATCAAGCTTATATTGTAGACTAGATACATTAATTATTTAATGTATCTAAAAAAGTGAAAGTTGCTTATATTTAAGGCCGCATGGAGTATTGATTGTAATGATTTGAGCAGTAATGAGTGGGAACAAAATTAAATAAAGAACAATAAGAGAGTCTTTATTGTAACGGATCTCATGCATTAAATTCCATGTTGGCAAAATCTTGCGATAATGGTATTTTCGTTGGACTAAGCGAAGAGTGGTATTAATGAATGTCGGAGTGTGGATAAAAGGGCCATTAGAGAGGTTGAGTGTGCCGCACATGGAGGGAAGGTGAAGGATGAGGCCTCTACTTTGGATGGGGTCCAGCCCATTGATACAGTTTTGTTTGAACTAGCCTAGATTGATTCTTTAAGTTCTTTTGAGCCTTGGTGTTCTTAAGATGAGCTTTGTTGAAGATATTGATGTCACTAGCAAGTAGGGATGTCAATGGGGTGAGAATTGAGCGGAGGGTACTTTACCACATCTTGCCCCACTTTCTGTTTCAGGGATATTTCTTCTTCTATCCCCATCTTCGCGGGGAGATTTCTTCCTCCATCCCCATTTCCGCGGATCCCCTCAGTATCCACAAAGCTCCACGAACATAAAAAACTGTGCAGGGAAATGTTTTAGGTGACCAATACATACTTGTGATGAAGGGAAAAGCTGTGCAGAAATAAGATAAAGGTTCAAATATACCTCCCACAAGCTCCAATGTCATGACTACCATGAGCAGCTCTATTTGAGTTGCATTTTATCCAAGATATGATAGGAAAATGACATAAGATCTATTTGAATTTTTTTGATAGCATATCTATTTGATTTTAAGAGCCTTAGAAGGATGAATGTTCACATCAAAAATTTTAAGAATCATAAATTCTACCTTGTTAAGTAAAAGTACCAGAAATGTTAGTATAATTTCACATAGGGAGATATTCGATATAATAGAATTGATAGCCATTCTCAATTTTTTTTATCTTGATACCTACAATTGTTGATGCAAAACCAAATAGTCTTAAACACATTAAGAGTTTAGGATATGTTACACACAACTAGTATCAATAGAAATAATAATGATATTTTGCAACCAATTCCAAACTTGATGAGCAAAATGATACAAACAAAAGAGGAAGTTCTTGTGAATTCCAGCAAATTATACCAAGAACAAAGTGTTTGAGAACTATGAAGAACATACACAGATATGGAAATCATATATGACACGGACACACACAGACATGTCGATATCAATAAAAACAAGAGAAAATAATATAATTTAATGTAATCATAAATGCCGTGTATAATGTGTTTATCAATCATAAAATCTCACCAAAAAAACTTTTGAACCCTTAGTTTTTGATCCCCCAATAATTCTCTTTTTCTAACCGCCAATGATAGCTCTAAAACCTGTCAAACCTGCCGAAAAATGCAGGTTTTTAAACATGAACTGTCCTGGGTGCCTCACACATGAACCCTTGCGCCGCCTGCATCAGCTTCATAAACATGATAATTGCATTGTCTGAGGCGCCTCAGGTACTCACACCTGAGGCAGTAGCAAAACCAGATTTATCTGACTTTTGGAATATGTAATTTTAAGGCACACACAACCAAAATTTATATTCAGAGAGTAGTAGCCGAAGGAAAAATTCTACAAAATGAACTCTTGAGGTGCTGCGCTTGTCAATGGTTTATTGTTCATTAGATTTGATTAACTATTGTGAATTTCAAATATTTATCAAACACATTACAGAACATGACTAATAATATTCTAAGAATTGAAAAGTATAGTCACATTACTAGTTGTGAAGAACTGTTAACTCAGTGAGTTTTTACTCCAATCTAAGAAACTGTTTCTAGAATTGGGTGTTAGTTGGTACTTGGTAGCTTAGCTTGTAATTGTATCTCTACCTGTAAAAGTTTGTAATCGATCGAATTATCATTTTTGGTTAACTGTAAAGCTAGTATTCTTTAACACAACTTGTGCTTAAGAATACCTTTGCATAACAATGAACTTTTTTTCCTTATAAAGAAAAGTGATTTGTATGCTGAAAATACCAAGAAAATAAAGTTAATGAGGGGAAGGAAATAAACTAAGTTGATCTTACAAATGTGCTTAAAATGAAATAACCGCAACAACAAAGTAAACCAAGCAATGTGGCCATTACAAATTTCCCTAAGACTGTCTTAATCAACAACACAATGCTAACCATTCTTATTTCTCCGCCTTAACTTTGGTTAACAACTGACGAAGACCATTCGTGAGAGCAGATGTTGAGGTTAAAGCTGCCTTGAATATGCTTAAACTCTGCACCAAAACACAATTATGTGAGATAAGCGATTGCTGCATAGCTAGCGAGTAGTCATTCACTGGTTAGAAACTGATAGCTAGCGAGTAGCGGCTAAATTCTACCTAGTTAATAATGACTACAAATAAACTATATTTTCGATAAGTTTCATAGTAAATCAGTCTAATGGAAACTTATTTCAAAAACATAACCACAAAATAGTGATGGTGATAATAAATCTATAATTCTATATTGTTTCCAGTCTTTTATATTTACCACTTTGATTGTTAATTATATATCAAAAATTAATTACCTCTTTAACGCCAATGGTGACAACTTTTTCCTCTAAATCATCAAGAGGCGTTTTGAAACGCTGAAGTATATATACAGATGAAATTGGAGTCAACAACGGTTCCACGATCAGATCATCCGTAACAACATACATTTTTGGACTCTTGACATAACCTCCAGGAATTCCCGTAGACGGCATTGAGGTAATAGTATTAACCAGTTTCATTTTGATATAGTTCCCCTCATCACTCCAATCTTCATCAGTTTTATAAAGTGTGGCATTAGTTGTTTTTCTGTTGAGAAGATTAGGGTCAAGAAGACAACAATATTGTAAAACACTTAACCTGAGAAGCCTATTCTTTGCTTCTTTAGATGTGAAATACTTCTCTTCATTTAAATCAGCTATGCTATTGCACAATCCATTAATACTTCCCAAAGATCTATTCCCTTCTAACTTGCGTAAAACTCCGCCTAACGGAAATGTTAGAAAACGTATAATTAGTTCCGCAAAATCTTGCCCCCCTTGAGCATACAATATGTTCTTATCTGATTTTCTTACAACCAACTTCACGGTGATATTAATATCACCGCGAAAAATGTTTTTAACATCACAAGAGAAAACAATTGATCTCTCGATAAGAGGCTTCATTCCTAAAAACACATCGGTTAGAGGCGTCTTGGAAAACAATGAACACTTTAACAGATCCAATACCTGCAAAATTTTAGCACTAATCAATCAAAGACACAAAGGTTAATTGATGAATACATATACAAGTTAAAAAGTTGCAAATTACCCCCCTCTATTTCAAAATATATATAAGTAAAAGTGGGTCAACAAAAATTGATGTATTTGGTGTAAAATTTAGACCAGATACATCAACATTTGCTGACCCATTTGCTTATATCTTGGAATGGATGGAGTAGATCAATTACTAAGAAAAAAATAAAAAAACCTTTTCCTTAGTGACATTGACAGTCATTTCTTGAATTGAACTTGCACTTTGTATTCCAAAGTTCTTGGTAAGATCATAGATTGTATGATCCATAGAATGTGGCAAGACAACTAAATCATCACTAATAACAAAACCTGTATTAAACTTCACAAACCCGAAGCAAAAATGTGACAAAGAAACTGAATGGGACAAAGGATGTCCAAGGAGACAATAATTTTTTTTCCCACCTATGCTCAAATAAGAACATTGAAAATAGAATTCACGAAATTTGGAACATAAGAAATACTTTGTGGGTTGAGTGTCATCAATGTTAATTTTGAGACTACTGCAATAATCTTCAGATGAGTTGTAGTTTGTGATCAGACCAAGATTTTCAACACTTTGATAAAGAGAGTTGAGACAACCAATTGTAATTGGTTCAATATTTGAGTCTTTTTGAATAAGTCTTGCAATGGTACCTAATGGTAATGTTAAGAAGCTACAAAGAATGTCAACAAAATCTTTATCTGCTTCAGCAAATAAAACTTTGTTAGTTTCTGTGTTTACTAGAAGTTTCAAAGACACTACTTGGTCCTTAGTTTGAGATTGAAAAATGGATATGAAAGTAGCTATTAAATGAGAAATCAAACGAGAAAGAAAAGAGAGAAACATAAAGAGATTGAAAATTAAACGAGAAAGAAAAGAGAGAAACATAATGAGAGACAAAGTGTACTACTATATTGCAACTTTGAGATGTTTTTAGCATTCATATATTGGGTAAAGTGGTCAGGAACCTTCATAAAAAATAGTCCATGGTTGGAAAGTTGCAAACAAAAAGAAAAGAGAAAAAGTGAAAACAAAAAAAAACATCTCGATTATTGCAGTACGTGGAAAAGAAGTAAAGGTGGAAAAGAAGTAAAGGAAAAAAAATTATTCTCTCGATTCTAATTAATTTATTTGTTGATCAAATCACACTTTAAGAAAAATGTATAAATATAAGAGAGAATATGATTTTTATAAAAATATCTACTTTTTTTAATTGGTAGACAGGTAGTAGACATTGAAATATTAAATGGTCGTTTTAGAAAAAAAGAAAAAGAAAACAAAAATAGGTCATTTATTTTGGGACAAAAATTTGGCAAGTAGGAGATTTAGTAATTGATTAATGAGCTGTTATGAGTTGTTTTTAGCATTCATATAGTAATGGGTAAAATGTACTATCGTCTACTACTCCCTCCGTCCCAAAATTGCCAAAATTGTTTTTCTTAAAATAAGTGTCGTATACTATTTATAACATTGGTTTTTACTATTTTATCTCTTAAAGTAATCATTAGCTGAGAGAAAAAGTAAACTTAAAAATCTACTTTTTTGTATTCTAATGTCTACTACCAATAAAAAGAAGTGGTATTTTAATAAAAATCATATTCTCTTTATTTTATTTACACACTTTTCTTAAACTGTGTGATTTGGTCAACTGTGACACTTAAAATGAGACGGAAGGAGTAGTATATTGCAACTTTGAGATGCTTTTAGCATTCATATAGTAATGGGTAAAGTGATTAGGGGTGTGCAAAAAAATTAGTTAACCTCAACCAAATTAAAAACCAAACCTGATCCAGTTACATAAAACCAAAACCGGCCCATATTATGTCAAAACTTAAAACCGGTTTACCATTTTATTGAACCAGTTCAGAACAAGTTTTAAGGCAAAAAGTTTCAAAACGTGATTCAATCTTCAATCTCACTTCTCAAATCAAATGCGATTTTATCTCGATCTCACTTCCCAAAACGCGATTCAATCACCTTCAATCTCAAATCGCAAGCTCGCACCTTCGATCTCGTTTGCAAATCACAACTCTGATTTCATTGTTGTTCGATCTCGCTTTCCATCTTCCTTTTCTTATTGATTGTCTAGATTTAGTTTCTATGGAACGAAACAACAACAAATTGATCTCTTTCTGTCTCTCTTGTTGTGATTTCGATTTCGTTTTATCTCTCTTTACAATTTTGATTTCGTTTTCTCTCTCGTTTCAATTCTGTTTCGATTTTGATTGAGTTTTGATTTTGATTTTTTCTGTTTCTGTTTCGATGGGTTTGGATTGGTTGTTTAAGGGTTTGAAGTTGAAAGGTGATGAAGATGATGATGAAGAAGGAGTGGGTAGAAGATGAATTTATGGGTTTAGGAAAAAAAACAACATTTTTAAGGCCAAAAACCGGTTTAGAACCGGTTTAAATCAATAAACTGGTTCTTTTTATAAACCGGTTCTAAACCGATTATGAACCAAACCAAACTAATTTTGTTATAAAACTGGTTTTAAGAGGAAATAGTTATGGTTTGGTTCATGAACCATTAATTTAGTTTGGTTTGGTGTGATTTCTAAACCATGCTCACCCTTAGTGGTGAGGAACCTTCATAAAAAAATACTCCATGGTTGAAATCTTTAAGATGGTGATGTTTCCAATTTTTAGAGAAATGGTTTTTCTTGTGGAACGAGTGTTGCAGATAGTGTATTCCTTGGGGTAACGTGAGTTGCAGCGCATTTCATTGGTCAACGGTAACCGTAGTTTAGCGCATTCATTTTTAGTTTAAACATTATTTTAGTTTTTGTATGTACATAAAATTTTGATTTTAATTTCTGTATATATTTTCATTTAAAATAAGTCTCTGAATCAACCAAATCATTAGTCCCTAAAGCAAAAATCTGTAGGAAAATTCGCACGTTTCCTACAGATTTTCCTACGAATTTTCCTGCAGATTTTTGCTTTAGGGATTAAAATCAAAAAATTTGGTTGATTTAAAGACTTATTTAGAATAAAAATCGATACAGGGATTAAAACCAAAATTTCGCGTACATATATGGACTAAAATGATCTTTAAATCTTCTTTTTTTTATGGAGAAGGATTCCCTCAATCCCCTCATGTTTTCTTGTGTGTGCAATTCACACCTTATTCCGGATTCGTCCGTGACAATTCAGTTTAAATAACTATTTTTAAAAACTGTTTTTTATATATTATTTTTTTTCTTCTTAAAAATAATTTTTTAAAACACATTTATAAAATATATTTTAAAAACTAAAAACTAAAATTGTTTCAAACAACTTTTAATTTTCTTTGCCTAGGCTTAAATTCCAATAAACCCTCTGTTTACCGGTGAGAATCGAGGTCTATTTTTTATGGGAGTGATGTACTACAATACTGGTACTATTATGATTTTTTGTTTTTTTTGTCGAGACTGGAATATCCACTGCCGAACATAGTGACTAATTTCCTCGCTAGATTGGAGGCACCTCGATGGGTGAGATAGCTAGCCCAAAGGTTTAAAGCTGCTTCATACCCAAGGTGAAGATCCAATCCTCGACCCTCTTTAAAGAGGTGCAACACAAGGACTTCCCAAGAGGTCACCCATCTTAGTACTACTCTCGCCCAAGCACGCTTAACTGCGGAGTTCTGATGGGATCCGTGCATTAATGCTGGTATGATCGTACCTAACTGATAATGATTTTTTGTTTTTGTTTTCACAATCAATATTTTTTTTTTGTTATAACTAGTAGTATTCAGTTTATTGGACCAACTAATCATGTTCAGGACGAGTTATGACATCAAGTGATTTCAATCTATGTCAAATGCAGATGTGGGGATCAAACTGTGATCATCCCTATCAAGTTCAGCGTCAATCACAACTACACCAACTAACGTTTGCTGAAAATTACTTACTTTTGTTTATGCTAGGATTAAATATTATTAACTACTCTTTTAATGCAACATCTTAATCAATTATATATTTTCTCTTACAAAAAAAAAAGATTATATATTTTCTAAATTTCAATTATATTTTCACCTATCGCTCATCGTACACTTTTATGTCTGGAAAATGACAAGAAATCTATCATACCTATTTTTGATGTCTCGATAAGTTAATATTTACAAATAGTTAAGATTTTGATATAAAACTGCTTGTGAAACAAGTCAATAAATACTTAAAATTGTATATGTAAAATTATTGTTTTTTAACACTTATCTTCAAGTTGGAAAAAGATTATCTAAGTGAGGATTTGAGTGGCACAAACGCTGATAATTGATGTTGAGGTGAGTAATTAAAATATCTAAAATTTGGAATTGCGACTATGTTGTCTTTATTTTTTCTGGATTTTACCATGAGTTTAATTTAGTTTCAGACGAACTTTGATATCAAATGGTTCAAGTTTTCTTTTCAGCACATTAGTAAGAATCAAATCATGATCTCTCTAATAAATTCAACTTCAATCACCACTGAATCAAAGATTGAAACATCTTCTGTATATTTCTTAGGTATTTGTATTTTAATTTTAATTTTAAATAGAGGCCGGTTTGGTGGGTGTGTTATAAGCAAAGATTTAACGATAAAAGCTCAGGCCACATACTATCAAGTTTCGAAAGACAAGAGATTAAGAAGATTGATAAAGAAAATCATGAAAGAGAAAGTTAGAGAGAGAGGAAGAGAAAGTGTTAACAAGACTAACTAACAAAACAAACCCAGAAAACATAGGATTTAGACAAAGAATGCAAACTCACCGGAATTAACCGAACTAGCCCAAAGAGGTGAGTTCGCTTAGGCTTTAATCTTGGGTAGATTAGGAATCTTGACATGAAATAGATTGTGAAACAATTATAAAAATTATAAGTTATGTATTATGAGATTATGTTTTTGGAATATAGACAAGTTAATGAAATTACATGTATGATGATCTTAGGTTTCCATAAAGGTCATATCATATGTACACTTAACTAATGAATTTCAATGCTTTGATTATGACTAAAATTTGACTTAGAATGAATATATCAATTGTTGAAATAGATTGTGTTGATGTGATTATGCTGGGAAATTTGAGAAAAAAATTGAATTTTTCGCAGGTAGGTTCTGCCAAAATTGTGATGCGATATAACACTTTTAAAAAATCGTGGCGCTACAATGTAGAGAATGTAGAAATTCTCTCAGTTTCCTTGTTTAGAGCCACAAGTATATTATTGGCAATCTTTTGCACCGTACGTTTACTAGTAATTGAGGCTAATAAAAGAAGTTAAGCTAGAAGAGACCGCACCATCTCACCTAAGCGCTCTTAGGTAGCTTGTTCTAACTTATAGTTTTATCATTTACATTGAGTTTCACTTAAGTGGAATTTCTATATTTTCTTAAGGTTGATTATTTGATTCATAAAAGCGTATTAACTTTCTATATTTATTTTCTTTAAGTTGATCATTTGCCTTCTTTTAATTGATAATCGAATTCTAATATTTCCTTTTGAGTTGCTAAATTATTTTTCACTTCTTTATGACATTTATTTATGAATAAACTTACAAGTTAGTTAACTGTCATGTGTACATTTGGTTAGTGAATATATATAGTTTTGCATGCCTACTTCCTTTGTAAATTGAAATTATATTTGATAAAAATAATTACTCGTACTCTTTGTGTGTTTCCCTTCTAGTTGGTGGTGGTTGTTGTCTCTCACTAAGTCTTTGTGACTTACTCTTTCATCTTATATTTTTTTTTCAGATTCACAGTCAGTTGAGTAGCAGGTTATTAGCCGATTTAAAGTTATCAGAGTCACTCTTTTGGTAGGCCTCCTTGTTGGAAGGCTCTTTTGTTTATGCACTCTTTGATTTGACCGAGTATCTGCAGCTATTTTGAGTCTAGGAATATATAAATTTTGGGATGTATAAATTTAAACATGTATTTCTTGGAATTTTGGCTGATGATACAAGGTTATAAACAGGAGTTATTTTGATTTTGGGAACGTTACAAATACAGAGGATATTCTGTCGAAATTTCAGTAAATATTATTTTGAAGTAAAAGCTCATTTTATAAAATTTCTCTTTATTGGTTGTTAAGTTTGGTCATTAGGCTTGCCGGACTAATACTAGTTCGTGCGCCAGTCACGATGCGAATTTGGGTCGTGACAAAGTTGGTATCAGAGCTCTGGTTGTAGGTCCTAATAGCTGCAGACATAGAATGAAAATAGATTTTTGCTAGTAAATTGTGAACCGCGGCACCATTTACTTGCAACAATCTATTAGCATTCTATGTTAGTGTCAATTATTGTCCTATCCTGTGATTTCTTTTGGTCTTTGATTCGTCTCACTCTTTTTGTTGTCTTGTTCTATATTCGCTCAATTTTCCTTCATTTATTGATTGTGTCATCCCTTACCAATACCTCCACTAGAAGGGAAATTATTTTCATATGAGTTTGATGTCCAACGTTAAGACCCTTTGTCGAAGAGGTTGAGGTTTTATTTAAGATTGACATGGAGCGAATGTCGTAGAATGCATAGTTAATCTTGAGGTTTCTTGGCTATTGGAGTAGAAAATGTTGAGTCCTTATATGAAGGCAATGAAATTTAACCTTGGTATAATTTGTTGTTAGATTATAGGAATTTCGATAGGTATTGCAGCAAATTGTTTAGGTTGTCGTTTGACAACATTAGAAAAAAAATCAAAGATAGAGAAATATTGTCGACCATTGAGAAGTTAGTTAGGATGAGCCTCAAATGATAAATTTTTAAATAAAGGGGTTCTGATTACTTTTGTAAAGTTCTTGAAGTTTAAACCCTTACCATTTCTAAGTCTATTGTCTGTGAGAGGATTGTTTACGCCTTAGAGAGATTATGGAGGGAATTATGATGCTCAAAACATTAAGGAAGTGATGTTTACATAATTTTTTAGTTAGATGGTATGGCATATACTTAGTAGGCAAGTAAGATCACTTTTGTTGGAATGAAGTAATCTCTTTTGATTTTTATGGTACATTTTATTCTAGAAAGTGTTGGAGATGGATTAGTTCAGAAGTATGAAATATCGAAACAAACTGAGAATATGTCGACTTCAGTGTACAAATTCGGTTTTATAGAGATTTAATGCACGATCATCACCCTATCTTAAATGAGATGTGTTTTAGGTGGTTTATTGAAACATTAAGCGAATACTTAATTGGATTTGTGGTTGGATCTAATTGTGTTGTTTTGCGGAGGTTTCGAGCCTGACACTTTAGATTAGGCAACAAAAGCTTAACAGAGGTAGTAAGCACTCGCAAGAAACAAGTTGAAGGATCATAAGTTAATTATTCTTATCGTAGTGATGAAGTTATAATTGGTTGTTAGGGACAACAAATATCAATATCACAAGAAGAATAGTTCTAGAAGACAACCTTTTGAGCGCAATGCAAAGTCGTAGATTAGATCATGGGGTATATAAATAATTCACTTTTCCTTAAGAGTAATTTCGGTTCTACAATAATTGATGTCAATCTGAAAAAAAAATATGGAATGGAAAAATGTGTTTTCATTGTAGTCGAGTATGACATAATAGGAGGGATCGTTCTTGGCAACTTTAACACAATTATTAGCTAGTCATGAATTAACACTAGAAGCTTTACTATAGATTATGATAGAATGTTGAGTATCAATTGGTTGTTATTCCATCGTGTCACCCTAATCTATTATAACAAGGTAGTGAGAATTGAGATAATAGGTAATAACTTTCTCCGGCCTTTTGAAGAAAATGTGGTTGGGTACTATATAATTTAATCTCATGTTCAGGAGCTTACAATTTATTGAAAGAGATTGTCAAGGATAATTTGTTTTGATTATGAATATACTGTTAGGATTAAATAGGATTGGACTATGTGTTGTAAGGCCCAATCCACCTTGTATTGTACTACTCCTATATAAGGAGGTGCATCTAATGAATGCATGAGGCATTTGGATCTTTTCCTTACAAGTGGTATCACGAGACCCAGGACCCGGAACCTGTTTCACAATCCGTTTTCTCTGTTACGCGCCATTCAACCACCATAACCGTTTTTCAATTCCTTTTTCCACTTCGTCTTCTTCGATTTGGTTTTCTTCCACGCTTAACAATGGCGGAATCCTCAAATTTTCTTCAACCTGCTATTCCCAAATTTGATGGGTTCTATGATCATTGGGCTGAATTGATGGAGAATCTTCTTCGTTCCAAAAACTATTGGAACTTGATCGAGGTTGGCGTTACTGTAGCTCCACAAAACGCTACTGCAGATGAACAACGTATTGCAACAGAAAGCAAGAACAGTGACTTGAAAGCCAAGAATTATCTCTATCAATCGATTGAAAGATCGATTCTTGAGACAATCTTGGAGAGGGGAACAACGAAAGATATTTGGGATGCAATGAAAAGGAAATACAGTGGCTCTACCAAGGTGAAGCGTGCACATCTTCAAGCTCTTCGTCGTGAATTTGAAGTTCTTGCTATGGGAGATAATGAAACTGTAGATGGCTATTTCGCAAGAACCTTCGCTATTGTTAACAAGATGGCTTCACATGGTGAAAAATTAGAACAGGTTAAAATTGTAGAAAAGATCCTGCGTTTAATGCCAGAAAGATTCAACTATGTCGTCTGTTCTATTGAGGAATCAAATGACATTACAACCCTTTCCATTGATGAGCTGCGGAGTAGTCTCATTGTCCAGGAGCAACGTATGAAGTTGCAGAAGACAAGCTCTGAAGAATAAGCTCTCAAGGTTACCAATGCAGGTAGAGGTTATGGAAGAGGGAGGGGAAGAAACTTTGCACGTGGTGGTCGTGGCAGAAGAAGAGGAAAAGAATTGATTCAATGCTATAAGTGTCAGAAACTAGGACACTATCAAAGTGAATGTCCTAGTTGGGAGGAAAATGCACACTATGTTGAATTCAATGATGAAGAAGAAATGTTGTTGATGGCCAAAACTGAACAGAGTAGCTACACCAATGATGAGATTTGGTTTTTAGACTCTGGGTGCAGTAACCATATGACTGATCACAAGGAATGGTTGTTTGATTGTGATGAAGAATTTAGAGACTCAGTTAAATTGGGTAATGATTCAAAGATGTCTAAGGAAATATGAAGCTTTACATGAATGGTAAGATTCACATCATCTCCAATGTTTACTACTTACCTAGATTAAGAACCAATCTATTGAGCATTGGTCAGTTGCAACAGAGAAATATTAGTATCATGTTCAACAATGATACTTGCAAGGCCTATCATGATGACTATGGACTATTATTCACTTCACACATGTCAACAAACAGGATGTATATAATTGCTGCTCAAGTCATGCTTCCCATGGTACTTCAATTTACCAAACAAGACACTACCCAGTTATGGCATAATAGATATGCACACCTCAGCTATAAAGGTCTAAACACTCTTGTCAAAAAGCACATGGTAAAAGGATTACCAGAGATTGTTGAAATTGAAGAAAAGTGCAATGATTGCTTGTCTGGCAAGCAACACAGAGAAGCAGTTCCAAAGCAAGCTAAATGGAGAGCTGCAATTAAGCTTGAGCTAATTCATTCAGATATCTGTGGACCTATAAATCCCACATCCAATGGTGGAAATAGGTATTTCTTAACCCTCACTTAGGAAAACATGGGTTTACTTTTTGCAAGAAAAATCTAGTGCCTTTGAATGCTTCAAAAATTTTAAAGCATTAGTTGAGAAAGAGTCAAACTGTAAAATACAATGCCTTAGAACTGATAAAGGAGGTGAATTCACATCAAGTGCTTTCAATGAATTCTGCAACAGTGAAGGAATTAAAAGACAGTTGACAACTGCTTATACTCCTCAACAAAATGGAGTCTCAGAAAGAAAAAATATAACAATAATGAATATGGTAAGAAGCTTACTATCAGCTAGAAAGGTACCAAAAATGTTCTGGCCTGAAGCAGTGAAGTGGTCAACATATGTGATGAATAGAAGTCCCACCATGGCAGTTAAAAACATGACTCATGAAGAAGCATGGAGTGGAAAGAAACCAACAGTACACCATTTTAGAGTATTTGGGTGCATCTCACATGTGCATATACCAGATGCTCAAAGGAAGAAATTAGATACTAAGAGCATCAAGTGTATCTTGCTAGGAGTCAGTGATGAATCAAAGGCATACAAGTTGTATGACCCTATTGAGAATAAGATCATAATTAGCAGAGATGTGGTATTTGAAGAATCAAAGGGATGGAATTGGGTTAATGAAAATCAAGTAGAGTCCTCAAATAATAGTGAAGGATTACTTGCTGATGAAGATATGCAACAAGAGTCAATAGAAAATAATCAACAAGGTACTGGTGCAGAAAACAATGATAGTGACACCAGTATGGATACTGATTCAGACAATGAGATCAACAATGCCAATAATGAAGCAACAACTAGTGCTCTACCAGCAAGGATAAGAAAACCTTCAACAAGGTTAGAAGGCTTTGTCACAGGAAGAGAAGCTGAAGAAGAATTAGATGAAGAACTGATGAATATGGCTATGTTTAGTTCATGCAATGATCCCACAACTTATGAGCAAGCTTGCAAATTAGAAGTCTGGAGGAAAGCCATGAATGCAGAAATTGAATCCATTGAGAAGAATCATACATGGAAACTAACAACTCTACCAGTTGGTTGTAACTCTATTGGGGTTAAATGGATTTATAAGACAAAGTACAATGAAAATGGAGAAATTGAAAAATACAAAGCAAGATTAGTGGCAAAAGGGTACACTCAGAAGCATGGTGTGGATTACAATGAGGTCTTTGCTCTAGTTGCTAGATGGGACACCATCAGAACAATATTAGCTCTAGCAGGTCAAAATGGTTGGAATGTGTTTCAACTTGATGTCAAATCTGCATTCCTACATGGTGAATTGTCTGAAGATATATATGTGGAACAACCCCTTGGCTATCAAGTAAGTGATAGCAGTCAGGTTTATAAGCTCAAAAAGGCATTGTATGGCTTAAAACAAGCACCTCGTGCTTGGTATACACTACAAGAAAACCTTAATTTTCCAACCAAACTAAAAAAGAAGGGTTGAAGGTTTAGGCCTTCAAGAAATTTTGTGAAGGTTAAAGCTGTCAAAAAATGAAGAAAACCGTCAAGAAATTTTGAGAGAATCTAAAAATAAATAAAAAATACAAGTCAGCGGCTTAGGCCGTCGGGAAGTTATCGTCCACTAAAATTATTATCTTGAAAGCCTTAGCCGTCGGGATATTTATATTTTCCGACGGTCCTGACCGTCGAGAATATATAGTATCGGTCGATCAAATTGTGTAATAATTAATTGATCTTAGTGAGAGTTTAAGCCGTCGGGAAGTTGTCAAAAATAAATATTAATATCATGATAGATTTCCTATGGTCCTGGCCGTCAGAATTACTGTGAGTTGTCATTTTTATTTCAAATAAGATATGCCATTACCCATTATTGATATATTCAACCAACATGTTTATTTTTTACTTTGTTCCTCTTCCTACGCATCAGATCTAGATCTGCCATTATTCTCATCTCACCATTTTTCCCTTCGCGCTGCTTAACCATTTACACCGCAGTTGAATCTCTTTCGTTCTTCCTCCAAGTTTTGTTGTTCGCGCCTTCACGCCGTAAAATCACGGTGTCTCCTACTGGTTTGTAAAATCTCTGCGGATGTTCTTGTTCACAGAATCGACTCTGTCCTTCGTTGCTCAAGCGACACAGAAGGAAGTGAAATTAATCAGATCTGTTTTTTCTGTGTAACCATTTGATTTGTGTAACCATTTGATTGAGCAGATCTGATTTTTTTTATCCATATATAATTGATTTTTTTTGTCTCATAATTTGAGTGGTTTAATGAGTGATGTTTGTAATTTTTTTACCATTGAATTGGTGAGGTTGAATTTGGTTGTCTTTGTGTTTTTAACTACATATTTGCAATTTTTTTGATTATTTAATGATTTAGATTTGTTTCAATATGGCCAGAAGATGTTGAATCTGTACTTGAAAAACAATTTAACATAGAAAGCAAAGATTGATGGATAATATGTTGTTAGAAGTAACAGAGGTTGTTTAGGGAAGAAATCACGATTTGAAGAAAATTAGATGAACAAAATGGATTAGGAGAAATAATTTGTGTAGTGTAAATTAATCATATAAAAAATGTTATTTTAAATAAAAATGGTCCTATCTATCTATATATATATATAAAAAAATGACATCTTTTTTAATAAAAGGAAGATTTTGACGGTTTTAAGTGTCGGAAAATTATGTAATAGATGAATTTTCTGACTGCCATAGCCGTCAATAATGTTGTCTTTATTTCTAGAAGGCTAAAGCCGTCGAAAAGTTTATAAACCTGTTTAGTCGTTCTTGAAGGTTTTGGCCGTCGGGAAATCTGTCTGCTTCATGTTGATAACTTTTTGAATGCTTAGATCGTCGGGAAATTTCCCGACGGGCTATTTCCCAACAGAATTTATCCATCAGGTGGCCGTCGGGAAATTAGTGTTTCTTGACGGATTTAGATACTTCTTGAAGGCTTTTGGCCGTCGGGAAATGCAGTTTTTCTTGTAGTGATAGCAGAATAGAGTCTTACTTTTACCAAGAAAAGTTTGAAAAATGCCCTCATGAGCATACTTTATTTGTCAAACATGGGACCAGAGAAAGCATATTAATTGTCAGCCTCTATGTAGATGATTTAATTTACACTGGCAATGACATAATGATGATGAAGAATTTCAAAACCTCAATGAAACATGAGTTTGATATGACTGATCTTGGTAGAATGAGTTACTTTCTAGGAATTGAAGTAAATCAAACAGATGAAGGTATCCTAATTCATCAACAGAAATATGCCACTGAACTTCTATCAAGATTTGGAATGGAGCATTGCAACTCTGTGTGCAGTCCTATTGTAACTGGGTGCAAGCTGATGAAAGATGAAGAAGGGAAATTTACTGATGCAACCCTCTACAAACAGATGGTAGGAAGCTTAATGTATCTAATGGCTACTAGACCTAATCTTGCATTTTCCATATGTTTGGTTGCTAGGTTCATGGAAAGACCAGCTGACATGCATGTGATAGCCATTAAGAGAATTATGAGATACCTTAAAGGGACACTTGGATATGGTATCATGTACAAAAGAAATTCAAAAAACTTCTAATTACTAGGATACAGTGACTCTGACTATGCTGGAGATTTAGATGACAGAAAGTACTACAGGGTATGTGTTTATGCTAGGATCTGGTGCTATATCCTGGTCATCAAAGAAACAAGCCATAGTGACCTTATCCACAACAGAAGTAGAGTTTGTTGCAGCAGCATCTGGTGCATGCCAAGGAGTTTGGCTGAGAAGTGTGTTAGAATACTTGCAACAAAAGCATTCACATGGAACTATTATCTTCTGTGATAATAGCTCATCCATTAAGCTGTATAAGAATCCTGTTCTACATGGAAGGTGCAAACACATACATGTGAGATATCACTTACTCAGAGAGCTAGTGAATGAAGGTACTATAGAGCTGAAATTTTGCAAATCTAGTGAGCAATTGGCATATATTCTAACCAAACCACTCAAAATTGAATCCTACTGCAAGCTAAGGACTGAATTGGGGATGGTAGAGTGCAACAAACTAAATTGAAGTAATGTTTGGAGTTTATGAGCAGGGTCTGATCATCTGATAAGTGTTTTTAATCAAATAAGCTGTTTCTGATAAGTGCTTATGAGTAGATTAATGGCAGATTAATTGCTTTGGAAGGTGCTCACTGACTAGCATTTTTTTGTCAAGTTTCTGTTACCTCTTAAAGGTTGTTTTTAGTTCACAAGTTTATGTTGTAATGTGTAGCATAACCAGTATTCCTTATAGGATCATTGTAAACTGGTTTAGTTTTGCTTTGTGTGTGTTTAATCCCATTTCCAGTCTAAGGGAGGGATTGTTAGGATTAAATAGGATTGGGCTATGTGTTGTAAGGCCCAATCCACCTTGTATTGTACTACTCCTATATAAGGAGGTGCATCTAATGAATACATGAGGCATTTGGATCTTTTCCTTACATATACAAGTTAGTGAATTTTTTATTATTATTATAAATAGTTCCAAAAGCATGAGTTTCTTGATGTTTTTCTTGAAGAATTCCTAGATTGCCACCTGATAGGGATATTGAATTCTCTATAGACTTGGTTCCTAACTTTCAACTCAAATTCGCACCTCTTTATAGAATGGCCTAGCCGAACTTTAGATGTTAAGGATGTAACTACAAGGTTTTATTGTCAATAACATATTTACTCGTCCAAATTCTTTTCCTTGAAAAGTACTGGTATTGTTTTAAAAGCGAGGAGAGAACCCGTGCGATTATGTGTGGTATAGAGAATCAGATAGGATGATTGTCACAAATGAATTTTGTTACTTTGAATTGACGAATTGTTTGATCGACTTCAAGTGACTAAGTGTTTTTGTCTAAGATTGATTTGCGGTCTAGGCATCTCCAGCTGAATGTTAAGAGGGTTCTTATTGCAATGAAATCTATTTGCACATGCTATGAACATTATGAAATTCTAGTTATGTCTTTTGAGTTTGCTAATGCTCCAACATCTTTATCGATTTGATGAATTGGGTTTTAAACCATATGTAGATTAGTATGCTAAGGTTTATTTAAACGAGATCGTTTCTTTACGGGACATGTCAATCTCTACTATCCTTGGAAACATGGCATAGTTGAATGCTCTGTTTTGGAAGTCTATCTGAATTGGGAACCTATTCGAATCTTGGTACATTATCCTAATATTGATGGTAAGTTGTCAAAACTAATATATATATATATATATATATATATATATATAATTTGTGCTTGTGTTCTTAATATTGGAGGAAGTTTACTAATGTTTTTCTATGATGGAAGTTCATATAAATAGTTACCAATCTAGCTAGTATTAAAGTGGTGGTTTTTGAGACATTGTATATAGACAATGTATGTCTTCGATAGGATGATTTGAAGTTGTCTAGTCTAAACTAGTGGGTCTAGAGTTGATTCACAATATCATTGAAAAGGTTAAGGTTAGAGGTGTCACCCTTAGAGTTCACAGTGGGAGAACATGTATTTTTATTTGTTTCACCAATGAAAGGAGTTTTGCGATTTGGCAAGATGGTCAAACTAAGTCCAAGGTTCATTAAACCGTTCGAGATTTTCGAGTGAGTCGAACATGTAGCCTATCTCTTAGCACTTCAACATGATCTATTAGGAGTTCATTCGCTCTTTCATATTTCAATGCTTCGAAGGTACCTTTATGATCCTTCTAATGATATTAGTACTTAAGATGTTCAATTAGATGAGAATTGTCATACACCAAAACACCAGGTAGCTATAGTAGATAAGAAAGTTAGAATGTTACGTGCAAATGATATAGTTTAAGTAAAGGTTCTTTGGAAAAGACCGTTAGATGAAGAAGCAACTTTCGAGTAGGAAGAGGTCATGCGAGTAAAGTATCCACACTTATTCGAAAACCAAGGTTACTAATATAAATTCGAGGACGAATTTTTTTTTAAGGAGGAAAGATTGAAACGCACCGTTTCATTTATACATATAAATATATAAAAAAAAAAAATGAAGAGAAGTATCTAGAAATAAATATATAACCACCGAACCCCACCCTCAGCTCACTCATTTCCTCATACTTTCCATTCTCTAACAAATACTCCCTCTGTTCGTGCTTCCTATTCCTTCTTCTTTTCCATTCCACTCTTCTTTTCAATTTTATTACTACCTTCCATCAAATTGCCATCATACACTCTACATTTATTTTGAATTCAAGCTTGGGAAATGATATTGGGTGAGTTGTGAAGATACCCATTCATGGAGGGTTTACTCTTTGGTGTTCCTTGAGGTAAAAATTTATGATTTATGTAAATTTGAGATGATATCTAGCTTGGATGGGTAGTGGGAACTGATATAGGTAGTGTAATCTTAAATTTTCATGGGTTCCTTTAAACCTAAGTCTAGCAATTTGGGGGTTTTGTTTAATTCTTGCATCTATTACTATTATGATCCTAAATAAGTAGTTTTAAGAGTTGAAAGTATTCTATGGTGTTCAGATTCGATGGGAATTGCTCTGATGGTCATTTCGAAAGGCAATGCTAGGAACGAAGTTGGCTCTTCATAGTAGTGAGTTGATGATGATCATTACCATTTACTTTAACTACTATTATGAATTTTATAATGCTCATTTTCTATGTTAAAGTATTTATGAAAATGGGGAACACACCCTTTGAATATTTTTTTCTCGTCATCATTATTTATTTTCAAACTCATCGATAATAATATATCTATATTTGAATTTACTTATGATTTATAAAGTATGGGATTTAAAAATGGAGATTTGATTTATATATTGTGTGCACTAGTATTGATATGTTCTTGAAAATACTTTGCTATGATATTTTCTATTTTTGATATGTTCCGGAAATTAGTTTTGACTAATTTTGATATATTGTAAAGCATGGTTTTGAAATTTGGTTTTTTTGGAATGTTTTAATATTTATATGTACTTGATTTGGATTTTGATTTGGATTTAGACTCATGATTATAAGTACTATAAGTTTTCAATTGAGTTTTGATGTAAGTTTCGATTTATTGTGAAAGATGATTTTAGACATGTTTTGAGAATTGTGTTTTGGAACTCGCGGTTGTAATGACGACGACCTAGGTGCACCTAGTTATGTGATTTCGGTTAGAGAGAGTTACACCGTTAGATGGAGCCACCCCTATGAAAAGGCCGCCATTAGGAGGAGAGGGCTATCAACGAGATGTAGACTTTCTAATCGAGAGTTTTTCGAGAGAAAAGAGCTATCCGTTAGATGGAGCTGCCACTAAGGGAGGCCACTCTTAGGAGGAAAGAGCTATCAACGAGATGGAGCTAGCTCTCGGTTTTATTATGAAATTCGTTCTCATCGAAGTTTGATTTCTATACTTTCTTTCAAGTTGATTACTTTAATTTTCTTTGAAGTTGTATCAAATTTCTATGCTCTTTTTGAAGATGATTATTTAAATTATTTTTAATTATAGCGGTTTATATTTTTAATTTAACGTTGTTGATTTAATTTTTCACCGTTTTAATGAATTCGGTTTTATCATTTACATTGATTTTCACTGAAGTGGAGTTTCTATATTTTCTTAAGGTTGATTATTTGATTCATAAAAGCGTATTAACTTTCTATATTTATTTTCTTTAAGTTGATCATTTGCCTTCTTTTAATTGATAATCGAATTCTAATATTTCCTTTTGAGTTGCTAAATTATTTTTCACTTCTTTATGACATTTATTTATGAATAAACTTACAAGTTAGTTAACTGTCATGTGTACATTTGGTTAGTGAATATATATAGTTTTGCATGCCTACTTCCTTTGTAAATTGAAATTATATTTGATAAAAATAATTACTCGTACTCTTTGTGTGTTTCCCTTCTAGTTGGTGGTGGTTGTTGTCTCTCACTAAGTCTCTGTGACTTACTCTTTCATCTTATATTTTTTTTTTTCAGATTCACAGTCAGCTGAGTAGCAGGTTATTAGCCGATTTAAAGTTATCAGAGTCACTCTTTTGGTAGGCCTCCTTGTTGGAAGGCTCTTTTGTTTATGCACTCTTTGATTTGACCGAGTATATGCAGCTATTTTGAGTCTAGGAATATATAAATTTTGGCTGATGATACAAGGTTATAAACAGGAGTTATTTTGATTTTGGGAACGTTACAAATACAGAGGATATTCTGTCGAAATTTCAGTAAATATTATTTTGAAGTAAAAGCTCATTTTATAAAATTTCTCTTTATTGGTTGTTAAGTTTGGTCATTAGGCTTGCCGGACTAACACTAGTTCGTGCGCCGGTCACGATGCGAATTTGGGTCGTGACAGTTCCTAAAGGCAGTGTCAAAAAGCTAAATAAAACATCAACAAAGTCCTTTCCGGCTTCGGCAAACAAGACTTTGTTGGTGTCTTTGTTCATTAAAAGTTTCAAAGTTACTCCCTCCTCTGTTTTAGGAGCTGTAGCAGCCATAGTTGCAGCAAGTAAAGTAGAAAGAAAAACGAATTTTTCTATTTGAATAATTATTGGGAATTTTAGTTTTGGAAACAGGAAAGAAAGTGTTTACTTTACTTTTTTGAATTGTAAACTTTTTGAGCAGTCATATACTATAATGTGATTACTTTACTTTTTTTTTTTTCTTGGTACAAATGTGATTACTTTACTTAAAAGCACGTGTAGTAAATCAATGTGATTATTGATAGGTCAGTTCTTGAAACTAGGCTTTGAATGAATTATTGGAAATGGACAAATATGAAGCTTATGAATCCATGTAGTTGAATTGATTATAGGCTCATTTTTCACAGCAATGGATAAGAAGGTTCACAACTGTATTCCAATGGGAGATGAGAAGCTCCTTTGCATTTAACAGAAGCATGATCGTTGGATGTTTATGTTGGAGTAAGCCCTAAGAGTCAATCTATTTTCATAGTATTTGCTTTAGGAGTTTATTAATAATATAAAGCATTATTTTCATTGTATTTGTAAGAGTCCAAATAAATGGAATCCCTAGAATAAATAGTCCGTTTAATATTAAGTGTGACTTAATCATGAGACTAAATTAAACATAACGACACTATTCTTTAAAATATCCGTAGTCGAGCTTTAAGGTGAATTTGGGATAACCTTAAAGCAAAAATACTATTATGAAGATAGACTGATGATCGCATCTCATGGATCATAGGATAAAGAGTTATCAAGTCTTGACATAAAAATACAATATTAGGAGTAATATTTATACTGGATTGACCTGCCATAAGACTACTACATGCCAAGTTATGCAAAGTGCCATAAGTCACTCTTATAATGATAATGGTGTAAACCGCCCTTAGACCTGAAACCACCCTTGTACCCTAGATGTGGAGTTAAGTGCTTTGTTGCTGATCTAACATTGTCCGTAACAGGATAATCATAAAGGCAGTTAATGGGTACTTCACGAAGCATGCTATGGGGCAGCGGTGTCCTAGATGGAATTTGCCAATCCTGCATAACAGGATAAATGTCATGGGCCCAATATTGAACTGGACAAAGATGACACCAAGTATGCTTTGTGTTCAATATAGACATAAGGGGCAAAGGGGTAATTGTACACACATGTATCACCGTTAAGGTTATGTTTAGATCACATGTAATTTCTCATGACTTGGGTAGCAATGATGTGTTGCTAGATACCCCTCATTGTTTATTATATTAAAAGGAAATTTAATATAATTGCCAACGTCATGGAAACCTACAGGGTCACACACATAAGGACAGTCTAATATTGAGATAATTAAGGAACACCGTAAGGTACGGTGAGTATGCAAAGTGATAAGGGTATCACGGTAATTAAACAAACAAGATACACCGTAGTGTACGGTGGGAGCGCGCGCGCATGAATATATACACTCATGTGGGGCGCGCGCGCCCTAGTATATCCTTTAAGGATTTTTTTGATTGTTTTTCTTTTGTCCAAGAAAAGATTTATCTTGTAGCACAAAACAAAGAATATCTATATATAGAGAACTCTTGGCAAAAGCTCAACACACCAAAAGTATAAGAAATATTTTAGAGTTGGAAACCCTAAAATAATCCTTCTCTCAATATTCTTGAAAGCCTTCATACTTAAGGGCTAACACTCTTTTGAAGGTGACTGTTCGTGTGGACTAGCTAGAGGCGTCAGTGATCTTCATCAACGCTCATGATCTTTTCTAGTTCGTGGCTTTAAGGGTTCTGTTCTACAAGAGGTAACAAACCCTAAACACATATCATGCTCATTCGTAAGGATCAATAAATAAAATTTTTTGAAATTCCGCTGCTTTACTATATCAATTTTCCTTCAGTGGTATCAGAACCACTTACGAAACCATGGTTATGATGTTTGTTATATCTTGTTGTAAATAATTTAATTCGATTAAAATACCTAACAAGATAAGAATGAAGAATTAGATTTTAATTGATCAAGAGATTTGTATGTGATACAAATTGAAAGTGTTGCAAATAAAAGTATATTTGATATACTAGGGTTCATGACAACACAAGGGTTGTGTTATACTGAAAAACGTTTTCAGAATTCGCCGAAATCGTGGCATGATTTACGAAATCGCGCCACGATGTGCGCGAGAACCTGACGCGGTCGCCCAGCGAGCGCTGGCGAGCAAGCTGGCGAGCGAAACAGTAGGAGCTCGCCGGCTGGCGAGCGCTGGCGAGCGTGCTGACGACCAAAACAGTAGCATCTCGCCGGCTGGCGAGCTGTGCAACCAAAAACTTGACAAAAATCACGATTTATGAAATTGTGACACGATTATGTCCGTTATGAACGGTATGATCAAGTTTTAAAATTTAATTTTAAGTAACACAACTTTAACTAATGATAAAGTATGTTTGTTGAAGATAATTATGGCTTCTTTTGATCTAAATCCTTTCAAGATAAACTCTCTCATTGGCTTGAGAGAACCAATGCCATAACTATATAATCTTGTATATTATTGTTGCATATAAGAGCGTCTTGTATGTTTAACAAGGCGGTGAGATCAAAACTAAATAAATTCCCTCAAGAGACACATAAGAGATTAATAAAGAAGATGTAGGTTCGCCCACCGCGAAGTGCATCATCTTTATTAACTAAGTATGTGAATATTAAGTTTATGCTTTTCAAGTTTTAGAACTCATCAAGACTAGTATCGAACAATGTAGGTTCGCCCACCGCGAAGTGCTTGTTTTACATTAGTAAGGTGCGATGGGATAATTGTAATATCCAACTTCTAAAATTAGGGTCAAACTTAACTAAACAAAATATAATGAGATTATATGAGTTTAGAAGCATTAGTTGGGAATAATTCATTCGATGAATTAGAATAAGGAGTTATTCACCCAACTAGTATATTCGAGAATTGTATGAGATGCAATTGGAAGGAGTTCCTACCGAAATAACTAAGTCTTGTGTAATCCGCCCACCGCGGACTTAAGACAAAGTGAAATATGGATCTTGATCCATTAGAAAGTCTTTCAACGGGATTTTCCGAATCAAATGATGAGGGTCATTTGTTTTGAGTAAAATAGTGGAACCCTTTTAATAAAAGTCCTAATTAAAAGATTTAAATAAATATCTTACATATCTTTGAAATTTAGATACAATACAAATTAGGTTGTCCTTACAAAGGACAGGGATTTCAAAAAATAGTTTCTGAATTGGTACACAAATGAGAATTGTTCTCGAATACAAAAGGAACTATAAGATCTTGAACTATGCCCTAAAGGAACCTACTATAACTAGATTTAAAAAGGATGCTTGTCGGAAGTATCAAAGTTGACATCTAGATATAGAATATATCATACTTTTAAAAGAATGAATGATGTGATCATTTAATCTCAAGCAAGATCTTTTTGAAAGAACTTCAAAGTATGATAAGATTTCTCAATAGATCAAAGAGTTGATCGTAGGTTCAATTTAACAAATTATAATGGATAGATGTAGTCAAATTTATTAAATATGAATTTCCTATATCTACCGGAAATTGTTGAATTGAATGAGAAATAATTTGCACTATTAGAATTTGAGATATAATATAAATGAGATTTATATATTTCTCTCATTGGATAGAACGACAATGGGTGCCAAAGGAGAACGGCTATTTTAATGGTTAGACCATTGATTAAAATGCCGTAAATAGTTCTTAGAAGAATCAAACTAAAGGAATGAAGTAAGACTTCAATATCATACATATTGTTATAAAAAATCCAAGTTTCTATTTCTACATCAAAGGTATATGATACAAGATGTTGAATCTCAATTTTTAAAAATTAGAGATGTCTTAAAGAATTAGAACATTGACTATAATTTTAAGTCAACTTATGTCTAGAATGAAAATTGTTTCATTGACAATAGGAGCTTATGAAAATTGTTTCATTGACAATAAGAGATTTTGTTTAGAATGAAAATTTTGTTCATTGGTGCTTATACAATGACTTAAAATCAAGTTTGAAGTGGAACACAATAATTGTTATTGAATTCCATCTAGTAATAGAAACATTAATTATATCTTGTATTGACAAGGTATGAGTTGTAACCTTAAAAATAAGAAAAGCAATTATCCTATCATTTTAGAGAAGTTTTCTATACTATTGATCCAAGTCAAGTGATGGACTAGGGTTCCATGATCTTGGTGGAATCACTTATAACAATTATGATAAGAACCAAATAAAGATTTGGAACTTGAATATATAGATATATCAAGAACGTTGTTTAGTACAAATATTTGATGTGTCAAATATTAATTAAAAGTGTTAATAACACATGACCTATTTGAACGATATACATGAGATGTATGTCGACCACTAAAATATACTTGATATATTAAAGTTTATTTTACTTCATTTACATTGATGATTAAAATCATTAAATATGAATATGTGTGTGACACAAATTAGAAATCTTTGAATTTGTCAAAGGAAGTTCAACAATGAAGTAAATAATAACTTGACAAAAGTATTTAAATCATATGAATGAGTCATATTAGTAAATACTTAGTTAATGAGTATAATAACTATTTTATCACATCATATTCGACATGATATTATTTAAGATAAGTTTATTATAAACATTATTGACTCTTAAAATCTTTTTGCTTATAGTTAATCTTCACCCACAATTAATTTCCCTTTTAAGATAATCATGAAGACACCATATGCAATATGGAGGTAAAAGCACCAAACTTGTCTTTATGCGACCTTTTGGATTAAATTTATTAGATAAATTAAATCCAAGTCTAATGAATAAATATGTGGAAGTATTCTAAGGGATACTAGTCTTATATCATTCTAAAGGACAAAAGTTGTTTTGTCGCTAGGTTTAAAGCATTCCTCTAGTGGGAGTGTGTTTCTAAAAGAAACAGTGGGAGTGATATAGAACTTGAAAAATTATTCAAGTACTACAAAACATATTTATTGGAAAAGGAACATAAACCGGTTCCTTAAGGATGTTGAAGAACCATCGATTTAAGTTGCACAAATCCAAAATAAGTCTAACGTATCACATATGGCCAAAAAGTATGATTTTATCATGACTCGGCAATGTGATATGGTTCTCATGGAAAATGAGTCTCTGGCTTTATTAAAGGCCGTTAGACGATCTAAATTCTGAGAAGTTGCTAAATGCCATGAAATCTTATACATAATCCATATACATTAACCTTATGTTGATACTGGTTATGAGTTAGACTCGCACGATGAAGTGAGTATTCTTATTGAACACTAATATGGATGGTATTAAAAATACCTTTAATATTTGATTAATCATTAATGGTTTCACGCATGATCATAATGCAAATTATGATGAAACCATACATGTAATTAATAGTAAAGCTTAAAATATGTTTGATTGGTTTTACTAACTGTTATACTACACGTTTTAGTAGATGGATAACAAAGTTGCATTCCTTAAATCGGAATGACCTCATATATATGTACTAGACATATATGTAGGGTTTTTGTTGATCCAAAGGATGCTAGAAAGATGTACAACTTGTAGCTATCTAATTTTGATTAGATAGAGTTCTCAGAAGTTTAATTATTCTTTGTTCCTATTATGAAGTTTTGAGAAAACAAATTAATAAGGACAAACCTATCTAATTTTGGTTAGATTGAATAAATTTAAATATTTGTTCTTTTTGGAAGTTTTATGGAAAACGAATTGATAAAGGACAAATATATAAATAAATCTTGTGCACACAAGGATTTTGTGGGAGCAATAATATTAAATTTGGTGTAATATGTGGAAGACATATTAATCATCAAAAGTATTTTCTTTATACATGTGAGACATGATTAAAGAAATAACTCTTGATGAAATACTTAGGCAAGAATTCCTAAAGAGTTAGGAATAGCCTATCTATTTAGGCAAGGATTCCTAAAGAGTTAGGAATAGCCTATGTACATAATTTGACAAAGTGTTCAAGACACTTAAGTAGTTAAACGTGTGAAATTATTGCATGTGTAGTAAAATTGGTTTTGTCTAAAGGACAATATCATATCTCATTAGATGAGAATGGGACATATGATAATAATCCATATGCTTTGGAAGATGGATTGATCATACACATCATATTATGTACTATATCAGATACACCGTATGATTGTAACACAATCAGTTAAGTACCAAAGTTTGAAACTAAGTGTTGGACACTAACTGAACTTCAAGAATATGCCTAAGGACCACAATGGAACTAAGGATTTTCTTGGAATAGATAGGCATGGGAAAAGGTCATTATAAGAAAGTTATAATGATGGCTAGTTTCCATAACCAATGTATTGTATATCATGCTTGAATATAAACATTGAAGGCTATAAGATAAGCTTCATAAGTATGTTTATTATAGAAGTTAAGTATTTGACTTGGATTGTTTGGCACATGATTGAACTAAAACTATGTTTCCGGTGTCGCAAGTCACATTAATCACATTAGTGATGGTAATGGTTAAATCTTGCAAAAACACTTGAGAATAGATCTCACCGACGATTCATTTATACTTAGACACTTCTATATTTCGATGGAGATCGAAATAGAACGTTGGAAGATACGTAAGATACCAACATGGGAAATGGTTCCTTAACCACTAACAAAGCCTCTTGTGCAGTTGAAAGCGTGATGAGCATACTAAGTCTATGAGTATTAAAGTAATACTAGATTGGCCTTAGTGCTAGTGGGAGATTGTTGGAGTAAGCCCTAAGAGCCAATCTATTTTCATAGTATTTGCTTTAGGAGTTTATTAATAATATAAGGCATTACTTTCATTGTATTTGTAAGAGTCCAAATAAGTGGAATCCCTAGAATAAATAGTTCGTTTAATATTAAGTGTGACTTAATCATGAGACTAAATTAAACATAACGACACTATTCTTTAAAATATCCGTAGTCGAGCTTTAAGGTGAATTTGCGATAACCTTAAAGCATAAAGATTATTATGAAGATAGACTGATGATCGCATCTCATGGATCATAGGATAAAGAGTTATCAAGTCTTGACATAAGTATATAATATTAGGAGTAATATTTATACTGGATTGACTCGCCATAAGAGTACTACATGTCAAGTTATGCAAAGTGTCATAAGTCACTCTTATAATGATAATGGTGTAAACCACCCTTAGACCTGAAACCACCCTTGTACCCTAGATGTGGAGTTAAGTGCTTTGTTGCTGATCTAACATTGTCCGTAACAGGATAATCATAAAGGCATTTAATGGGTACTTCACGAAGCATGCTATGGGGCAGCGGTGTCCTAGATGGAATTTGCCAATCGTGCATAACAGGATAAATGTCATGGGCCCTATATTGAACTGGACAAAGATGACACCAAGTATGCTTTGTGTTCAATATAGACATAAGGGGCAAAGGGGTAATTTTACACACATGTATCACCGTTAAGATTATGTTTAGATCACATGTAATTTCTCATGACTTGGGTAGCAATGATGTGTTGCTAGATACCGCTCATTGTTTATTATATTAAAAGGAAATTTAATATAATTGCCAATGTCATGGTAACCTACAGGGTCACACACATAAGGACAGTCTAACATTGAGATAATTAAGGAACACCGTAAGGTACGGTGAATATGCAAAGTGATAAGGGTATCACGGTAATTAAACAAACAAGATACACCGTAGTGTACGGTGGGAGCGTGCGCGCATGAGTATATACACTCATGTGGGGCGCGCGCGCCCTAGTATATTCTTTAAGGATTTTTTTGTTTGTTTTTCTTTTGTCCAAGAAAAGATTTATCTTGTAGCACAAGACAAAGAATATCTATATATAGAGAACTCTTGGCAAAAGCTCAACACACCAAAAGCATAAGAAATATTTTAGAGTTGGAAACCCTAAAATAATCCTTCTCTCAATATTCTTGAAAGCCTTCATACTTAAAGGCTAACACTCTTTTGAAGGTGACTGTTCGTGTGGACTAGCTAGAGGCGTCAGTGATCTTCATCAACGCTCGTGATCTTTTCTAGTTCGTGGCTTTAAGGGTTCTGTTCTACAAGAGGTAACAAACCCTAAACACATATCATGCTCATTCGTAAGGATCAATAAAGGAATTTTTTTGAATGATATGGTTAAAACAACATATATTTTAGTACGGAGGTAGTAAGACTTAACTCGCACTTGATATCTCCCTCTGTCCCAAAATATAAGAGAAAAGTGGTCAACAAAAGTTGATGTATCTAGTTAAGAATTTGGTCTAAATACATTAATTTTATTTGACAAACTTTCTCTTATATTATGGGACGAAGTATATCTCAAAAGTTCTTTTGTTGACTCGTAGTCAAGTCCTCAAGTTCTCAACCATAACTTACTCGTGAATGAAAATGAATGTTTTAGAAAAAGAAGAGCAAACCATCATTTTCTAGTTGCTTGCCACTGTTGATTAAAATGTTAGTTGTTTAGCATAGTTTAGCATAAAGTGGTAGCTTAGCGAGCTGTGCGTGGCTCAGCGAGGCAAGTAGGCAGACTACACTGCACTAGCGCGCGCACTTGTATGAATTGGCCTATATAATGGCTTGTATTGTGACTTTGCAATTCAATGAGAAACAACCATTACTTTACATGTGGTATCAGTTAGCCTTTCGGTTCTGATCCAAACACTCACAACCAAATCGCAATTTTTGGCGCGCAAGTTAATTAGAAAGTAGTTACGGTTGTTACATTCTTCTTCTTCCTCACCAAAACAGAAAAACCAGAAATTTCTTCACTTTCTCTGATTCAATCCTTCAATGGCTGAATCATCTCAATTTCTTCCACCCTCAATTCCTCGTTTCGATGGCTATTTTGATCACTGGGCCATGCTCATGGAGAATCTCCTTCGTTCCAAGCATTATTGGAACTTAATTGAAGATGGAGTCTTTGTTGCACCAGCCATTGGTACTGCAGAACAACGCCAACAATTTCTTCACTTTCTCTGATTCAATCCTTCAATGGCTGAATCATCTCAATTTCTTCCACCCTCAATTCCTCGTTTCGATGGCTATTATGATCACTGGGCCATGCTCATGGAGAATCTCCTTCGTTCCAAGCATTATTGGAACTTAATTGAAGATGGAGTCTTTGTTGCACCAGCCATTGGTACTGCAGAACAACGCCAACAAGCAATAGTAAGCAAGAATCAAGATCTCAAAGTCAAAAACTATCTGTTTCAATCCATTGATCGCACAATTCTTGAAATAATCTTGAACAAAGAAACTTCACGAGATATTTGGGAATCAATGCGCAAGAAGTATGGTGGTTCAACAAAGGTAAAACGTGCACATCTTCAAACTTTACGCAGAGATTTTGAGGTTCTTACTATGAAAGAAAACAAATCTGTTGATCAATACTTTGCAAGAACACTAGCCATAGCTAATAAAATGACTGCCAATGGTGAAACCATGGATCAAACCAAGATAGTTGAAAAAGTACTACGTTCCATGACTCCCAAGTTCAACTATGTTGTCTGCTCCATTGAAGAATCTCATGATGTGTCTACTCTCACCATAGATGACTTGCAAAGCAGTCTTCTCATTCATGAACAAAGAATGAAAGTGGCAGATGAAAAAGTGGAAGAACAAGCATTGAAAGTCACCAATTCTGGTAGAGGTGGTAGGGGGAGAGGAAGAGGAAGCTATAGAGGTGGCAGAGGTAGAGGAAGATTCAATAAAGAATTAATTGAATGCTTCAAATGCCACAAGTTGGGACACTATCAGAGCAACTGCCCTCAATGTGAAGAAGCAAATTATGCAGAGTTCAATGATGAAGAGGAACTATTGCTTATGGCACAAGAAAAGTACTTTATAGATGCAAGGGATGAAGTATGGTTCTTGGATTCAGGGTGTAGCAATCACATGATTGGAAACAAAGATTGGCTCTTTGACTTTGATGAATCCTTTAGAGAATCAGTTAAACTAGGAGATGATTCCAAAATGTCTATGCATTGGTGGAATTACACAAGTCATCACTGATGTGTATTATCTACCAGGGTTAAGGAATAATTTGATCAACATTGGACAGCTACAACAGAAGAACTTAACCATTGTTTTCTCACAAAACACTTGCAAGGTGTATCATGAGGAAAAGGGAATGATTATGTCAACACAAATGTCTGCAAATCGTATGTTTGTGATATATGCACCTGTAGTGATTCCAAAGTGCCTAAAAGCTAATAGTGAAGACAATTCCCAGTTATGGCATGATAGATATGCTCATCTAAGCTTCAAAGGATTGAGCACTCTAACAAAGAAAGAGATGGTTAAAGGACTACCAATTCTGCAGAATAAAGAAGATAAGTGCTCACACTGTGTTGTCAGCAAACAACATAGAGATCCAATTCCAAAGAACACCAACTGGAGAGCAACAGAGAAGCTAGAACTCATCCATTCTGATATATGTGGACCCATAAAGCCTACATCAAATGGTGGCAGCAGGTATTTCATCACATTCACTGATGATTTTAGTAGAAAAACTTGGACTTATCCTATGATTGAAAAGTCATCTGCCTTTGACATATTCAAAAGATTTAAAGTGTTAGTAGAGAAGGAATCAAATTGTAGCATAAAGTGCTTTAGGACAGATAGGGGTGGAGAATTTACTTCAAATGCTTTTGTTGATTTCTGCAGCAACAATGGCATAAAGAGACAGTTAACTGCTGCCTATACACCTCAATAGAATGGTGTATCAGAAAGAAAGAATAGAACCTTGTTGAATATGGTGAGAAGTATGCTAAGTGCTAGGAAAGTTCCAAAGAAATTTTGGCCAGAAGCTGTAGTTTGGGCAACACATGTGATGAATAGAAGCCCAACCTTATCTGTCAAAGACAAGACTCCAGAAGAAGCTTGGAGTGGTCTGAAACCAAGTGTTCACTATTTCAGAATATTTGGTTGTTTGGCCTATGCTCACATTCCAGATGCACTGAGAAAAAAGCTTGATCCAAAAGGAATTAAATGTGTGCATTTAGGGATCAGTGAAGAATCAAAGGCATATAAGTTATATGATCCAACAAATAGAAAAATTGTCATCAGCGGGGATGTGGTGTTTGAAGAAGGGAAATGCTGGAATTGGAACTCAAAGACAAAAGAAAAAGTCAATCAAATTGATGATGGTGCAATATCAAAAAATGATGATGACAACATCATGGAAGTGAATGATCAGCCAGAAGACAACCCTCCAGTCACCAATGATGAAGAAGCTATGCATGATAATGCAGGGAACAACATTGAAAGTGATATAGAAGAAGAAAATGACAATGAGGAAGATCAACACAACAATGAGGAAGACAATCAGGAAAGTGAAAATGAGGAGAATGCAATACCTTTAGCTGCAAGAAACAAAAAACCCCCCTATTGGTCAAGTGACTATGTGACCAATTTGGATAACCTTGAAGAAATGAAGATGTTAGAAAATGCAGAACATCACAACCTAGCTGTCTATAACTCAGATACTGATCCAACCACTTATACAGAAGCTGCAAAGTATGATATTTGGAAGAAAGCTATGGATCAAGAGATAAAGTCAATAGAAAACAATGACACTTGGGAACTAGTTGACTTGCCAGATGGTAGTAAGAAAATTGGAGTCAAATGGGTGTATAAGACAAAGTATAATGAAGAAGGGAAAGTTGAAAAACATAAAGCAAGGTTAGTGGCAAAGGGATATAACCAGCAGCATGGTATTGACTATACTGAAGTTTTTGCACCTGTTGCAAGATGGGATACAATAAGAGCAATCTTAGCAATAGCAGCAAACAACAAGTGGTGTGTGTATCAACTTGATGTGAAAAGTGTCTTCTTACATGGTGAGTTGGAAGAAGATGTATACATAGAACAGCCACTTGGTTATCAACAGACAGAAAAGAATAAGGTGTATAAGCTCAAAAAAGCCTTATATGGTCTAAAACAAGCCCCTAGGGCATGGTATAGTAAGATTGAGACCTACTTCTTGCAGGAATCATTTGTGAAGTGTTCTCATGAACACACACAATTTGTGAAATTGAGTAAAAAAGGGAAAATACTCATTGTGAGTTTATATGTAGATGACCTGATATATACAGGTGATGATGAAGATATGTTTGAGAATTTTAAAACCTCCATGCAAAAGAAATTTGCAATGACTGACTTTGGCAAAATGAGGTACTTTCTAGGTGTAGAAGTGAAGCAATGTGGTAATGGCATATTCATACACCAGCAAAAGTACTCAGGTGACATACTTAAGAGATTTGGTATGGAGAACTGCAACAAAGTATGTAGTCCTATTGTGGCAGGAAACAAGTTAACAAAAGATGAGAAAGGTAAATTGGTGAATGCAACTGAATATAGACAAATGGTGGGGTGTCTAATGTAACTGCTAGCTACAAGACCAGATCTTGCCTTCTTTGTATGTTTAGTGGCCAGGTATATGGAGAGGCCAACTGAAATTCATCTAGCAGCAATCAAAAGAATTCTGAGATATTTGCAAGGCACCAAAGAGCTAGGAATTCTCTACAAGCATGATGATGTAAATGCAACTCTGCAAGGATGGTCTGACTCAGACTATGCAGAAGATCTTGATGACAGGAAGAGCACATCTGGCTATGTGTTTATGTATGGCAGAAGTGCTATAGCTTGGTCCTCTAAGAAGCAAGCCATTGTAACTCTTTCTACTACTGAAGCAGAGTATGTGGCAGCAGCTTCATGTGCTTGTCAAGCAGTTTGGATGAGAAGAATTATGAACCAACTTGGTAAAAATCAGAGGGATGCAACTTTGATTCACTGTGACAATAGTTCATCAATAAAGTTGGCAAAAAATCCTGTACTACATGGCAGATGCAAGCACATTGATGTGCGTTATCATTTTCTGAGAAATTTGACAAATGAAGGAGTAGTTAGTTTGGTTTATTGCAGCACACAGGATCAAGTTGCAGATATAATGACAAAGGCACTCAAACTTGACAGCTTTACAAAGCTTAGAGACATGCTGGGACTATGTGATATAGCCAATTGTGTTTAGTTTTCTTTTTATTTTGTTTTTAGATGCCTTCCTTGTTTGTTAAACTAAAATTTTCATTCTGAGAATTATTAGTTTAGGAGAGGCAATGTTGAATAAAATGTTAGTTGTTTAGCATAGTTTAGCATAAAGTGGTAGCTTAGCGAGCTGTGCGTGGCTCAGCGAGGCAAGTAGGCAGACTACACTGCACTAGCGCGCGCACTTGTATAACTTGGCCTATATAATGGCTTGTATTGTGACTTTGCAATTCAATGAGAAACAACCATTACTTTACAGCCACAACTTGCTTTTTTTTTTTTTTGAACAACCAAAATATTATTAAGAGGCATAAATAGTACAAGATGTACAACTCCAGCCACAATAGAGGAAAAGGACAAGTCCATAATACATAGCATATTACAAACCAGAACACCCATCCCCTGGAAGCACACACAAGAGGCATAGGTGACTAAAAAACAATCAAAACCACACTAACAGAGGCAGCAACTAGCACTAGCTGGGACGACAGAAAAAACATTACAAAGCCACGCAGAAACATGGGATCAACCAAAACAAATAAGGCAAACTAGCTGCAGCAAAACAAAGGCAGTCACCGGTACCTCCACAGCACACACCCAACCATTATCTTAACATGCAAGCTCCCGGATTCCAAATCCATTCATACAACAAGCACGGATTTTTGGCCGTCTTATGCAAGGTTGTCAGAATCGTGATTTTGCTTTAAATCAAAAGAGGATAGTAAGATTGCAAAATCGTAAATCGCAATCAAAATCGTTGGATTCTACTCAATTAATTTTACTGAATTGAAAAGGGAAAGCAAGATCGCAAAATCGAAAATCGCAACTAAAATCGATGGATTTTACTCATATAAATATATAATATTAAATATATATTATAATGAGGAGGGATCCATTGACTCTAGGAGTAACTCTGAGATGAGTTACTCCGCTTAATATCTCATTATTTGCGATGAATTTTACCGATCCAACCGTTGATTATCATCGTTATATATCAATAATCAAGTGCACACATTTTTATATAAATCTGAAATTTGTAGCTATGTCCTCCAAGCATTGACATTTACTTTGTTTTTTAAAAGCTTATTATACGTTCATTTGAAATTACTTAATGATGTATCAAATAATTTTAGAATTTCATAAAAACTTGTAGAGTTCATCTATTCAATAAGAGCTTTTAATTGGACGGTTGGATTGATGAAATTCATCGCAAATAATGAGATATTAAGCGGAGTAACTCATCTCAGAGTTACGCCTGGAGTCAACGGATCCCTCCTCTATTATAATAGTGCATATCATGTACTCAAAATAATGAAATCCTAGATGATAAATCACTAAGGGCCCGTTTGGTGCGCCGGATAGATAGAGACAAGATATGATAAGAACTGAATAATAATACCATATGATAGTGACAAGATTAGCACATATCATGTCATGTGTTTGGTGCACACATGATAAGAGAAAGAAAAAAAAGTAATTGGATAACTCAGTCGAAAATAAGGATTAAAATAACAAAGAGTAATTGGATAAGCTTAATGGTAAGTTAAATTTATCCTTTTCTATTGGTGCGCCAAACAACGAATTAAAACAATATTGGAAAACTTTAACATATCTTGTTTCCTAACCTGAGCACCAAACGGACCCTAAAGCACTATATACTTAAAGCCTATATACTAATACAAATCACTAAAGCACCATCTACTTGGATAACAAAATATTTATAGCCTATATGCTAATGTAAATCACTAGTAAAGCCCCATCTACTTGGTAAAAAAATACTTAATGCCTATATCCTAATACAAATGACTAGTAAAGCGCCATATACTTGGTCAAAACCTTTTAAACCGGGTCAAAATATTAAACGGGTCAATTTTGACCCAATTAAACATCATAAAAAAAACAAGCCAAAATTGGTAAAATCCCTTCAAAATTGCAGATTTTACTAGGATTTTGCGATTCTGTGTGATTTTACTAGGATTTTGCATATTTTGCATAATTTAGGATTCTACTCAGGATTTTAATTCTTTTGAGTCGGCAAAATCGCAAATCTATGGATTTTACGATTTTACTCGCGATTTTGCTAACAATGGTCTTATGTATAAACCATTGTCAATAAATCCTTTTAATCGTGTCCACCGCCTCGTCGGTTGTCCCTTCGGTATTATTAAAAACCCGCTCATTTCTATTCTTCCAAATCACCCAAACAAAAGCAAACCACACAATAGAGTAACCTCTTCTAATTCTCTTATTCGTCCCACACCCAACAACAATACTATACGACATTAACACCTCCGGAGGTAAAATAACTTCTACCCCTAGCCACCGGCACACCTCATACCAAACCGCCGCGGTATAGTTGCAGTGCAAGAATAAATGAAGAGCACTTTCAACTTCTTTGCCACACATAGTATACGTCGCATCTTCAATTCTCAAAACTCCCCTACGGCTAAGATTATCTTTTGTTGGGATTCTATTCAAAAAGATTTGCCACGCTAAAGCACTAACCTTCGAAGGAACCGCACCCTTCCAATTATGATTAAACACGAAAGATTCCATCAGACCCAAGGTGGTATTTGGTAAAAGCAAGCTATCAAGTGAAGCATATAGTGACTTGACCGAAAAACCATCAACCCGGTTTGGATCCCATTCCCACTTGTCTACATCCTCCGAGAGCACCACATTCCGGAGCAAATCCTCAAGTTCATGTAGCATAGGCTCCTCCCAAACAAAGAAATTCCTTCTCCAAAACATCCCCCACCTCCACTCGCCCTCTACCCAACTCCCCATCTCCATAACCATGTGTTCCTTTTGAGTCGAAATACCGAAAAGCCGAGGAAACCGAAGATATAGCGGTTCATCCCCAACCCAAATATCCGACCAAAATCTAGTTGAGTCACCACACCCCATCTTCTGCTTGCCACAACTTGCTGCTATGGCTTCTCCTCGAAAAGAGGACTCTGTGCCATTGAAACTTTTGGTGGATGAAAAGAGAAACAAAGTCATTTTTGCTGAAGCAGGAAAGGACTTCATTGATGTTTTATTTAGCTTCTTCACATTTCCATTAGGAACCATTACAAGACTTGTTCAAAAAGAGTCAAACATGGAACCAGTTACAATTGGTTGTCCGAACAAACTCTACAAAAGTGTGGCAGATCTTGACCCTGATTGCAAGACCCCTGTAGTCAGTCTGAAAAAGCAATTCTTCGATGGATTTGTGAATGATGGTGCTACTTTTGTTATTACCGATGATCTTAGATTCTCGCCAAACTCTAGGGCTATAACAAGCTTTGGTATGCTTCAGAATTTTTGAATAGATTATAGTAGTTCCGTAAAGGAAATGATCGTCATTGTCACAAAGGAAAAAGTATTTTACTTACTCTCTTAAAGTTTCCTTGTTTTTTCTTCTATATTTCACTTTTGATTTATTAGTGTAGTGTATTCTATAATCTATGCAGGTACTTCTGTTGAAGTGTTGTTTGGTTTCTAAGTCAACTTTGACCGATTTGTTTTTGGGAATGAAACCATCACATGAATGTTTATCTAAAAGTTTCTACTGTGATGTTGAAAACACTATAATATTCAAATCACAGTGAAGCTAGTTCTAAGAAAATCAGATGGGAAGATCTTATATGCTCAAGGAGGTCATGATTTTGCAAACATTCTTATTAGTTTTCTAATTTTTCCTTTAGGAGGAGTTTTTCGTATGTTTCAAGGAAACCGTTCTCTTGGAAATATTGATGCTTTGTATAAAAAGCATACTTGATTTAGATGAATTCAAATATTTTGTGACAAAAGAAGCCAAGAGTAGGATTGTTAATCCTCACTTTGCTACACAATTCAAATTAACAAAACAGATTTTACCGATTCGTCAGCCACGTTTGTGTTTTTTGATATTCCACATCGATATATATAGAAAATATGTTATGCTTAACCAAAGCTCTTTCGCGCACAGCTATGTTAAAATCACATCAACCAACACTCACAAAATTTGTGAAATTGGATTGTTATTCCTCTTAAACCAGCTATGTCAAATATACTTATACTACAACCACAAACAGAGATTATAATAGTTCATTTTATTTAACTTTCAAAAACCTAAATGATTCTATTATTCAAGTTAATATGGGTTTCTCTTATCTTATGGGAGGAAATAATTTTTTTTCTTTATTATTAATTGTTGTGAATTCGACTAAAAAACACACCAATAAACCTTCTAGTGTATGAGGCAAATAAACTAGCAACCAATAAATGGAATAACACAATAATGATCAACAAAAGCTAAAACTAGTAAAGCAATAAAGAACACAAATGCAAATTTGTTTACCCAGTTCAGTTATAATCATCCTACTCTGGGGGAGAGAGCAGCTCTCCGTTCCACTATCAAACTTGTTCTTAATTACAAAGAGATTCACTCAAAAGAGTTACAAGAAATTAGAACTCCCTAATTCTACCCTTTTCCCAAATCTCTCCCCGTGATCAAGAGATTTCAATAATAGTGTTTACAAAAATCAAAGAGATGAATTTCCAACCCTAGATAATACCCAAGAATCACCCTCTTGTAATCTAGCCTAATGTTGGAGAAGGAACTCAAAACCTAATTTTCACCTCTTTTCTCTTGTTCTGCCGTCGGGTCTGTGAAATGAAACAAGGAATGTATATATGTTGTAAGTTGTGTGCCCACGTGATAGCTACTAACAAAGCCAAGTGATAAAACTTTGTGTCACGTGAAGGATAAAAAAATAAGGGGGCCCACATATACATGTTGCAAAACAAGTTTTGATTCATCTTCATCAATTAACCAAGTTTGAATAATATTGGAACAAGATTAAGGCAATAACTAACAATCTCCACCTTGACTTTATCTTGATGGCGGTGTCAACTTCCCACCAACCACCATGCTGCTCTCTTCCATCCTTCGATTACTCTTCGAAGTTGATCAAGTCCAAGCAATGCTTGAACCTTGATCTAGGTAATGATTTGGTGAACATATCCGCCGGATTCTCTTCCGATGCAACTTTCTCCACCATGATTTCTTTAGACTCAATCATGTCTCTAACAAAATGCAACCGGATGTCAATGTGTTTTGTCCTCTCATGATACACTTGATGATTCGCCAAATGAATTGCACTTTGGCTATCACAATGTATTTTCACACAACCTTGACTAATCCCCATTTCACCAATCATACCCTTCAACCATATGGCTTCCTTAACCCCTTCAACAAGGGCTATGTATTCCGCTTGAGTTGTTGACAAAGCTACAACGGATTGTTGATTAGCCTTCCAAGTAACCGCCGTACCAAACAATGTGAACACAAAACCCGATAAGGATTTTCTAGTGTCAACGTTACCCGCATAATCCGCATCTACATATCCTTCCAAAGCATCTCTTCCCGGATCAATTCTCTTGTACCTAAGACCACCCTTCAAGGACCCGTTCAAATATCTCAAAACCCACTTCAAAGCTTGCCAATGAACTTGACCCGGATTTGCCATAAATCGACTTACCACACTTATAGCATAAGATAAATCCGGTCTAGTACAAACCATACCATACATGATGCTTCCAACCCCACTTGCATAGGGAGTACTCTCCATCTTCTTCCTCTCATCTTCGGATTGAGGACAATTTTTAATTGACAACTTTGAATGGTGACCAAGTGGAGTATTCACAAACTTAGAATCCGACATTCTAAATCGCTCCACCACTTTCTTCAAATAATCATGTTGAGATAAGAACAATTCGCCTTTAGTCCGGTCTCTCACGATATCCATACCAAGTATCCTCTTCGCATTTCCAAGATCCTTCATCTCAAATTCATCATTTAATTTTTCCTTGAGTTCTTGAATCTCATGCTTATCATAACTTGCCATGAGAATATCATCTACATAAAGAAGGAGGTAGATAATGACTTTCTCATTCCTCTTCAACATGTACACACAACTATCATAGTTGCTTCTCACAAAACCGATTTTCAAGAGAAAATCATCAAATCGACGATACCATTGCCTTGGACTTTGCTTCAACCCATACAAAGATTTTTTTAACAAGCATACTTTTGAACTATCTTCCACAAAACCTTCGGGTTGTTGCATGTAGATCGTTTCTTCTAACTCACCATGTAGAAATGCGGTCTTCACATCCATTTGTTCCAACTCAAGATCATACCGATTCACAATAGCCATAAGAACCCTTATAGAACAATGTTTCACCACCGGTGAGAAGATCTCATTGTAATCAATTCCCTCCACCTGAGTAAAACCCTTTGCTACAAGTCTTGCTTTATACCTTGGTGCTTCGACCTCTGGTATACCTTGTTTTTTCTTGAACACCCACTTGCTACCAACTACCCTTTTCTTCTTAGGTAATGGCACAAGTACCCAAGTATGGTTCTTCTCCAATGAAAGCATTTCTTCATTCATTGCCTTCAACCATTCCTTGCCATCAATGCTTTCTAATGCTTCTCTGAAGTTCTTTGGTTCTGAGTCTTGCAATTCTTCAGCCGCATTCAAAGCATAACAAATAAGGTCGGCATGACCGAATCTATTAGGTGGGCGAATAACTCTCCTCTCCCTATCTCTAGCTAGTTGATAGTCCGGAGCAGTTATTTCATCACTCCCACTCTCCTCAGGTACCGGAGTCTCAACCTCCTCTACCCTCTTATCAGTGGAAGGCTCCACCTCAAACTGAATTTTTTCAACCCCAGTTTCTGGTCTTTCTTCCGGTTCTTTACACTTCATCCCCATCCGGGTCTCATCAAAAGTAACATCCCGGCTTATAATAAATTTTGATCTCCCAGGTCCCATCATCCACAGCTTGTAACCTTTCACACCCTCAGGATAACCAATGAAAATGCATTTTACCGCTCTAGCATCAAGTTTGTCTTGCTTGATGTGAGCAAATGCCAAAGATTCGAAAATCTTCAAATTAGAGTAGTCAGCCGGCCTACCACTCCAAACCTCCATCGGTGTCTTCAGATCAATTCCTGTTGATGGACATCTGTTAATCAAATAAGTAGCAGTAGTAACTGCTTCTCCCCAGAAACTCTTGGGCAATCCAGCTCCCAGCAACATACATCTCACCTGCTCCAACAAAGTTCTATTCATCCTTTCAGCTAGGCCATTTTGTTGCGGTGTGTATGCAACGGTTTTATGCCTCTTTATACCTCTTTTCCTGCAAAACTCATTAAATTGCTCTGAAACAAACTCCAGGCCATTGTCAGTTCTCAACACTTTCAGTTTAGTTCCTGTTTGATTTTCTATCAAGGTATGCCATTCTTTAAATTTTTCAAAAGTATCACTTTTATTTTTAATGATATGCACCCATACCCTCCTAGAATAATCATCAACTATACTCAGAAAATATGAACCTCCACCATGAGTAGAAACTGATGCAGGACCCCAAAGATCCGAGTGAACATACTCAAATGGTTTACTAGATTTATGCACCCCAACCCCAAACTTCACTTTATGTTGCTTTCCTAGGGTACAATTATCACAAAAATCTAGTTTGTTCAATTTTTCCTTTCCTAGCAAACCTTGTTTAGCTAGTTCAACTAAACCTCTTTCACTAACATGACCCAACCTCAAATGCCATAGTTTGGTTATGTCCACATTTTCAACACTAGTTACCAATGCATTAGAAATAACGGTGGAACCCTCTAAAATGTAAAGACCATTCATTTTAGACCCTTTAGCAATAACTAATGCACCATGAGAAATTCTCATCACACCACGTTCAATTCTAGTGCAAATCCTAGACCATCAAACATGCTTATTGAAATTAAATTTCTCTTAAGTTCGGGAATATACCTCACATCCTTCAAAAGAAAATCACGATCATCAAACATTTTGAGACGAATCGTACCCACACCTTGAACCTTGCACGCCTTATTGTTACCAAGACGGACAACTCCACCTTCTTTAAGTTCCAAGGTCTCAAAGTATTCCTTTCTCGGACACATGTGATAAGAGCAACCCGAGTCCATGACCCAACCCTTCTCCGATTCCCAACTTGTAACCGTTAGTGCACCCGCGCTCTCATAACCTTCATCACTAGCGACAATTTTAGCCGACGAACTACCACCACCCTTCCTTAAAGGGCAATCCTTCTTGAAGTGTCCCGATTCATGACAATGATAGCATTTTAGCTTGCCACCACTATCACTCTTCGGCCTAGACTTGGACCTATACTTCTTTCCCTTTCCTTTGCCTTTGTGCTCACTTCTACCCCTCATAGCATTCAAGCCTTCTCCACTATCATCAATCTTCAAGTCTTTCAACTTAGTCATTTCCTTGGTTCTCAAAGCCGATTGAACTTCATCCAAGGTGATAGTGCCTTCTTTGCCATAAAGCATTGCTTCCTTGAAACTCTCATATGACTTAGGTAAAGCAAACAACAAATGAAAAGCTTTGTCCTCATCTTTCAAAGCCTCATCAATGCTCGCCAAATCATCAATGAGCTTGTTAAACTCCGCAAGTTGTTCCACCACGGACCTATTCTCCACCATACGATAAAGGTAGAGTTGTTGCTTCAGACACCATCTACGAGCTAAGGACTTGGTCATATACAATGAATCAAGTTTCGTCCAAAGCAACACCGCCGAAGTCTCACCCGCAACCTCTCTCAACACCTTATCCCCAAGACACAAAACAATAGCACTAACCGCCTTATCATTCATCTCGATCTTCTCTTCAGCTGAGAGATTAGCAGACATATTTGGTATTCCCTTTAAAGCTTCAAGACACTTTTGTTGAACCAAAACCGCTCTCATTTTCGCCTTCCACAACCCAAAGTCGTTACTCCCGGTGAACTTTTCAATATCCCATTTTGAACCCATTGGTGCTAATTTAATTCAAACCCTTTGCCCCACGGTGGGCGCCAATTGTTGTGAATTCGACTAAAAAACACACCAATAAACCTTCTAGTGTATGAGGCAAATAAACTAGCAACCAATAAATGGAATAACACAATAATGATCAACAAAAGCTAAAACTAGTAAAGCAATAAAGAACACAAATGCAAATTTGTTTACCCAGTTCAGTTATAATCAACCTACTCTGGGGGAGAGAGCAGCTCTCCGTTCCACTATCAAACTTGTTCTTAATTACAAAGAGATTCACTCAAAAGAGTTACAAGAAATTAGAACTCCCTAATTCTACCCTTTTCTAAATCTCTCCCCGTGACCAAGAGATTTCAATAATAGTGTTTACAAAAATCAAAGAGATGAATTTCCAACCCTAGATAATACCCAAGAATCACCCTCTTGTAATCTAGCCTAATGTTGGAGAAGGAACTCAAAACCTAATTTTCACCTCTTTTCTCTTGTTCTGCCGTCGGGTCTGTGAAATGAAACAAGGAATGTATATATGTTGTAAGCTGTGTGCCCACGTGATAGCTACTAACAAAGCCAAATGATAAAACTTTGTGTCACGTGAAGGATAAAAAAATAAGGGGGCCCACATATACATGTTGCAAAACAAGTTTTGATTCATCTTCATCAATTAACCAAGTTTGAATAATATTGGAACAAGATCAAGGCAATAACTAACATTAATGTAAAAGGATTGAAGGGGTAATGATTAAAAGATGTAGCAATTAAAGATTGATAAATGGCGGAGTATGAAAAACTGCTAATGTTGGAAAGATGCCATTAAAAATTAATAACAGAATAAAAGGTAAAGATCTCAAAACAATAAAGTTGAAATAGCTACAAAATATATCGAGAATTATTGTTGTCCAATGCCGATTTTCGCTAAGAATCTTAAAACACAAAACAAAATGTAAAGTCTTGTCATTTCTCCTCCTTGACTTGAGTTAACAGGTGAGCCAAACCATTTGTGAGGGCAGATGTTGAAGTCAAAGCAGCCTTCAATATGCTAAGACACTGCAACAAGATAAAAATTTATACATAAGCAAATAAGCAATTGCTAAATATTCTACCTAGTAAACCAATAAAAAAGGGTTAAAAATATGAAGACAAAATAGTTTATTGTATGGTGGGCAATGTTTTACCTCCTTGATGCCAATGGTGACAACTTTTTGCTTCAAATCACTAAGAGGGGTTTTCAATCTGTTAAGTAAACCTAAAGCAGAAATAGGAGACAAGGGTGCTATAACCAAATCATCTGTAGCAACATACATTCTTGGACCCTTGACATAACTTTCACCGGGACTTGCCGCATTAGAATAATAAATTTGAGCAAAACTGTTATTTTCACCAGACTTGAAAATTTGAGCGCGGAAAATATTATTATCACGATAACCACGATATTCAAGAACACCTGGTTCAAGAATTGGTAATATCTGGTTGCTCAATTTAATCTGCGGGGCAACACAATGATCAACAAGCCTGTTCTTAGCTGCTTTTGACATCAAATATTTGTTTACATTCAAATCAGATACACTTTTGTACAATCCATTGATGCAGCCCAAGTAACAGTTCTCTCCAAATATACGTGCAATACCTCCCAAGGGAAAAGTAAGAAAGCTTAAAAGTAAGTTTGCAAAATCTTGTTCCCCTTGAGCATACATTACCTTACCATCCGATTTTCTTATAACTAGCTTCAACACAATTTGGGTTGTGCCACCAATTTCAACATTGGAAGAAAAAAATCTTGAAATCCCAAGAGATGGTTTCTTCCCTATAAACAAATCTGTCAAAGTTGACTTGGAAAGCAAAGAACACTTTAGCAGATCAAGTACCTGTGTAAAATAGTAAAAAAGTAATTATAAAAAATCGAGAATTTAACAGAGGTATTTGTCTGTAGAGAAGATATAAACAGAAGTAATATTCAATTACAAAACCTTTTCCTTAGTGACATTCAGAACTATTTCCTTTACCGAACTTGGGCATTTTATGCCAAATTTATGCAGTAGACTAAAGCTTGTATAGTCAATACAGTTTGGCATGACAGTGAGATCGTCGGTTATGACAAAAGTAGCACCACCGTTAACAAATCCTTGGGGGAAACGTTTAAAGAAAACTGGATAAGTAAATGGTTTCCCATAGCGACATTTATGTTTATCTTTATATGTTGATATGGTAAAATCAAGATATAAGCCGCAGTTAAGATTGTTGTCACATGCGAAGTACTTGGTGGGCTGAGTGTCATCAATATTAAGTTTTAGTGTGTTGCAATAATCTTCAGCCGAGTTAATTGGTTGCAGCAGCATTTGCTTGATTGTGTCATGACACAAACAGCCTTCATCCAAATCTGCCACACCATGGTAGAGTGAATTTAGACAACCAACAGAAACTGGACCTATGCAAGATTCCTTCTCTACTAGTTGCAATGGTTCCTAATGGCATTGTTAAGAAGCTACAAAGAATGTCAACAAAATCCTTCCCTGCTTCAGCAAACAGGACTTTGTTACCCTTTTCGTTCAGCAGAAGTTTCAAGGACACATTCTCCTCTGTTTGAGTGGTGGTAGTAGCAGCAGCAGCCATGGTAGTAGTAATTGGTACTCCCTCCGGACATAAATATAAGCAAAAAACTCCTCAAAATTTTGGACACTATTATAAGCAAAAGTAACTACTTTTATAATAATTAATACTACTATTTTAAATATACCCTTATTTAATGCTACTACTTGTTATACAATTATTCCACTTTATGCTTTGGTACTTGTAATTTCAAAGGGCAATATAGTAAGTTTAACATATGTCTTACATTAAATCAAGAAAATTGATTACACTTAACTAAATTTCTTAAACACCGCGTAGGTAGTTTTTTTTGCTTATAATAGTGACCGGAGGGAGTAACAAACAACTATAGCAACTGAAAAGTTTAGAGTTATAAGTTGAGCATTCATATATATATAAACGTATAGAATGATAATGGGAATATGGGATTGCAATTCACTTTAATTATTATTATTTATTATATTCTAACAAAACTATTTGAATTCTTCGAAAACATATATAGGACTAAGTATAATGCAAGTATGGTGGCGTTAATAAGATGGAGAATTTGATTAGGATAAGTTCCCCACTTTACAATGAAGAGTCTAATCTCAAAACCAATGAAGTTAATTTCGCGTTAGGGAACCCAAGGGTTAATGTTGATTGGGTTTTTTTTTCTTTTTTCGAGACCGATCTACCGCCGAACGTAGTGACTAATTTTTCGCTAAGAGGCATCTCAAATGATGAGATAGATGACCCAAAAATTTTAAACTACTTTATACCTAATAATAAGAATGATAGAAATAATATAAAACCATTGTTGTGACATTTCCTAACAGTTTAAACTTTTATGATAATCGGTTATCTATGACTAAGTGGTCTAGAGTTCGATTCCTGTTTCCCTCACTTTCTAATTAAAAAGTGGAATTTTAATCATATGGTAGGTGGATCTATGCATTATCTACGCTTCAAGCCCAATGAGCTCTTGCATGAGGGGGCATGTTAGAAATAATATAAAACCATGAATGTAGGGATGGCAACGGGTAGGGTTGGGCGTGGGTTTGACACTACCCAAACCCGAACCTGAAATATCGGGTGAACCCGAACCCAAATGGGCTTTCAGGTGACAAAATAGCACCCAACAGGTTCGGGTTTTTCCCACTCGAACACAAGCCCGAGCTTACATTATATTAAGTCATTAACAAAAGTAAAAAAAATACAGAAAATTCAACGAAATTACGGTCTACAACATGCTAACATTGTTTTTAACATTAAAATAAAAATGAAAAATAGTCTACAACGTTAAAATAGTCTACAATATGCTAATGTAAGAGAGATAATTATATAATTTAATATATAATAGGTGTGGTTTTCGGGTTTCGGGTGTGGATTTGACACCACCCAAACCCGAACCCGAAATATCGGGTGTCACCCGAACCCAAACCCAAACCTAGTCAACTCAGGTATTACCCGTTGACTTGGGTTTGAGTTCGGCCGGGCCCCGCTAGTTTGGGTGCTTTTGTCATCCCTATATGAATGTGATTTTTCCTAACAGCTTAAGCTTTTGGGATAATCGGCCATCTGACAAAGAATAAATGCAAAACTAGGTAGAAAAAAAGATGATGTGTGAATGTTTGCGAGTGTTACTCAAAGGTCCAAAGGCAAATGAATGATTCAACCGTCAACACGAAAACGAGTCTACAACCATCAACTCTTAATGAAACGATTATTGTGTGACCAAACTTGTACTCCCTCCCTCCTAAAATATAAGAGAAAATTTGTCAATAAAAGTTAATGTATCTGGTTAAGAATTTGGTACTGATACATTAATTTTTTTTGACTAACTTTCTCTTATATTTTGAGACGAAGTAGTAAGTTATTGTTGGGCTATCGATGGGAAGCATCATAGGATTGAATCAACACATTAGATTTTGAGCAAATCACACAATTGACTTTGACATTATCTTCCAAGTCCCACCCAAAACCTTAAGATTTCATTGTTTGGATTGACATAAAAGGAATAGAGTGGAATTGAACACATTCCATCAAATCATTCAATAATTCATTCTCCCCAATTTGAGTGTATGTAATAGAGGATCACAGTTCGATCCCTTGCAATTGCGTTTAGGAGATGATTGAAATCACTTTATGTCATAACTCGACCCGAACTCTAGACTACTAGGGCCTTTTTCCCTATGAACAAGAGGATGAAAAAATATACTCCCTACGTTCCTTTTTAAGTGTCGTTTGATCTACGTGCAAACTATTAATATAATATATTTTGACCATATATGTTGATTAATATATAAAATATATTATTAGCATATAAGATGTTTTTCAATTTGTCTTGATGAATATTTTTAAAATATAATTTTTTTTAATTTTTTTAAATATAGAATTAAAGATATTAGTGATCAAATGTGCATTGACATACTTGAGCTGATCAATTGTGACAATTATTTAGAAATGGATAGAGTAAATAAGATTCACAAGTATAATATCAAAATAAAAGAAGGAAGTCTTTGTTCTATTCCACTTCATATTATTCCGCTCCATTCCATTCGTTATAAACTATCCAAACTTAGTCTAAGACATTAGGTTAATAGATAATCTCATTTATAAGTTGCTCAACTTCAACTCTTCTAACTAATGTAAGATTCAGTGCCGTTGTTGAGCAAAGGCATTCTAGGCTTTATCCTAGAGCCTTAAAAAAATATTTTTTTTTTAAGATTTAATGAGTTAGCAATGATAACAATAAAATAATTTGTTGGAGAATATACAATATGAAGATTTGATTGAAGAATTTGTTTCAAAAAATGCTAGGAGGGAGACTATTTTAAGTAACTAAAATATATTTTGATGATATTGATTAGAATATGACTTTATTTTATTATGTTAGTTACATAAATAAATGAATAATTTTGAAATTATTGATGTTATTTATAATTTAAATAGATGATGTTCTTTTTTAAAAATATAATATATATATTTTTTGGTATAATTTTTTTTATTAAGGGTCCATTTTAATTATTTGCGTTAGACCTCTAAAATGTCGGGACCGGCACTGGTAAGACCAACTTGCACTTGATAATCTCAATAGTTCTTTTGTTGACCCGTAGTCATGTACTCAAGTTCTCATCCATTAACTTACTTGTGAATGAAAATGAATGTTTTAGAATTACTTCATTTATTTTTCCCATTTGCGGTGGAAAAAGAGCTTATTATTCATGATTAAAAAAAAGAGCTTACTATCATTTTCCAAGAATCCAATAAGATCTAATATCAAGAATAGACATTTAATAGGCATTAAGTGATTTTACAAGCATAAAAAGAACACAAAAAAATGGAACACTACCACAACTTGCTAGAACCACTCTGTTTTGGGAGTTTACTATATCAGATTTTCAACTTCTAGTTTTCTACTTGCATGCCACAACTTGCTGCCATGGCTTCTACTCAAAAAGAGGACTATGTGCCAATGAAACTTTTGGTGGATGAAAAGAGAAACAAAGTCATATTTGCTGAAGCAGGAAAAGACTTCATTGATGTTTTATTTAGCTTCTTCACATTTCCATTAGGAACCATTACAAGACTTGTTCAAAAAGAGTCAAACATGGAACCAGTTACAATTGGTTGTCTGAACAAACTCTACAAAAGTGTGGCAGATCTTGACAATGATTGCATTAATACAGCGTTTGACAAAGAAATGCTATTGCAACCAAATGACTCATTGGAAGATTATTGCAGTTTTCTTAAACTTAACATTGACGACACTCAGCCCACAAAGTTTTACATCTGTAGTACTAGTAACAGCATTTTTCCATGCGAATATGATACTGTTTTGAGAACTTCCAAAACTAATATTGTTTGTTTTTGTGGCAAGTCCACGGTAGTTAGTCTGAAAAAACAATTTTGCGATGGATTTGTGAATGATGGTGCTACTTTTGTTATTACTGATGATCTTAGAGTATTGCCAAACTCTATGGATATTACAAGCTTTGGTATGCTTCAGAATTTTGGAATAGATTGCAGTAGTTCCGTAAAGGAAATGATCATCAATGTGACAAAGGAAAAGGTTTTTTATTTTCCCTCTTAAAAGTTTAATTTCCTTGTTTTTTCTTCTATATTAGTATTTCATTTTTTATTTTTTATTTACTATTGTAGTGTATTGTATTTGTATGCAGGTACTGGATCTGCTGAAGTGTTGTTTTGTTTCTAAGTCAACTTTGACTGATTTGTTTTTGGGAATGAAACCATCACATGAATCTTTATCTAAAAATTTCTACTGATATTCAAATCACAGTGAAGCTAGTTCTAAGAAAATCAGATGGGAAGATAGTATATGTTCAAGGTGGTCATGATTTTGCAGACATTCTTATAAGTTTTCTAATTTTCCCTTTAGGAGGAGTTTTTCGTATGTTTGGAGGAAATTGTTCTCTTGGAAATATTGATGCTTTGTACAAAAGCATACTTGATTTAGATGAATTCAAATATTTTGTGACAAAAGAAGCCAAGAATAGGATTGTTGATCCTCACTTGGCTCCACAATTCAAATTATCAAAACAGATTTTACCAATTCGCGAGCCACGTTCTTGTTTTTACTATCATGATAATGCTTTCATAACTGTTGAAAATAGAGATTATTTTGATGAGTTAACAGATAAAGAAATGGTTTTTGTTGAACATATTTATGGAGGTTATGTGAAGGGACCAAGAACTTATGTTGTCACGGATGACTTGGTTATAACAGAGTCGTCTCCAACTTCGGTTTTAAATATAATCAACCATTTTAAAACTCCTCTTAATGATTTGAAGGAAAAGGTTCTCAACATTGGTATTAATGAGGTATGTAATAATAGTATCTTCATTCATCACTTTTTTTTGTGATTTTTTGCGATGTGTGTATTTATTTATTAGCTGATTTATGTATGCAATTGCTCATTTTACATTGTATTTTTCTTGTGCAGTGTTTAAGCATATTGAAGGCATCTTTAACTTCAACATCAGCTTTAACAAATGGTCTTGGACACTTGCTAACAGAAGTTCAAGAGGGAAAATGAAATCATTCAACATATGTTAGAGGAAGTTGTTAGAAAAATCGTTCCTGGATTTATTATTATGTGGTTATTTCAATTTCAATTTCAATTGTTTTGTTTTGCTTTTTTTTTTTTTATTTAATTTTGGTGGGATTATTGGTTTTGAGTTAAGAGTGACATTGTTCCAAAATTCGTTTCATAATCTCTCTTTCTTTTTATTTGTATTTTGATTTCTTTTTTCAACTTAATGTCATAATACGTAGGAGTTGGGATTCAAACACGGACACCCCATTTATTCAAACACTGCGCTATTTGACAAAAAAACTTACATTTACCTCTCCTAAGTTTAGGGTCAATCACAAATCTCAGCCACTGTTTCCACCGTTATCCTGCCATTAAAGTTAATGTATAGTTCGGCCCTATAAGTAAAAAATCTTTATATTTCTATTTGCGCAGATAGAATAATCCAATGTTCTGTCCAAAAATTGTTTGGATATCTTATGAAGGTTAATTTCACTATTCAACTGCTGCAACTAGCCTTTTTTCCGCATGATGAAGATCATGTGTTTCTAATAATTCAAACATATATATTAAATTGACAATTTAAACAAAATGCTAAAGAAAATGGCATGGCATGTGTTGGATCGGCCATGATACCATTTGCATTTTTGTAATCTTATTTGCGTTCTTAGAAAATTATGAGTATGAGCAAAAAATTCGAACGTCCAGATTGTATGGATTATATGATCTGATAAAACTAAATTTGAAAAAAGAAAAACTATTTGGTTGCTTTGGAGAACATAGTAGGATGGAAGATGTACAAAGGGAAATTTTCGTGGTAAGAACGACCATTTACCAGGATATTGATCATTGTTTTCAGATTGGAACAGAAAGTCATCGGAACTCACAAGTCATTAAAATTAATGCATTAGATAAACTTTTAAAAATTAGATAATTTTCGTAAAATGTTTGATTTGTTATGAATAATTCTAGTGGATGTCCATTAATCATTGGCTTATGTCATTAGGCCCATGTATTATCCTATAAATAGGACCTATGATGCAATGTAAAGACACACATCTAAGAGAATAATACAATCTTCTCTACTCTTTCTCTCTTCTCTTTTTCTCTTTATCTCTATTCTTGTTATTGTTTAGAATAGTTTATAACACGTTATCAGCACGATAGTCTCTCATAGAGAACTCTTGGCAAAACTCTTAAGTTCTTCCACTTCTCTTTCAAACAAGGTATAGCAACCATGAGAAGTGTTAATCTTATTTTCTATGTGGTTTTTTTTTATTCTATTTTCTTTTTGGATATATTGATTCACAACCTATGGTCCAAAAGCACTATAGTGAAATGTTTAAATATGAATCATTAAGATTCATAGCTTACGATCCAGATGCATCGTGGTAATTTTTTTTGAAATATGAATCCTGAAGATTCATGGCATGTATGATGAAATTTTAAAGATGAATTTTGAAGATTCATGACAATGCATCCTAGAAGGATTGCACAAGAGATTAGTTATATATATAATATAGTTCTTGAAGAAGTAACAAATAAAAATCATAATGTTATTCTCTAAGAATTCCTGAAGAATTCATTATAGTTGCTGAAGAACTTAAAAACTCAATTTAGAATTCCTGAAGAATTCATTATAGTTCCTGAAGAACTTATTATTCTCTTAATTTAGTATATTGCATCCCTGAAGGATTGCACTGAATAATTATATCTACATTATAAAAATGCTATATAAGTTCTTGAAGAACTCTAAAATTCAATATATTTCGTATGAATTCCTGAAGAATTCAACATACATATATCCCTGAAGGATAATATATTTATTTTGATAATTTATAATTGTTATTGAATTTATTTATTTGTTGTTATATTAAATTTGGTGTGTATCTTGCTCATGAATCCATACACTCATTTTTCTGGTACGTTACAATATGTAACAATTGCTATTAATTTATTTTATTCAATATTCATATGCCATTAAAGCTTTTATGTTATTATTTAATTTGTACCATATGTTATATTAGCTAGTTATAATAGAATTAATAAAATTAATTTTGAATTATTTTGTGATCATTTAACGTATAATTGATACTTTAAGCAATTTGATCAGATTTAAGTGACTATGTTTATGCTTATTACTTATATTTTATTTCACCCTCTTAATTTTATCAATTTTTAAATTGATATAGTTCCAGAAGAATTAAATAAGAGTACATATGAAATCCATAATTAATATTGGAACATTCTTGAAGGGTTATAGTACTCAAAGAATAATTTATTTGCTATTATTCTCCTTTATGAGAAGAATATTTCTTTTTTTTTTATATAAATATTATTTATTATTATTCCTATTAATTCTTAATCATGTTGAAGATCAACTATAATATAGTTCCCGAAGAACTAAAGGAGAAGAAAGAAACATGAAAACATAAGCATTCCTAAAGTAGTGCTTAAAGATTCGGGACAAAGTTCAATGAGAACTAAAATAAAAATTTAATATCGAACATATCCTTGAAGGATTGCTAATGAATAGTATTTGTACAGTTCTTGAAGAACTTAAAATTCAACATTAAAGCATTCTTGTAATATTACTAAAAGTTTAAAAGCGTCCCTGAAGGATTGCTCAAAGAAAATTATATTATCAAGCATTCTTGTAGATTTGCTACAAGTGAATTTTCGTGCTCATTATTTATGAAAATTTGTGATTGAATTCATGAATAACTAAAAACATTTAGAGCATGATTGAAGTCTATAATGCTAAAATGCATATGCTCCCGAAGTAGCAAAATTGAGAAAATATATTGACATCAAATATCCTTGAAGGATTTGGACATTGAATTTTCTTTAGTCAGTAATAATATAGATTTGTGGTTGAGTTCTTGAAGAACTACAAATTTAAAGTATGATTGAAGTTTACAAGATCTATTTGATCTTAGTATATTTTGAACCAAATAAAGTTAAGATAAAACTTACTTATGTCTCTTGATTATGCTCCTGAAGTAGCAAAATTGAAGAAAAGAATTTGAATACTTTTAAGGAATAAGTCACATATGTGATTGAACAAGAGATATATACCGTATACTCAATGTGAAAAATTCCTTGTGATCTTAGTTTATAAGATATATTTTGTTAACTAATTCTATATGAATTGGTCTTAACTAATTATATTTTATCTATTTAAATGAAAATATCTTTCTTGCTGATAGTGATGCAAGAAAAATATATATTATATCTAGCAACACAAAAATTCTTGAAGGCTCCAGAAGAGCGTGTTAATGTATTGTTACATTAAGGAACAAAACATATAAGTGAATATAAGCTTAAATTGGTGTAGAGAAAAAGTTATCAATTTTTTTTCTCTAATTTGTACTACACCTATATTAGTGCAATCGAAGCACATATTATTGTAAACCAGAAGTTTACAAATAATAATAAGTTATTGTTGGCAATACCGGTTGGGTCATTCCGAATTTATGATGTAAAAAAAAAATGTATTGAAGAGCAAGAAGCTTCTTCAACATAATAGCTTTTGTGCATTACTAGTTCCCAAAGAAAGTTGATAATTTGTTTATTGTCACCTCACAACCAGAAGTTTGTGAGATTATTTTCTCAACTATTTTTCAAGAGCTCATTTTCTAGAAGTATTTATTAAGTATCGTATTGCCATTTGAAATTGATAATGAACATCTTGTAGAATATTCATAAAAAAAAATGGACTTGAAGATCCATTCTTTAGACGTCTAAAGTTCATTGTGGCTGATACTTATGAGATCATAACTTCTAGCTCATATTTTGGGAACACTCAATCATATATCTTGAAGATATTGATTTGCATCAAGCCAACAAATTATTATATGTAAATCTTCCCCTTAATTTACAATTTTAGATTAATGACTTAATATTCTTCGTCTTAGTAAATTTTTGGATGTGTTGTGTATATTTCAATTGCTCCAAAATAATACGCTAAGATGATTTTCATTTTAAGGAATGTTGGGAAAATATATTTGATAGGAATCTCCTATTATCTTGAGCCAAAAATTGGAGACTAGTTTATAGACTAGAAGGCTAATTATCAATTTTTGAATTAGTTTTTCCAACATTAGGGGGAGATAATAAGCAGCTGAAAATATAAACCAGAAGTTCAATGAATAATTACTATGAATATGTTATCTCATCTTGATCCTCATATAAAATAGTTTGAACTAGGTGTTCAAAAGATAAACCATTTGCAAAGTTTATTAAATCAAATATCAGCTGCTAATGCTCCAACCAAAATGGATGTTCCTGTTGAACAATCCTATATTGCAAATGAGTTCAACCACACTTGAAGTATGGTGTGAAATTTGGTTCCAAGAAGAAAAAAAAATCCTCAAATAAGAAAAGGAGCTAAAAAGAAAGATGACCCAAGTGAGGATATGAAAACTCCAAAAGAGTATTGACATAATTGATTTTTAAGTTCCAGAAGAACTTATCAGGTACCTGAAATTTTTAATAAATAAAGAGATCTCGAAAAATTATGTCATGAATAAAATACGATGGAACCAAAAGGAAGTCAACGTTGACGATATTTTTATATATATAATATAGCGCTATATATGATAAGAGATAATGAGGATCATGAACCAAAGTTTATTGAGAATTATAGACAACATAATGATTGTCTAAATGAAAAGATGCAATTGCTACGTAATTAAAATCATTTTGCAAAGTGAAAGATTTTTGGACCAGCAGTCCGTACATCTGAAGATGTGAAAATGATGAGATATGAATCAATTTTCTCGCGAATAGAAAATAATGATATACAAGAATATCGATAAAAGTTTGCCATTGATTGTGAAGAGAAATGTTTACCTGAAGTGAAAATATTTTTCTTACTTGATTAAGTTCACTAACACTTGAAATGTTCAATTTATTGGAAGTGTTACAATACATTTGTATGACTCACTTTTTTAGTGATGATTATATGAAACTCTCTAAAGGATTTAATTTCATGAGACATACTTTTAAGAAAGGATTTGGAAACAAGTTTGATGACATGAATATAATCATAACTCCTGAAGAGTTTTGAAAAGGTGATTTCTTATAGAAATTGAAATGAAATATAAAAGAAGGATAAACATTTGTTTGAGATGACATGTTGAGTAATATTTTAGTGAATCAAAAAAGGTTTATATAACAAATGTTTCTTATAAGTTGTGTACTCTAGTTATTCTAAGATCATTAATTGTGATGATTAGAACTCGAGAAAATGATGATTCACTAGGTGGTCCTGAAGTACCACATATTACTTCGACCAAACACTATAATATTATCATAACTCTTGAAAAGTTTACGAAATCTGTTGATTACAGAAAAAAATGAAATGTAATACATTCGATAATCAAAGTTTGTTTGAAATTGCAAACTTAGTACTTCAATAAAGTTTAGTGCATGAAGAAAATTATATATACCAAATGTACTAAACAAATTGATATGGAAAGATATATTTTGTCGTGTATGATGTCACTTGATGTGATTAAAGATTATTACACGTCACAAGAAAATGATTACTTGAATTGGTCTTGAAGTATCATATTTTAATTAGTTCAATTGAGAATATTATTGCATTTTGCATTTGCACGTGGCGGTATTTTGTATTTGTCAATATCAATAAACTTGAATATATTGGAACAAAGTCGAGCATATAATTTCTATCTTAAAGATACGACAATATCATCCAAATAAGTGGAAGTTTCAGCACTAAATCAAGAAAGTTGAGAATATAATTTTGTTGAAGTTTGTGATTCTACACATACAAGAAACTTGAAGAAGATAATATTGCATTAACAGCTAATTCAGCGAATAAAGTATCAAAGGAGATAAATCAGATCTTTCTACAAAGTCATCATCAAGTAAAGCTTTTGATCAACTATATAGAAGATCAATTACTCTTATTCATCTTAGATATAATTGTCTTCATAAGGGGGAGATATAATTGTGTTCTGCACTCTTTTTTCCTTAACCATGATTTTATCCCATTGGATTTTCCTGGTAAGGTTTTTAACGAGGCAGATTTAGACACATAGGACGTTGTACTCTTTTTTCCTTCACTAGAATCTCTTTCCCACTAGGTTTTGTTTTAGTAAGGTTTTAACGAGGCATATCCTCAATGGACATCCAAGGGGGAGTGTTATGAATAATTCTAGTGGATGTCCATTAATCATTGGCCCATGTCATTAGGCCCATGTATTGTCCTATAAATAGGACCTATGATGCAATATGCAATGTAAAGACACACATCTAAGAGAATAATACAATCTTCTCTACTCTTTCTCTCTTCTCTTTTTCTCTTTATCTCTATTCTTGTTATTGTTTAGAATAGTTTATAACATGATTGACATAAAATTATTTTGATGTTTAAGACAAATTATATATTGGTTGTCAAAAAAAAAAAAAAGGAGGATAAACATTTGTTTTTTTTTTTTTTTGAAGCAGGAGGATAAACATTTGTTCTTTGATATCCATAATGTACAAAATATTAGTTTTTATCTTGTCTAAGATCAAATACGGTACAAATAAAATAAGTGGTTCTATTATCTTTTATTTTTCTCAAATTAAACACAAGCTAGGCTTAATAAACAACACGTTTTTTAGTTGTAGATTCGGAAGATGTACAAATAAAATTTCTCTTTGTACATCAACGATGTAGATTCGGAAGCATAAGTATTCCGGTTATTTTGATTATATCATATTAGTTGCAGGCATGAGTATGCCGTTGTATGCTATTAGCTCGGATGCTGTGAGTTTGTTTGCAGATTTATCTCTTATATTTTTAGCAGAATTGAATTTGTACTTGAATATGATGTACTCTACCAATTTGAATTAATGAATATCCTTTTATTTTTGTAAAAAAAAAAAAAAAAACATGTCTTTTGTTGTTTTGAAGAAAATATAAACAGCCGTCATACATTAAACAATCAGGTTAATCAGATCATCCCACAAAAATCAATTTCATTCTCACTTGACCCTAAATCCTAAATCGCGAATGGTTGAATTCCCTCTAAAATTTCCTCTTCATTCCTAAATCGCAATTCAACCCTAAATCCCACATGTGGTTCTTAATATATTCAAAATGTGTGCCCGATTCTAACCATTTAATTTGTGGGTGCTATCAGAGTTAAAAAGCGCACCAATAAAGCCTTCTATTCAGAGTTAAAAAGCGCACCTCTGCAAAGGGTATTGTTACATCTTGTTCTTTCAATAAGTTTTTCATTTCTAGTTCCAACAAATTAGTTCGATAATGGTCAAAAGTTTGATCAAGTGTATAAATTGTTTTATCAAAACAGATTGGTTGCTTAAGAGTCTTTTTTTTTTTACTGTGCTTAAGAGTCCTTATTGTATTGTTCATTTTATGTTATTGAATGAATCAACTTATACAAAATGTGGAATTCATATTTAATTAGTATTTGTATTATTTCATTTTCTAAGTTAAGAATTTAATTAAGTTGCCTTCAAAATGAACTTATCAATGATCGGGAGTTTTTTTTTTTTTAACAAAATACAAGGATAAGGGCGGTTCAAAACCGCCACAATCTATTTTTTAAAAAAGACCACCGCTAAAACGCTGCGGCAGTTTGTCTGGCGGTTTCATAAACCGCCGTTAAAGGCCCTTCCGCCACACAGTATAGAGGCATTACAAAAACCGCCAGAAATGTGTCCTGCGGCAGTTTAAAACCGCCGTTATCACCAATAAAAACCGCCGCTATTTGCCAGTTTTCTTGTAGTGAATCTTGTTGTGACTAACAATGAAAATTTTGATGAGATTGCACGTCGTGATATTGCTTTGGTGCAACAAGCTTGAGCGGTTAGGTCGGAAGAACAACAGTTTACTACTAGTCAATTGGTTCCCGACAAATAACTACTTAACTCTCAATTGATTCCTGAAAATCAAAATTTGGTGGTGGCTAATAATGATGATTTTGATGAAGTTGTACGAAGTACACTGGTTGGGCAACAAGACGATCACACATACATGCCGGTTGTTTCGAAGAAGCAACGGAAAAAACATTTGAAAGCTACCCATAGTGCAGGTCAGCCATATAACACTCGTTATAAGAGTGAGTTTCATTCAAATACCTTATGAAGATCCTTTATTCGAACGTTCAGGGATTTGGTAATCCCGAATCACGTGTTGCTTTGCAGAATTTGTGTTCCACACATCATCTTGATACAATATGTCGCTTTATTTACCAATCAAACTCAAATTAGGGCTAGATATGGCGATGGTGTCATGGGAAATCCAAGGTTGGATATCCCGAATGGTGGAAATAGTTCGTCTTGGTGGAGGAATGTGTGCCGAGTTGATTTGGGGGTCGGTTGGTTTAACATGTTGGTGAGTAAAAAAATGGGGTGTGGTACTACAATTAAATTTTGGACTGATATTTGGTTCGGGGACCGGTCTTTGGGGTCAAGATTTCCTCGTCTCTTTGGAATCTCAACCCAACAAGGACTCTTCGTTAGTGAGATGGGTAGTATGGTGGAAGGGGCATTTTTTTGTGTGGGAGGAGCATTTATTTTTAGAGTTACAAGAATTGATTGGTAGCGTTGTGGTGTCGGGGTGGAAGATAGATGGAGGTGGAGTCCGAATGAGGAAGAAGGTTTTTCGGTTAAGTCCTTGTATGACTCTCTTGAACAAATCTTATTGCCGCATGCTCCTTTAACTTCTTTGGAATCCTATGTGTTTAAAAATATTTGGAAACCGTCGAAGGTTAGTGCGTTTGCGTGGCAATTACTTTTAGATAGAATACCTTCAAAGGAGAATTTATGGAAAAGGGGAATTTAGAATCATAATGATGTGGTTTGTGTTCTTTGTGGTGGGGGAATTGAAAATTCCCGTCATCTTTTCTTGCATTGTGGTTTTGCGGTTGAGGTTTGGAATGCTATTTGTCGTTGGTTAGGAGTTATTATCATTACCCCTCCGGAGCTTCATATGTCTTATGGTACTCTTGTGGGTTGTGGTGGCAACAAGAAGGTTAAAATAGGCTATTCGATTGTGTGGCTCGCTTATGTTTGGGTGTTGTGGAAGACTCGTAATTATAAAGTCTTTAATAATGTCGAAGGTAATGTTGGAGTAGTGGTGGAGTCGATACAACGATTATCTTGGAACTGGTTTATATATAAGTCAGCAAATGGCCCTTGTATGTTATATGAATGGGTTTGGAACCCGGGCGATTGTATGGGTCGGTGACAAGTTCTCTGTCGGTTAGCTGAGGTGCTGCTGCGGTTTGTTCTGTTTTGTGTGCAGCTGTCTGGTGTGTTTGTGGGTGCAGTCCGTGTGGCCTGTTTGGTGGTTTGGTTCTTGTTCCATCCCCTTCAGCTTTCTTTGATTTTTAGCTCCTGCTTGGTTGCTTGTTACCTTCTATTTCGTTGTTAGTCTTTATGGTTATGTAATTGTTGTTGTGGGGTCTGTTTCCCTTGGTGCAGGTGGAACTTTCTTTTGGATTTTGTATCTATGATCTCCTGTTATGGCTGGTACACCTTGTGCCAACCATTTCATATTAATATAAAATTTTGAAGTTCAAAAAAAAAAAATGTCGCTTTATTTAATTGTGTTGCTTTTATTTCTGGGGGTTTGGTCTCGCCCCCACTATTTTTATATATATTTTTTATTATTTTTTTTTTTTGACAAGAATATTTTTTATTATTTTATTAATAATATTATGAGTTGTAGGTAGAAGATGGGAGTGTCTAGAGGTGTCAATTTAGTTGGTATGACTATTCATGGCTTCATGCCTAGACGCTCTTAATTTATCCAAAAAAAATAATCATAAATAAAATACCGATAAACAGAGACAGATTATGAACTAAACTTGCTCTTTTCAAAAATGTCACTCTTAATTCAAAAGTATCCAACCAAAATTAAATAAATTCAAAACCAAATAATTGTAATAAGCACATAATAATTAATAAATTACGGAATGATCTTTCTAGAAAACATTCCTCTAACATATGTTGATGGATCTCATTTTCCCCTCCTGAACTTCTGTTACCAAGTGTCCAAGACCATTTGTTAAAGCTGATGTCGAGGTTAAAGATGCCTTCAATATACTTAGACACTGCACAAGTGAAAATACAATGTAAGAGAAGTAATTGCATACATATAGCTGCTAATAAATAAATATGCATTGAACAACTTCACATAAGTAGAAATGATAGCGATGGATAAAGTCTTTAAAAGCATTGCTATTACATACCTCATTACCACCAATGTTGATAACCTTTTCCTGCAAACCATTAAGAAGAGTTCGAAAATGGTTGATTATATTTAAAACTGAAGTTGGAGACGACTCTGTCACACCCAAATCATCTGTGACAACATAAGTTCTTGGTCCCTTCACATAACTTCCATAAACACATTCAACAAAAACAGGTTTTCTAGTTGATATATCTTCGAAATAATCTCGATTTTCACAAGTTATGTAATCATTATCATGACAATAAAAACTCAAACGTGGCTCACGAATTGGTAAAATCCGTTTTGTTGATTTGAATTGGGGAGCCAAGTGAGGATCAACAATCCTATTCTTGGCTTCTTTTGTCACAAAATATTTCTTTTCATCTAAATCAAATATGCTTTGGTACAAAGCATCAATATTTCCAACAGAACAGTTTCCTCCAAACATACGAACAACTCCTCCTAAAGGAAGAATAAGAAAACTTATAAGAAAGTCTGCAAAATCAGAACCACCTTCAGCATATAATATCTTCCCATCTGATTTTCTTATAACTAGCTTCACAGCCATTTGTATATTAATAGTGTTTTCAACATCACAGTACAAAACCCTTGATAACCATCCATGAGGTGGTTTTATTCCCAAAAATAAATCGGTCAAAGTGAACCTAGAAACCAAACTACACTTCAACAGATCCAGAACCTGCATAGAATACAATATACTAGTAAATCAAAAATGATATATACAGTAGAAGAAAAAACAAGGAAACTTTAATTTTATAGGGTAAATAAAAAACCTTTTCCTTTGTGACATTGACGATCATTTCCTTTACAGAACTAGTGTGATCTATTCCAAAATTCTGGAGCTTAGAAAAGCTAGTCATATCCATGGAGTTTGGCAAGACTCTTAGATCATCAGTAATAACGAAAGTAGCGCCATCTTTAACAAATCCATCGCCGAATTGTTTTTCCAAACTAACTACAGGGGTCTTGCGTATCCAACAATCAACACATGTATTTGAAGTGTTTAAAACATCAGAATATTCGCAAGGAAAACAACTCCTACTACAAATGTAGAACTCAATGTGTTTGGTGTCATCAATGTTGAGTTTAAGAGAACTGCAATAATCTTCAAACGAGTCAACCGGTTGCAATAGCATTTTTTTGTCAATACCAGTTTTCATACAATCTTTGTCAAGATCAGCCACACTTTTGTAGAGTTTGTTCATACAACCAAATGTAACAGGTCCCATCTTTGACTCTTTCTGAACAAGTCTTGTGATGGTTCCTAATGGAAGTGTTAAGAAGCTAAAGAGAGCATCAACAAAGTCCTTTCCAGCTTCAGCAAATATGACTTTGTTTCTCTTTTCATCCACCAAAAGTTTCAATTGCACATAGTACTCGGTTTGAGTAGCAGCCATGGCAGCAAGCAGCGGCAAGCAAGCAACTAAAAAACGAGAAGTTGGAAATTTGATATTCAAAACTTGAAACAGAGTGTTTCTTATTCACTTTTTTCTTTTCATTTTATGCATATAAAATCACTTGGTGGCTATTAAATGCCTATTATTCTTGATATTATAACTAATTGGATTCTTAGTCAAAAAAAATTATTGGATTCTTGGAAATTTGTAATAGTTTAGTAAAGGATGCATGTATTGACAGATTTGGTTAATTAGCTCTTTTTCCACATCAAAGCAAATGGAGAGAATAAATGAAGTAAATGTAACACCACCGATTTTATTCACCAGTAACGTATGGACGAGAACTTTTATACGGGTAAAGGAAAGAACTTGCTCATAGATCCAATTATTTGGAATTAAACAACCATTTAGTGATTCATTGATTGTAATAGAGAGTATATATTTTCTCCGTCCCAAAATGTTCTAAGAGAAAAAACTCAATTTTTTTTGATGTAAGAGAAAAAGTTCAAACATTTATCTTTTCAAGAAAAATTTATTCTCTCTGTTACTTTTTCTATATCAACAACCAATAAAAATTGTTTTTACATCTTTTCATACAATTTTGTTTTAAAAAAACATACTTCGAGGACCAAGTGTCATTGTTTTGGCACATTAGGTTTCTTTTTAAATGTTGTTTGAGATTTGTGCGCAATATTCATATATTCCCTCCGTCTCATATTATAAGATAAAAGAAAAACATAACATTTATTAAGAAAAAGTAAAATATAATGATTGAGAATATGTTTTTTCGAAAAAAAGTTGTATGGAAAGATGTAAAAACAATTTTTATTGATCATTAGTTATAGAAAAAGTAAGAGTGAATAAACTTTTTTTGAAAAAATAAATGTTTGTCATTTTCTCTTTTATTTTGTGATAATAATAATAATGAACTTTTTTTCTCTTATATTATGAGACGGAGGGAGTATTACTTTGACCATATATATTTTTAATATATCAAAATAAATATTAACATATACTCCCTCTGTCCCATTTTAAGTGTCACAGTTGACTAAATCACACACTTTAAGAAAAGTGTGTAAAAGAAAGAGAGAAAATATGACTTTTACTAAAATACCTCTTTTTTTATTGGTAGGACATTGAAATACTAAAAAGTAGATATTTAAGTATACTTTTTCTCTTTCTTATTGATGACTTTAAGTGATAAAATAGAAAAAACTAATGTTATAAATAGTATAAGATACTTATTTTAAGACAAACAATTTTGGCAAATATAACACTTATTTTGGGACGGAGGGAGTAAGATGTTGTACGATTTATTTCTCGATGAATATATGTACGGTGGTCAATTGTGATGTTTAAAATAGAATAATACCACTTACTCCCATCTTAAATTTCCTACAATTGAAAAAACGTAACACTATTTTCAAGAAACACATGTGATTACGAAAAGGAAGAGTCGAGTAAATTTCCAATACCATTAATTAATAAGCACCCTATATGAATGCTCAAAACGTTACTCTCAACATACGTAAAACTCTAAACTTCTGAGTTGCTAGTTGTTGTTAAAATTACCATGGCTACTAAAACAAGTACTACTAAAACAGGGACGTCCGTGCCTTTGAAACTTCTGATAAACAAAGAGAGTAACAGAGTCTTGTTTGCTGAAGCAAGTAAACACTTTGTTGACACTCTACTTAGCTTCTTAACATTGCCATTAGGTACCATTGCCAGACTCGTACAAAACGACTCAAGCATCGGTCCAGTTACGATTGGTGGTCTCAATTCACTCTATAAAGGTGTTGCTGATCTTGATGTAAGGTGTTTTTGTTCTTATATGATGAAAAACTTGTTGCTACAACCAAATAACTCATCCGAAGATTGTTGTACTACTCTTAAACTTAACATTGATGACACTAAACGCACCGAGTACTATGTTTGTGCACGCTATAAATACTACGCCCACGTTCACGGTTTGAGACCATCAACAGATGAATATAATCGTACTTGTATCTGTGAATCTAATATCACCCGTCCAGTTTTTCTTAAACATTGCCACCAAGGATTTGTTAACGATGTTGCTACTTTTGTCATTACTGACAATCTGACTGTCATCCCAAATGGTATTGACAATGCATGCTTTGGACTGCTCCAGAAATTTGGAATAGAAAACCCAAGCTCGGTAACAGAGATGATTCTGAATGTCGATAATGAAAAGGTTTTGTTTTTCAATTGTTTATATTTATTTATGTTAGTGTTATTCCTATGGCTAGAGATGGCTTCTTTTTGATTAGTACTAATTTATTACTATTACTATTACATTTTGTCATAGGTACTTGATTTGCTAAAATGTTCTTTGCTATCTAAGACTACGCTGACTGATTTCTTTCTAGTGAAGAAACCATCCCCCGAGGAATCCAGGTTTTTTTTGTCTAGTGTTACAATTAGTGGTAATATCAAAATCATTCTGAAACTAGTTATAAGAAAATCAGATGGCAAGATTTTGTGTGCTCAAGGGGAACAAGATTTTGCAGACTTACTGTTAAGTTTTCTTACTTTTCCCTTGGGAGGAATCGCACGTATATTAGGGGAGAATTGTTCCTTGGGCAGCATTAGAGAATTGTACACGAGCGTATCTGATTTAAATGAAAATAAATTTATGTCAAAAGATGCTAAGAATAGGCTTGTTGAGCCTTGCGTTGCTTTGTCGTTAAAAATGAAGAAGCCGATGTTACCAATTCTTGATGAAGGTGTTATTGAATATCATCGTTATGGTGATAATGTTTTTCAAGTTAAATATTCCAAAGCTGGTGAAGATAAGAGTTATGTAGAAAATTTTAGTAAATTGAATTTATTTAATGAGGTAATTCATGAATGTTATGTGAAGGGTCCTGCTATGTATGGTTTTACAGATGATTTGGTTATGGCACCCTTGTCTCCTATTTCTGCTTTAGGTTTAATTAACCAATTCGAAACTCCTCTTAACGATTTGAAGGAAAAGGTTGTCACGATCGGCGTCAAGGAGGTAAGAAAGATTAAAACTAGCTCATATGGATTTCAATTAATGTTCACTTTTTTAATGCTTTGGTGTTTGTTGCAGGCTCTCAGCATATTGAATGCGGCTTTAACTTCAACATCGGCTCTTACAAATGGTCTTGCTCACCTTTTAACCGAAGTTAAGGAGGAGAAATGAATAATTTACATTTGGTTTTGTGTTTTAAGGTTATTTGAGAAAAATATGTAATGGACAACAATACAATATTTAAGGTTCTTCTAGCTTTATTGTTAGGAGATTTTTCTGTTAATTTGTTCAGTTTTGAATTTTTAATGGTATCCTTTTATTTCTTTTCCATGTTACAGTTTCACTTTCATTTTTTTTTATTCAATTGAGATACATTTGCACAAGATTTAGGGTAAGTTCTATATATTTTAGTTTATTTGAAATGTTGTGCAATGGTCTTAATCTTGTATACAAACCATAGAATATATCCCAATTTGTTGTTGGTAAAGACAACTTGAACATGTTCACGGTGAGATTTTGAGGTAAAAATACATTCGATCTAAAGATGAAATTATGTGGTTCGATTGGGTTTTTGATGACTACAAAGAAGTATCTGATCCTAGCTAGTGGCTAGTTACTACGTATACTCTCAGACATGGCTGCTTCTCAAACAGCGGATTATGTGCCGTTGAACTTGTGGCAAGCCCTTAAACTCATGTATTGCAAGTCCTTTAGGTCATGTCAAGGGGTCCAGCCATGTATCTTGCTACAAATACCTTGGTTCACTGCAATAGGAGATTCTGACATGGGAATGTAAATTTACTTTTCAATTTGGATATTTGATAAACAAAAAATTCTTTTGGAACCATTGCAAGACTTTAGAGAAGGAATCTTGCATCGGTCCAGTTCTGTTGGTTGTCTTAACTCACTCTATCAAAGTGTGGCAGATCTTGATGAAGGCTGTTTGTGTGCGGATATGATCAAACAATTGCTGTTGCAACCGATAAATCGGCTGAAGATTCTTGCAACACATTTAAACTCAACATTGACAACACTCAACCCACCAATTACTTCGCATGTTCCCAATATTATTTCTCCAACCACCCTCATGATTTGATCACATCAACAAATAAGGATAAATATACATGTTACCGTGGGAGTTCTTTCTCGCGCCCAACATTCGTTAAACATATCCGCCAAGGATTCGTTAATGGTGTTGCAAATTATGTCATAACTGATGATCTGATTGTTATCCCAAATTTTAATTTATTGACTATACAAGTTTGGGCTGCTTCCAAAATTTGGAATAAAAGTTTTGGTGTTACGTTACTAACACAGTACGTGACGGAACAGCAAAGGAAAAACATATTACACAACTAAAATTGTCTTGTCCAATCCCCATTATTTAGCAGATAAATGTTGATTCAAATAATCAAACGCGCTTCTGATTTTCACCACAAAATATCCAATAAACACGGGCGGCAAGATGTTAATCCAAACATACACTAAACTGTTTGAGTAGTGTCTAAATGTACTACATTGACCATCTACAACCACAAACATAAACTATACTACTAGTACATTTTACTCAACATTCTAGCACCAAAATATGACTGTACTGTTCATGTAGAGATTTGGGTTTCTTTAGTGGGAAGAAAGAAATTTTTTTCTTTATAAATGTAAAAGGAGAGGAGGACATGTAATTACTATGAGAAGCAGCAACGACATGTAGAATTACGAATGTTAGAAAATTAACGTTAACAGGGAAAAAATATAATAAAGGATGCCATTCAAAATTCATAACAGAATAAAACTTAAAAGGAAATTGCTATTTCTAGCGAAAATCTTTTCCCGAAAACATCACTATACAACAATGATGCTATAACATACCTTTCATATTTACTTCCACCATCCATGTTTTCTAGTAAAAACGAAAAAGCATTATCTAACGGCCACAATTGATTCGGGATATTTCGTTACAATAATTTTCACTAAAAATAGCATTTCTCAACTTAAAAATCTCAAGATAATAAACACTTGAACAGAAATAACTTCAAAATAGTAAATCTAAAATTGCCATCTACTTGTCCGATATGCTGACTTCCGCTAAGAATCTTGAAACACACAACAAAATGTAAAGTATTGTCATTTGTCCTCCTGAACTTGAGTTAACAGGTGAGCCAAACCATTTGTGAGGGCAGATGTTGAAGTCAAAGCAGCCTTCAATATGCTAAAACACTGCAACACGACAATAATTTAAACATAAGCCATTGTTAAATAGTACGTAGTAATCTTCCTAGTAAACCAATATAAAAGTGTTTAAAATGTAGAGAAAAAAACTCTATTGTAGGCTTAATTATGTTTTACCTCCTTGATGCCAATGGTGACAACTTTTTCCTTCAAATCACTAAGAGGAGTTTTCAATCTGTCATGCAAAACCTAAAGCTGAAATTGGAGACAAGGGTGCTACAACCAAATCACTATGTATGTTGCTACAGATGATTTAGTCATAGCACCCTTGTCTCCAATTTCAGCTTTAGGTTTACTTCATCGATTCAAAACTCCTCTTAATGATTTGAAGGAAAAGGTTGTCACGATTGGCATCAAGGAGGTAAGAAAGAATACTTGTTTACTTATAAAAGATTAATTAGCGACAGCTTATATTTTTGTTGTTTGTTGCAGACTCTCAACATTAAATTCAACATATGCCCTTACAAATGTTTTAAGGTTTTTCGAGAAAAGTTTTTGTTCCGGACAACAATACATGATTTACTATCATTTCTTTTCAATGCTATCCTGTCATTTATTTTGATGTTAACTTTAATTTTTTTTTTAGTTATCATTATATTGATACGAAATTTCCACCGCCGTTAGTGATGACTAATCTCCGTCGGATTAACTTTATTTTTCTAATATTTGCATAGGAGATTTTTACGAGAAACTGTAATTATAGAGACAAATTTGCACAAGAATTTGGATAAATGTTATAATCTAATTTATTGAAATATTGTGTAATGGTCTTAAACTTGTACAAATCATAGAATGTCTCCCAATTTGCTGTTGGTAAAGATATCTTGAAAATATTCAGTTATTTTTCTACAATCTTTCCTCTAACAGTCTAATATGATTCTGCAACACATAACACAGTGTAACTTTTCTACGTTCTCCTCCTTAACTTGGCTTTTTTGTTAGGCTCTTCTTTAACTTCGGTTAACAATCTGTTTTCGACAATCTCTTCTTTAACTTCTGTTAGAAAGTGACGAAGACCATTCGTCAGAGCAGATGTTGAGATCAGTGATGCCTTCAATATGCTCAAACACTGCATAGAAAAACAAGGCACAACATGCATATTGATGTTGATAAATTAGTCTTTCATGAAAACTTCAAAAAAACAAAACACAACATTGATGTTGAAGTTGATAAATATATACACAAGATTTGTTGTTTCTTACCTCCTTGACACCAATGGTGACAAGCTTTTCCTTAAGGCCATTAAGAGGAATTTCCAAACGGTTGATTAAATTCAAAGCTAAAATTGGAGACCACGGTGTCAAAACCAAGTCATCAGTAGCCATGTACGCTCTTGGTCCCTTCACATAACCTTCGTCACTTCCTCTTGGTGATTCAGTAGCAAGTGCAAGTGCTTCATACTTTTTACCGTGATAATAAAAATTAGAATGAATCGGTAATAACTGATTGCGTAATTTAAACTCGGGACTACAGTGAGGATCGACAAGTTTGTTCTTAGCCCCTTTTGACATCAAATATTTTGTTTCGTCTAAATTATCTATGCTCGTATACAAAGCATCAATGTTGTCCATAGAACTATGGCCTCCTAATACACGAACAACTCCTCCCAAAGGGACAGTAAGAAAACTCAAAAGTAAATCAGCAAAATCTTGTTCCCCTTGAACATATAATACCTTTCCATCTGATTTTCTTATAACTATCTTCACCTTGATTTGGATATTACCGTTGTTTTTCACATAACAGGATAAAAAATTCCAACTTTCTACCGATGGTTTCTTTCCTAAGAAAGAATCTGTCAAAGTAGTCTTGGAAAGCAAAGAACACTTTAGCATATCAAGAATCTGCAATGTGTCGTTAAAAAAGCTAATTAGATGTGTCGTTAAAACACTTGTTAGTATACTACAGAAGACATACAGATAATAATTTTGTATTTTATTTTTTTAGAACTAAATTTTCTTTTTATTCAAGACAAAATTACTATTTGAAGTTTCCGAAAATGTGCCCTAAGAGGAAATATTTGAATAACCCATAAATTAAAGATGAAATTTTAGTATAATGAATTTTTTTGCCAGTAGTCTAATGACTAAAATTCCATCACTTTAACATGAATAAGTAGATGTATTGATTCAAATCCCAATATTACATTACATGCATTGTCCCTATGAATTGAGTATTTGAGCTAAGCATATGGAGACAAGGTATAGAGTAATAGAACTTTTTAAATGCATTACCTTGTCCTTAGTAACGTTCACAATCAATTCCTTTACTGAACTCGCACCATTTATTCCCAAATTTTGTAGCAGACCAAGGCTAGTAAATTGCACAGAGATTGGCAATACAGCCAAGTTGTCCGTAACAACAAAACTAGCCATACCATTAACAAATCCATCAATAGCAAAATATTGATCCAGAGTGCTGCAATAATGTTGTGATATGTTTGTTGGTTGCAATAGCAATTCCTTGGTTTTCTCTGTTCTCATACACTCTTTGTCGAGATCTCTCACACTTTGGTATAGTTTGTTTAAACAACCAACAGTAACTGGATCCATGTTAGACTCCTTTTCTACAAGTCTTGCAATTGTTCCTAATGGCAATGTTAAGAAGCTCAACAGAACATCAACAAAATCCTTTCCTGCTTCAGCAAACAATACTTTGTTCGTGTCTTTGTTCACGAGAAGTTTCAAAGACAGTTGTTCCTGTGTTTGAGTTGTAGATGCCATAGTTACACCTAGATATTGCATACAGAAGGTTGATCAAAGAAAATTTAACTACATAGCTTAAAATAATAATTTACGTGTATCGAGTTCCTTGAATAATCAATCAATACTCACACTTAATAAGAATATTTTGTTTTGAATCACTATTATAAACAATCAAATTTATTCAAAATCATATAAAAAAATTTATGCTGGTACGGTGAACAGGCATAGAGTGAGAGAGGGAGAGGGAGGAGAAAGCATGCCTAAAGTTCTTACCTTTCCAAAAAGACAGCATTTCGTCGCGTTTCGGAGAAGAAGATGAGATTCAGATTTCAGAAAGTGAGAAAGGATAGCAGGACCAAGAGGGAGAAAATGAAGAACAGAGTTTTGAAGTTGGAGAAAAAGAAAAGGGTTTTTGGAGGATATATATCCTAATCCTTTATTTTAGGAAAGTTAGTACTACTAAATACATATTACGTATAGTACAATCCCTAAACCCTATATTTTTTCTTTTAAATGATAACAATAAATGTCAGTTTACAAAAAAAAAGACAAATGCTAAATAAGAGATTTTTAGTATATATTATTTCATATTACCTCTGCACCAAAATATAAATTGTTTTTGATCATATTACACAAATTAAGAAATTTGATATTGTATGGAAAAAAGAAATTATGACTTAGTTTACAAAAGGCTTAAATAATCAATTGAAGGGGGAAAAAAAGTCAAAAAAATTATATTGGATAAGTTCTGCATTATTGAATAAACACCTTGATCAAGAATTGGTAACATCTGGTTCCTCAATTTTAGATTCTTTTGATATCAAATAGTAGTATTTGTTTTCATTTAAATTAGATTAGATATGCTCATGTACAATTAAATTAGTACAATGTTTATAAAAAATGAAATTATGATTTTTCTTATAAAATATAAAAATCAATAATAACTTTTTAAATTTTTATAAATAATTATTTATATATGATTTTAAAGATCAAGTATACCGCTACATTAGAAATTTTTATATGTACCGTAGAAATTCCCAATCTTTTTCCCCTTGAGCACACAATTTTGCTATCCGATTTCCTTATAATTGAGAAATTGTAGTCTTAATCCATAAAAATGAGACTAAAATAGTAGCAAAAAAATTGTGCGAATAACATTTAAAAAGGAACGGAGAGAGGGAGTAACATTTAAATCGTATATGCTCTAGTACAATCCATCCATTCATCAATGTTGCTAAAGGAAAAGTGAGAAAACTATAAGATTTGCAAAAACCATCAAATTTTCTTATAACTAGCTTCAAAGTTATATATATATATAGTCAACCATAAATATAAAACATACGTATGACAAGAAAAAATACAAAAGAACAAAGATCAATTCCAACATCAATTGTCCTATCCCTACTCCTTCGACTAACCAACCAAACCCCCAACATACAATCCATGTCACATGTTTGCAGCTGAAAGACATGATGCTCGACTTTGAACCCAACTGATAAGAACTTTGGAAGAATCACATCACAAAAACTAACTATTGTAGTTGAATTTATAACTAACTATGGTAGGCAACTTGTAGTTGAATTTAGGAAGTTTGATTCCTAATACTCAATCGGTTTTCTTGAAAGGTAGGCAACTTGTGGAAGGTGTGGTAGTGGTTAATGAAGTGGTTGATTTTGCAAGAAAGACCGGTAAAGAGTGCCTCATTTTTAAAGTTGACTTTGAAAAGGCGTATGATTCGGTTGATTGGAGTTTCTTAGATTATATGTTACGGAGGTTTGGTTTTGATACAAAATGCAGAGATTGGATGAAAGCTTGTGTTTGTGCCGGTAGCATGTTGGTCTTGGTAAATGGTAGCCCAACGGAAGAAATATGCATTAAGAGAGGGCTAAAACAAGGAGACCCGCTAGCTCCTCTTCTTTTTCTTCTTGTGGTGGAAGGGTTGGGCTCTCTTATGAGGAAGGCCGTGGAGAGGGGTCGATTTAAACCTTTTGTGGTTGGTAGAGGGGAGTTGAGTGTTTCGATGCTACAATATGCGGACGACACTTTGTGCATTGGCGAAGCTTCGGCTGATAACTTGTGGGCTATTAAGGCTATCCTTAGAGGGTTCGAGATGGTGTCCGGTGATGGATTATTTTAGCAAGTGTACTAAACTGTCGTCAAGTAATAATATTTATAAAGATTTGTCTCCACAGGGATTGTTTAAATCTCGACAAAACAATAATATTTAATTTAGAATGTAAATGTAAAAGCAGGGGGGATTTGTTTGCATATAGGTTTCAATCGATAATTTAAAAGAGATGATTGGAAAATATAGATTAAAGATGATTAGAATGTTCGAATCACTTCCTTTTCATGATTTGGTAAATGCGGTCCTAGACTACCTTTTCTCTAATATTGTCACGATGAATTAACTAAATGGTTCAGACCAGTGTTAATGACTAAGAACCCTTTTCTATAAAAATAACCTCCTAATGTCTTAGGTCAATTCAAATTCATAGAAAGACTTATGCACATTAATTCCAATTATCATGGTTCAACAATTCGATATCTCTAAAACAATTATTGACCAAACAGTTAATTCAGATTCAGGTTTCAAAAGTTAGGGTTAGTAATCATTCGATTCCTAAATTCAATTCATAAATTCGTCAATTCATAAAAAGCATTACACGCAGAAATAACTGAATAACAATAATATTAAAAAGGTCTCTAAGGATCCTCAACAATTTACATAGTTCAAATCAATTCAAGGAAGTTCATCTACTAATTCTAATCAAAAGAAAATTAGCTACTCATAATACTAAGTAGAAATAAAAGAGAATTGAGAATTACACATAAAGTTGTAATCAAACGATGTTCCAAGCCAGTTGAAAATATTCAGCCGCCAAAACTCTCATCCAGGTCTCCAGAAAACAGAACTCCCTTTTGCACGGCTCCCTTCTGTCCTTTTTATAGAAAAGAATGATCATCAGATAAGCTTCCCCCATCCTTCCAAATAGGAAGTGATAAGGTTTAGCTTTCCTTTATGATGACCGTGCAATTAGGAGACATAATAGGAATGGATAGTTGTGATCTCCGCTGGAAACAGATAGAAACGACAAATAGGCAATTCTGTTAATCCAAAATCTGTGGCGGGCGCCACAGAATTCATGGCGGTCGCCATAGACATCTGGGGGCAAATGCCCCTTTGGGCTGGTTTAGCATGGGCTACGTGTTCTATGCTCTTTGCACCTCCTTTTTGGTCCACTTTGAGTGCTTTTTGCTCACTTCCCTTCTCCGACCTATTTTATTCAATAAAACTGAAAAGGAAACAAATACCGGCATAAAAAGAGATAAATGAAATAAAAACATATGAAATGCAACTAAAAGTTCATGTAAATTGAGCTAAAAATACGATATGATTTCGTGTCATCAAACTCCCCCACATTTGAGCTTTTGCTTGTCCTCAAGCATAAAAATGGTGAATTGCATAGCAAAAGTCTAACACATGACACGACCACCTGATCATACATGGTTGCTGGCTAAGAAATGGAAATTGAATGATAATACCAACACCAAAAACACCGTAATGACACAGAACCGACTTTTCCGGTCAGAAACTCCCATCACATGAAAACCAATTTGAAGCATTTCCTTTTGACTCTATCTCTCCCCTAAGTTTCGTTTCCCCTCTTCATTCTAGCGCAATCACATTAAGCCCGTTATCTCGTACACGCCCATGGTGAGAAACCTGTTAGTGATTATGATCATCATATAGCAAGGGGTGCTGATAACATAAGTTTGGTAACCCCTATTTGCTTTACCCATTTCGCAGCTGCAGGGGATCGGATCGTAACCCGCCCTACCAAGTTCAGAATCAGACACCTCTGAACCAACTACTAATGAGTTTTTCTTTGCTATGATATTTTTTTCTTTCGCATGTATCAACATTTGTTGAATTTTTTCAATTATTCTAAGAATCAACCAATAGCTTTCATAACATTTATATTTTGATCATTCATTTATATTCTTCGGTTTCCCACTTAGTTTGTGCCTTGAGATGGTGCCGACTGCTAAAATAAACTACTAAGGGTACTTTGAAAACTCAAGTTCAAAAACTTCGTCCAAACTCGTACTCAAATTAATTCTACACTTTACTGGGAGTCTAGGGTGTTAAGACGGTATTGATTTTATTGAACCATCACTCAACCTTCATAGAACAGCCTAACAACCTATATACTCTCAAATAAACATGTCAAGTATTGAAACTCAACGCTTGCTTTTCACAAAAAAAAAATTTTGGTATAGCTCAAAAATGGGAGAATCGGACAAAACAAAGACAACACGCAAAATTAACTCAACTAACTCATGAACTAACCTAGGGTTTTATTATGCATGCAAAACTAAATGACTGAAATTTAAAGAAAAGCGATAAAGCTTCCTCCCCCACACTTAAATCGAGCATTGTCCCCAATGCCACGACTATCGGTGAGTTTGGAAGTCAGAACCTGTGAGATCTCTACTCATGGCCTTGGCCACGTCTCCTCGTGCGCCTCTCATTCCTGGGCCGAGAGGGAGCTGCACCCAACTGCTGAAAATAGTCATCAAACACATCCATGCGCAAAGACATGTCCGCCATACCATCTACCAGACCACGCTGATCACTCTGGAATTGCTGCATCATCAACACCATCTTTCTCTGGCTAGTCTGGATGTCCTGGACATGTTGGTCTCTCTGGGCGTCTAAAGTGGAGCGTTGCCTCAACTCCGCTAAAATGGTGTCAAGTGTGGCAGAGCCACCCTCATGACCAGCTCCAGATGAATTACCTGCAACATAGTTAGAAAAAGTATGTGTAGTGTGTGCATCATCCGCAGGGGCGTGTTGCTCCTCTTCATTTTGTTCTTCACCCGCGCCCGCACCAGCAGCAACATCCCTTGGGACGTGCGCAGGGGCGTCTTCAGGGTCGGGGAGCAAAAGATAGTTGCGCGCTAAGCGCACATTTGTGCGGACCGGGTCGGGAAGAACAAAATCAACAACTTTGTTATCTACCATCTACCATTAAGTAATATTTTCCATCATCTCTAGGTTTCACAAGTTTCATACTCTTAGCCATGTCGAGGTCAATGGTGCGTGAAGGCATTGCGGTTAAAGTGTTAAGTTGATCCTCGAGTTTTAGGACCCGTGCTATAGTGGTGATCAAACCCCCAAAGACAATACCCCCCTTTGATCTAGCTATGGATACCATGTGGTTCATCATAAGCCCGGCTACATTGAGTTTCTCTGGAGTTATAGTAGTGAACATTAAATATAACTCTTTTTCATTCACTTTGTTTCCACTACTACGTCCAAAAATGGTGCTTGCAATAAGCTGGCGGAAATACCGGACGGCGGGGTTTTGAATTAAGGAGGCTCTGTTTCCCTCAAAGCTATCCGTTTCTCTACCCGTCAAACCCCGCCAATATTGCTTCGCAGCAATCGGCCAGCGTGGGTGGGCACATCGTCGATTGTGTTTTCCCCATGGTGGAATCGCAACATACGAGCCAACTCCTCATAGCTAAAATTATACTCTTCATTGAAAAGACGAAATTGGACTCGGTCGGGAGTGAGGTTGACGATCATCGAGCTGAGGAACTCGGCTGTGAGTTGCACATTGACAGGGTCTTTGAAAGATAAAAAATAGTGTAGCTTAAGCACTTTAAGCAAATAGGTGACACTGTCTTGGATTCCCAAAGCTTCTAAGCAAGCTTCATCGTGGTACCGAGTTGCTTCATAGTTCCTCTTGAGAAGTGCACGATAGGTTCTAGCTTGGTCTGCATCTCGGAAAACAATCTCATACTCTTGTTGTTGAGCCATGATAATACTTTGAAAGAAAGAACAAAAAAACTTGAACTCTAAGAGGAATGAGAGAAAAGTGAGGTTCTGTGAAGTTTATGAAAGTGTGGTTTGAAGCAATTTCCTTAACCGTGTACTTATTTGCAAGTTCAAATGTAGCATTAATGATGTACAGTTGAGGAATGGTTGGGTAAGAGTTATGGCACGGTCAACAATCACAGAAGTAATTCAATTCATTGTCAAGCATGCAAGGGACAAAAGCTTTTACACTATTCCACGCGCTCTGCACGAAGTAAATTCTGCAGAAATTTCAATTTTGCATTGTGTGGCGGGCGCCATGGGTTTGTGGCGGGCGCCATAGATTGTGTTGTGCAGATTTTGTTTTATGTGCTTTGTCCTGTAGTGTGTAGTTGTTCTTTGCATCACAGTATATACCATTCTGAAGAAAAACATCCAGCTTGCCTACTATTTCTAATGTTCTAACAAAGCAAATATATAGATAAAACTATCATCACAGAGAGTAGTGTTAGAGTGCACAAGAATAACTAAGCCAAAATTATTTTTTTTGCGTTTTTTGAAAAACAATTTGATTTTTTTTTTTAACTATATTATATTTTTTTATTTATTTTATAGAAAAGAAAAGAAAATCATACCTAAGCCAAAATTGGTGGGTTGCCTCCCACCCAGCGCTTCTTTACCGTCACTAGCTTGACTCCAACCAACCTTAGAGGTCAGTTAGCACCACCAAGATCCTTTGAGTAGGAATCTCGCCCCCTTTGTAGGGTTTCACACGTTGTCCATTTACCTTGAACGTCACTGAGGAGCCTGGTTCTTGCAATTCAATGGCTCCATGAGGTGAAACCTCCTTAACCACAAACGGTCCTGACCACTTAGACTTAAGTTTCCCAGGGAACAGTTTCAACCTTGAATTGTATAAAAGAACATGTTGTCCCTGGTGAAACTCTCGTCTAGACACATTCTTGTCATGGTACCGCTTTGTCCTTTCTTTGTAAATGATTGCATTCTCATAAGCATGAAGCCTCATCTCCTCTAGCTCATTGAGCTTCAACAACCTCTTCCTTCCAGCTGCTTTCTCATCAAAATTTAAGAACTTCACCGCCCAATAAGCCTTATGCTCCAACTCTACCGGCAAGTGACATGCTTTACCATATACCAACTGATAGGGCGACACTCCAAGATGAATTTTGAACGCCGTCCTATATGCCCATAGCGCATCATCCAACTTTTTCGACCAATCTTTCCTTGAGTTAGCAACTGTCTTCTCAAGGATTTGTTTCAACTGCCGGTTAGAGACCTCGACTTGTCCACAAGTTTGCGGATGATAGGGGGTTGCCACTTTGTGTTTCACATTATACTTTGCCAATACACTTTCCAAATATTTGTTACAAAAGTGCTTCCCCCCATCACTGATCAATACTCTGGGTACTCCGAACCTAGCAAACACATTCTTTTTCAAAAATTTAATGACAGTGTGGGAATCATTAGCAACACAAGCTATTGCCTCAACCCACTTGGTGACATAATCCACACAAACAAGTATATATAAATTTGAGTAAGATGAAGGAAAAGGGCCCATGAAGTCAATACCCCAACAGTCAAACGGTTCAACTTCTAGAATACCATTTTGGGGCATCTCATTCCTCATGGAGATATTACCTGTTCGTTAACATTTGTCACAACCTTTTACATACTCAACACAATCCTTAAACACGGTAGGCACCAGAAACCACATTGGAGAATTTTTGCTGCTGTCCTTTCTCCACTGTGGTGACCCCCGTATGCTGAGTTGTGGCAGTGCCACATGATACTATTTGCCTCCTCACCTGCCACACACCTTCTAATCAGGTTATCGGGCCCGATCTTAAACAAATACGGATCGTCCCACAGATAAAAATTAGCATCCTTATAAAATTTCTTCTTCTGCTGCCACGTGAACTCATCCGGCAGAATGTTACCGGCTTTAAAATTAGCCATATCAGCATACCATGGTCTTGCAGAGATTGCTAACAATTTTTCATCGGGAAACTCCTCCACTATGTTTTTCACCTTATTTGTGACCTCGGAGTTTTCCAACCTTGAGAGGTGGTCAGCTACCACATTCTCAACACCCTTTTTATCTTTGATCTCAAGGTCGAATTCTTGCAACAGTAACACCCACCGGATGAGTCGGGGTTTAGATTCCCCTTTTGTCAACAAATACTTCAATGCTGCATGATCTGTAAAAACAACAACCTTGGAACCAATTAGATACGGCCGAAATTTTTCCAACGCGAATACTATAGCCAACAACTCCTTTTCTGTGGTGGAATAATTGATTTGATGTTCATTCAGGACCTTGCTGGCATAGTATATAGCATGGAAAAATTTCTCATGTCGTTGGCCAAGCACCGCTCCAACCGCATAATCACTGGCATCACACATAAGCTCAAAAGGAAGTTCCCACTTTGGTGCGATGATTATGGGCGTGGTGACCAACTTATCTTTAATCAAAGAAAAAGACTTTAAACATTCATCATCAAAAACAAAATCATTTTCCTTGACAAGGAGATTGCATAATGGCTTAGCAATTTTGGAGAAGTCTTTTATGAAACGTCGATAAAAACCGGCATGCCCTAAAAAACTTCTCACTCCCTTTACATTCACAGGAGGTGGTAATTTTTCTATTACTTCAATTTTTGCTCGATCCACCTCAATGCCTTTTGAAGAAATTTTATGTCCTAAGACAATTCCTTCCGTTACCATGAAGTGACATTTTTCCCAGTTCAAAACAAGATTAGTTTCTATACATCTCTTCAAAACGGCATTAAGGTGATCAAGACAATTGTCAAAAGATTTACCAAAAACAGAAAAATCATCCATAAACACCTCTATTGAGTTTTCAATCATATCAGAGAAAATAGAAAGCATGCACCTTTGAAATGTGGCGGGTGCGTTGCATAAACCGAAGGGCATCCTCCGGTAAGCAAACACCCCAAACGGACATGTGAAGGCGGTTTTCTCTTGATCGGCCGGGTCAACAGCTATTTGGTTATAGCCAGAATAACCATCCAGAAAGCAATAGTAGGCTTGACCCGCCAATCTCTCCAACATTTGATCCATGAAGGGAAGTGGAAAATGATCTTTCCTTGTAGCGGTATTCAACCTCCGGTAATCGATACACATTCTCCACCCGGTGACTGTTCTAGTAGGGATTAGTTCATTCTTCTCATTCCTCACAACAGTCATACCTCCCTTTTTAGGGACCACATGAACCGGACTTACCCATGCACTATCAGAAATCGGGTAGATCATTCCGGCCTCAAGCAACTTTAATACCTCTTTTTTCACAACTTCCTTCATGGTGGGGTTAAGTCGCCTTTGTGGCTGAACAACCGGTTTGACCTCCTCTTCAAGCTTAATTTTATGCATACAGTAGGCTGGACTTATTCCCTTCAGATCAGATATCCTCCAACCAAGTGCTTCCTTATTCTCTCTCAATACCCTCAAGAGCTTTTCTTCTTCTAATGGAGTGAGTGAATTACTGATGATGGCCGGTTGCATTGACTCTTCTCCCAAGAAAACATATTTCAAATGCTCGGGTAACTCTTTTAATTCAAGGGCATTAGCTTTCTCAGTTTCCTTGGTTGGTGCAACACTAGATTCCGGAGAAATTAATTCTTCAATTTTTCTTTGTATAGTCTCCGCCTTGGTAGCCTCTAGTTGACGCACACACTCCTCAACCTCAACATCTTCTCCTTCTTCAATAGTTTCAATAGAGTTCACAATCACCCGCTCAAGAGGTGTCTCAATCTCTTCATTTGTTGAAACTTCTTCTACCAAATCTTCCACAACATCAACTCGATAACACTGAGGATTTTCGTTTCTATGTTTCATAGCTTCAAAAATGTTGAACACCACTTGCTCATCTTGAAATCTCAACATGAGTTCTCCCAACTCTACATCAATGAGAGCCCTACCAGTAGCTAAGAATGGTCTTCCTAAAAGCAATGGTATTTCAGCATCCTCTTCCATATCAAGTATCACAAAATCAGCAGGAAACAATAGGTCATTTACTTTTACCAAAACATCTTCCAACATGCCATAAGGATAAGAAATCGAACGATCGGCCAAAGTGAGTGTCATTTTTGTAGGTTTAGGTTCACCCATCCCTAGCTTTTTCATCATAGATAATGGCATCAGATTAATACTTGCTCCCAAGTCACATAAAGCTCTTCCCACACTTACCTTTCCAATGGTGCAAGGAATAGTGAAAGCACCAGGATCTTTCAGCTTAGGGGGAAGCTTCCTTTGAAGGATAGCACTACAATTTTCAGAAAGTGCAATATTTTCATCATCTCTAAACTTCCTTCTACCAGTCAAAATTTCCTTCATAAATTTTGCATACACCGGCATTTGGTCTAGAGCCTCACTAAAAGGAATATTCACTTGCAACTGTGTAAACAACTCCATGAACTTCTTAAACTGGCTCTCAAGCTTCTGATTCTTCTTTGAAACTTGGGGGTAAGGTAACTTCACATAAGGTGGCACTTCTTGCTTCTTGTCTCCCTCCTTCAACAATTGGCTTTTAGACTTTCTCAAAATAGAATCCACATCAATTAATTTCTCACTTTTTTCTCCCTCTATTTTTTTCTTCTTTTCATTTTCAACTTCTCCCTCATCTACTACTAACCACTCATTTTCAACTTCTCCCTCAACATCATCTTTCTTTTTTTCTACTACTATCTTCTTCTCTCTCTTTTGATTTTCCACTGTTGGCACTACTCTATTTCTCAACTCAATAGCTTTGCAGTTTTCATTCTTTGGATTGTCTTGAGTGTTTCCCGCAAAGCCACCACTAGTCTGAGATGCTAGTTGCTTAGATAATTGCCCAATCTGAATTTCAAGATTCTTGATAGATGCTTCATGATTCTTATTTGATGTTTCTTGAAAAGATTTCATGGCATCTTGATTGGATTTGATATCTTGAAAGTTGGATTGAGTCACTTTGATAAAGCTGGTCAAGGCTTCTTCAAGAGGAGAAGGTTTCCTTGGTTGTTGAATTTGAGAATTTCCTTGAGCAGTGCTTCCTTGATTACCCCATTTCAGCTTGGGATTATCTTTCCACCCTGGATTGTAAGTGTTAGAATATGGGTTGTAGTTACCTGCATAATTTGCCTCTTCCGTTGATGCTTCAGGCGAACAATTCCCATTAGAGTGGGGTCCTTGACAAAAATCACAACGTAGAACTTGAGCTTGATTTGCCTTTTCCCCATCTAGAGTCTGCTTTGCCAACTGCTTGTTCAGTATTTCTATTTGAGCCAACAAAGCAGTTTGCGTGTCAACAGTTATCATGCCCTTCTTCTTGACATCTCTTTCACTCTTAGATCTGTATTCGTTCAAGCACATGTTCTCGATCAATTCCCTGACTTCATCTTCATTTTTATTTTTAATAGTACCTCCAGCTGAGGCGTCTATCAACATGCGGGATTGCATTCTAAGTCCTCTGGTGAAAATCTGCATCCGCTCCATAGCATCTAAGGAGTGATTAGGACACCTCCTCAATAAAAGCTTGAATCTTTCATTAGCTTCATACAAGGATTCTGACTCTCCTTGCTCAAACCCAGTAATTTCAGCTCTTCTTGCTAAGAACATGTCATTGGTAAAATAGCGCTCCAGAAATTTATCTTCTAATTCTTTCCAAGTGGTGATGGTACCACTCGGAATGCATTGTAACCAATCTTTTGCACTACCCATCAGAGTAAACCGAAACAACCTCAACTTGATTTGACTTTCAGTAAATCCATCCGGTTGACACATGGTACAAGTCTCATAGAAACGGGAGAGATGCTCCCATGGGTCTCTGATTGCGCTTCCATCGAACTGGTTTTCTCTCAGCCCAGTAAGAACCGTATTCTTGATGTCAAAAGTGACAGGATTTGCTGGTTGGAAACCTTGAGAAATCTGTCCTGCATCGGTTCGGCGACAGTAATCGCCCATAGTTCGCCGAGGTGCCACTGGTGGTGGTGGCGGTGGTGGATTGGCCATGTTGTTGTCTACGTCTTCCTCTTCTTCACTAGATTGTTCTGATGAGGATTCACGTGGTGTTTGTGATGCAGCTAACTTTGCTAACCGTGCTGCTTTCCTGTTTGCTTTTGCGGTCTTCTCTATCTCAGGATCAAAGATCAGCTCAATATCTTCCTTACCTCGCATAAACAAACAGAAAATACCTCAGTAGCACTGCACAATATGAATAAAAAGTATGATGATTTCAACGAGAGATATTATATTTTTTTTTTCAAAAATTAAATAACAAAAATAAATAAAATAAAATTCTAAACAAAATAAATTGCCTTGTTGAAATTAATCAACAGTCCCCGGCAACGGCGCCAAAAACTTGATGGATTATTTTAGCAAGTGTACTAAACTGTCGTCAAGTAATAATATTTATAAAGATTCGTCTCCACAGGGATTGTTTAAATCTCGACAAAACAATAATATTTAATTTAGAATGTAAATGTAAAAGCAGGGGGGATTTGTTTGCATATAGGTTTCAATCGATAATTTAAAAGAGATGATTGGAAAATATAGATTAAAGATGATTAGAATGTTCGAATCACTTCCTTTTCATGATTTGGTAAATGCGGTCCTAGACTACCTTTTCTCTAATATTGTCACGATGAATTAACTAAATGGTTCAGACCAGTGTTAATGACTAAGAACCCTTTTCTATAAAAATAACCTCCTAATGTCTTAGGTCAATTCAAATTCATAGAAAGACTTATGCACATTAATTCCAATTATCATGGTTCAACAATTCGATATCTCTAAAACAATTATTGACCAAACAGTTAATTCAGATTCAGGTTTCAAAAGTTAGGGTTAGTAATCATTCGATTCCTAAATTCAATTCATAAATTCGTCAATTCATAAAAAGCATTACACGCAGAAATAACTGAATAACAATAATATTAAAAAGGTCTCTAAGGATCCTCAACAATTTACATAGTTCAAATCAATTCAAGGAAGTTCATCTACTAATTCTAATCAAAAGAAAATTAGCTACTCATAATACTAAGTAGAAATAAAAGAGAATTGAGAATTACACATAAAGTTGTAATCAAACGATGTTCCAAGCCAGTTGAAAATATTCAGCCGCCAAAACTCTCATCCAGGTCTCCAGAAAACAGAACTCCTTGGCACGACTCCCTTCTGTCCTTTTTATAGAAAAGAATAGTGTACTGATAAGCATCCCACCATCCTTCAAAATAGGAAGTGATGAGGTTTAGCTTTGCTTTATGAGAACCGTGCGATGAGGAGACAAAGTAGGAATGGATAGTTGTGATCTCCGCTGGAAACAGATAGAAACGACAAATAGGCAATTCTGTTAATCCAAAATATGTGGCGGGCGCCACAGAATTCATGGCGGTCGCCATAGACATCTGGGGGCAAATGCCCCTTTGGGCCGGTTTGGCATGGGCTACGTGTTCTATGCTCTTTGCACCTCCTTTTTGGTCCACTTTGAGTGCTTTTTGCTCACTTCCCTTCTCCGACCTATTTTATTCAATAAAACTGAAAAGGAAACAAATACCGGCATAAAAAGAGATAAATGAAATAAAAACATATGAAATGCAACTAAAAGTTCATGTAAATTGAGCAAAAAATACGATATGATTTCGTGTCATCATCCGGGTTGAAAGTTCATTTTTGGAAAAGTTGCCTTGTAAGGGTGAATGTGTCAAATGAGTTTTTAGACATGGCTTCGAGGTTCCTAAATTGTCGATTAGGCCGCTTTCCGTTTAATTATCTTGGTCTCCCGGTGGGTGCTAATCCGCATCGGTTATCTACTTGGTTGCCTATGTTGGAGGTGATTAAGAAGAGGTTAGGTGGTTGGGGGAATAAGTATATTAGTTTGGGAGGGAGGATAGTTTTGATCAATGCGGTCTTAAGCTCGATTCCGATATTCTTTCTCTCTTACATGAAAATGCCGGTAAAAGTGTGGAAGGAAGTGATTAAAATGCAACGTAATTTTTCTTTGGGGTGGATTAGCATTGAGAAGGAGAACATTTTGGGTCAAATGGGCGAATATATGCAAGGCCAAGAAGGAGGGTGGGCTAGGTATTCGGGATTTGCGTTTGGTGAATGCGAGTCTTCTTGGGAAATGGCGGTGGAAACTTCTTGAGGGGGGAGACGAGGTGTGGCTGAAGGTAATAAGAGCTAAATATGGTGAAGGGGCGTTGGGAAAACCTTGTTTGGACGTGTCAACATTTGGAAGTAATTGTTTTTCTTGGTGGGGCGATATATGTCATTTAGATAAGGAGTTAGGGTGGTTCAAGGAGATGGTGGTGAAAAGGGTAGGTAGCGGAAACTCAACTAAGTTTTGGACCAATGTTTGGGTTGGGGAGCAACCTTTACAATTAAGGTTTCCTCGACTCTTCGGTATCTCAATTCAAAAGGAGTTCATGGTGTGTGAGATGGGGTGTATGGTGAATGGGATATGGAGATGGGGGCTGCAGTGGGGGAGGATTTTTTTCGTGTGGGAAGAGTCGTTGGTCCAGGAATTAGAGGATTTAATTGGTACTATGGTGATCTCGGGTGAGGCTGATAGGTGGAAGTGGTTACCATGCCGAGAAGACGGTTTTTCGGTTAGATCCTTGTATGCCGCGCTTGACTTGTTATTCTTACCTGCTTCAAACTTAAATCAGTCTGAATCATATGTGTTTCATCATATTTGGAAGGGAGTGGTTCCTTCTAAAGTTAGTGCGGTAGCCTGGAAATTGTTCTTGGATAGACTACCGACGAAGGCTAACTTGTGTCATAGAGGTATCATTAGACCCGAAGAGGCAGGCTACGCGTTATGTGGTGGGGGGGCTGAAAGCTCTTTACATCTCTTTATGCACTATAATTTTGCTTCGTCTGTTTGGTATGCGTTATGTGGTCGGCTAGATGTTGTGATTGTCCTCCCGGCGGAGATGATGTCGTATAGTCTTATGGTTGGTTGTTGACGTAATAAACGAATCAAAAGAGGTTATTCGATTGTTTGGCTTGCTTTTGTTTGGGTTATATGTAAGATTCGGAATGACCGGATCTTTAATAATATTGAAGGGGATGTAGGCGAAGCGATTGAAACGGTTAAAAGATTATCTTGGCAATGGTTCTTACACAAGACTGCGAAGAGTCCATGTTTATTGTACGAATGAATTTGGAATCCGGGAGCGTGTATGTTGCGATGATTGACTCCCATTGGTTCTGGTTTCAAGCTCGGTTATAGGCCACTTTGGTTTTGGCTTGCTGTGCTACTGGGGTCTTGTCTTTCCTGCTTTTTTATGCATTTGTATCTGTTTGGCTAGCTTTTATTTGTTTTGTGCTAGTAGCTATAGTTGTGTTGTTGGCAATTCCCTCCCTGTTTCGTTGGGAGGTGATGTGAACCTGGGTTTGTAATTTGTAAACTACTTTTGGCTTGAAATGTACACCTTGTATGTTTCTATGCCTTATAATAATAATTTTTACTGATCAGAAAAAAAACCTCACACAATGAAATCTCATACTTTTAATGTGGAAATCAAATCTCTTATCTTGAAACACACCACAAAAGCTAGTTAATGTAGTTGAGAATCGAAAAGCCTTATAACTCCCCCAAAAGAATCTCATACTTCCAATGTGAAACTCAAGTCTCATACCTTGCAATTGGGTCATAATATCACACCATACTCTGCAGTTTCGACTGGGCTAAAAGTAAACGGCGACAACCAAACACACTCCACACAGACCTCAACAAACTGCAACTCACCAAAACAACCAACTCAATGAAGACCGTCAGAAACCACCAGTATAAGCAAAGAGTCTACATTTGAAATCTAAATGTGGCGGCCGGAGAAAACTTGTCGGATCTTCTAGAACAGTCAACATCGACATGGTAGAAGCCAACTAGAACCAAAAAAACTACAAATCTCAATAGATTTGAAAACTATCAGAGACTCAAATAGAGTCCTGCAAATCTCAATAGACTTGAAAATAGTCAGAGAATCAAGTATCTTAGAAAACTAATCCTACACGACATCAACTTCACACCGACAATACTAGAACAAAACACCAACGCAACAACAACTGAGCACTTTAACATCACCACCGGAGAAGAAAAGGAAAATTCCGGCGCCGAACTAAGATGGCACAGAGGACTGAAGAATGAAAATATAATAAGAGAGAACTTATATCATATAAGAAATCAAAGTTCAAATACAAATTTTTTCTATAGTGACATTCATAGAAATTTCCTTTACTGAACTTGTCCTTTTTATTCCAATTTTGTCAATTAGACATTTCAGACTGAAACTTGTATAGTCAATACAATTTGACATGACAGTGGTTAGATCGTCAGTTTTGACAAACGTAGCAGCAGCGTTAACAAATCCTTTCGCAAAAATATTGACCTTCATGCTTCAGCAAACAAGAATACTTCAAGGACATATGCTCGATGCTCGATGCTGCTCTGTTTAAGTTATATCTTGTAAAAACAAGCTCGTAATAAACTAGATGAGACCCTGCGCAAATGCATACGTTAATACAGTTACAGCATTTCATAAAATCAAACTCTTACGGATTTCGTGATGATATGAAAACATGAGCTAATATTACACAATCAGGTTGCATCTCTCTTACGGATAAGAGAGCCTGTTATTTTTCTATCTCCAAATTAACAGGAGTAATGAAAGGATGCAATTAAAAACAAAACGCAAGTTCTCATAACTTCTCGTCCTTAACTTCTCTTAAAAGGTGAGCCAGACCATTTGTAAGGGCCGAATTTGAAGTTAAAGCAGCTTTCAATATGCTCAGAGCCTGCAACAAATATCAAAGCAAATTATAATGGTTGAAAATTAATCTCAATGCAAGCAATTATAAATGCATATAAGAATCTATCATAGCCAGTTTTAGTTTTTCACACCTCTTTTATTCCAATGGTGACAACCTTTTCCTTCAAATCATTAAGAGGAGTTTTGAATTGGTTAAGTAAACCTAAAGCTGAAATTGGAGACAGTGGTGCTATAACCAAATCATCGGTAACAGAATACATAGATGGACCCATGACATAACTTTCAGGACTTTTCACCTCCTTAGAGAAATCCAATCTTGTAAACTTTACTGCATTACTCTCATCTTCACCAGTATTAGAAAATTGAACATGAATACCATTAGAATCGGTATAACAATAATATTTATGACAACTAGGCTCACGAATTGGTAGAATTTGTTCGTTTAATTTTAATAACGGGGAAATGCATGGTTCAACAAGCTTGTTCTTTGCATCTGTTGATATAAAAAACATGTTTTCATTTAAATCAGCTATGCTCTTGTGCAATCGACTAATGCTGCCCAAGGAACAATTATCTCCAAATATAGGTGCAATTCCTCCCAAAGGAAAAGTAAGAAAGCTTAAAAGTAAGTTTGCAAAATCATGTTCACCTTGAGCACACAAAATCTTGCCATCCGATTTTCTTATAACTAGTTTCACTTTGATTTGGAAATTGCCATAGATTTGAACATCGCACGACGAAAACATGGAAACCCCAACGGACAGTCTCTTTTCTAAAACGAAATCGGTCAAGGTAGACTTGGAGAGCAAAGAACATTTCAACAAATCAGGTACCAAAGAAAATGAATATATTATTCAAATTTAAAGAGGTCTTTAAAGATATAATTGTAAACATAAGCAATTGAGATATAACATTAACATATATATACAACTAGAAATTAAACTTAAGCAATTATTTAGGACATAGAAATTAAAATACAAACCTTATCTTTAGTGACATTCAGAATCAATTCTTTCACTGAACTTAGTTCTTTTATTCCAAATCTCTGGAGCATCTCAAAACTTGGATAGTCAATACAATTTGGTATGACGGTTATCACAAAAGTAGCAGCACACTTAACAAATCCTTTGCTGAAACGTTTAGCGAAAACAGGAACGGAAAAAGAACTTCTACAGCAACATTTGTTTTCATCTTTAACGGTTGATGTGATCAAATCATGCTCCCAGCATGAGGAGTCGTTATACATGGAACATGCAAAGTACTTTGTTGGTTGAGTATCATCAATGTTAAATTTAAGAGTGTTACAATAATCTTCTGCTGGGTTACATGGTTGAAGCAGCATTTGTTTCATCGTATCAGTACACATAAACCCTTCGTCAAGATCACCAACACTTTTATAGAGCGAATTGAGACAACCAACAGTAACTGGACCGATGCTTGAGTCCTTCTGTACGAGTCTGGCAATGGTACCTAATGGCAATGTTAAGAAGCTAAATAGAGTGTCAACAAAGTCTTTCCCTGCTTCAGCAAACAAAACTTTGTTACTCTCTTTGTTTATCAGAAGTTTCAACGACGCATACTCCTCTGTATTAGTGATAGTAGAAGGAGCCATGGTAATTTTGGTAACAATTATAGGCTGCTTAATGGTATTGGAAATTCACTTGATTCTTCTTTTATCTTCATCACCTGTATTTCTTGAAAAAATTCGAAATTTAAGAAGGGAGTATATTGGCGTTAATTAGATAAGAATTTTGAAAAATGTGGAGAGTTTGATTAGGATAAGTTTCCTCTCAATATAGGTCTACTTACTCTACTCAATAACCATTAAAGAAGTGTGCCTTAGTACAATTTACAATGAAGAATATTTTTCTATGAAAGGCCAAAAAAGATATAAAGGTGGGCATGCAGAGATAGAATTTTAAATTGCACTTACAAATAAGAAAGATAAATGACCAATTTGATACAAAATAAAGATAAATGACCAAAGTATTACAAATAAATAAGATAAAGGACCACTAATAAAATTTTACCATTTAAATTAAATATAAGCAACAAAATTAACAAAATATGTATAAAGGTAAACCTAGCCTATAGTCTATCGTGATTGAAATCATTCCACCAAGGTATTCCATATCGGTCCCCATTCCCATCGGAGATAAAAATTAAAACTCTAAATCTATAGTCGGCGTGATTCCGGTATCCCCAATAGTTTTATGATATCTTCTGTTGCATCTCATCCCATATAAAATTGTGTTGCACATATTTACCAACAAACGTTGTGTTGCATTTTTTTTGGTAGTTAGACGAAATGACATCGAACGTAATGGATGTCCTTGCTTAATAATTTCGATATTTTATGTCATTTGAGTTATGACTTATGAACATTGTGTTGCATCTTTTAATTCAAGAAAAAGTTAACGGTGCAATAAAATGACTTTGTTTAATAAAGTTTTATATAAAAAGAGCAAAAATCAAAACAAACTATGATTTTTTTTTTATTTTAAGCTCACAAGTCACATTGAATCTCCATGAAATCGATATAAATATATGGAAAGAAATTAATAGCTCAAAAAGTGCAGAAAATAAAAACACAAACAGAACCTTCTCTCCATGAAAACCTTCATAGATATCGATCCAGCAATATCATCTTCAACATCGGAAAGGTGAAAGTGATTGAGGGAGATGGTGAAAGTGTATCTTTTCCCCAATTTCTTATTCCTATTTTTAAGCAGTGTCAGATGTTTTTTTGTTTTTGTTGAAACAGTGTGAAATTAATTAGGGGTGTAAGTGGGCCGGATTGGATTGGATTTGGCCAAAACCAAAACCCGAACCACTTAGAATAGTGAAAATTTGTCTTTCCACCCCTACATTTATACCTTCACCCCTACAAAAATAATTAATTTCCAATTCTACAATTTTTTATTATTTGACTTCACCCCATCAAAATTATTCCGGTATGCAAAACAATTCTAATATCCAAAATTGCAAACCGAAACACAGTAAAACATTTCCGAAACCGTACCCTTTCAACATATTGAATATATTGACTTCACCCAAATCAATTTCCAGAACAATCTCATTTTTCCGGTACTAAAATTGCAAGGCGATTAGTTAGAGAGTCTGATAAACTAAACTAATGGATGGAAGTCATGCTATGGTGAAAATTTTAAAATAAATAAAAAAATCAATAATTGTACCATCAATCAATGAATTTGGGTAGAACATAGATCTAAAAAAAGATCAAACAATAAATCTGGCAGAACATAGATTTAACATAAATTTTCTTCTTCTGATGTAAACCCTAAATTAGACGACGCAATTAAAAAAATTAAATTCCTCTTCAAGTTGTTTTGATATGTGACTGAGCATGCATTTTCAATCTCAACTTTGGTTGGTTTGGCTTTGTCTTTGTGACTGCTGTTGGGCATGACTGTTGTTTCTTTTTGGTGGTGTGAAGGCTAGTGTTTTTCTTTTATTAGGCTGTTCGGCTGTTTTTTGTTTTTTTCTTCCTTCCATTCTTCTAGGTTTGAGCTGTGTGGTTGCAGATTTTGTGATGTACAATAGTTTCTTGGTGTGTTGTTGTTCATGTGCTTATGTTATGTAGTGTTTGTTTCTTTTCAGATTATGAATTCTAGAAATCTTCTCTAGCATTTTCTGATTTGTAACACATAGTTACATATAGTTCCGGTTTGTGTAACTTTTAATTCTGTTAATATTTCAGAAATCATTTTTTCTAGTTTCGGTTTGTAAATCTGTATTTTAATTACCGGAAATGTTTTATCAAGTGTTCCGGTTTACAATTTTGGATACTAGAAGTGTTTTGCATACCGGAATAATTTTGATGGGGTGAAGTCAAATAATAAAAAAGGATAAAATTGGAAATTAATTATTTTTGTAGGGGTGAAGGTATAAATGTAGGGGTGGAAGGACAAATTTTCTAGAATAGTATGGGTTGGGTTTAGTAAAATAATCACCCACTTTAACTTTGGGCTGGGTTGAGTAAATCCACAAATTTCCGGATTGGATTGGGTGGGTTACCCAAATTAACTTTTTTTATTTTTTATATTAAATTATTATATTATGAATAATCGTATAACCTATTTTATTTTCTTAGTGTAACCTGTTTTAATTATTTTTTTAGCACAATAAAATGATAATATCATCGTTTTTCTTAAAAAATAATCTACTTTCACTCTTTTCAAACAATTATATTTTGTTTGCATCATTATTTTTAAATGACATAAAGAAGTCAAAAGATAAAAACTCAACGGAAATAATCAAATAATACATTGAAAGTGTAAAGTAACGAAGACTAATGCGTTTTTCGTTTCATATGTACTTGCATACAAGTTATTTTAGAAATTTCAATATTGGACTTTGAAATTTTCACTTTTAATGATCAAATGATAAAAACAAATATTTTATATTTACATCAAAAATATTTTAAAAAAATCATAAAACTACTAATGGAGTGGGTCAGTGGATTTTATGGGTTGGGTCCGGTTTTACCCAAAACCCGATTTTTTTTTAATGGATTTTTCATTTTCAAATTCATATCTACCCAATTGCCCGACCCAATCCACTTTTTTGAGTTGGATTGGGTGGATTTGACCGGATCAAGTGGGTTTGCCCAACCCATGTACACCCCTAAAACAAATCATATTAACTCAAAAAAAAAACATTTCCCATATTAACTCAAAAAAAAAAAACATTTCCCATATTTTTTATATTTTTTTTTAACTATACATAGACTAATTCCTCGAGTTAATAGGACTACAAAAGTGGTTATTAGGTTGAAAAAGATCAATTAACATTTCACCTAAATGGTCTTGAGTAAAACATTTCCCATATAAAAATAAGCATTTTTTTTGTTACAATATAAAATTAGTATATGAATATGAATAAATATAAGATTTCGTATAAGGGCGTCTAATTTAATTTAAGAGAGGTAAATATCATTGTATAATGATAAACATTACTCCATTCATTCTTAAATAATTATCGTTTGAGATACGTTTGCGCTATTTAGATAACTTATTTTGACCATATATTTGTTTTTTGTACAAATTAGACCAATATTTCTATCGATATATAATAGCAAATATTAGCATATAGGATGTTATTCAATTTTTTATCAAAAAAAATGTTATTAAATTTGTCTCTATAAATATATTTTAAATATATAATTTTTACAATACATAATTAAAGATATTAGTCGTCAAAAATGCATTGACCTATGTGTCGTGGTCAATTGTGACAGTTAAAAAGGAACATAGTGAGTTAACATATAAGATCTTGGTTAGTCCGAATGAGTATTTTCACAATATAACTAAACTAAAGATATTAACAATTAAAATTATGCATTGATATGTGTAAGCGACAATTTTTTTATTTTTATAATTGTGTGTGCGACAATTATTTTTAGACGAACCGACAATTATTAACAAAATAAAAATGAAAAGTTATTCCTCATAGACAAAAATTTATGGTCCCATGAACTTAGCTCAATCAGTTGGACATCGCATTATATACACAAGGGGTAGAGGTTTGAACCTCGATCATTCCACTTCAAGTTAAAAGTAGAATTTCTAACCACTAAGCTACTTGACAAAAAAAAGAAATATGTGTTGCCGGCTCTAGTTTCATAAGCAGAGGACTCTCCTCCTCCTTTGTTCATTATTGAGGGGTGGTTTGAATTATTTTTGGCCTATAATCACCTCCTCTACACCTTTTTTTCATCTTCTTTTATTATAAATAAGTGATTTTCACATAGATCTAATTTTTTGTGTTTTTTTCGTGATTTTTGTTTAAAGTATATTTTCAATAAATTCCCACTACCAATTGACAGCCCAATTGGTACTAGGAATGGATGGAACATGTATTTTAACCTCAGAGTACATGTTTAAATTCTCACGGAAGGCAAAAATTCTATAAGGGGATAGAGAAGTTCGTTATGTGGAAGCCGGGTCATCGACTATTTATATGTTAGTTGGGGCCAGGCTGTTACATCCATCACCAAAGAGCATTAATTGCTTGATACTTCTTCGAGACGCGTATCGGAGAAGTATCTGACACATATCAATCATTTTTTAAAAATAAAATAAAAATTAATTCCTCGATACTTCTTTGATACGCGCATTAGGAGTATCAGACATGTATTGGTATCAAATATGCATCGGACAAGATAATTTGTCATTTTTGGAATATCCAAGCTCTTTAGGCGATTTTAATCTTCCAAATTTTCTAATTGTGCAATTTTGTTTCACATTTTGAAATGATCATTTTTTGCATTTAATGACCCTCTTGATTATTTTGAAAGAAAATTGTTCACATAATTTTTTTTAACATATGTCTTAATTCTATTGCACAACTTAAAATGTATTTTAAAAAACTGTATATAAAATAGAAATAAGGTCACATGAGTCTTCTTTCATTTTTAAGACATTATCTCCCTTTTTTTAATTTAAATTAAATTTTAGACATAAACACTACTCCTTCCGTCCCATTATATAAGCACCCTTGACTAATATTACACTTATTAAGAAATGTTGGTAATGTAATTATTGTGTCTAGTTTATGTGTAAATTTTACTAAATTGTCCTTTGTTTGTATGTGTAGATATTTAACCTTTTGTATTCCAATGCAAGTTGGTAGTAATAATTAGGGGTATATGTAGGAAAAAAAGTAATAAATGCACCTAGTAATTTGCAAAGGTGCTTATATTTTGAGACTAGACTTTTTTTGAAAGAGTGCTTATATAATGGGACGGAGGGAGTATATTAAGAAATTTTATGTCCCTTATTTGGCAATAAAATGATAAGACTTTTTATTATTGTTTATTAAGACAAATTAAATTATTTTAAACAAAAAAGAAATAAAATTCACATGACCTTTTTTCTATTTTTTATTTTATTAATTAAAAAAACACTTTTTAAATTATCTAATAGAATTTACTCAAAAAAAAAAAGTATCTAATAGAATTAAGCCATATGTTAAAAAAATTCATATCAGTAATTTTTTAGTTAAGAAGTAGTGGGGTCATGAGATTGAAAATAGGGGCATACGTGGAGGCCAAAATTGCACAATTAATAAATTTTGAGAACCAAAATCATTTGCTTAAAAAATTAGGGTGAAAATTGCACAATTAGAAAATTTGGGTCTACGTCAAAAAAAGAAAATTTGGGTCAAAACTACAATTTGTTTTTTGACATAAAAAATTACAATTTAAATTATCTATATCTTATGTAATTACGGATTTCTCTCACCTTATCATAATTCTATGTGGCAAGCTACCAAGTACTCATATGTCTATGTGGCAAGCTATGAGATTATCTCTATAACAAAAGTTTTCCTTAATATATCACTCTTCGATTCTCACTCATGACACCTTTTCAATAGGAGATATTTTATTTTAGTTTTTTAGAGTTCCTTGTATCACTCTTCGATTCCCACTCACGAGTGTTTTCAATTATGAGACATTTTATTTTATTTTTTAGAATTTTTTAATGTACCACTCTTCGATTCCTAGTCACGACACTTTTTCAATTTTGAAACATTTTATTTTATTTTTTAGAGATATATTTGAGACCTATTTTTGTATATCTAAGATTAGGCAGGCAGAAGGACTCTCAGCCTTGATTAGGCAGGCAGAAAGAAGAGGAGAACTACATGGGACAAAGATATGCAGAAATGCACATATCATTTCTCACTTATTGTTTGCATATGATTATTTTTTGTTTTTCAAGGCCTCTCTGGAGGAAGCTACAACTATGAAAAATATTCTCTGTGTATGAAGCGGCGTCAGGTCAAGCGATTAATCTACAAAAATCAGAGATTTTTTGTAGTAGAAATGTGACCGAGGATGTTAAAATTGCCATTGTTGATAAATTAGGCGTACAATCAATTCTTGGTACCGGCAAGTATTTGGGTCTTCCTTCTATGGTTGGTAGAAGCAAAAAAGCTACTTTCAACTTTATAAAGGACAGAGTGTGGAAGAAAATTAATTCTTGGAGCAGCAAGTGTTTATCTAGAGCTGGTCGTGAAGTTCTCATCAAAGCAATACTCCAATCTATTCCTTCCTATATCATGAGTATTTTTCTTCTTCCACATACTTTAGGGGAAGAGATAGAAAAAATGATGAATTCCTTTTGGTGGGGTCATACTGGCAATAGAACAAGAGGTATTCATTGGCTCTCTTAGGACCGACTTTCTATTCACAAAAATGACGGTGGTATGGGTTTTAAAAGCATTAGCGCTTTTAATTTAGCAATTCTCGGAAAACAAGGTTGGTGTCTTCTTACTAATCCAAACGATTTGATCTCCCGATTGTTCAAAGCTAGATATTTTCCTCGGAGTGACTTTCTTGGAGCCAATATCGGTCATAATCCAAGCTATGTTTGGAGAAGTATTTGGAGCACAAAGGCGTTAATTCAAGAAGGCAGTCGGTGGTGTATAGGGGATGGTTCATCAATTTCTGTTTGTGCTGAAAATTGCCTAAAGGATGGAACTTAAATTCCTCAATTTTCGAATGATGATATGGTTTTGTCCCATATGCGAGTTTCCAATCTGCTACATGAGACATCCAAGAATTGGAATATACCTCTCATTCATAATTTGTTTCAGGAACATATTGCTAAAAAATTTCTAAACACTCCACTATTTACTTCTGTTCGTGAGGATCGAAGAATTTGGAAAGCGGAGAAAGACGGAGTTTATTCAGTACATAGTGCTTATCAATTTTGCATCACTGAATTTATTGATACACAATCATTTAGAGTGGCAGGGAGTTGGAATCTAATTTGGCGCATCAAAGCACCGCCAAAGATAAAAAATCTGGTGTGGCGGGTATGTCGAAATTGCCTTCCAACAAGGAAACGACTACAAGAGCGAGGAGTTATAATTGTCCAGACAATTGTGCTCTTTGCCTCAATGCAGATGAAAATAGTTTTCATATATTTTTTCAGTGTCATAATAGTGTTTCTTGTTGGCAAATATGTGAACTTTAGCAAACTATACATGATGCAATTAATAAACAACAAAGTGTAGCCGCTGTTTGTTTTGATTTTTTGCATAATGCTACTGTTCAACAAACTTCTTTGTTTGCAACTTTGATGAGGAGCATTTGGGAAAATAGAAATAAAAAGGTATGGGAAAATAGTGTTGAAACTCCAAACCAAATTTATGCTCGGGCATGTCAAGTGTTGGAAGATTGGAAGATGGTACAACTTGTTGGAGTAAGCCCTAAGAGCCAATCTATTTTCATAGGATTATTTGCTTTAGGAGTTTAATATAAATATGACATTTCTTTATTATCTTTGTAAGAGTCCAAAATAATGAAGTCCCTAGAATACATAGTCCGTTTAATATTAAGTGTGACTTATTCATGAGACTAAATTAAACATAAGAACACTATTCTTAAAGTATCCGTAGTCGAGCTTTAAGTTGAATGGGATAATCTTAAAGCATAAAGACTATTATGAAGATAGACTGATGATCGCATCTCATGGATCATGGGATAAGGAGTTATCAAGTCTTGACATAGGCATATAAAATATTAGGAGTAATATTTATATTGGATTGACCCGCTATGAGAGTACTGCATGCAAAGTTATGCAAAGTGTCATAAGTTACTCTTATGGTGATAATGGTGTAAACCGCCCTTAGACCTGAAACCACTTTGTACCCTAGATGTGGAGTCAAGTACTTTGTTGCTGATCTAACGTTGTCCGTAACGGGATAACCATAAAGGCAGTTGATGGGTACTTCACAAAGCATGCTGAGGGGCAGTAGTGTCCTAGATGGAATTTGTCAATCCTGCATAACAGGATAAATGTCAGGGGCCCAATATTGAACTGGACAAAGATGACACCAAGAATGCTTTGTGTTTGATATAGACATAAAGGGCAAAGGGGTAATTATACACGCATATATTATTACTAAAGTTATGTTTTGATCACATGTTAATTTCTCATAACTTGGGTAGCAATGATGTGTTGCTAGATACCGCTCATTGTTTATTATATTAAATAAGAGATTTAATATAATTGTTAACGTTATGGAAACCTACAAGGTCACACACATAAGGACAGTCTAATGTTGAGATAATTAAAGGAACACCGTAAGGTACGGTGAATGTGCAAAGTGATAAGGGTATCACGGTAATTAAACGAGCTAGTACACCATAGTGTATGGTGGGAGGGCGCGCGCATGAGAATACATTCTCATGAGAGGGCGCGAGCCCTAGCTTTGCTCTTAGTGGGCTTTGCCCAAGACAAGAGTTTGTCTTGGTGCACAAGACAAAAAATATCTATAAATAGAGACCTCTTGTCAAAGCTCAAGATACAGAAAAATAGCACTAGAATATTTTAGAGTTGGAAACCTTAAAATAATTCCTCTCTCAATATTCTTGCAACCTTCATACAAAAAATTAAAAAAATTCTAAGTCTAAAAAAAAAAACTTTCTTTTCTAACTATCTTAATGTCAAAAATAAAAAATGTTTGTTTATTTGGTGTGACTTTACTTTTTAATCATTTATCTAGGAAGGCAAAAAAATATAAAAAGCAACAAAAATACTAGAAAAAATTAAATATGCTATGGTTAAAAGGATTTTAGTTGTGATGATTAATAATATGATTAAGTCTTTGTTAAATCTTTTTTAAAAAAAAACTCATAACATGTTCTATCCTTAAAAAAAAAAAACACAATATGTTAACTACATGCATACATGCATTTAAAATTTTACATTCTTACACTACATCACATTATGCATTTTTCATGTCACTTAACGTTTTACATAAGTCTTACATCATATTACAATTTTATATCACATGTTCACTATACATTTTTACATGCATACATGCATTGCATTTAGGTTAGGACATTGCACCATTTCAAAAATGCATGTTAGAGACAATATTTTATTTTTTTAAAATCATTGAGCTCTAATAATTGACATTAATAGTTAAGGGCCTTTTGGCCTAAATTCATTATCTTCAAAAAAAAAAATTCTTTTGTTAAATAAAATGTTTTTGCTTGTGTGTGTTAATTAGGATTGTTTGTTGTTGTGAATGACTTTTAAAAGTGGTATTATCATGTTTTCACCTCCGACACCTTTTTACACACACCCCACTTTTAATTCGATTGCTTTGTTTGGTTCTTCTCCTATGTGCATTTCATTAGCATATTTATTTCTCCGCACTTGCATTTTTATTTTTATGCGTTGCTATTTACTTATTTATTTATTTATTTATTTATTTATCGCTTATTATTATTTATTCATTCAATTCGATATGTTTGTAAATTAATTATTCCATTGGGTTGTTATAACGTAGGATTTTATTTATTGCTTTTCTAGTTTACACATCACACACAACGCCAAATTTCATTTCCAAGCGAGAGGACTCGTAATTAAATTTTGTAACACCCTCAAATTCCAACTGATTATTATTAATATAAAATGATACATTTTTATTTATGAAAAAGGTGTCACGTCTAAATTTAACGACACAATTTATTTCTTTTGATTCAAAAACGAATACGCAGTGGAAAATTAAAAATAAACACACTATGATACTAAATTGATAAATAAAGTGTTTGAATAATTCACATTGAGATTTAGTCTTGCTAAAATTAATTAAATAAAAGATAAATCCTAAAAAAACATAAGTTCTTCTAAAATTCAAGATACTAAAAAAATAATAAGCTAAGTAATTTCCCCATATGTCAGGGTATCAAAGAGACTCCAGAAGCGAGAATTGAAAGCTAAACGAAACGATGAACCAACTCTAAGGTTACTTCTTTTCCTGAAAGTCTACGATTGCAAGTTGTAGGGTCAAACCAGAAGAGAATTAGTAATGACATTTGCATAAGGTAGCTGAATCAAATATTAATAATAATAATAATAATAATAATAATTATAATAATAACCACAACATCTTAACAATAATTAATAGTAACATAATAGAATGTTCAGACAAGCAAGAATGTCAAGACACAAGCACAAACAATTAGATTCAAGACAATTATGAATGATATGCCAAATTCTAAGACTCTCTAATATGCATGTGGTACCAGGGTCGGAGGTCAGAATTATTTTACTGAACACCCCTCAACGTCACTGTGCATAAGCACTAATTAACGTCACTGTGCATAAGCACTCACATGAATGTATGCATGAATGTATGCTCAAACATAAAATACTCACAATAAACAATTCCACCCAGAAAAATCAATAGAACTAAAATCAATTGCATGGTAATAGTCTCTCATCAAAACAAATTATCAAACAAAATCAACGCGACAAAAAATTGGAAGCCTACTCCAACACTTCGAACTTCCATATCAAAAATCAACACAACAACAAGAAATCTCAAATCAAAATTCTCAAAGTTCATAATTCTCAAGTCCAAATACTCAAATCAAATTCTCAATTCAAAATTCTTAGACCCAATTCTCAACTCAAAATTCTTAAATCCAATTTCTGAAAATCCCAAGTTTCAAGAACGAAAGGTTACATAACCTCTACTACCCAAAATGACAGAATTTAAATACCAATCACCTTCCAACTGATTTTATATCAAAGAATAATTAAAGTGTATTGTATCAAATATACTAGATTTTACTAATCAAAATACTCTTTCTTAAAACTTTCATCAAGAAAACACTACATCAGTTTGTTTGATTACTTAAGAGATATATTGTTTTTAATTACTCAAAATAAACTCATTATTTTGAAAATCAATTCTAGTAAAATGTTTTCAGATGAATTCGAAATAAGAGGAATTGAAAACCCGAAAAATCTCTCCAAACAGTACACTTAACCGATTCATAGTTGTAGAAACAGTATATTACTTTTCGAAAAAGACATAGTTTCAACGCAAAAATTAGTTTTCTTAATACTTAAACTCAAAGATTTTCAAAAGGTTATTTTCCAAGGCTTAATATAACCCGAGGACACTAAAACACAATTGAACTGGACATCTCTCAACTTTTCATTACAAACTACAAAGTATACAAACCCAAAAACAACACCAACTCATAAACTATAATTGGCTGATCAATCAGTGTAGCCTAGAGCTAGTTTTGACAAAACCTAATCAACTCAATAATTTAATCACATCTACTATCTATAGTCAAAAGAAAATAATAGTTTAATCACATCTTGGTTGCATTACCTATAAAACGTAACGTTTGGCTGTTGGTGTGTTGCTTTTCACGCAAAACAAAATGTCATCATATGAATTTCTATATAATTAGTAATAGTATTAAGTACATGAAAGTTTTATACTAAAAAAAACTACTACCACAATTAAATTAGATGAATACCTAAATCAAATGAATCCATATTCACAAACGTAACAATTCAAGTGGAATTTCAAATAGAAATTAAGAATAAATGAATGAAAGGAAACATAAACCATACAATTCCACCAAATGGTGTAACATAGACTTCCCCTAACTACTTTAAAAAATCCAATCTTTTTAGACTCCAAATCCGAAAAATCAAAAATCAAAAATTAAAATCCAAAGACAACAACATAAACATAAACTCATGGAAACACACATGAACAACATCGATAATTTCATGATACGGAAATTACTAACAATAATAGAATATGATTTCTTTTGAGGTAAAGAAACAACACCAAAACACTCCAACAAACCATATGCAAAATCTCAAAAACTAATCCCTCACCTTAGTTTTGATGAATTCTTTCTTTAATCTTAAGTTGCAGAATTTTTCTCTCTTCTCCTTCCTTGGGCTGCGCCTCCTCTTTCTCTTGCTCTCTCAACTTCTAATTTTTCTCTGTTTTTTTTTTTGTTTTAGGTTAAGTGTGTTTAACCAAGACTTTTATGTGTTCTATTTATATGCTAAACTATGTTACCAAACATAAGCCCGATCAGATTATTTTTTTCTTTCTACAAGTTTACTTACTACAAACTCAAGCCCAACTCTCTATGTTATTTTTTTGTACACAATAAATATCCTATTTATATTTTACTAATTTTGTCTATTACGCACCCTACACTTTCTTATTTCTTTCTAATTTCTAACTACATAATCTCTTATAATTTTATTTTTCTAAAATTTCAAATTGAGTTTACTCAAAATTCTATCATAATTTCTTATTTCTAAAATGAGTAGATATACTAAGTTCGTCTCTTAAGATACATAAATTCTTAACTCTTACTAATCACTTAACTAGTAAAAATTCTACTATCATACTTACCCTTAAAGTACCCCACAAATACACAAAACTATAAAAATAGCAAAACATAAGAATAATCAAATAAATAAATAAAAACAACTTAATAAAATATATCCTAAAAATTGGGGTGTTACAATTCTCCCCCACTTATAGAATTTTCGCCCTCGAAAATTTATGTAACGTCGAGCAACAAGTGAATAAACTCCGTACTTAATACTCTCAAAGATTCAAAGGCTATTAAGATTCTAACTCTTTTTTTTTGGTGTAGTAAGAAGCATATGCGAACTTATTGTATGATTCCTACGAAGATCAAATTTTAATGCTACATAGTATCAAACACTAATCCAATTGGGAATTTAAAATACCACGATACATGATCATTTAATGATGCTAAAGTATAGTACTATTAGGGTCACAAATATATCATCAACATCTTAGTTAGCTACCACAATCAAAGCAACTTTCCTAACCATCAAGATTTGTACCAAAACAGAGCGTCTGATATATCTATCACGATTCAATACACTTAGCCTAAACACATTCTATTAAATCATACAATAGCCCATCTCCTATATATTACCAAGCTTTCAAGATTGGGTTCCATAAAGCTAACAGTTCTAAAACCTTTTAAGGAAAACCACAAGCTTTAATCCTTAAGGCAATCATAACTTAAAGATACACATAGTCATTTCATGTGTACCCGTGACTACTTTGTTTCAACCCTTATCACTATAGTACACGCTAAACATGTTCACTAAGATCAGAAAAACTAATAAGAGATCAAGAGCAATTCTATAATAGCAAGATCACACACAAGTAAGCAAACATAATCATTTGTGAAGTGTATACCTTTATAGAAATTAGGTGTCAAAATCTTCTGGCTCAAATAAAAAGTAAAAGAAACAAAATTATTTTATAAGGAAACATTAAATAAATCTAATAGTTAAGTCTAGTAGTTGATTCGCATATTAAACCTCGACCTCTGAATTGCTTGATCAACTCCATCTCTTAAGTGCTGATTCACGCTACGATTTGATAACCGACTCGTTTGCTACTACGTTAGCTTTACCAATGTAGTGGTCTCACTCAGGGTCATAGTCCTTCAAAACTTCAACCGACTTCTCAACCTTACGTTCAACTCCTTTCAATCCAGTAGATATTTATACTCTTATGTTTGCTAAAAACTTCAACTTTGAACCATATTTATAGTGCCTTCTTACTCCTTGCACGAACATCGACCAATTGATTCATAAGTCATCCATCCTCGAATTGGATAATGTTCTTATTGGTAGTCTCATTCAGCTCTTGACATTCCACACGTGAACTCGGATTTCCTTCTACCAAAAAAAATATTGATGTTCCATACGACAAAAGATTCAGTCCAAATGAACTCTTCTTATATTAGTTTCTTCCTCAACTAACTCAACTTTGATGCAAGCATTCTATTCTGCTTCAATGACACATGTCTAGTGCCACGTAATTCTTTATAACGAATTCTACTCCTCGTTTCGGTGGTACATTGATGATGTCCTCAGGAACCTCATTTAGAACTCATACACAACTGACAACTTCACAACTGTCCTTTCGCTGCGCCACTCTGATCTTCAGACGTAATCCACTTTCAAACTTTTTGCATCAGGGGAATGGTTTAGTGTGTTTATATTAATCTTTAAAAGGTGAGATTTAAAATGACATTAATCTCTTTCTTTTTTCTTCTATACAATTTCTCCCTTCATTCTTAAAGCATGTATCAAAAAAGCACAAAAACATATAAGAGGTTACCATGGAGTACCATGGGTGCCTGGGGTGCTAACACCTTCCTTAAGCGCAACTAACCCCCGTACCTTAGAATCTCTTTCTCTTTAAATTTTCGACTCTTACCCCTCTATTTGGAAATGAAAGATCAAACTGTAGTGGGGTATGTCTCAAAAATCCCGCAACAGTGCTAAGCTACCAAGTACTCATATATCTATGTGGCAAGCTATGAGATTATCTCTATAACAAAAGTTTTTCTTAATATATCATTCTTCGATTCCCACTCATGACACCTTTTCAATATGAGATATTTTATTTTATTTTTTAGAGTTCCTTGTATCACTCTTCGATTTCCACTCACGAGTTTTTTCAATTATGAGACATTTTATTTTATTTTTTAGAATTTTTTAATGTACCACTCTTCCATTCCTAGTCATGACACTTATTCAATTTTGAAACATTTTTTTTTTATTTTTTAGAGATATATTTGAGACCTATTTTTGTATAACTAAGATTAATGAGTTACTTTTTGACAAAAACAAACAAAGCTTTTGGAAAGAAAAAAAAAAGTAAATCAAATTAATTCCTAACATACAAGAATCATTTTTTAAATTTAATATTATTAATGAAACTTTTTTCAACATGATTTTCATACTTAATTGTATATAATAACATATTTAGTTGATACAAATGCTGAAATATTATTATATAAATATATATATGTACCCAGACAATATATATGTATTAATTTTTTTATAATAAAGTTGTATGCATTATTATATAAATATTATTATGATAAAAAAAATTTCATAATTTTTTTAAATAAAAATATATTATAATAATTTAATTTTTAAATTTTGTTCAAATCCAAAATTTAAATCATTTTTATCTATGATTTTTTTTCATTACTGAGATCACCAAACATAAATCATACTCATTTCTATTTTATTTGTATTTTATAAAGAACATATATTTTTATTCCTATATTAATACAATAAATTAATGAACCCATTTTTTGTAATTTATCGATGATTTATATTTACACTTATATCAATACGAGTGTCTCTTTTTATAATTTAAACAAGATATAAATTTATACTTATATATTAACACACGGCTTAATTTGTTTTTAAAAATAAACTACACTTATATATATATATATATATATATATATATATATTTTCTTCATATAATCATATATCAAAACAAGGTCCTATATATTTTTTTAAAAATTGCTACAGTTACGGAAGACAAAAGTATCATATCATATCGTGTAGAACGAGAAGTGGGAAATCACTCTCCAAAATATTAAGTAATACCTCCGTTCCTTTTTACTTGTCGTTTTAGAAAGAAAAAAAGACCAAAATAGGAGAATGTATTTTTGCACCTTATTTTCCTATCATGCCCTTTTTAAAATATATATCATATTTTTATTCCACCAATAAATTCCTACTTTTTTACAAACATATATATTTCCAAAAAAATTATAACAAAGTTTATTTAAAAACAAACAAAACTTGTATACAATAAAAAGATTATATTGATTCAACAAAAAAAGTTATATAATATTTAGTCAATAAAATAAAATAGGAAGGAGGTTATAATAGATAAAATATATCATAAATTGTCAAAACGACAAGTAAAAAGGAACAAATATTTTTTTCTAATACGACAAGTAAAAAGGAACGGAGGTAGTATGATTTATATTTACACTCAATTTTAATGAGAGTTTCTTTTTAATTTTGAAATTTACACAAGACAATATTTATAATTATATTTCAAAACATTAACCTATTTTGTTTTGTAATTTTTACGAGGACAGAAAAGAAACACCATATTATTGTAAATGGGGAGTGGAATATTACTTTCCATCATGTAATATTCCTTTAAAATTCCTAAATATATAAGTAATATAAACATAAAATTATTTTCACAATTAATTGAAAAAAAATTAAATAAAATAAGATTAAAAAAATTAAAATTTAATTAAAAAATTCATATGTCAACAAATCTATTTTAATTTTAATTATATATACTAATATAAATTTGAATTTTAACCGGTACATTTGCATGAGTTAATTATACTAGTATATATAACATATGAAAATAAATAGAGAGTTTCATTTGTAGGGAGATATACACAAAAAAACATGTAGTGGTTCTACCATGATGGTGCATCAGATTTTACAGCCAAATATATAACAAAAGCGACAAATAAAAAAAATAAAAAAAAGCCAAAAAATAATGATAAGAAAGCAATCAGATAAGGGAGGCCGTTGATAAAGAATTGGGTCAGGGTCTGAACCGCATATGCAACTGCCGTTAACGTAGGCATTTCCACAAGTGTAACAAAAATGACAACCACACCTGCAATTTTTAACAATTTGATTTAAAGATACAAAAAAATTAATGATAAACTAATAAAAGAAAAAGAAGAAAGTTTTTTTTTTTGTAGAGATCACCAAAATATCCACCGCAGAATACAATGAGTATTATATTCGTTAAATTAGAGGTAAGAGTGGGATAATTATTGACTCAAAAATTTATAATTGTTTCGTACTTAAATTAATGATCAAATCATCGACTGATTAAGAGAGGATGAATCCAACTGTTCAATATATTTTTTGAGATAAAGAAGAAAGAGCTTTCGGAAAACAAAAACAGTAAAATGACGTGTTAATCCATGGATTGAGAGTATCTTCAACGATGGGGGCAGCGTCAAAAGCAGTTGCGTGAGTGAAAGTCATGAATAAGGTTTTAGACTTTTTCTTCTTCTTTTAACGGTGCATAAACGGTGTTAATGGTGGAGAGATATTATTAGAGTAGGCAGGGAAGGCGAGGTTGATTGGTTTGTGGAAAATGTGAGTAGTGTGGTGGGGAATGGTGAGTCTATTGGGTTCTGGTCTCAAAAATGGTTAGGATCTGTTCCATTCAAGGTTCTTTTCCCAGCTTTGCATGTAGTATCCTCTCAGCCTGATGCGTGTATTTCGGATATGGGGTGGTGGGAGCATGATTCTTGGAGGTGGTCTTTAGGGTGGTCGAAACAACTAACGCCCGCGGAAGAGAATCAGGCTGCTGAATTGTTGTTGATTTTGGAATCGGTTAGTTTATGCCGGGAGCAGCGGGATCGATTTAAATGGATTCCACATCAGGTCGGGTTGTTTTCTGTTCAATCTTCCTATGCTAGTTTGTTGTCTAAATTACAGGTGGCTGATTGTGATTTAATTACTCAGAAAGTGTTAAAGCAATTGTGGCGGAATAAGGTACCATCGAAAATTAGCATGTTTGGGTGGAGGTTAATACTTGCAAAACTTCCAACTAAGGAGGCGTTGTATCATAGGGGAATTGTTACTACTAATATGGATATGCAATGTGTTTTTTGTGGTGGCGCTGTGGAGGACTTGCACCACGTTTTTTTCACATGTGATACTATAAACCAGGTGTGGTATTCTATCTTGTCTTGGTTAGGTAGTACTGGTATGGATTTTGCTGACCCACTGCATCATTGGTTGGATTTTGGGGGTCTCACAAAAGGGAAGAAATGCAAGCAATATAGACATGTTATCTGGTTAGCAACGACCTGGTGCATATGGCGTATGCGCAACAATGTGATTTTTAGAGGTTTAAATGTTGATATCGATACTCTTTTGGACAACATTCGATATATTTCGTGGTTTTGGGTGGTGGGACGGTTTAAGATGGGCAATTGTTTTACTTTTTCTCAATGGTGTAACGACCCTCTACATTGTTTCAATTCTTTGTGAGAGGAACTCTTTTAGTATTATAAGGGTTGAGTACCCCTTGTACTTCTTATAATACATTTTTTACTTATCAAAAAAAAAATGTGGGAGGGAGGTCCTTGCCATTTAAAGAATAAATAAGGGAGGCTAGTGTTTATTTAAAAACTAGAGGGGTCTTTGTTTCTTTTAAACAAGCCTCAGGTGGTGAGAGCAATTTCCTCTATTTTTAAATGAGAGGATAAATTAATATTAATGATTATTCAAAATTAATAAATTAATATTAAATTCTTTTGCAGCATGCACAATTTCGAAAATAGAATTTTGTTTTTTCATTTATAATTTTTCTTATATATTAACGTAATCAAGAAAAGATTAAATAGAAAGATATATATATACCTGCAATTTATCGTTCTGCAACCATCAGATTTTTCAACATAAAATTTGCAATTGGGACATCGCCTCCACGCCATATTCTTCGCAAGGTTCATCAACATATAAGCTTCTTTGTTCCTCTCGTCTGCGTTTAGTTTCTCGAACTCGCTGCATTCGATTCCTTCATGCCATGGAGCCTTACATTGTACACAGAACATCCTTTTACAATTAGGACATTGAATTTTCCTAACAGTCTTCTTTGTATTGTCCTTGATCAAAAGAGCTGAACAGTCTACAAAAGGACAGTAGAATTTCTCCGATACATTGATTGAAGTCTCGCATAACGCATTACCCCACCGTTCAAAAACCCCAGCTGGAAGAATTGAACGGCATAACTCCACGTCTAACGAACCACTGCACCCAGGAACAGGACACATAATGTTGGTGATGTTATCTTCGAGTTTGGAACCGATGTACATGGCTACGCAATTGGAGCAATAAGCATGAGAGCAACCGCTGATGTAGAAGGCATCACTGATAGGTTTTGTGTCCGTGCAGATTTTGCAAACAAACAGCATGTCTTCTGAATTTGAAGATTTTCCTTCTTCCATATTGATAATCGTGCTCTCCTCCATCGGAAAGATTAATGAATGATGTCAAAGGTTGTTTATGTGACTTTTGTAGAAACACACTCACGCTCTATATCACTGCTATATATTAGTACTTGTTATTCTTTTTTGTTTGTTTTATTTGATTTGATAATCCAATAAATTAATAGGATATATAGAAATATTTTTCACATTTGAACTCTACGTTTTTTTTTATGAGTGTTAACTCTACGTTTGTTTTCAATTTTTTATTCATTCATTATATATTTTTTAAGTGATTATCTTTTGAAACAAAAAGTGATTTAAATTGACATTATCTTTTTAAGAGATTATCTAGTTTGACACAAATTGTTTTTCAACAAATATTTGTTTTAAGTTATTCGAATCACAATATTTTTACTCGTCAAAAAATTAGAGAAGGACATGATATGATAATTACATGATATGTGATAGAATATACTTATCATATCTTGTGTTTGGTGCACACATGATTTCAACATGATAATATATATTTCTCGTAAAAAAAAAATGATAATATGTATAATTTTTTTTTGTCGAGACCGGAATATTCACCGCCGAACGTAGTGACTAATCTCTCGATAGATTGGAGGCACCTCGAAGGGTGGGATAGCTGGTCCAAAGATTTAAAGCGGCTACATACCCAAGGTGAGGATCGAACCCTCGATCCTTGGTTCAGGGAGGATGAGCCACAACCACTCAACCACATCTTTAAAAAATAAGTAGAAAACAATAAACTGTAACAAAAAAGAATAGAAAAAAAAGATATATATAGGGTTGATATCCCAGCTTAAAATAAAGATTAAAATAACAAATAATCAATAGGATATGAATAATAATAATTTAAATTTATCTTTTCTTATTGATACACCAAATAAATGATTTAAACATGATAGATTAATTTTATACTATCATGTGCACCAAACAGACCATTATGTGAAAATTATTGTATCTTTCCAATATATCACACATATCAAAATAAAACTGAAGGGTATATTATACTTAAAAAATTTGCTAAAACTAAACAAATATTTTCATTAAAAAAGTTTACATCAATGATTGCTAGTTAATTTTTTTTTTTCAAATGTATAGTTTTTTCCCTTTACGGTTATAGTTTCAAGTTACTACAATTTTTTTATTTTGATTTGTTACACATATTTTGTAAGACTTGTTTTTTTTTTATAGGTAAATGTTAGTTGTTAGTGTATAGTTAGTATATTGTTATTTTTTTTTGTAAGACTCATATAATTTCAATAGAAGAAATTAACGGGATCGGTTATGGTACATAAACATTGTTTATGTACCATCCATAAACCAAGTCCATTTACCAATTTGTCCAACTTAATTACTTTGCCACCCACCCCATTTCTTCATATGCCCCCCACAAACTCAGAAACACAGAAATCACACGAAAATCACACGAACTCGCCCTCACACACGAACAACATTGAAACCGATTCCGATAAACACGCAAATCATCATCCTCAACACTAAAATCATCATCATCAACATAATCACTCCGAGTCCGATTCCGATTTCGATTCCCGATTCCGATTTCGAGTTTCGTTACTGATACTATTGGAATTCATGCACTATTTGGTGCTTTTGTTGTTGGTATAATTATGCCTAAAGTTGGTCCTTTTGCTGGTGTTTTGATTAAGAAAATTGAAGATCCCGTGTCTGGTATATTTTTGCCTCCCTATTTTGCTTCTACTGGTTTGGAAACAAATGGGGCTACTATTAGTGGAGGAGTTTCTTGGGCACTATTAGCATTAGTTATATTCAATGCTTGCTTTGAAAAGACTACTGGTATAGTCACAAGCCTTTTAGAGAAGCTCTTCCTGTTGGATTTCTCATGAACACCAAGGGATTGGTTGAACTCATTGATCTCAACATCGAAAAGGATCGCAAGGTACTTATATTATATTTGTCTATCCTCTCATAATTAAGTCTTGTACAGTTTAACAACTTAATTAATTGTTTATAGCTTAAGTGCTTATTATATAAATGTCATGTTGGATAAACAACTTAATTGAAGCATGTGTATTTGATTTTGAATTCTGATTTGATTTTCTATTGTGATCTTCAATGTATTTGTTTTTAAATTAGTACTTAGAGTTATAATTAGAAGCATATGGTTTTAAATTACGGTTGCGGTTATCATGTGAACTTTTATGTTACAATAAAATGCAACCAATGTAGTCGAAATTGTGATTCCAAAGCCGTTGCGATTGCGGAGACATCAAAATCTCTTAAATTGTTCTAAAAAGTTCATAGCTTAGAAGTATAATAAATTTCTGTTGTGATTATAGATAATTTGATATAGTTATGATTGTAGATTAATTAGTTTTTGATGCTGAATGAAGCAATTTTTTGTTTTTACATTTTGTAGGATGAATTGGAAGGAGATTATGAAGAAGCTCTTAGCATAGAGTGGGTTGAAAAGAGGTTAAACTTTACTTTTAAGTGTCCATGTGGCAAGGGAAATGAAGTTATAATATCTGCAAGCAATTGCTACTACAAATTGGTGTAGAATAATTAGTATGCTTAATTGATTCCTTTTTATTTAGGAATCACTTTTGTTTTTATGTTTCTTAGATTGGAAAAAATCTTCTCTGTTTTCATATGTAGTAGCATTTGGTTGTCAATAGAATCAAATGTATATTTGTAATCACTTTCATTTGTTTTGTAATCACTTTCAGTTTAATAATATGTCTATGGTTTCTTAATGTTTATGTGACAAAAAATTGTAGTGACATGTGAAGCTATAAGGTATTGAATATCATATTTGCCTTTGTGGATTTTAGTATTGAGATGTGACAAATTAAACTTGAAGTAAGATATAAAAAAGTAAAGAAAATATATGTAAACTTGAAGGTAAATAAGAATTTACCTTCAAGTTATACAGTGAAACCATTAGTATGGTATAATGGTTTCGATACTCTAAAATAGTAAAATAGATCTTTGAAACCATCAATATTGTTAAATGGTTTCAAGATGTTATACAGTGAAACCATTAGTATGGTCTAATGGTTTCGATACTCTAAAATACTAGATCTTTGAAACCATTAATATTATTAAATGGTTTCAAGATGTTATACAGTGAAACCATTAACATGTCTAATGGTTTCGATACTCTAAAATAGTAAAATAGATCTTTGAAACCATTAATATTGTTAAATGGTTTCAAAATCTTATACAGTGAAACCATTAGTATGGTCCAATGGTTTCGATACTCTAAAATTATAAAATAGCTATTTGAAACTATTAATATTGTTAAATGGTTTCAAAATATTATAATGTGAAACCAGTAGTATGGTCTAATGGTTTCAATACTCTAAAATAGTAAAATAGATCTTTGAAACCATTAATATTGTTAAATGGTTTCAAAATATTATAATGTGAAACCATTAGTATGGTCTAATGGTTTCGATACTCTAAAATAGTAAAATAGATATTTGAAACCATTAATATTGTTAAATGGTTTCAAGATGTTATATAGTGAAACCATTAGTATGGTCTAATGGTTTCGATACTCTAAAATAGTAAAATAGATATTTGAAACCATTAATATTGTTAAATGGTTTCAAGATGTTATATAGTGAAACCATTAGTATGGTCTAATGGTTTCGATACTCTAAAATAGTAAAATAGATCTTTGAAACCATTAATATTGTTAAATGGTTTCAAGATGTTATAAAGTGAAACCATTGGTATGGTCTAATGGTTTCAATACTCTAAAATAATAAAATAGATATTTGAAACAATTAATATTGTTAAATGGTTTCAAAATGTTATACAGTGAAACCATTACTATGGTCTAATGGTTTCGATACCTTAAAATAGTAAAATAGATCTTTGAAACCATTAGTATTGTTAAATGGTTTCAAGATGTTATAGAGTGAAACCATTAGTACGGTCTAATGGTTTCAATACTCTAAAATAATAAAATAGAGTTTTGAAACTATTAATATTATTAAATGATTTCAAGATATTATACAGTGAAACCATTAATATTAAAGCTGATGAACTTAAAAGAAACTTTATTTGCCATGATCTATTGGAAGGCTCCTAGACTTAATGATTTTTCTGTTGGATTCTTTCAAAATGGTTGGAAGTATATGGCTTAGATTTTGTATGAATTTGCTAGATTGGCTAGATTAGTATGAGGTAATTTAGTGTAAACATCAAGGTAAATTGCACTAACATTTGATTCATTCCCAAGAGAAATAAACTTGACTTTGTCAATCAGTTTCCCCTGATATCTCTTTTTAACGCTTCTTATAAGATTGTTACAATTTACAAAACTTATGGTGAATAGATTAAAAACTATCATTGTGAAAAAGGAGTCTCCATTCCAAACAATATTTGTCCCAACGATGAATTTATGTGACAATAGTCATTGCTCATAGAGATGTAGCACAGTATGGCCAAGATGAGAAGCAAGACATATGATTGATTCAATAATAACTCATTTTGGAGTATAAACATGAAGAGACAACAAAACAATGGTTACATTAATAAAATTAGTTGAAATAAAACAAAATCCCAATATTACAACATTGACTAATCTATGAAAAAACTTTTAATCATTTTCACTATAATTTTAAAATATGGCGCAAAGCCTAAAAGAACAGCCCAACGCCCCAACTGAATGAAAAAATGGGCAAAAAGAAAGAATAAGAATACATTAATCTATATCAGGTCCAATCGTTCGTAAGAACAAGAATAATTTTCAACCACAATGCAATTTCCAATCGTTACAAACTCTCAATTTGTGGAAACGTTGCTCTGAGTTGTGCAAGTCTACGTTCACCGCAATAAATCTCACCAGCTGCTATATAGATATGTGTCTCCCTCCCAAAACCTAAGGCTCGAAGAACTAAGGCCGCTTCCTCCGGTGTCAAAGGACATAGACCATGTGATCTCCTCTCTTCAGAAACTATCTTCTTTTCTCTTCAGAATAAGAACGAACTATTTGGCTTGTCATCACATGAAGTAAAACACAACAAATTCATTAAATGTAGCAGAATGACAGTATCTAGTACAACAAGCAGTTGCATCAACCCTTTTACTGAAAATACAAATTGAACTCACAAACTCAGTCACTTTGGGAAGTTTCGGAATATTGTACACAAAAACCAAATTTTGACTAAACCAAAAAACCCAACATTGCTTTATTGTGCAAAAATTAGAAATTGCAGAATTAAAACTTATGCAGAAACAGTGTTACCAATAAGCACACAGTAGCAAATGTGTAAACTAGAAACGCTTAAATCAGAAAACAGTGACACTAAAATGCAGCAGAGAGTAAAAATAGTGTATTGAATTTACGGCAAGTTTAATATTGTCAGCTCTAGGGGAAAATCTAGGAATCGTCTATTTAAGCATTAAATCAATGCTATTGTAGTTTTAGCAATAGGTAATCATGTGATATTTTATTACGACTATTAACAAGAAGAGAATGAAGGATAACAATTACTATATTACTTACTCAGCAAGAGCAGCAGGGTTCCACGAATAAGGCACATACTTTTTCACAGTATCAGAAAGGGTAATGTTAGTTCTATCTAATTCAAAGGTATACAATGTTATGAACCATCCATCAAAGGCAAGGCTTTAGGTGAAAGCTGCATCTCGGGACTAACATTTTCTCATCCCAAACATGTTATTGAATTGGCCGGATGGAATCTTTTCCGACAAAAATAACTGTCTGTTGATTTGCTCGGACATCTGCAATAGTCCAAATTCACCGAAATTCAGACTCTCTCATTTTACCACAATCAATCACACAAAAAAACTGCCATATATAGGAATTTAACAGTTAACACAGTTTAGTCTTCAAAGGTCTAATGATTAAAAGGAACAAATTCAACAAAATTTAAGTGCTAGTGGTCAAAATTCAATTTGGCAATACTAGTATCAATTAAGCCTTTATCTTTATATACAATGGATCAAACAAACACAATCACAAATATCCATGATGAAACATATCTAATGATTCAACTATTAAAGTAAAACATAATAATTGTGGAATCTTTAGCACAATTATTATATGCTCTTGGTCTTCAAATACAAAGCAACAATAACCCTTCAAACAATGATAAATTGCACTCCCATTACTTAAAGATAACACATAAGAAAGCAAAAAGAAACTGAATCTAATAAGGGAAAATAGAATATAAGATACGCAAGTCGCATAAACAATAACCAACACAATTGAAGCTAATTTGAAACTAAATTGATCCTTTACATATGATAAATTAAAGCTACAACTGAAGCTAAATTGATCCCTCCAAATCAAGAGAAGAAAAACTATGAACTTCAATTAACACTATCATACATCATACATTACCTACACATGGAAAAAAGAAACAAAGGAAAGAAATACTTGTGATTGAGAAAACAGTTTACCTCCTTCAAGCTTTCAACAATGGTGACAAAGGTGCTTCAATCAATTTCTAATTTGGGTTTTAGGGTTCAACAAACTCTGCATTCAAATTGGGTTTGTCAGATTGGTCAGATTTATCAGGTTGGGAGAGACGTCGCCGACTATGATGATGAATGATGGTTTCGTCGGAATCAATTGGGAGAGAAGATAATTTCGTCAGAGAAGAAGCTATCGATTGCGAGAGAAGAGGATTTCGTCGGAATCGATTGGGAGAGAAGAGCATTTCGTTGGAGAAAAAAGCTTCACGAATCACGATTGCGAGAGTCTGAGAAGGGGAGAGAGTGTGAGATGAGAGTTGGCAGGATTATTACACGTGTAACTAAATCTAATGACTGTGAACACCTTATGCACGATACATAAGGATTTTCCTTATGCAGGATAACTCTTGCCAAAATTAACTAGAACGTAGAAATATTATATAATATTTTGCTTTGCTTTTATTTATTTTCTGTTTAATTGTCTGTTTTGACATGAATTTTACTGAGATTGTGCCTGCACTAATTTAACATTTGAAAAATTGAGACAATCATTTTATAAGCTTTAAATTAGTTTAAAACATTTTTATCTCGTTGAAATGTTGAAAATATTTTTTAAGTGGTTTTTGAGAAAACGGGCAAGATGTACCCGGTGTTTGAAAATTTTATGTTTTTCGATTTCGGTTAAAATTTGAATGGAGATTTTATATATCGACTATGATGAGAATTAAATTTCATTATATTTTTTCGAGCTAAAAGGTGCGAAAATTTATTCAGAATAAAATTTCTTTGAAATTTTTTGAATTGTTTTATTTATGGTTCATACCCTTTTACCCCTGTAAATAATTTTTTTTGTTGTTTTACCCCTTGTAATATAAGATTCGGTATTTTACCCCTTTTGACTCAGTCAACCATAATTTTTTAGTATAATTTGCGGCGGATATATTATAGTTTTGCAGCGGTTTAAAACCCTTGCAAAATTATATTTTGCGGTGATTTTTTTTGTAGAGGTTTAAAATCCTCGCTAAAATTATAATTTGCGACGGTTTTTTTGGGGCAATTGTGTTTTGCGGAGGTTATATTATGGTAGAATGAGTCCTGAGGGTAAAGCACAAAATCTTATATTACAGGGGTAATGCAATAAAAGGGTATTAACCCTTTTAATTATAAATTCTACGGTAGAATTTTTCTATTTTTCTAAAATTTATCGATGTAACGTTTAGTTTGGTACAATTATCATTTAACGTTAACAAGAAAGAAAAATATCTTCTAAAAAATAAATCTTAAAAATATAGTTAAATATCTAAAAATTAACATTATAAAATCCAAAGTTAAGTTATACATCCAAAAATCCATGATATATAAAAATACTCAAAACTGGACATTTAATAACTAATCTCCATAATAAAAGTACTATGTGAACTTTCGGTCTACTTAATTCTCAAACTTCAAACCTAATCTTAATGAACTAATACTTCTAAGATGTCAGATTCATCAGTTCTTGATGTTGTCAATGGTCTCCGTCTCAGTTAGTGTATAAGACCAATCTATATGGAGTATAAAACTCATCTGATATGGAGTACAAGACCAATCTATATGGAGTATAAAACTCATCTGATATGTAATACAAAACTCATCTATATGGAGTATAAAACTCATCTAATATGGAGTACAAGACTCATTTATATAGAGTATAAAACTCATCTGATATGGGGTACAAGACCCATCCATATGGGATTGGTTATTGTCCATTAACAATATTTATGCACCATCCGTAAACACAAATAAATTACTCGCATGCCCCCACCCCAAAAATTACTCACGCGCGCCCCCCATTGGTGCTCGCGCGAACCCCCTAGCTCCCCACCATTGCATCGCTTTCTCCACCCCCCATTTTGCTGATGCATGATTTTATTTTTCTGTTTGGTCTACTGACCCTTCAGGCCCATTTCGTTTTTTGGGGGGCTGAGGGGTGTGCGTGAGTAATTTTGGGGTGTGGGGGCGCGCGTGGAAATAGTGGGGGACGCGCATGAGTAATTTTTAAGTTTATGGAAGGTGCATAAAGATCACATTTATAGACAATAACTTTTTTCACTATACGGAGCATAAGCTCATCTCAAACAATTATAATAACAATTCAATAAATCTCAATCAATCTCCTATCTATAGTGACAATTCAATAAATCTCAAACTTTTTTATAATAATAATTCAACAAATAAATCCCGAACTCTTATAGGGTGCGTTTGTTTGAGATTAAAATAAAATAGATTTTTTAAAAAAAATCTATTTTCAAAAAATAGATTTATTTTGTAGAGATTTTGAAAAAAATCTAAAGTTGTTTTGTGTTTGTTTATAATTAAAAAAATCATTTTTGAGAACAAACACATGGTTCATGTTCTTGAAAAAATAGATTTTGAAAAAGCTATTCAAATTTTGAAGAGAAAAATGATTTTTTTAAAAAAATGATTTTTATAAAATCTGAAACAAACACAAGTAAAATTAAAAAAATGATTTTTTTTATAAAGAAAATGATTTTTTTCAAAAAAGAAAGCTGAAACAAACGCACCCATAATAACAGTCTAACAAATTTAGCTTAGCACTATCCACATGATAAATTGCTCAATCTAAAAGTTTATCATTTGTATACATATATGCATATACGTACAATTAGTATTGGACACAGCAACCATAAGGTGTGAAGGGTTATTCTACAAGAGCCTTAAGTTACGTTAACATATTCATTCATGAACATTGATTTGCTCTATATATATGGCTATCGACTCACACAAACATATGCCAAAGTAGTGTCGGGCTACCTTACTCTAAAACATAAACTACAACAATTAAATCAATAAATATATTCCTGTCTTGATTCAATTAGTAAAATGCCTTTCTATTTAATTCAATCGGTAAACACGTTTCTGTGTAAAGCCTAGAAAATTTGCAAATTAACCCAGTAAAATTTGCAAATTAACCCAGTAAATATTTTCAAGGACATATGCTCGATGCTGCTCTGTTTAAGTTATATCTTGTAAAAACAAGCTCGTAATAAACTAGATGAGACCCTGCGCAAATGCATACGTTAATACAATTACAGCATCTCATAAAATCAAATTCTTACAGATTTCGTGATGATATGAAAACATGAGCTAATATTACACAATCAGATTGCATCTCTCTTACGGATAAGAGAGCCTATTATTTTTCTATCTCCAAAATGATGCTAGAATTGAAATAACAGTGCAAAAAATTAAAACTTGAATTCTCGCCCATTACAAAATTTTCTCAATAAAACTTAAAACAAAACAAAACGCAAGTTCTCATAACTTCTCGTCCTTAACTTCTCTTAAAAGGTGAGCCAGACCATTTGTAAGGGCCGAAGTTGAAGTTAAAGCAGCTTTCAATATGCTCAGAGCCTGCAACAAATATCAAAGTAAATTATAATGGTTGATAATTAATCTCAATGCAAGCAATTATAAATGCATATAAAAATCTATCGTAGTTAGTTTTAGTTTTTCACACCTCTTTGATTCCAATGGTGACTTCCTTTTCCTTCAAATCATTAAGAGGAGTTTTGAATTGGTTAAGTAAACCTAAAGCTGAAATTGGAGACAGTGGTGCTATAACCAAATCATCGGTAACAGAATACATAGATGGACCCATGACATAACTTTCAGGACTTTTCACCTCCTTAGAGAAATCCAATCTTGTAAACTTTACTGCATTACTCTCATCTTCACCAGTATTAGAAAATTGAACATGAATACCATTAGAATCGGTATAACAATAATATTTATGACAACTAGGCTCTCGAATTGGTAGAATTTGTTCGTTTAATTTTAACAGCGGGGAAATGTATGGTTCAACAAGCTTGTTCTTTGCATCTGTTGATATAAAATACATGTTTTCATTTAAATCAGCTATGCTCTTGTGCAATCGACTAATGCTGCCCAAGGAACAATTCTCTCCAAATATAGGTGCAATTCCTCCCAAAGGAAAAGTAAGAAAGCTTAAAAGTAAGTTTGCAAAATCATGTTCCCCTTGAGCACACAAAATCTTGCCATCCGATTTTCTTATAACTAGTTTCACTTTGATTTTGATATTGCCATAGATTTCAACATCGCACGACGAAAATATGGAAACCCCAACGGACAGTCGTCTCTTTTCTAAAAGGAAATCGGTCAAGGTAGACTTGGAGAGCAAAGAATATTTCAACAAATCAGGTACCTAAGAAATGAATATATATTATTTAAATTTAAAGAGGTCTTTAAAGATACAATTGTAAACATATAAGCAATTGAGATATAACATTAACATATTGTTTACACTGATTTTTGGTAAACAACCGCTAGTTTGCAATGCTTCAGAGACCAACTAGAAAATCTCGGGACATGTTTGTGCATTTATTGTTTAAGATTGAAAATAGCAATGTTCATTAACGCAAATGAACAAATTTGTTTGTAAAAAGTAAAGTAAATGATAAAAAGATAACTTATTTGACAAGAAATGTAAAAATACTCAAAATGAGTACGTATTTGACCAAGAAAAGTAAATGCTTCAATAAATTAAAATGCAAGAAATGTAAGTGAAAGCAGTAAATTGTATAAGAATGTAAATTGCAATGAATTAAAAGAAAGTGATCACAAGATCATACATTGTTTCCTTTTGCATTCCTTTCACTCGAACGCTTGGGTACTCAGAGCTTGTAAGGATTTTTAGTATGTGAATTTGTGATACGATTTACATCAAATGAACTTGTATTTATAGCTAAAATCTACAACGTTCTAGCAACGCCTATCTAATGTCCATTTGACATGTGTACAACCACTTCATCCTTATCTCCGTCTTCAAAAGTCATCAGTCTTGAATGAAGCGTTGCAATGGTTTGAAATTTGAATCTTCAGAAATGTTGAAAATATGCTAGGTCTTGAAACAATCTTCGAGCTCGAATAATCCCTGGAAGTCACTCGAAACATGGATGACTCGAATCAAATTCTTGATTCATTTCTTAGACTTGTGAATATTTTCCATCTTCTGAATTTTTGTGAATTCCTTTTGATATTTAATGTTCTTAAAGACATTACCCTTCACCTTCATATCACAATAAATGACTTGGAAACTTTGATTTCCATGTTTGAAGGTTTATTGATTATCTTCAAAGAACATTTAGTGCATATTTTGACTTAACCAAAATATGAGCTAACAAATTGCCCCCAAAAATGCCAATTTCGAATCGAGTGAATCGAGTGGAGAACTTGGCGTTTTTTATCCCACATTAATGGCACGTGATGGCAATCATGACTATAACCGTCAGCGCGTTTCCCCACTACTGCACGATTGCACTTTTCGCAGTGATCATGGGACACGTGTCTAGTGCGGAAGTTGAAAGAAAATTGAATTTCTTTTCTATTTAGTTTATTATGCTGGAACCAACACTATAAATAGGATTAGGTCACTATTTCAACATTTTTCTACAACTTTCAACTCAGTTTCCTAATATTCTTCACTCACTTCTCAGATCTCGTTCCCAATCTTTCATAAACCATTTTACAATCCGTTTGATTGATCAGAAAACTGAACTTGCGTTTGATTCAAATCAACAAATTTTAGACCTTCTTACTGTTTCAGATCTGTAATCGATTTGATTTAAAAATCAAAACTTTCGTGCACAGTTCATCTTCTTCAAATACTTCCATGGCTGAGCAAAATCAAGAACAAATCATCGTTCCCTTTGCTGGCAAATGGAATGAAACAACCTTGAAACCTAATGGCGTTGAAACAGTTCCAGAACCACATGGGACGAATGAAGAACAATCACGCTGGGAAGAAGAACTGGTAATTCCCTTTTCGATAGCTGATAATGTTTTTGCTTTTGGAGGTCCATTCCCAGATGAAACTACCCTAAAACCCAAAATTTTTTGAATTTTTTCCCATGCGCAAAACATGTGAGCCCAAGATTTTCAGTACTAACCCTTTCAATTTCGCTTTCCTTCGAAAGCCTCACAACATGTGGAGATCAGCTCCAAATTGCCATAACTCAGCTTATATCGAGTGGCTCACTCGAGTTGAAAAAGAATGAGGCACCTTTTGGCACAATTTAGGAATTTACAACATAATCCAGTTATCAAAATTTGGCCCTGTTTATCATTATGAAATGTTAACTGCAGCCCTGATGTTCTATGAAAGGAGTACTCATACATTCCATTTTCCTTGTGGAATGATGACACCAACTCTGCTCGATGTAGCTGCAATTACTGGCTTAAGACCAGAAGGTGAAATTTTCGATCCAGCCAGTTCGAGTGAGAATACCTATTTTAAACTTAATGCTGCAGCTTTCTCTAAATTCATCGAGGAGCATCATGGTAAAGGTGAGGTATTTGCTGAAGAACATGTGGCCTTTTTAACTCTATGGCTTTCCCACTATGTTTTCTGCTCGAGATCACTTCAGGTGACACAAATGTACATACCTCTAGCAATCCAGATCCATGAAGGTCATGGGTTTTCACTTAGTCGTTTACTACTGGGTGTTTTGTATGAATCAATGGGTGAATTTTGCGATAATTTGAAAAAATCCACAGATGGAGCAACCTTCCCAGTTTCAGGACCACTTTGGCTCCTACAATTGTGGCTGAATGCCACTTTTATCAGAGAGATGAAGCTTACAATTCCTACCAAACACCAAGAAGTTGTAAACAATCGCTCAATTGAGGGAGTCAGATTGGCTGTATTGACCCCTGACTCGAGTGAAACTGATCCACAAAAACTATTCATTAAATACATGAAAGTTTTTCTGAATTTTAATTGATTTCTACCCCAACAAGCCCGTTTTGTGAAGAGGGAAATAGGACCAGCTTGGCTTCAAGATGAGTTTCCAGCCAACAACCCAGACAATGCTGATGATGTGAACGAGCTATGGCAACACTACTTGCACCCAACAGTCCTTAGCTGCAGGATTGGTTCGAAATCGAACCATCTAGTCTTGGTTGGGTATCAACCAAATTTGGTTTCGAGACAGTTTGGGTTGTCTCAAGTTTATCCCAAGAGCTTGTTCGAAGGAGAAAAGAATATGGTCATTGGCAATGAAGTTTCCAAAGACCTCTTTGCCAAATATCTTAAAATGATGACCAACTTTGCCTATAATGTCAATCCTATCGAATTCAACCATTCGTATTACTGTACTGAAAAATTCCACAACTGGTGGGACAATCATTACAATAAGTACATTGTTGGTGACGTTCGATCAAACATTATCAGGTTGAACAGTGGCTTCATCAGACAACAAATAAATGAGATTCAGGAACAACACAAGAAGAAAGGTATGGCACTGCAATCATAGCCAAATTATATAATGTCTCCCTTTTAGGTTTTCTTTTTATCTTGTAAAATCTTATTAGGCAAAGAAATATTAGAAGGACCTTCAAAGCCCATCGCTCGAACAGTGAAACCCACAAGCAGAGGTATTCACTTAGCTGATGAGGATGATAGAAGAAAGGCTAAAGATGAAGAAAGAAGAAAGAAAGAAATCAGAAGTAAAAGCAAAATTGACAAGGTAAACACCTCTGACTTATCTCTTTTTTTTCACATGACCTGCAACTACTTCCCTTCATAACCTTCATCTGAAATTATGGTAGTTTACAAGAGAAAAGCATGCTGTTGTTAAGCTCTCGAGAGCACCTAAGCTTCCACAGGTTTTTGTGCATGATGATGATGAAGTTAGTTGATTACTCGAATGCTTTAAGCTTAACATTTTTAAACTATACTCTTCATGCATTATTAAATTTTATCTGTTCTTGCTTGTGTAGGACGAAGAACCAGAGATAAAGTTGACAAGAAAACGTCAACATGAATCAGTGAGTGGTGATGCACCAACAACTGCTACTGATCCTTCACTCCCAAAATCCAAAAAGCCTAAGAAAAGCAAGAAGAAAGATGGTGATTCCTCGAATGCTGAGGCTAGCAAGGAGGACATTATTGAGAAAGAAGATGATGGAAAAATTGAGGAACCCTCAATGGTGGAGGCCAAGAAGAAGAAGAAGCACAAGAAAAGTAAACATTCCAAGCCTTCTAGGTCCTCGAAGTCAGATCAACAAACAAGCACTGCACATGTTGATCATGACACCACCATTGATCAGCAAGAAAGGACTGCTGAGGGTGCAACTCAAAATCCACCTACTCATCAGCCTGATGGAGAACCCACAACTGAAACATTAAACAAATCCCCATCTCCAGTGTTGCAAGACATTCCTATTCAGGAAGACATTCCTACCCAAGAGGACAACACTGATGGAGGAAATGCTGGGTCTCCTCGAGGCAATGACAAAGAAACAAAAGAACCAGAAACAGAGAAGGTATGTATTACTCGAATGGATTTAATTTATTCGATATAAACGTTAGAACTTAGCCAATTTTCTGATTCGATTTTGATTTGTTTCTTATAGCATGATATTGTTCAAGACGAACATGTGAAAAACAATGCCAATAGCCCTATTCCATTGGAGAAATATATCTGGGCAAAATATGGCAAAGTAAATTTACTTAGCCTAATTTAATTTCTCATGAATAGCAATAAAACATATAATGTAGCAATATTCTAACTCTTTGCCACTTTATTTTATGCTTTCAGGCTAAGTCACCCTCTCCTCCTACTGTTACTCGAATTGACGCTGATCCCACTCATGTGGAGCCTGATCAAGCTCACAACGAAGGAGAAGAGGATGACCATGATAACTGGGGCTGGAAGAACGTGCGCGTTACTCGCGAGTATGTAATGCCCATTGAAGTTATCATGCCAACCAACATGCCAACACCCACTCCGAGTGAAGGTGCAAAGGATTCGAGTTCCTCTCTTGACGAAGGAGAAGAAGAAGAATCAATCGAAGAAGGTGAGGATGTTGATGGGGACGAAGATGATACTGCAATAAATGAAGCTAAGGCTGGTGGTCCAGAATTATTGTCAGTATCTTCTACATCAAGGCTTTCTACCAACTTTGGTGTTCCAGAAGCAGAGTTCGCTAACCTCCACAAAAACAATCCTATTCCTCGAGTGATAAGACTGATGGTTCGAGCTATCCTTCCATTACTAGAGTAAATGCCAACGTCAAGCAAGACTCATTACTTAACAAGTTAAAAACTGAGTATGCTTTGCAGAACGTCTTAGGGGCACTCGAAGAGGATCCAACAAAAGCTTTTGGCTACTTAGCATTTTTGGGCCAGCTGCACATCCCTCTAACTGATCCTTTAACCCTCTGTCAAGTTATATAGTTAGAAAATTTGATTGACAAATATGCTAAAGTGGTGCAGAAAAAAAGAACTAATGTGGCCACACTGAATGCGCGAAAGGAGGCTCACGCAGCTTTAATAGCTAAAGGTCAAAAGGCTCATCTCGAACTGACTATGATTCGAAAGAAAGTTGCTGAAGTTCAAACCCCAAGTCTTACTACTTGCAGAAATAATATTGCTGCTTGGGAGGCAAATGTTGCTGAACTTCAACGCCAAATCGATGAATACCAAGTTAAGATTGCTGTAGAGAGAAGAGCTCAAGTGGCCATGGAAGCAGAAATTTCTCAATCCTTTCAAGCAGAAATGGATGCTAAGGGCAGAGAGGGAGTCCAAGCTTTTGATGATTCTGCAATCGTTGCTGAGGAAATCCAAGAGCTTGAAGACAAACAGCAAGTCATCGAGACTGAAAAAATCTCTATAAAAGCTTTGTATCGAGAAGTAGCCAGTGTTTTGTAGTTTTTCAAGTTTCTTTCAATACCATTCGAGACAATGTCATTAATTTAGTTTATTTGGTTGTAATTTGACAATGCCCTGCTGTGGCAATTTACTATTTATTGCCATGTTGTTTTCTCAATTCTAAGTATTATTCTATGCTTATATTTACTTCGAGCAACACTGGCTTATATTTCTTCAAATACTTGCCATTTATTCCTAAGACATGCTTTTCAGGACTTAGCTCTTCAATCTCTTAAGCACCATTTGAAAATACTTGAACAACTTTGAATGGACCTTCCCAATGGGGGGACCATTTGCCTAAGACTCTATCTTTTTTATCCATAGGCAAAATAACCTTCCAAACTAAATCCCCTAAATTAAAAACTTTTGACTTGACCCTTTTGTTATAGGCTTTAGCCACTCTCTCTTTTTGTTTGGTCATATACTCTAAAGCTTGTAACCTTTCTTCATCTAAGTCAACCAATTCATCTAACATCATTTCACAATAATGGTCAGTTGGTATTTCCATTTGTCTTTGCACTCGAAATGATTGCATATTGATTTCAAATGGTAATACAGCATCATGACCATATGTTAATTGAAATGGTGTAGTATTAGTTGATTCTTTAGGGGAATTTCTACATGCCCATAAAACTTGATCTAAAGTCTTATGCCAATTTCTTGGCTTTTGAGCAATATGTTTTTTAATCAAATTAATGATTATTTTGCTGGCTGCTTCAACTTGACCATTTGCTTGCGCATAATATGGAGTTGAAGTAAGCAATTTAAAACCAGTTTCACTAGCAAACTCTTGCATTTTCCTACCAGTGAATACTGATCCTTGATCAGTGGTAATTGTTTCTGGAATGCCATATCTATAGATTATATAGTTTTGAATGAAATTAATCACTGCCTCTTGATCCACATTAGGTAAAGGTATTGCCTCTATCCATTTTGTGAAGTAATCAATACCAACCAAAATATAACGTTGATTTTTGAAAGAATCAGGTTTAATTTCACCAATCAAATCTAAAGCCCATCCTCTAAATGGCCATGGTTTAACTATAGAATGTAGTTCGCTTGCAGGGACATGTTGTATTCCTGCATGTTTCTGGCATTCTTGACATCCTTTGGAAAAATCTATGCAATTTTTTAACATAGAAGGCCAATATAAACCTTGTCTAAACAATAGCCACTTCATTTTGTGGCCTGCTTGGTGAGAACCACAAGCACCACTATGTATGTCAGAGATAGCTATTAAAGCTTCAGACTCACTAAGACATTTTAACAAAACACCTTCGATTGTCTTTTTAAATAATTCATTCCTAACTATTACATAGCTTAGGGCCCTATATTTGGTCTTTCTATCAGTCTGATCATTAGGGTCTTGTAGATATTCTACTATTGGCTTTCTCCAATCACCATCTAACAAGTTATCAATGGTAAAAATGTTAGCATTTTCACAATCTTCTTCCTTGCTCGAGTCATTTTCATCACTTTGTGGTGAATCTGCCCCCACAAGTTTTGCCATTGATAACTCTGAAGATAATGGTTCATGGAAAACCATTTTCTCTCTGATCCCAATTAACTTGGTTAGATTCTCAGGAGATACATTATAACCAGAAGCTATTTGAGCCAAGTCATTAGCTTCCTGATTCTGCAATCTGGGTATATGCTCGAATTGCACAAAATCGAATTGATTCAGTAAATTAGTTGCAATGACAAAATACTTAGCCAAATGTTCTTTAATACATTTGTATTCTTTTGTCAATTGTTTAATTACCAATTCTGAATCACCTCGAATGATAATGTTTTTTGCCCCCAAGTCTATTAACAATGCAAGACCTGCTATCAAGGTTTCATATTCTGCCTCATTATTGGAACAAAAACCATTTATTTTATATTTAAACTTAGTTGGAATTTGTATTGGAGAGATTATTAAAATCCTAATTCCAGTTCCATGTTTATGTTTGGAACCATCGAAATACAAAATTCAAGGCTGAGTTTCAACATAACTTAGTGGCATTTCAATCATTGAATGATCAACAAGAAAATCTGCCACTATCTGACCCTTTTTATCTCTTAGAGGTTTATATGTTAGAGAGTATTCAGTTAGAGCTAGAGCCCATTTACCAATTCTACTATGTAAAATAGGTTTCAGAAGCATATGTTTAATAACATCAAAATGAGAATAGACATAAACTTCAATAGGCTTTATATAATGCTTAAGTTTTATACAAGAGAAATATAAACACAAACATAATTTTTCTATAGCACTATATCTAGTTTCAGCATCATTTAATACTCTACTTAAATAATATATAGCTTTTTCAACACCATCTTCAACTTCTTGGGCAAGCATGCTACCAATAGTTGAGTCAGATGCTGAAATATACAACTTCATTGCTTTATTTCGAATAGGAGGCATTAGCGTTGGTGGATGGGCCAAATAAGTTTTGATATCTTCAAACGCTTTTTGTTGATCTTGCCCCCAATGAAATTGATCACCTTTCTGTTTTCTAAGTAGTGGGGAGAAAGGATGAGCCTTCCCACTTAGATTTGAAATGAATCTTCTCTAAAAGTTGATCTTTCCCAATAGGGATTGAAGTTGCTTCTTTGTTTTTGGAGGCTGAGTTTCCACAATAGCCTTCGTTTTGTTTTGATTGATCTCGATGCCTTTTTTATGCACCACAAAACCAAGGAAATCCCCTGCATGTACACCAAAAGCACACTTTAGTGGATTCATTTTTAATCCACATTTTCTCATTCTTTCGAATGATTTTCTAAGATGATTCAAATGATCATCACTAGATGAGGATTTCACAACAATATCATCAATATATACTTGCATAAAAGCATCAATGAAATCATGAAAGATAAGATTCATTGCCCTTTGATATGTGGCTCCAGCATTTTTTAGACCAAATGGCATAACAACCCATTCATAAGTCCCTAATGCTCCAGGGCATCGAAATGCTGTTTTAGCCACATCTTCTTCACCAATGAAAATTTGATTATAGCCAGAATAGCCATCTAACATACTCAAGTATTCGAACCCTGCTGCTGAATCGATTAACATTTCTGCTACTGGCATTGGATATTCATCCTTAGGCGTTGCGTTATTTAGATCTCTAAAATCTATACATACCCTAAGGATACCATTTTTCTTAATGACAGGAACAATATTTGCTAACCATTCAACATACCTGGTAGTTCGAATGAATTTGCTTTTCAACAATCTTTCAATCTCACTTTTGATCTTCGAGAGGATCTCTGGGTTGAATCTCTTTGGTAATTGTTTGATAGGCTTCTTCCCTGGCTTGAGTGGTAGTCTATGTTCCACCATTTCCCTGCTCATCCCTGGCATCTCATTGTAATCCCAGGCAAAACAATCTTTATATTCATTGAGCAGATTAACCATTTTATTTTTCAATTCGAGTTCTAGATTGGCACTTATATATGTTGGCCTTTTTATCAGGCCATCACCAATGTCGACCTCTTGCAAAGGATCTTAGGCTTGCATCTTTGGGTTCGAGTTTAATGGGTCTTGCTCGAACCCCAGGGGCTCATCATCATATATGCAATCCAGCCTTTGTTCATTTGGCAATAAATTGCCATTTTCTTCATTGATGGTCTTGTCAACCATGTTTTGTTCTAAGGCGGCCTCTAAGGCTGTTTCGAGCTTGCGTTCGGCAATATATGCCGTTATTTTGGCCCAAGCAGAGGGCTCAGTCATTGATGGGCTCATCATCATCATCCCACCCAGTTGGTGGAATTACTCCATCTTCAGGAGGGAAATTATCAATTTCTTCCCTCTCCCAGCAAAATCCATGAGTTGGATGGAGTCTCACAGAGTGATATACATTGTTTGTGGCTCCTCGAAAGCCACTATCTCTCTCACCACAAGGTGAAATTGAGGCTAAGTGTTTGTCAAAGGTTTGTTTAGTAATGTGATCAACCTCTGACATATAGAAGCTTTGGTCAGCCTCAACGTTTTCCACAATATGGTCATCCCTCCAAAGGATCAACCTTTGGTGGAGGGTGGAGGGTACAACACATATTCCATGAATCCATTCCCTACCCAGCAGTAGGTTGAAGCTAGCCCTCGAAGGCACAACTATAAACAAAGTTGGCCTTATGGTGCTGCCCACAGCAACATCCATTTGAATGGCCCCTAAGGACTGGCCACTCTTTCCCTCATAATTCGAGAGAACTATGTTATGAGAATGCATATCAGTGTCATACATTCCAAACCTTCTTAGCATGAAATGGGGCATCAAATTGACAGCAGCACCCCCATCTACCAAGACTTTATTTACACCAACACCACCAACCTTAGCCTTTATGTATAAAGGCTTGAGATGGCTTTTCATCCCCTCATGAGGCCTTTCGAATATGGCCTTCTGTTGTTCTATGCACCCATTATTCATCACATAGAAGCACACATGGGTGTAATCTTCAAGGTCAGGCTCCTCGAATTCTTCTTCAGGATCAGAAGTGGACCTGACATCATACTCACGTGGCAATATAGATACCACATTGACTAACACATCGAAGTCTGGTTTAGATCCAGATTCGAGTAAGTCCTCATCTTCCATACCATCTTCCATTTCATCCTCAGGAAGTGATATTCTTTCTTTAGCAGGCCTCCTCGAGGAAGAGCCTTGATCAGTGACTAAGGCTTTTTCAGCCTTGTTTGGGACAATTTGTTTTTTGTCCCTATCATCAATTTGGTTGCCCCCAACATGGACAATTTTGTTGTTGCTCCCAGCATGAGCAACTTTGTTATTGCCCCCAACATGGGCAACTTTGGCATTGCCCCCAACATGAGCAATTTTTGCATTGCCCCCAGCATGGGAAATTGTGTTATGACTACCTCCAGCAAGGGCAGTCTCTCTTTCTAACTTCTTTTGGCGTTGATACCTACGCCATTGAGTTCGAGTCATTGGGTTTTTACCCTTATAATTGCTGTTATAGGGGTATTTTCTAACATGAGCAGTGTTGCTCGAAGCAGAGTGACTCGAGCTGCCAATGTCCATCTTTCTTTTTTGGTAAGCTTGATGCTGACCAGAGGACCATTGGTTAACTGGGACCCTGTTGGAAGGCACAAAAGTTTGCCTTTTTCCCAGCCTGTCATGGATAGTGGGGCCTTTATTCACAGCCTTGGTTTGGTATGACTCTGCATTAGCCCACTTCTTCTTGTTATCCACATATGGCATAACATTTTTGAGTTCTGCAGTAGCCTCTTTGTCGCACACAGCACTGCAACGAGGACATAACATCACCTCAGTGGTGCTTAGCTTGCACCTGTTCAGAAAATCAATGAGTTCCTCTTCAGCTCGAGGATACACCTCTTTGATTTTCTCAGCATACTCCTTCTCTGTCACAGCTCGAACTGGAGAAGCTTCCACTGCATCCACCATCAAGCACTCGAATGGCTCGACGTAGGATGTTTCAGCTACTTGAAGAGGGTCAGTATCCACTTTCATTGGTGGTTTTGATTTTTCATCAAATTTCAGCCTTCCCTCATTCAATGCCTTCTGAACTAGAACCCTGAAAACAACACAATGAGAAGTTTTATGACCCCAAAAGTTGTGAAATTTGCAATAACCTCTTTTCTTTCTTTGTTCTAAAGCAGGAATTTTTAAACCCTTTTGAACAATTATTTGGCCATCAGTAACCAATAAATCAAAAATTTCATCACATTTAGTAACATCAAATGTGTAGGTTTTTGCAACATACTTATCACTTTTGGGTTCGACTGGATTTTTCCCATTCGAAGGTTTCAATAACTTACAAGTATAAGGAGGTCCTGGATTAAGTTCAGCCATATCTATTTCATTGTCCTCGAACTCCTCATAGTCTAAGTCATATTCATTTTCACTATCATAATTCCCAACATAAGCTATTTTTTCTTTCTTATGAAACTTATTATTCCTAGCTTTTTCACTCTTGAGTCTCTCAACTTGTCTAACCCTATCAGCAAGTTGAGCCATATCCCTGAGATGTTGGGTATCTAGCTTCTTTCGAATCGAGTAGTCTAGGCCACCAGCAGCCATTTCTACTAACTCATGTTCAGGAACTTGTGTGAAACATCTGGCTTTGAGAAGCCTGAATCTAATGAGATAATCATCAACATATTCTGGTGTTTTACGCCTTACACTTGCTAGTTCCTTGAGGCTTATTTTAGTCTGACCCATGTAGAATTGTTCATGAAAAAGTCTTTCCAATTGGGTCCATGTAAACACAGAATGTGGGGGCAAAGTGGTGAACCAAGTAAATGCATTCTTAGTTAGAGAATTGGGAAAATATTTCATTCTCAAATTCTCATTATTTGCTATGTCCCCAGCCTCAGTTAAATATCTAGCAATGTGTTCTACTGTAGATTCTGATGTATCACCAGCAAACTTGGTAAATTTTGGGGTTTTCCAACCCCTTGGGATTTTTGTTTGCAAAACATATTCAGATAGAGGTGATACAAAATTAGGCCTATGTAAACCTACATTTAGACCATTTTGGGCAAGGATATTTTTAACCAAATTGGCTAAGTTATTTTGCCCAAAATCATTATGTTGAACGTTTCTCAAAACCTCATCAGCATTTTGGTTTCGATTAACAAGTACCACTTCAGGTTCAACATTTCTTTGTACAGGTGGATTGACTACTTGTGGTTCTTGTTGCTGCCTCTGAATCTCCTCGATTCGATTGCCAGCAACCTGTCCAGGCCTTGGTCTAGGGGCCTGTAATGGTTGAAGTGGTTGTTGGATGGGCACATTTGGTCCACCAAAGAAGTCAGCAATTCTACCCATTTGGGTAGCCAAGTTTTGGTAAGTCTTATTGGTGTCTCGAATTAATGGATTACTTATTGTGCCCATTTGTTCAGTGAGTAAATTCACCATATCAAAATTACTTTCATCCATTTGTTGCCTCATGGACAAAAGTGAATCTGTAGTAAGGGATGGTTAGTTCACTCGAACTCTAGCATTATTCGAATTTTGTCCTTGTTGGAAAGGAGACCTTACTGCTGTCTTATGAGAATATGTTGCAGGATGTGAGTACACATTTTGCATCATGGATGTAGGCATTCCATATGGATAGGACCTTTGTGAGTGAAACAAACCCCCTGATTGATTTCGAAAATCAAATGAAGATCCTGAAAATGGTGGTGGAATCCCTACAGAAGTTTGTAGGGGCATGGTTGTTGAGTTTCCTCCCAACGTGGTTGCAGCCTCAGATGTTGATGAGGGCATAAACGAAGAGCCAGGAATGGCTTGTGTTGCCCCTGCAGATGTTGCATCTGTGGCTGATGTTGTTGGGGCACTTGAACCATTCACAAACCCACGTAAAGGGTTAATATCATCAGGATCAAGGTTGTTTTGGTTATTGACATTATTGTTGTCATTATCATTGCTGTTATTATTATTATTGCTATTGCTAGCGCTAGTGCCTCTAGGTGGTCTCACCATCTCTGGTTTTATCCTACCACTTCTCAATTGCATGCACTAAACAAGAGATTTTTTTTAAATCAACACAGAAACAACTTTCCAAAACAACAAACAAAATAAATTTTCAGAAAAATTTAAGAAATTTTTGAAAATAAAAACGCACAAAACCAGTCCCACCGGGCGTGCCAATTTGTTTACACTGATTTTTGGTAAACAACCGCTAGTTTGCAATGCTTGAGAGACCAACTAGAGAATCTCGGGACATGTTTGTGCATTTATTGTTTAAGATTGAAAATAGCAATGTTCATTAACGCAAATGAACAAATTTGTTTGTAAAAAGTAAAGTAAATGATAAAAAGATAACTTATTTGACAAGAAATGTAAAAATACTCAAAATGAGTACGTATTTGACCAAGAAAAGTAAATGCTTCAATGAATTAAAATGCAAGAAATGTAAGTGAAAGCAGTAAATTGTATAAGAATGTAAATTGCATTGAATTAAAAGAAAGTGATCACAAGATCATACATTGTTTCCTTTTGCATTCCTTTCACTCGAACGCTTGGGTACTCAGAACTTGTAAGGATTTTTAGTATGTGAATTTGTGATACGATTTACATCAAATGAACTTGTATTTATAGCTAAAATCTACAACGTTCTAGCAACGCCTATCTAATGTCCATTTGACATGTGTACAGCCACTTCATCCTTATCTCCATCTTCAAAAGTCATCAGTCTTGAATGAAGCGTTGCAATGGTTTGAAATTTGAATCTTCAGAAATGTTGAAAATATGCTAAGTCTTGAAACAATCTTCGAGCTCGAATAATCCCTGGAAGTCACTCGAAACATGGATGACTCGAATCAAATTCTTGATTCATTTCTTAGACTTGTGAATATTTTCCATCTTCTGAATTTTTGTGAATTCCTTTTGATATTTAATGTTCTTAAAGACATTACCCTTCACCTTCATATCACAATAAATGACTTGGAAACATTGATTTCCATGTTTGAAGGTTTATTGATTATCTTCAAAGAACATTTAGTGCATATTTTGACTTAACCAAAATATGAGCTAACACATATATAATACATACAACTAGAAATTAAACTTAAGCAATTATTTAGGAAATAGAAATTAAAATACAAACCTTATCTTTAGTGACATTCAGAATCAATTCTCTCACTGAACTTAGTTCTTTTATTCCAAATCTCTGGAGCATCTCAAAACTTGGATAGTCAATACAATTTGGTATGACGGTTATCACAAAAGTAGCAGCACACTTAACAAATCCTTTGCTGAAACGTTTAGCGAAAACAGGAACGGAAAAAGAACTTCTACAGCAACATTTGTTTTCATCTTTAACGGTTGATGTGATCAAATCATGCTCCCAGCATGAGGAGTCGTTATACATGGAACATGCAAAGTACTTTGTTGGTTGAGTATCATCAATGTTAAATTTAAGAGTGTTACAATAATCTTCTGCTGGGTTACATGGTTGAAGCAGCATTTGTTTCATCGTATCAGTACACATAAACCCTTCGTCAAGATCACCAACACTTTTATAGAGCGAATTGAGACAACCAACAGTAACTGGACCGATGCTTGAGTCCTTCTGTACGAGTCTGGCAATGGTACCTAATGGCAATGTTAAGAAGCTAAATAGTGTGTCAACAAAGTCTTTCTCTGCTTCAGCAAACAAAACTTTGTTACTCTCTTTGTTTATCAGAAGTTTCAACGACACATACTCCTCTGTATTAGTGATAGTAGAAGGAGCCATGGTAATTTTGGTAACAATTATAGGCTGCTTAATGCTGTTGGAAATTCACTTGACTCTTCTTTTTCTTCATCACCTGTATTTCTTGAAAATATTGGAAATTTAAGATGGGAGTAATATAAGCAACAAAATAAAGAACCACTAATGTAATTTTGTCATTTAAATATAAGCTATGAAGCCCCGATACTCCAAAATTGATCAAGTATCGTGTCAGATACCGTATCCGATACCGATACGCGTCAGATACTTCCCGATACTTCATTCTACGTATCGGGGAAGTATCCAATTATTAAATTAAATAAAAAAACACCGACACTTTTGTGATACTTGTCAGATACTTCCCGATGCGTATCAAAGAAGTATCCAGTGTTTATATTTTATCCATTCTTTGAAAAGAAATAAAATGGATCCAAAAGAGCTAATGATTTGGTTAACGTGCATACAAATTTTCAACTTTTATCAAAGAAAGATGAAGAATATATGAAAGGAGCGACAAAATTATAGGTCATTAGTGGAGATGCGCATGACTCGCTTTTTGGATAGCATTTAAGATATATAATTTATTTGTTTTGATAATTTTAATAATGTGAATGTTTCTTTATTATCAATTTTAGTTATGTTTTATATATTTGTATTTATATATTTAATTTTTTATTGAAGTATCCTAGCCGTATCGTATCTTAAATTTTAAAATTTTCTCGTATCGCCGTATCCGTATCGTATCGTGTCCGTATCCTATCAAGTATCTGGGCTTCATAGAATATAAGCAACAAAATTAACAAAATATGTATAAAGGTAATCTAGTCTATCGTGATTGAAATCATTCCACCAAGGTATTCCATACCGGTCCCCATTCCCATCAGAGATAAAAATTAGAACTCTAAATCTATAGTCGGTGTGGTTTGGGTATCCCCAATAGTTTTCGGATATCTCTGTTTCATCTCACTCTATATAAAATTATGTTGCAGATATGTATCACTACAACAAATTTGGGATTTAGTAACATTTGAAAAATGTTACTAAATCAAAAAAAGTGTTACTAATTACATTTAGTAACATTTCAACATGTGTTACGTAAAGCCTATGTTACTAAAAGGTTTTAGTAACACATAACAGTATTATTAGTAACATTTAAAAAATGTTACCTGTTTCGTAGCTAATTCCCAGGCAATCTGTAGCAAATAAGTTAACCAAGACTAATGCAATATTGAGTGGCAAATTTGCTATGAAAATAATTTCCTAACTAATTTATAGCTAACTTTAAATATCAAAACACAAAAAGTGTTACTATAGGGATTCTTTCACATTCACTAACATTTAATTCTAAAAATGTTACTAAATATTACATTATCACCAAATAAATGTTACTTCCAAATAAGTGTTACAAAAAAGTGTTACTTCCAAAAAAAGTGTTACTTCAAAAAAATGTGTTACTAAATGCAACAGACATACTCTTTTCAATTTGCCAAAAGAACCTCCTTCCAAAAAAAGTGTTACTTCAAAAAAATGTGTTACTAATTTGCCAAAAGAACCTCCTGCAATCTTTTTGCTATCATTTCTGGTATATGCCTATGAAGAAAATGAACAGACATACTCTTTTCAATTACCAATTAGTGTAATTTTCCTAATATTTAATTCAAAAGACACCAAATATGTAAAGCTTAATATGAATGAGTGTAACATATGTAAAGCTTACCTGTAACAGATCTGATATAGCAATAAGGTGAGGGTACAATTCATGCTCCTTTATACTGCTGCTCCAGCATATGATTGTGCAAAAAGATATAATGAGAAATTGATTATGAGAAAAGCAACACTAAAGGTTATCACATAAGAACTATAATAAGCATGAATTGGGGGTTGGGGGACTTAAGATTGAGAGACCAATAGTATGGTAGCCTTAAACAATAAACCATGCATAATCTTAAAAAGACTAACTAAACAGAACAGAAAGGGTGAAATGCAGAACAAAGGGTGAAAACAGTCAATATCATCAAGCCTTTAATCTTTTACCTTATGGCTCACTCTCCATGCGAAGAACATAGATAGCAGTGCACTTGGATTTTCCATTATGATTTTCACAAGTAGCCAAAGCATGTTCTTCTGTCATTTCATTCAAAGAAAAAATACAGGTAAGAATAAAAGAAGATGAAAAATACACCTCTTATCAGGTCTTAGATGATTTATCCATGATTCCATGTTAACCAACAACTCTTACCACGCCTTTGAAGCCATGTAATACAAAAAAACATTATAAATATACACTTACATTAGAAAGATTGATTAATCAGAGAAATCAGTTTAGGACAATTCACAAAATAAAAGGGCGCATATCAGCTTTCTTATGAACTTCAGTTCAGCAGCCATAGCCATGAATAGCACACTTTTTTGAGCACAACCATCATAAATTACTACATTGATCCAGAGAACATGCTTGGTGAAGGATCTAACATAACCTAATCTAGAAACTACACAACAAAATACAATAAAATAACAAAAAGAAGAATTACCCTTATGTAGGCATTGATATCTACACCTGTGCAGAAGATCGGCGATATCTTTCTTCAGAAACTTCTTTGTCACTCTTCTCTTCCTCCTAATCACTTCAATCTGATTCTTATTCGAGTTCATTAACAATTTGCTGCAAAAAAAAAAATCAAAAGAGAATATGTATCAAATAAATAGCAACATAACCACCACACTAAATCTTCTAGCTAGTTTTGTGAAAGGAATGACGATCTCTCCCGCCTAGAAATAGGACTGACCACAGCACAGTGGTATTTATAACTTCCAACTCTATTAACAACCCAGCAAGGCTTGATTCAAACAATAAGAAACAAAATAAGAAAACAACAGAATACTCAAATTTTGACCTTAGACATTTCTAAATTACACAGAACAATGTGAGGAATTACTTGGAAAAGGAGGATTTAGTTACCTGGTTGTAGAGATGGTAAAACATACCAACCCAGAAGAGATCTGATACAAACTTGAGCAAAGGCATCATTGAATCCAGTCTTCAATAGTGTAGTCTTTAACAGGTCCTGCAAATATACCAAAAATGATCATTACATATATGAATAGCTATCTGTTGAACAGAATAAAAATACTCTTGTTAGCAAAAAAAGATCATGCCAATGTATCCAACTTCTCTAAACTATGTGTAAACCAACACTAACACATCACATTAGCTTTGGAGCATTTCTCACAAATTATTACAAATAGAATTTCCAATCCAAACAGCAATAATGGACAAATTCCTATCTCTAGCGCCTCTATACTACTAGCCTCAATAATGGATGACTTGTTGCAAAACTAGAATCCAAGCCATAATATGCAGAAAAGCAGAACTGACCCATCGCGACGCCTATGCATTCATACACCATGCTGACGCCTATGCATTCATAATAAGTCTTGTGGTGGGCCATCAATCCATGTCTTCAATCCATTATTAAAAATCAAAGCTACAACACTACAATATGATTTCACTTCCACCTGCCAGAAATTGATCAAGAGAACCAAATCAGATAGACAATGGTTACATAATTAACAACAAAAACATGCAAATGAAAGAAGAAACCAATAAGCTTAGTACAAATACTCATAAATTGAACAGGCGAACAGCTACTTTAAAGGTATAGAAATAGAAGTCACAAGATCACTTTCTCTAAAAAAGATATTTAAGTTGTTATCCATCTATGCAAACCCCTCTAATGCACAGATTCTGAATCACTTGCCAAAGTGATCTATAACAACACACACACAAAAGTAGTCACAAATAGAAGATGAACAAATATGAACAAATTTATTTCTAATTATATTTAATACCTGCATATCGTTAATTTCACCATCAGTAAGAAAACATTCCATAGACCTATATTCAACCCTGTAACAGTGGCTGGTGATTCCTTTCTTGAGTGAAATTGTCTATTAAATGCACCTGCAATTTCATGAAACAAAATTGAATCAGAAAGGGGCTAAAACTATGGTATATTTATTCACTCCACAGGTACCATATTTGATATATGAATTTGCAGACTCAGTTTAATGTTTAAGCTCAAACTGAGTTTATGAGACAACCACCATTGCCGGCGCTGGAGCAGCAACAGTTTGATTCTGCATGACGTGAATATGATCATCCCATCGAGAAATCAATATCCATTTATTCAACCCTAAGTTTCCAGAAATTTTGTTATGATCAAATCTAGAATTCGCACATAATTGCATTCCAAACAAATAACACCTTTAATGAAATAATTGAATTTGTGGAAAAAGGGAAAATTTAATTACCATCTCTAATTTTGAGCTCTGCGGCATTTTCTTCCCCTTCACCAAACATGCATCTTTATACCATAACTTTATGCATGCATGCTAAGTGAGCAGGATATGTTGATGAACCAACTTTGATTCCATGTTATCAATCAATTAAAAATCAAAGCTACACATGCTGCAACATGATTCCACATACCAGAAATATTTAGAAAACTAAAGTTGTGTACTAGTAAAAAGCTGAACCTACTTTATATAGTTTTAAACTAAAATCCTAACTAGATTAAACCTAATAAACCTCCAAGTATTGACAGAAAAAAAAAAAGTAAGAGAACAATTCATTGACCTTATGTGCAATCCTGTACCAGTGGGTGGTAATTCCTTGGTGAAATTGTTTATATTTTGTTGCACCTGCAGTTTCATGAAACAAAAGAGAATTAGAAAGGGACTAAAATTATGGTCTATTATTTGGTCAAGCTAACTGAACAATGGTACTTCAAACTTCTGAGTAAACACTTCTCAAAATTAAAAAAAATCTCAATCAACGATCACAATAACTAATTCTCTAAAACAAAGCATAATGACTATTACTCCAAAAGCAAGTTCTCACTACAACAAAACACAAGAAAAATTAGCAGCCAAACAGGTGTTCCCTCCACTTCAACAGCCACCGCTGCCATGTACTGGCGCCGTAGAAGTTTGGCTTCGTACGATTGAATTATGATCGACATCCAACCCCATCGCGGAAGTGGCATCCATCTTTTCAACCCTAAAATCTCCGCAAAATCACCATGAGCACAATACAAATTGAGAATTTATTGTTGACATTATGAACCCTAAGATTTTAAACAAAATGAGAATTGATCAACTAATCAATTTATTTTTGAAACTTTTAGTTGAAATTTATGAAAAATATAAGATGCTAAACACATCATTTCTCACATTTCATATTGACAATGATTTCTTAAACCCTAATTTCCACTACTTTCGTTTAGATCGAACCTAGAAATCGCACATAATCACATAGTGAACAACATAATCACATTCCAAACAAATAACACCTTTAGAGAATCAATAAAATTTTGGCAAAAATCATCATGAACACAGTATGAACCGAATAAGTGATGAACAAAATGAAAAATCAAGCTACAAACAAAATAACGATTCAAGGTTGTGAAACAAAAGAGGATTACTACTAAAGTTTGGTTGAAACATTTTATCAAACAGAAAATAAGCATTGTATAATTTCAACACAACACAAAACATAACTTCAACTCAATCACTTTTTCAAGATGAAAGGACAAAGTAAAAGAAAGAAAGCAAGACATTAGAGCAACAAGATTACCTTTGGCGGAGACGGCGAACGGAGATGCCAAACTTGTAAGAGAAACCGCGACGAACCGGGATCGAGAACAAAACGGCAATTAGCTTTGTCAAATTGAGAGTATGGCTGTGATTTCGGTTGAACAAACCTCGCCGGAGCATGAAGGACGGTCACCAGAGCCGGTGCAGAAGAAGAGACGCTGAAGTTTTTTTTAGGGATTTGATAGAATGCTAATTTTTTGTTTGGGCTAAAAAGTGTGAAAAACAAACACTCGAGTAACACTTGTTTCTATTTCAACCCATTTTTTTTATTTTCGTTTAAAAAAGTGTTACAATAATACAATGCCGGTAACATTTTTAAAAATCTGTTGCAAAAAATGATGAAATAGTAACATTTTTTATCCATGTTACAAGTAACTGTTACTAAAACTAGCATATGTAGTAGTGGTACTAAAAAAAATTGTGTTGCATTATTTTTAGTAGTTAGACAAAATGACAAAATCATTATAAACTCAGTGATCAGGGACTTCTGAACATTGTGTTGTTGCATCTTTTAATTCAAGAAAAAGTTAACGGTGCAATAAAATGACTTTTTTTAATAAAGTAGAGCAAAAATCAAAACAAACTATGATTATTTTTATTTTAAATAAAAAAAAAAACAAAAAACCAGTGTTCAATGCTCACAAGTCACATTGCATCTCCATAAAATCGATTTAAACATATGGAAAGAAATAGCTCAAAAAGTGCAAAAAATAAAAACACAAACAGAACCTTCTATCCATGAAAACCTTCATAGATATCGAGCAATATCATCTTCAACATCGGAAAGGTGAAAGTGATTGAGGGAGATGGTAATCGATGCTTTGTCTGTATCCTTTCCCCAATTTCTTATTCCTATTTTTAAGCAGTGTCAGATGTTTTTCTGTTTTTGTTGAAACAGTGTGAAATTAGTTTTTCTACATCATTCGTTATTTTTTTTATTTTCTTAACTAGTTATAAACTCGCACGAGTCTGGATTATGGTTAAATGTTATATTTAATTGTACTAAATACTTATGTAGTTTTTAAAAATGTTGGTTAATTTTTTAATTTCTTTTTTGTTTAATTAGAAAAATAATAACAATTGAAACCAAAGATCTGTAAAAATAAAATAACAAAAATCAAAAGAAAATTTAAAAGAAGCAATACATTACAATTTGAAAACATGTTTTTATCATTGCATTAATAAAGTTTTAAACATATAATATAAAATATGATCTTAATATTAATAAATACATCCCGTCAAAAATATATATATTAATAAATACATATCTAACTTTGTACCAAAAAAAAAAAATACATATCTAACTTATACTATTACAAAGTACATGTTTGTTGAAAACAACATGGAATCTATAGATACAACTTAATAAATGAGATACTTTAATTTGAAGTGAATTATTAATGATCAACTCTCGTTCTACATTTGTAAGACTTTGTGTAAAAGAAGGTGAGCACAATTTGAGTCTTTGCAAGTTCCTGAAAAAATTGAACAAAATTGTTTTTTCTAATTATTTTAGGTTGAAGCATTAAAGTGTAAATATATATGTATGTGTGTGTGAATAAGTGCAACTCAGTTAGTAATTTATAGAAATTATATCTAATGAATGACAATATAAAATTCCAATTTGAAATGAAGAAATATGAGCTGAATCTAAATTACCTATTGGATGTTATGGAAAACCTCTTTGAACACAACATTTGTAGTAGTATTCAATGATTTTCTTGCGTTATCATGTATTAATATCTTCAGTCCTTGTTAGCTCTTCACTCTAGAAATTGCCACATAGAGTTGACCGTGACTGAAAATATCTCTTGGCAAGTATAATCCAACATATTTTGAAGATTGACCTTGAGACTTGTTTATTGTCATGGCAAAAGAAACAATAATTGGAAATTGCCTCATTATAAGCTTGAATGGTCACGGTGATTGTGATGGTGACATCGACATTCTTGGAATATACATTATACTGTCAATGTTTTTCCCAGTAATTATTTTAGCTTCAATCACATGATCTCCAAGTTTAGTAACAGTCAACCTAGTACCATTACATAACCCCTCAGCTTGATCTAGATTTCTCAACAACATGATTGGCGTGCCAACTTTTAGTTTGATGGAATGGTTCGGAAGTCCAGATGTTTTTAGACAATTTAAAAACTCTGGTGTAAGCTGTTCAAATGCTTCATTATCATTTTCTTCGGTTCGATCTGTGGAGTCTGAACTATGATATTCCTTTTCATCACCTATATTCAACAAAAAACACAATAAAACCTTGTAAAAAAAGAATTGCATATGTTATAAATTATATTAAATCTATTCAACTAATGAATTTGAAATACCTGCAATGTGCTTCAATATATAATCATTGATTTCATCTACAACCTCAATTGTTGATGCTAAAATAGCTCTACTTTGTAGATATTGACCATCAATATAATGATTCAATAAATCAGGATATGTACTTTTAACAATTGCATCAATGGGTTCATCGAATTATGAAATTAAAAGTTCATCTGAAATTGGGATATCTTCATATCCATCATTTGGTTCTAAAACTTCTCCATCCCCGATCCTTAATATCCATTCATAATTTTTTTTAATTTCTTCAGAGTTTTAATTTGATGAACCATTTAGCAACCGCATGTTCTTGGTAAGGGTTAAAACAGTGCAATAATCCCAAATATAAGAGGCATTTATTGTTGCATGAACAATATCAGATCTACTTCCTCTTGGTATTACCGGAAAGATTTGTCTGAAATTACCACCAAAGACTATAACTTTTCCTCCATATATTTTGGACGCAGAAGACTTATCCTCACTCATTATATCTTTTAAGGATTTGTCCAAATTTCAAAGCAGAATTTGTGAGCCATATGAGCTTAATCCCATATAATTAACTTTGTTAATTTTTAAAGTTGTTCTAGTTCAGTTCCCTTCTCTATACTGCAAATAGAAAATTCAAGTGCTGGAACTGGAATCTTGAACTTTGAATGAGTTGTCCTTCCTCCAGGCAACAATAAAGATGCAATTCCGCTAGAAGCTACGGTCAAAACAATGCGGTCAAAACAATGTCCTGTTTTGATCGTCAACTTGTTGCTAAAGTGTTCCACATGAAAGTTTTTCTTGTTCCACCATATCCATATAGGAAAAAAGCTCCCCCTTTTTGTTTCCGAACAACTTCCATGATCGTGTCAAATATTTTTCTCTGTTCATCTAGTAACGTTAGCATATTTTATACTAAATGACATTTGTGTAGTGTAATTTAAGCAAAATATTATTCTATTTTCAAACGCTATTGACACTTGAAATGTAGTCAATCCAATTTAGCATGAGATGAAACTTATGTTACTCATAGGAATAAAAGTCACAACAACAATAATGGAAAAAACTTACCAAATTAGAAGATGCTGTATGAAAATTAATAGCAAAGATAAAGTGATGGAGAAAGTAGGGAGAAGTAGTAGTCAGGATGAGAGATGGTACGGAGTGAAAACTACCATATTGTGTTCTTCCTTTTTAGCTTTATGAGTAACTTTTATAGAAAGGATACCTCCAGTTTAGTTTTTGTTTTCTTTGAGTATTTTTTTTTAATAATTTGAGTAACTTAGCACAAACATAACATCATTAAATTGTTTTTGTCGCCCATGATATAACTTTATAGCACTCATTTGTATGGAATTCAAAATAATCTTTGCAAAAAGAAATCTTTAAAAATTAGCTAGTTTTTTTTAACAAAGTAAGTAAAAAACGTGGAGCACAAATAACATAGTTTTTTTTTCAGTAAAAAAATAGGTGGTTTTTTATTTTTTTTATAGTATCACACTAAGCTGCTTTTTGCAAAAAAAAAAATCTTGAAAAATTAGTTAATTTTTTTTAACAAAGTAACTCAAAAAGTGGAGCACAAATAGCATGTTAGTTTTTTTTTTTATATGTGACTAACTTTTTTTTTGTTTGACTAAATCTGTGACTAATTGTTGATTTGTGTGAGAAACAACTTCTCCATATTTAGTTAATTACGATAAAGGACGTTAATAAAAACTTAAATAATTGTTAGATTTTAAAAAGGGTTAATTAGTAACTTACTTAGTATATTATATTAATATCTCTATTATTATTATTATTATTATATACATTGCGATAGTTCCACGGAGCTCTCTCGTGCATTCTCAAGAAAATTTGCTTATGTGTCATTCAATTAGAGCTTCTCTAAGATTTTTTTTATTATATTTTTTTTAGATATTTTTTATAGCGTAATTCAGTTACATTCTTAGCATATTTTTTTTAATTTTTTATTTTGGAAATAAATACGTTTGCAGTCTTTTTTTTAGATTTTGTTTTTGGGAATAAATATGTTTGCAGTCCCTATAAATATACAAAATTTTATTTTTAGTCCATAAAAAAAATTTCAAGAGGTTATGGTCCCTCAAATATTTCTTATCATGATTTTTGGTCCTTATTTATCATTTAACTCGAGTATATCATTCAAAATTTTATAATTTTTTCGGCTGACATGTTTAGTACATTATGGGGATCTCTATTACAAAAGATGAATTTTTTTTACCAATACATTAATTTAATATGATTTTTTAGTTTTTTGCATTTAAAAATTTATAAATAATTCATCTTAGGTTAAAAAATTCTAAATTTTTGTGGGAGAGGTTCTTATCTCTATTATATACATTACGATAGTTCCACGGAGCTCTCTCGTGCATTCTCAAGAAAATTTGCTTATGTGTCATTCAATTAGAGCTTCTCTAAGATTTTTTTTGGATAAAATATGTTTTTGGTCCCTATAAATATACCAAATTTTGTTTTTAGTCCCTCTAAAATTTTTCTTCGACTTTTAGACCCTATAAAATTTTCTATTTTCACTTTTGGTCCGTTCTTCTAAGTAAACTCATATGTATGATTCATATTTTTAATTAAAATTTTGCAAAAAAGTTTATAAAATTATATTAATCTCTCTCAAAGAAAATTAGAAATTATTAACAAAATATGAATTTAATATGATTTTTGACATTTTTTGTGGTTAAAAATTCATAATTAATTTATGTTTTGTTAAAAAATTCCAATTCTTTTATAGTGAGATTTTCATAATATTGTACAGATTTCTGCATAATTTTATTAAAAAAATACAAAGTTACACATGAGTTGAATTAAAAATAGGGACTAAAAGTGGTGATTGAAAATTTTATAGGGACTAAAAATTGAAGAAATTTTTTTGAGGGACTAAAAACAAAATTTGATATATTTATAGGGACCAAAAACATATTTAACCCATTTTTTTTTATTTATTTTTTAGATATTTTTTTGGGTTAAATATATTTTTGGTCCCTATAAATATATCAAATTTTGGATTTAGTCCTTATATTTTTAATTAAGTTGTGCACAAATGTGAAAAATATTATGATAATCTCTCTCTAAAAAAATTGGAATTTTTTAACAAAATCTCTATTATACTAGTGTGTATACATACCCGTACGATGCACGGAAAAATAACTTTTTAATTATATTACAAATAAAATATTTTATACTCTTACTTCATATTTCAAATTATTTTAAATTTAATAAAAGAAATTTTAAACCTTATAATTATAATTGCACAATATGTGCTAATAGCCTAACTAAGAATACTAACAATATTTTTAAAAATACAATGTCATTTCACTCAAAGTATCGAAAAAATTAACAGTTTGAATTATTTTTCCACATTAACACTATGTTTGGACGCAAAAGAAATAGAAAAAAGACAAATAGAAGAGAAGAAAAATAGCAAAGATGTTGAGTAAAAATTTTGTATTGTTAGGATGAAAGTTGATCATAGTTTTATACCAATAGATTAATGGGGACAACAAAATTCTATAAACTTTATTGTTGAATAAATACAATATGCAAAATCAATTAATCAACATAAATTCTATTTCAAAAAATGCATTAAAAAATATATTTCAAAAGGCATTATATTCTTCATCCAATATCTATCTATTAATACAATTCAAGTCTTAAATACAATATTACAATACTTATGAACTAAACAAAAATAACATAAAAAATGAACATAATAGGCTCCATTAAACTAACACATCATAAAGCAAAAGAGCATTGATCTTTATAACTTCCTTCACAATGTAGATTCTTCAAGAACATCAACTTTTTCATAAACATTTAACAATTAGGAAAATTTCTCTTTTGCCCCCCCTATACTCTCTTTAACCCCCCTAAAACCCCAAATTACCTTTCAATTCGTGACGTAGATCCCGAACTGAGGTTCGGGATGTAGAACCCGAAGTGTGTGCGGAGTTTTGGGGGTGCAGACACCATTTCGGGATCTACGCAAATTTTTAAGTTCAGAATCGATGCTGATGAAATGATTTCTAAGTGAGTTTTACTTGCACCACTTCGGGAACTAGATCCCGAAGTGGTGCCTGCACCCCCGAAAACTCCCAAAAACTTTGGGACGTACATCCCGAAGTGCATTTCGGGATCTACGTCCCGAATTTTGCACAAAAACCCCCTAAGGGAAAAGCAATTTTCAACAATTAGGTACTGATATAGTTCCTTTGCCAAAAAATCCCTAAAAATAACTTAACAAATGTAAAAAAAGAAAAACAACTTTATTTAGAAAGAAAACAACATCCCAATACAACCAATTGAAAAAGAAAACTGAAAATAAAAATGTGAATTTTCTCCTAGCTATTATTGTTAATTAATTAAGAGGCAAATTATTAATTATATTATAAAAAGAATCCTTTCAATTAAAATAAATTACTATGAATTTAGAATGAATTAAAATAACATGCATTTTAATAGTATGAAATTAAAAAAGTAATGATGCATTATATTATGAGTTACACTAATAGATGCATTATAGTATCAATTATACTAACATGATTAATTAGAACTCTATTGTACTATGAATAAGAAAAAGTAGTAAATATGTACCTTGAGTCCATTATCAAAGAGTATGATTAGCTACCTTTCCATATATTATTGAATATAATGAGAATATGATCATCTTATCCAAAAAAAAAATTGATAGAAAAGTTAAATTCATGGGAATTCGGAGAGTTAAGAAGAAAATATATACAATAGCAAAGACAAAGAGAAATATATCAAAATCAAAATAAGCACTATCGTTTAGATCATGATTGTGTAAAAGAAAACTCTAAATAAAATATGCAAATTACAAAAATTAAATTTAAGAACCGAAGGACATTATTTGAGTTTAGTAGCCACCAAATGAAAGAACAAAAATTCACATAAATCGTTATGCTAAAAACAAAAGTTAAGAATTCGATTGAGTTTAAAAGTCACCTAAATGAAGAACAAAAGATTTTCCGAGAGGTGATGATAAAACAATAGGCTTTGAGAATAAATTAAAATGACCTTGTGGGCTTGGAGTTGGAGTTGATTTATTTAAGAAAAAAAGTTGGAGTTTAGACTTGAGTTTGTCTCGATATATGAAAAAAAAATGAAGAGATATTTTGAGAATGTTTTGTTTCCCCAAATGTGTGTTTCAATGTGTTTCGACTTTCAAAATTAATTAAGATAATTAAGTTTTCATCTACATGGTTTCCCAATAATTTTTTTCAATTTTTTCACAAACACAATTAAAATATAAAAATACTTTAGTAGTAGTAATTTAAAAAAATTTACGGAAATATTACTACTAATAGAAATTTTAAAAAAAGAAATCCTTTTTATTTGCTGACAAATGTCAAACTTGCCCAAAAACTACTTTTGCTTTATTATATTGTATGATACATTACGATAGATCCACGAAGCTCTCTCGTGCATTCTAAAGAAAATTTGCTTATGTGTCATTCAATTAGAGCTTCTCTAAGATATTTTTTATATTTTTTATAGATATTTTTTGTAGCGTAATTCAGTTGCATTCTTAGCATATTTTTTTTAGATTTTTTAATATTGTACAGATTTTTGCATAATTTTATTAAAAAAATACAAAGTTACACATGAGTTGAATTAAAAATAGGGACTAAAAGTGGTGATTGAAAATTTTATAGGGACTAAAAATTGAAGAAAATTTTTTGAGGGACTAAAAACAAAATTTGATATATTTATAGGGACCAAAAAGAAATTTTTTTATTTTTTTTTAGATATTTTTTTGGGTTAAATATATTTTTGGTCCCTATAAATATATCAAGTTTTGGATTTAGTCCTTATATTTTTAATTAAGTTGTGCACAAATGTGAAAAATATTATGATAATCTCTCCCTAAAAAAATTAGAATTTTTTAACAAAATATAAATTAAATATGAATTTTAAACCACAAAAAGTTTAAAAATTCATAATTAATTCCTATTTTGTTAAAAAATTCTAATTTTTTTTTTGGAGAGATCATTATAATTTTATAAACTTTTCTGCAAACTTTTTGTTCAAAAATATGAATTCTACTTATGAGTTCATTTAAAATGAGGGACCAAAAGTGAAGATGAAAATTTTTATAGGGACAAAAAGTCGAAGAAAATTTTTAGAGGGACTAAAACCAAAATTTGAAATATTTAATGGGATCAAAAACATATTTAACCCTAAAAAGATAAATTATGAGAATAATTAAAGGGACCAAAAAGATATCACAATGTGGGAGTTTTATGATATATTCCCTCCGTCCCATTATATAAGCACTTTTACTACAAAAGTATAGTCCCAAAATATAAGCCCCTTTACAATTTACTAGATACATTTATTACTTTTTTGCTTACACATACCCCTAATTATTACTACTAAGTAGCATTGAAATACAAAAATTGTAAAGGGGCTTATATTTTGGGACTAGACTTTTGTAGTAAAGGTGTTTATATAATGGGACAGAGGGAGTATGTTTTTTTGGTAGATCGGAAAGATAAATTGCTCCCGCTAGGAATTGATCCCTGGAACTCTCCATCTCATACGTTTCTCAGCTCATACCACCTGAGTTATGTAACGGGGACAAAGTTTTGTGATATTAAGAATTATATTTTCTTTATTTTTTTTTTGTTTTTAAATTTTACACGTGGATTATTATGAAACAAGTTGAAACAAAGTGGGATAACGATGGAAAAAGATATCTTAATTTACACTGTATTTTAAAAAAATGTAGTTTGATGGGATTTAGATGAATAAATATACAATAAACACATGAACATCACTATGTGTGAAAGTTTTTTTTTGACGTAAAAATACCGGAGCTTTTGATATACAAAGTTGTCTATTTTTTTTGTTTATTTTAAAATTTGAAAATATATCTTAATATACATTGTGTTTAAAAAAATGTAGTTTGATGAGATTAAACTGAATGAATCTACAATAAACTTAGGAAGATCACTAAATGTGAGAGTTTTTTTTATGAAAAAATGTGTTAGTTTTGTTATATGCAAGACTGTCTATTTATATGTATTAAAGATAAATTATAAGAATAATTATAGGAACCAAAAATATATCACAATGTGAGAGTTTTGTGATATATATTTTTTGATACATTATTAAATATATGTATACTTATTTAAACAATTTAACTATATTTTCTAAATATTTATACCATATATCAAACCACAATATATTCACATTATTTATACAAACAAATATTGTATATATTTGATTATAATAATATTTAATGTGCACTTAAAAAAAAATTATTTAATATGCAAAAATAATGGAAAAGAAGTGATGCCACAGACACATTGCCAATTTTGAAAACACAATTTATCACAAAATATTATGGATACTATGTCATAATAGCATTGATTTATCATTTTTGTGAGGTATCCACAAAAAATTGTGCTCATACCGTTCATTTCCTGTGTGGCCCGCACCCAACTATCCATTATATTATGAATTTAATTTATTAATTTATACATACTGTTGGTATAAAACTATTTTACACATGTATCAGATAATATATTGATACATAATATATTGTGTGCAAAAACATATTATTTATAAGCAACTATTTTCTACCGTTGCCCCTTATTTCGATTCAAGAAGTTATTCTTTGGATCTGGTGGGCTGAGCACTTTTGATTCGAGTTCAGAAGTTAGTGTCCTCTGGCAACTCTTTGGGTCGGGTTGAGGGATCTCTGGTGGTATGAAAGCATAAAAGTAGCTTCTAAGAATGAGATTAGAAGTATATCTCTTTTAGGTAGTGTAGATTTTGGTTTTTTATGGCGTTCTGCTTATATACGGGGCGCCATTGTTTTGTAACTTCTATTTTGCCGTTCTATGTTCGTCTTGTGCATAGATATGGTCTTATTAATATAATATTTGCCGTTCAAAAAAAAAACTTTTAAATGGATTCCAGTTATCTCGAGTGGATTTATCGCTGCAGTTCCGTGCGGAAAATACCTTTGGTTTATCAAAAAAATATCTCAAATTTACTATTTAATATTAAAATAAATTTAAAATAATAATTTAAAATAAATTATTATATAATATTAAAAAGAAAATAATCTCGTGCACGGCACGGGTTAACATACTAGTATAGTTAGTAGACAAATCATTCCCATATTTTTTTTTAATTTTTTTGTTAACTATACAATATACATAGACTAATTCTTCGAGTAAAATATTTCATCTAAATGTTCTTCAGTAAAACATTTCCCATATATAAATAAGCATATTATTTTTTGTTACAATATAAAATTAGCATATGAATGAATAAATTTAAGATTTCGTATAAGGGCATCTAATTTAATTTAAGAGATGTAAATATCATTATATAACGATAAATATTACTCCATTCATTCTTAAATAACTATCGTTTGAGATACGTTTACGCTATTCAGATAACTTATTTTGACTATATATTTGTTTTTTTTTTGTATAAATTAGACCATATATTTCTATCGATATATAATAACAAATATTAGCATATAGGATGTTATTCAATTTTTTATCAAAAAAAAATGTTATTAAATTTGTCTCGATAAATATTTTTTAAATATTTTTTTTTTACAATACATAATTAAAGATATTAGTCGCCAAAAATATACATTGACCTATGTGCAGTGGTCAATTGTGACAGTTAAAAAGGAACAGAGTGAGTTAACATATAAGATTTTGGTTGATTTGTCCGAATGAGTATTTTCACAATATAACTAAAGATATTAACAATTAAAATTATTCATTGATATGTGTGCGCAACAATTTTTTTTATTTTTATAATTGTGTGTGCGACAATTATTTTTAGAGGAATCGAATAATATAATATTAAGAAATTAATATACATTATTAACAAAATAAAAAATAAAAATGAAAAGTTATATCCTCATAGACAGAAATTTGTGGTCCCATGAGCTTAGCTCAATCGATTGAACATTGCATTATATATACAAGGAGCAGGAGTTTGAACCTGGATCATCCCACTTCAGGTTAAAAATAGAATTTCTAACCACTAGACTACTTGACAAAAAAAACAAATATGTGTTGCCTACCCTAGTTTCATAAGCAGAGGACTCCCCTCCTCCTTGGACTTTCCTCCTCATTTGTTCATTATTGGGGGGTGGTTTGAATTATTTTTGGCCTAAAATCAAGTCCTTTACACATTTTTTCAACTTCTTTTATTTTAAATAAGTGATTTTTACATAGATTTAATTTTTTGTGATTTTTATTTAAAGTACATCTTCAATCAATTGCCACTAGAATTGACGGTCTAATTGGTACTGGAATGGATGGAACATGTATTTTAACCTCAGAGTACATATGTTTCGATTCTCATGGAAGGCAAAAATTCTATAGGGGGATAGAGAAGTTCGTTATGTGAAAGTCTGGTCATCGACTATTTATATGTCAGTGGGGTCCAGGCTGTTACATCCATCACCAAAGAACTTTAATTGCTTGATACTTCTTCGAGACGCGTATCGGAGAAGTATCTGACACATATCAATCATTTTTTAAAAATAAAATAAAAATTAATTTCTCGATACTTCTTTAATACGCGCATCAGGAGTATCAGACATGTATTGGTATCAAATATGTATCGGACACGATACTTTGTCATTTTTGGAATATCCAAGCTCTTTAGGCGATTTTAGTCTTCCAAATTTCCTAATTGTGCAATTTTGTTTCACATGTTTCAAATTATCGATATTTTGCATTTAATGACCCTCTTGATTATTTTGAAAGAAAATTGTTCACATAATTTTTTTTAACAATATGTCTTAATTTTATTGCACAACTTAAAAAGTATTTTAAAAAATTGTATATAAAATAGAAATAAGGTCACATGAGTCTTCTTTCATTTTTAAGACATTATCTCCCTTTTTTTAATTTAAATTAAATTTTAAACATAAACACTATATTAAGAAATTTTATCTCCCTTATTTGGCAATAAAATGTTAAGACTTTTTATTATTGTTTATTAAGACAAAACAAATTATTTTAAACAAAAAAGAAATAAAATTCACATGACCTTTTTTCTATTTTTTATTTGTTTTATTAATTAAAAAAACACTTTTTATGTTATCTAATAGAATTTACTCAAAAAAAAAAAGTAATCTAATAGAATTAGACATATGTTAAAAATTTCATGTCAGTAATTTTTTAGTTAAGAAGTAGTGGGGTCATGAGATTGAAAATGGGGGCAAATGTGGAGCCAAAATTGCACAATTAATAAATTTCGAGAACTAAAATCATTCGCTTAAAAGTTTGGGGTAAAAATTGCACAATTAGAAAATTTGGGTCAAAACTACAATATTTTTTGACAAAAAAACTACAATTTAACTTATCTCTATCTTATGTAATTACGGATTTCTCTCTTTTGATCATAATTTTATGTGACAAGTTATCAAGTACTCATATGTCTATGTGGCAAGCTATGAGATTATCTCTATGACAAAAGTTTTTTTTAATATATCACCACTCATGACACCTTTTCAATATGAGATATTTTATTTTAGTTTTTTAGATTTCTTTGTATCACTCTTCGATTTCCACTCACGAGTTTTTTTAATTATGAGACATTTTATTTTATTTTTTAGAATTTTTTAATGTACCACTCTTCCATTCTTAGTCATGACACTTTTTCAATTTTGAAACATTTTGTTTTATTTTTTAGAGATATATTTGAGACCTATTTTTGTATAACTAAGATTAATGAGTTCCTTTTTGACAAAAACAAACAAAGCTTTTGGAAAGAAAAAAAAAAGTAAATCAAATTGATTCCTAACAAACAACAATCATTTTTTAAATTTAATATTATTAATGAAACTTTTTTCAACATGATTTTCATAACTAATTGTATATAATAAAATATTTAGTTGATTCAAATGCTGAAATATTTTTATATAAATATATGTATGTACCCAGACAATTATATGTATTAATTTTTTTATAATAAAATTGTATGCATTATTATATAAATATTATTATGATAAAAAAAAATTCATAATTTTTTCAAATAAAAATATATTGTATTAATTTAATTTTTAACTTTTGTTCAAATGTAAAATTTAACTCATTTTTATCTATCATTTTTTTTCATTACTGAGATCACCGAACATAAATCACACTCATTTCTATTTTATTTGTATTTTATAAAGAACATTTATTTTTATTCCTATATTAATACAATAAATGAATGAACCCATTTTTTGTAATTTATCGATGATTTATATTTACACTTATATCAATACTAGTGTCTCTTTTTATAATTTAAACAAGATATAGATTTTTGTCAAAAAAAAAAACAAGATATAGATTTATACTTATATATTAACACACGAGCTTAATTTGTTTTTTTTTAAAATAAACGATACTTATATATATATATATATATATATATATATATATATATATATATATATGGGGCTGCTAACATCTTCCCACCTAAAATCATGTGGGAGGAAGTTAGCAACCCTCCACCCACCAAATTACTCGCGCGCCCCCCCACAAATTACTGCGCGCGCCCCCCACCACCCCCATTGCTCACACACGCCCCCCAAATTACTCCGCCCCCCCCAAACCTCAGTTGCTCCGCGCGCCCCCCACTTGTTGCGCGCGCCCCCCAAACCCCCATCCATTTGCTTCGCGCGCCCCCCAATTGCTATGCGCACTCCCCACCCACTCCCACTTTTTAAAAAAGAAATTTTTATAATTTTTTTTTACTTTTTTTTTATTAATTGAATTTAGTTTATTGATTAAACTAAAATCTTGCCCAAACCATTTTGGGGGTGGAATAATTTCATAACGGATCTTTGAAACCATAAACATTGTTAAATGGTTTCAATACGTTATAAACTGAAACCATTAGTATGATCTAATGGTTTCGATACCCTAAATAGAAAAAAATTGAGTCAAATATTAATACAAGATGATTATGATTGAAATCATAAAATAGATATTTGAAACCATAAATATTGTTAAATGGTTTCAAGACGTTATAAACTGAAACCATTAGTATGATCTAATGGTTTCGATACCTTAAACATAAAAAATTGAGTCAAATATTAATACAAGATGATATAGTTTCTAATAAAGTAAAAGAACAATGAAATTATTATTGTTAAATGGATTTAAATAATGATTATGACTGAAATCATAAAATAGATCTTTGAAACCATAAACATTGTTAAATGGTTTCAATACGTTATAAACTGAAACCATTAGTATGATCTAATGGTTTCGATACCCTAAATAGAAAAAAATTGAGTCAAATATTTATACAAGATGATATACCCTAAAGAACAATGAAATTATTATTGTTAAATGGATTTAAATAATGATTATGACTGAAATCATAAAATAGATCTTTGAAACCAAAACAGTTAAATGGTTTCAAGACGTTATAAATTGAAACCATTAGTATGAACTAATGGTTTCGAATGGTTTCAATACCCTAAAAAAGAAAAAAAAATTGAGTCAATTATTAAAACAAGATGATATGGTTTCTAATAAAGTAAAAGAACAATGAAATTGAGTTAAATAATGATTATGTCTGAAATCATAAAATAAATCTTTGAAACCATTAATATTGTTAAATGGTTTCAAGATGTTATAAACTGAAACCATTAGTATGGTATAATGGTTTCGATACCCTAAATTATTATTAGTATGTCAAAACCATCTTTGCTGTCGAATGGTTTCAGATATTAGTTAAAACAAGATGATATGGTTTCTATTAAAGTAAAAGAACAATGGAATTATTAGTGTTAAATGGTTTTAAATAATGATTATGACTGAAATCATAAAATAGATCTTTGAAACCATAAACATTGTTAAATGGTTTCAATACGTTATAAACTGAAACCATTAGTATGGTATAATGGTTTCGATACCCTAAATTATTATTAGTATGTAAAAATCATCTTTGCTGTCGAATGGTTTCAGATATTAGTTAAAACAAGATGATATGGTTTCTATTAAAGTAAAAGAACAATGGAATTATTATTGTTAAATGGTTTTAAATAATGATTATGATTGAAATCATAAAATAAATCTTTGAAACCATTAATATTGTTAAATGGTTTCAGGATGTTTTAAATTGAAACCATTAGTATAGTATAATGGTTTCGATACCCTAAAATAATTTTACAATAATAATGAAATTATTATTGTTAAATTATTATTAGTATGTCAAAACCATCTTTGCTGTCGAATGATTTCAGATATTAGTATGCCAAAACGATTTGATACACTTAATAGTTTTTATGTTAATTGTCATAAATAAACCATAATTATAGTACATTTTTAGTATATAATTTTAAATCAAAATAAAGTTATATAACAATTGAAAATATATTATTATAATATGTATTTCAAATGAATAACAAAAATTAAAAAAAAAAAATAAAAAAAAATGGGTTTTTTTGGGGGGGGGGGGTGTTGGGGGGCGCGCGCAACAATGGGGTTGGGGGGCGCACAGCAAAATGGTGGGGGGGGGGGGGGCGCGTGAGCAAAGGGGTGTGTGGGGGGCGCGTGCAGTAATTTGTGGGGGGGGAGGGGGGCGCGGAGCAATTTAGTGGGAAGGTCCTATATATTTTTTAAAAATTTGCTACAGTTACGGAAGACAAAAGTATGATATCATGTAGAACGGGAAGTGGAAAATAACTCTCTAAAATATTAAGTATGATTTATATTTACACTCAATTTTAATGTGAGTTTCTTTTTAATTTTGAAATTTACGCAAGGCAATTTTTATAATTAGATTCCAAAACATTGACCTATTTTATTTTGTAATATTTACGAAGACAGGAAAGAAACACCATATTATTGTAAATGGGGAGCGGAATATCACTTTCCACCATGCTATATTCCTTTAAAATTCCTAAATATATAAATAATATAAACATAAAATTAATTTCACAATTTATTGAAGAATAAAAATTACATGACAAAAAAAATTAATTAAAAATAAGATTAAAAAATTAAAAATTAATATGTCAACTAATCTATTTTAATTTTAATTATATATACTAATACAAATTAGAATTTTAACCCATACAATTGCATAAGTTAGTTATACTAATATATATAACATATAAAAATAATTAGTCAAAAAAAAAAATAACATATAAAAATAAATAGAGAGTTTCATTTGTAGGGAGATATACACAAAAAAACATGTATACCACCATATGGATTCCCCCATCTTTAAATATTTTTTTAAAATAATTCAAATTGGTCGGTCATATTTTTGGTCTGTCATATTTTACACCCAAATATATAAGAAAAGCGAATATTAACAAAATAATAATGATAAAGAATAAACCAACCAAGCAATCATATGGGCGAGGCCGTTGATAAAAAATTGGGTGAGGGTCTGGACCGCATATGCAACTGCCGTTAACGTAGGCATTTCCACAAGTGTAACAAAAATGACAACCACACCTGCAATTTAACAATTTGATTTAAAGATACAAAAAAATTAATGATACACTAATAAAAGAAAACGAAGAAAGATTTTTTTGTTGTTGTAGAGATCACCAAAATATCCACCGCAAGTGAATATTCTTCTCGTTAAATTAGAGGTAAAGGTGGGATAATTGACCAAAAAATTTATAGTTGTCCTGTACTCAAATCAATGACCAAATCATGCTCAACACATCTTTTGGGTTAAAGAAGAAAGAGCTTTCGGAAAACAAAAACAATAAAATGTCGTTTTAATCTATGGATTGAGAGTATCTTCAACAATGGGGGCAGAGTCAAAGCAATTGCGTGAGTGAAAGGCATGAATAAGTCATAAACGATATTAATGTGGAGGGAGGTCCTTGCCATTTGAAAGAATAAATAAGGGACATTATCAAAAAAAAAAAAAGAATAAATAAGGGAGGTTAGTTTTTATTTAAAAACTAGAGGGGGGTCTCTGTTTCTTTTAAACAAGCCTCAAGTGATGAGAACAATTTCCTCTATTTTTTTTTTGTTTTAACCACCAGTTTAATATGGTTTGGGAGTCAGTTCTGGTATCAAGTGATTCCAGTTCCTTCCTGATCGCAGTTGCGGGGATCGAACCGTGGTTCTCCCTATCAAGTTCAGCGCTAATCACCACTGAACCAACTAACGATTGATTTTCCTCTATTTTTAATTGAGGGGATAAATTAATACTAATGACCATTCAAAAGTAATAAATTAGTATTAAATTCTTTTGCAGTATGCACAATTTCGAAAGTAGAATTTTTCTTTTTCATCTATAATTTTTCTTATATATTAACGTAATCAAGAAAAGATTAAATAGAAAGATACATATACCTGCAATTTATCGCTGGGCAACCCTCAGATTTTTCAACATAAAATTTGCATTTGGGACATCGCCTCCACGCCATATTCTTCGCAAGGTTCATCAACATATAAACTTCTTTGTTCCTCTCGTCTGCATTTAGTTTCATGAACTCCCTGCATTCGATTCCTTCGTGCCATGGAGCCATACATTGTACACAGAACATCTTTTTACAATTAGGACATTGAATTTTCCTAACAGTCTTCTTCGTACTGTCCTTGATCAAAAGAGCGGAACAGTCTGCAAGAGGACAGTAGAATTTCTCCGATTCATTGATTGAAGTCTCGCATAACGCATTACCCCACCGTTCAAAAACCCCAGCTGGAAGAATTGAACGACATAACTCCACGTCTAACGAACCACTGCACCCGGGAACAGGACACATAATGTTGGTGATGTTATCTTCGAGTTTGGAACCGATGTACATGGCTACGCAATTGGAGCAATAAACATGAGAGCAACCGCTGATGTAGAAGACATCACTGATAGGTTTTGTGTCCGTGCAGATTTTGCAAACAAACAGCATGTCTTCTGAATTTGAAGATTTTCCTTCTTCCATATTTATAATCGTGCTCTCCTCCATCGGAAAGGTTAATGATGTCAAAGGTTGTTTATGTGACTTTGTAGAAACACACTCACACTTTATATCACTGCTATATATTAGTACTTGGTTGTTCTTTTTTGTTTGTTTTATTTGATTTGATAATCAATAAATTAATAGGATATAATATATAGAAATATTTTTCACATTTGAACTCTACGCTTTTTTTTTTATGAATGTGAACTCTTTTTTTTGGTACATTTATGAAAGTGAGCTCTACGTTGTTTTCAATTTTTTTATTCAATTTTATCTTTTTGAAACAAAAAGAGATTTAAATTGTCATTAGCTTTTTAATTAAGTGATTATCTAGTTTGCCACAAATTATTTCTCAACAAATATTTGTTTTTATTTTTCAATAATTTTTTATCCCTTCAGAAAATATTTATCTCAACAAACTATATGCATACAATATATTAAAAGAAATCTCTATTTCTATTAGTATATAAATAACAATAGTTTTTATGATATTTTTTTTGTAGAGATTTCTTTAGCCTAAGGTTTGTTGTTTGATTCTCATTGATAATTTTTATAATATTTGATATAAATTTATTTTTTAATTTTGAATTAAAACAAATTATGGATAACAACAAAAATAGAACATGTTACAGATAACAACTATTTTATTTTCACTCTAGCACAATAACAATCAAGTTAAAACCTATCTATATATACAAAAAACATTCATTTGGAAGGTTCGTTCCGGACCACGTAAGAAAATAAAGAAATAAAATATTCTAAACCCAACCAAATTTTTTCCCTTCACAAAATTTTCTTCAAAGATGAAGACACAAGATTATACCATCATTAAATATATCACAATTAAGTCTACTAATGTTAGTTGTGTTATGCTTGATTCTTGGATATACACATGATATATTAGTTTTTTTTTTTTAATAAGTGATCCGAAATACAATAAACAATTTTTTACGTTTCTGAAAAATAAGCACACGGAAGGCCACTAGATCGGTAGTCTACTTTGCACCTAATGTGCTCAATTGACGTTTTGTAATCCAACAATCAAAGCAATAGGTTTTAAGAATTCGAAAAGCGTAAACTCAATTGATTATATGGTCCAAATACAACTGTGTTTTCAATTCCTCCATTCCCCTCCATTCTTGACAAGTGGTCCGCAACTGTGTTTTCAATTCCTTTCTTGTCTTTCGATTTCTAAGTCAAATTCTTGAAGGAGCAGAATCCATCTTAGGAGCCTGGGTTTGGCATCCTTTTTATTCACAAGGTACCTAATTGCGGCATGGTCAGTGTACACGATGATTTTGGCCCCTATTAGGTAAGAACGAAATTTGTCGACCGCAAACACAACAGCCTGGAGTTCTTTTTCTGTGGTGGTGTAGTTCATTTGCGCGGGGTCTAAATTTCTACTAGCATAATAGATAGCATGAAGCTTCTTGTCTTTCCTTTGTCCTAAGACTGCGCCTATAGCATAGTCACTAGCGTCACACATGATCTCAAATGGTAAACTCCAATACGGTGGTTGCATGATGGGCGCGGAAATGAGAGCTGCCTTTAATTGTTTGAATGCCTTTAGGCACTCCTCATCAAAAATGAACCCGACATCTTTCATAAGCAAAACCGGTTAAAGGCTTGGTGATTTTAGAGAAGTCCTTGATAAATCGCCGATAAAAACCAGCGTGACCTAAAAAGCTTCGAACTTCTCGAGCAGATTTTGGAGGTGGTAGATTTTCTATCACTTGGATCTTGGCTCTATCTACCTCAATCCCCTTGTTGGACACTATATGTCCAAGAACAATGCCTTGACGAACCATAAAATGGCACTTTTCCCAATTTAGCACTAGATTGACTTTTTCACATCTTTCAAGTATCTTTTCTAGGTTTGTCAAGCATCCTTCAAAACTTTGCGCACACACGGAGAAATCATCCATGAAGACCGCCATGATATCATTGATATAATCAGCAATGATTGTTGTCATACATCTTTGGAAAGTCGCGGGGGCATTGCATAATCCCAATGGCATTCGCTTATATGCAAATGTATCAAAAGGACAAGTGAAGGTCGTTTTCTCTTGGTCATCAGGATGAATAGGAATTTGAAAGAATCCCGAATAACCATCTAGATAGCAGAAGTACAAAAGGTTTGCCAGACGCTCAAGCATTTGTTCAATGAAGGGTAAAGAGAAATGATCCTTGCGCGTGGCCTGGTTGAGTTTTCTATAGTCAATGCACATCCTACTTCCAGTTACGACTCTTTGTGCTATTGATTCTCCTTTCTCATTGGTAACTATAGTCACCCCTCCTTTCTTAGGCACGACATGAACGGGACTGACCCATTTACTGTCGGAGATCGGGTATATGATTCCTGCTTCCAGAAGCTTTTCTACTTCCTTCTTAACTACTTCAGTTAGAATGGGGTTTATCCTTCTTTGTCTCTCACGAGAGGTTTTGCAATCCTCCTCTAGGAAGATGCGATGCATACAAAGGGAAGGACTTATCCTTTTTAGATCAGAGATGCTATATCCTAAAGCAGCTGGATAGTTTCTTAGGACATTCAGCAACTTGTCAGTTTCCGGTTGTCCTAAGTCATCACACACAATCACTGGGCACTTAAGGTCTTGATCAAGTAATTTATATACCTTAGGTTCTCAGGTAGAGGTTTGAGTTCTAAAGAAGATTGGTCAGGAGAAGGTGTCGGACTCGGTGTAATCTCAAAGCATTCACCGAGCTCGTCGTCCTGAACTTCGAGTGTAGGAGTTGGAGAAGATGTCAGAATCTCAGAGTAAGCACCTTGATCATTCTCCATTTCTTTTCTGCATTCGTCAATGGCGTCTAGCCGATAGCAAGTATCATCAATGTCTGGTGCGCTCTGAAATTGAGTCAGAATAAATTCAACTTTTTCATTTCCCACTTCAAAGGTGAGCTTTCCTTTCTTTACATCAATTATCGCACCAGTTGTAGCTGAGAATGACCTTCCTAAGATGATGGACGTGTTTGAGTCTTCTTTAATATCCATGACTATAAAGTCAGTTGGGATGAAGAATTGACCTACACGCACAGGAACATTTTCTAGAATTCTTAGAGGCATTTTGACAAAATGATCCGCGAATTGTATAGACATTCTAGTGGGTCTCAACTCACCTAACTTGAGTCTCTCACATATGGTCATGGCCATCAGACTAATACTGACACCTATATCGCATAGGGCCTTATCAATGACAAAATTTCCAATGACACAAGGTATAGAGAAACTTCATGGATCTTTGAGCTTAGGAGGCATCTTGTTTTGAAGGATGGCGGTATACTCAGCAGTGAGTGTAACAGTTTCATCATCCTCGATCCTCTTTTTGTTGGTTAGGATTGCTTTAAGAAATTTAGCATACGCAGGCATTTGAGTGATAACTTGAGTGAATGGGATAGTTATATTCAACTACATTAGAAGCTCCACGAATTTTTTGAATTGCCCCATGCTTTTGGTGTTTTCAAACCTTTGAGGATAAGGAATGGGTTGTTTGTAGGGTGGCAGAGGCACATAAGGTTTCTCTTTTTCTCTAGGCTCAACGCCATTTCCCTCCTTTTCTTTAGGTTCACCCTCTTTCTCAGCTGGTTCATCATGCTTTTGTTGCATGGTCGACTTCTCAAGCCTAGGATCAATTGGTTCATCATACTGTGTTCCACTTTGCAGTGTCACAGCGTTCACATGTGCTTTAGGATTAGACTGAGGTTGGCCAGGAAATGTGCCTGCAAGAGCAAACATAGATGCTTGTTGCTGGGCCACTTGTGCAATTTGAGTTTCTAACATTTTAGAATGGGTGGTCAGAACATCTACTTTTTTGCTTAACTGCTCAAACATTTTAGTCATGTGTAGATTTTGATTTTCAAGTCCCTTGTTGGTTTCCATTTGGGATGCCATGAAGGTTTCAAACATGACGTCAACACTAGGCTTCCTAGGGGTATTATGATTTGGCATAGAAGCCTTTTGAAAGCTTGGCGGACCAGAAGGTGGTGCTCTGCCAAGTGCATACAATGCCTTGTTCCTCTTGTATGAGAGATATGGATTGTTTTTCCAAGCTGAGTTATAGTTGTTAGAATATGGGCCTCCTTGGGTGTAATTCACTTGATCAGAGGGGGTTCCGGTAAGAAGTTGGCATTCTGCTATAGCATGCCCAGGAGCGCCACATAATTCACAGTTTGAGACTGTTGTTGCTACGGTAGCAGCAGGAGCATTGAGTAAGCTATCTAATTTCTGAATGAGAGCATCAACCTTGGCGTTGACATGGTCAAGGCCGTTTATTTCATGCATTCTTCCTTTTGATTGAGGTTTTTCTGCGGGGGTTCTTTCGCTCCCCCCACTAGTAGTGGTTTTGAGCCATACTCTCAATGAGTTGGTAGGCTTCATTGTAGGGCTTGTCCATAAGTGCGCTGCCCGCGGAAGCGTCTATTGTCATCCTTGTATTGTATAGGAGACCATTGTAAAAGGTGTGAATAATCAACCATTCCTCTAGACCGTGATGTGGATAGAGCCTCAACATGTCCTTGAACCTCTCCCATGCTTCGCAAAGAGATTCATTTTCTTTTTGTTTAAATTCGTTGATTTGGGCTCTTAGCATAGCAGTTTCGCTAGGCGGGAAGTTCCTAGCTAGAAAGACTTTCTTCAACTCTTCCCACGTAGTGACAGAGTTTGAGGGTAAGGATTGAAGTCAAGCGCGGGCTCGATCTCTTAGAGAGAAAGGGAAAAAGTTGAAGCCTAATCGCTTTGGGACTAACGCCATTAACTTTCACTGTATCGGGGTATTGCAGGAAAACAGAGAAATGGAGATTAGGGTCATCCATAGCACTACCCGAGAACTGGTTCAGCTAAACGGTTGAGAGCAAGGAAGGTTTAAGCTCAAAATTGTTTGCCTCTATCGCAGGGGCAACAATGCTGTTATGCGGCTCAGCTTCATAATGGGTTTTTGGCATGCAATCGACGAACCAAAAGGGTAATTTTTTACAATTTTGAAATTAAATCAAGTCTTTTTTTTTATAGAGGAATTAAATGACTTAATCTCTACGGTGTAACAATCGAGTTACGATATCGACTAAATTGGGCCCCGACAACGGCGCCAAAAACTTGATCGACGATTTGTGTATCAAAAATATTTAATAAACCGCAAGTGCACAATTTCGTCGTGTAGTTTTAAAAGATATCGAATCCACAGGGACCAACAGTCGATCTACTGCATTTCAGTCGTTACGGTGTAAATCTAAGGCTAATGGATATTTTATAGATTTAGGAATTGTTTAGAAATTTAAATTAAAGATTTTTAAATTAATTAATAAAGTGGGATATCGGTATGTAACTAATTAACTTTTGGGGATTCGGTAAATTAACAGCACGCGGGAAAAGATTTTATTTTTCAGAAAAACTTTCTTGATTTAAAAGTCTAAACCTCGCACTCTCGTTTTATTGATAAAGACCATACTTTCTAAACTAGAAGGTTTACTATCACTTTTTTACCACCTAATTTCGAAAGTATATTTTGAAAACCAATGAGTTCTAATTAATTCTAACGTGGCTCTCGCTCGTTCAAAAATTAATATCAAGTTCCTACTATCTGGTTAAAACCTCAAACTCTCGCTCTATTGATCCTAACCTTAATTGCTTTATTTTACTTTCGTTCAAAAGCGTAAGAAGTAAATTAGAAACCCGAATCAGAAAAATAATTTATAAAGTAGCGCGCAAAATCATTACTAAATCCTCTACGGAGAATTAAAGTCACATACCGATATCAACTAATCTAGCCAGATATGGAGAAAGAATTTAATAAACTAAAACAGAAAATTAAACTAGACATAATAATTAAATAAATAAATAAGCGCATAAAAACCTGGAAAATTACTGAATCTGAAAATGAATTGAAGACTTTAATAAATCCGGTATAGAATTCTTGATGTAGAAACTGAATTTAAATTGATAACGGATTCCCGGTGTGGAAATACCATTACATTTCATTGAACTGAAAAACTAAACTGATTGGAAAAAGACTAAAAAAGGACGTCCAAAAGAAGGAGAGCAATTCGGTTTTGTGTCTTCCTATTTATAGAAAAGTATTCACTTGTACGATCCTATTTTCTAGTAAAAGATAAGTTTGCTTTTTGATGAATCAATTTCCGTACGATAAGGAAAACAAAACGGATCAGACGCTGCAAAACCACGCGATCAGGAAAGCTGTTACTTTGGATTTGTTCCACTCTTTTATAACACGTTTAAGACCTTTAAGCTTCTCTTTTAGAACAAAACTCATCCAACCCGTGATAGATTGAGATCTCCAAAAATCCTCCACCAAACCTTTAAAATCATTATGGAGGAGCCAATGATTTTTAAAGCGGAAAGGTTTCGGCCCCCAATCCACAACACTATGGCGAAGGACAATAGGGCAATGATCGGTCACCAAACGAGGCAAAATCCAAAGGGAAGGATAACCCGAATAAGAGATCCAATCATCCGATACCAAAGCCCTATCAATACGACTCATCGAAATCCCATTAGGATGGAACCAAGAGAAATTCCTTCCAAGAGCGGGGATATCTTTCAGCTCCATCTAATTCACAAAAGACTCAAACTCCACCAAATCCAAAGATTGAGGAGTTGAAGATTTCACCCCTCTTTTTTCCTCCCTATGAAGCACCACATTAAAGTCCCTTATGACACACCAAACACCATCCCCAAACCCCCCCTTTTGACATACATAAAACCTCCCAAAGCCTTCTTTTACCCGCCAAATCACATTTGGAGTAAACATTTACCACAAAGTAAATTTTCTTTTGAGTGCCCCATTCAAGGCAACCCCCAACAAAACCTTCACCACTAAAAGAGAAAATAAACGAAGAAGAGGAATTACGCTAAATCGATAAAATACCGCCACTACCTCCAATTGACGATAAAAAAAGCCCACGGACAATCCTCACCCCCCCCCCCATAAACTATAACATAAAGCAACTGAATGATTCTCCAACTTAGTTTCTTGAATAGATAGGAAATCAAGTTATTTTTTCTCCACCAGCTCCTTTACTATTCTCCTTTTCACCTTGCCTCCCAGCCCTCTTATATTAATAGAGCCAATTAACATTGATTAAGATCAGTCACCTCTGCTTCTTCAGCTTCTTCTCTATCCCTGTTTTCGAGACCCATCATACGAGTAATCAACGTTGTATCAACTTGGTCAAAATGAAGGCCCTAGTCAGACTGGATGTGGACTAGTTTCTCCGCCTCTAATTTCTGAGCTTGAGGTTCCAATTTCCTTGTAGCATAACCATCTACATCCTCCAACGCCTCTTCATCCATGATTTTTTTTATATAAAGGCCACAAGGGTACAAAGATGACATCTAAGGCATCCCAACTATGTAGGCACCCCGAAGAAATCACCTAAAAAATACCCTAGTGAAATATATTAAAGTAAAATAAAATAAGAAAGATACAAAGGAACCTTGGGGGGACTAGACCAAAACCCAAGGTGTAAAAAATCTCTGCCTCATTAAAAACCTTACCAAGGAAAACCCAATGGGATAAAACCTTGATGAAGGGAAAAAGAGTGCAGAGATAAGAGAAATATTCAAACAAGAGCATCAACAAAATCTATATAAAGGTAAACCAAGTCTGTTGTGGTTGAAATCATTCCAAATAGAACTAGGCAAGCTATTCCACCAAGTGAAGCTATTTGTTGATAAACCAATGTTTGCCAATTTATCAGCACAACAATTTCCTTCTCTAAAAATGTGAGTGACTTTGAAATTCATTTGTGAAAGGATATGCATGCAGTTCTGCCATCTGTTATGAAGATTCCATGGGATAATGTGAGGCTGTTTAAAAGCCAAAGTAACAAGTTGTGAATCAGTTTCAAGTCAAAGATGATGCCATCCTTTATCAAACGCAATTTCAATTGCCAAAATAGCTCCCATCAATTCAGCATGGAGCGCAAAAGAGACACCAATATTGGAAGCATAACAACCTAAAAAATTAGCTTGATAGTCTCTGAAAACACCACCACAAGCTGCATTGCCAGGGCTACCATGAGCAGCTCCATCAGAGTTGCATTTAATCCAAGATACTAAAGGAGGATGCCATAAGATCTCTTTGATTCTAGGAGCCTTAGGAGGATGAATCTTCACATTAAAAGCTTTAAGAATCACAAATTCTATCATGTTAGGAGCACCTGAAATGTTAGTACAATTACCACTAAGAGAAACATTAGAAATAATTAAATTGATAGCAGTTCTCCGATCTATTTTTTTATCCATAAATCTGCAACTGTTCCTGCAAAACCATATGATGTTAAAAATATTAATAATGGCACTTTGTATAACAAGTTTGCACTGACTAGACCAAGATTTATCCCAAGAGTTCAGGATATGTTGCACTGAGCTAGTGTTAATATGTATGCCAATGATACTTTGCAGCCAGCTCCAGATTTGATTGGCAAAAGGACAAAGACAGAAAAGATGCAAAGAGGATTCTAGGCTAGCCCCACAAAGATCACATTTGGAAACAATAGCACAACCTCTAGACTGCATATTATCATCAGTAGGTAACTTGTTATGAATGAGTCTCCAAACAATGATAGATTTAGAGGGAGGAATATCTTTGTGCCACACCATTTTTGTCCAAGGGAGCAACGGACCAGGGGGTCTTTGACACTTATAAGCCTCTTTAAAGTTAAGAGAGCCATTCACACTATGAATCCAAACCAGCTTGTCTGGAAATTTAACCTTAGGAATAGTAATCTTGCTGAGCAAGTTACCTAGACTAGGAATGTTTTGCATAATAGAAAGAGGGATGTGCCATTGATCATTGATAATGAAATCACTCACCTTGGCATTGAGAACAAGGCTAGGATCAGAAGAAAGCGCAACCCCCAACCAATTATCAAACCAAAAGTTAATAGAATTCCCATTACCAACCAACCACCTAGAGTTATCCTTCACATAAGAAATTTTGCTTTTAATTCCTCCCTAAATAGAAAACTGAATGTGATAACGTATGAAACCTGTTTTCCTAAGGACTCTAGATCTAAGGAAGGAAGCCCATTGGTTTTGAGAGCTAAGAAGCTCCCATCCAAGCTTAATCATAGCTGCTTCATTAATGTCTCTAAGAGATCTAATGCCCAAACCGCCTTCAAGAGTAGGAGTACAAACCTTGTGCCAAGCAACTGTGACAATTTTCCTACTATTAATGTCACCTGCCCAAATGAAATTTCTTATCCATTTGTCTATGGTATTGAGGAGACTGATAGGCCAAGAGTAAATATAAAAAGAGTAAATCAACATACTTTTAATGACACTTTTAACAAGTTGTACTCTTCCAGCAAGAGAAAGAAAGGAAGCTTTCCAGGCACTCAATTTGATTTTGATTCTGTCAGCAATAGGTTGAAGGTAATTGACTTTAGGTTTGCCATGAAAAATGGGAACCCCGAGATAAGTGAAAGGATAAGTGCCTATGTTAAACCCTAGCATATTAGCAAGACGAGTGGATCTAGTATGGTTTATGGAGCCTCCAAAGAAAGTGGATTTAGTAGGATTGATAAGCTGACCCGAGATCTCACCGTACTTAGTGAACAAGTCAATGAGATTTCTCACATTACTAATAGTGGCCTTGCAAAAGATTCATCCATGATTAAATTAAAATCCAATTGGGGATTTAAAGGATCTTCAAAAGGTAGAATCACTTCTAGATTAAATGCCTCACCTGTACTCCATGTATCTCTTACCGCCACCACCTCCACACCATTAGCTTTGTTCGCCGTTACATTAGAACCGACCACTCCCTTCTCTGTTGGCTGGAGCTGTGCCGATGGTATCGAAACAACACTATCTGAAATTACCTTCTTTCTTCTACATAATGCAGTTTTAGTATTCATAATCTCCAAACATCTCAGGCATTTCGGGCCGCCTATTTGAGGAAAAGGAAGGCGGAGAAGATTTTTTCTCTGTTGTGAGGAAGAATTATGTGATATTGATTCAGACATAGAAGATGAAGAGGATATAAAGTTATCGATCTCTTTGTATTAGTGGACATAAGATAATAGGTTCCTTCTCACGTGCCATCATAACCATAGTGTCAAAATTTTCAATCACTTGGGCCCCTGCCTCTTGGCCCAACTCTAAAATACCAACTTCCTTATTCAAACCCACTTCCTCAAAGCCTAACCGCTCCACCTCCTTATAGCTTCCTTATGGAAAGCCCAAAAAGGTAGGCCCATTTGAAATCGACCCACTTTTATCCAACCTCATTGTATGGTGTTTTGAAGCTTCTCCATTACTGGGTCCCACGCAGTCAACTCCCTGCTGGACAGCTACTCACATGCCTTGGTCACCTAAACATGAAATTGACTTTACTCGTTCCCCAATCGCCTCGACTGACTCACCCAAGTCAACAAGCCTTTTCATAGGCATACCAAAACAAGAATTACTAGAAAGAGACATCCCCACCTTTGTTGAAACTAAAGGACTTTTGGTAGTAGACTCCAAAAGTGTATAATCCTTCAGTTTTTCATGTTCACCCTGCAACGCCTCTAAAACAAAATTTTGTTTTTGTTCTGAGTTGTCACTGTCTGATTCACCAAAGTCTGCCCCTTCCACCATAGCATCAACAGGTTGCCGGTCGTCGGACGCACACGATGACACCACTGCACTCCACCGTAACTGATCTTCTTCCTCCCGAAAGTGCAAAAATTCTATTGGTCCATCTCTTTCTTCCACTCCTCGTACCACACATAAAATTCCTTGCACCATAATATTCACTGATGAATCTATGGTTCCGAAAAGCAACGTTGAGATCTTTACTCTTCCTATGTCAAAACGTACTCTACCTCTTGTATCTTCATCTATGTCCATAAAAGTACCTCACTGCTCCGCCAAAGAGCGAAAAACATTCTCGCTCCAGAGGTGTAAAGGAACACCATATACTCTCACCCAAATCTCCCTATTGAAGATTTCAACGAAGGAGATCATGGACCAAAATTTACCAGTAACCCTTCCCACCAGCTATTCTTCCGAATCACATTACCCACATCCTCACCTGACTCACTGAAAATGATGACCATGCCGTCTCCCATACTTGTAGCTTTAACTCCCCTAAAGCCTTCCATACAAAACTTCCTTCTAGAATACACAAGAAGACAGAGTCTGGTTCCAACATCAAAACTATTGGAGGTTCAGAAATAATATTCACCGGTGCCACCCTCTGTCCCTCCGAGTCTGTTTTCCTTCTCTCCGACTGGTCACGCCTGTGATATCACCAACCACAACATTCTTGTAGGACCTTCCAGTACGCACCTTAGCCTCCTTGCCATATAAACTTCCTCCCTTACCACCTTTACCTCCTCTCTTCGTCTCCGATGAAGCTAACCGTTGATGAGCACTTTTTGCAAACCGGGATAGATTAATTCGTACTTTGTAAGTGCCACACCAAACATCACCCAACCTTTTACTCAGCTCCTCCACATCCTTAATTTTAACAAAGCCAAAGCGCCTACGCCATGTATCCACTTTATTTGGCACACTTCTCTCCATGTATCCATACTTTGCAAACACTTCAAGTGATTTGACGAAGCCAGTACCCCGTTTTGTCTCCTATTCCGTTAGTCTCACACCTCCTTCCTTCGTAGCATGGAACTTACCCAATCCCTCTCTCTCTCTACTTTCTCTCTCATGTATTTGATATTTTTTTGAAAATACTCTAAGTGATCAATCAAAGTTAAATAATATATGCATTTTGCAGGTCTTTTAGGGTTATATTTTTCCTTAGGTAAAAGTGGGATAAAAATGAAGGATAAAAGTAGGTTTATAAAAGATTTTGCCCTCTTTTACATTTCATGACCCCCTTGATTATTTTGAAAAAACATTGTTGACATAATTTTTTTTAACACACGTCTTAAATATATTGCACAACATAAAAAGTATTTATAAAAAATATAAAATAGAAATAAGGTCATTTTTTTTGGTTGAGATCGGGATATCCACCGCAGAACGCAGTGACTAATCTCTCACTAGATTGGAGGCACCTCAATGATTGAGATAGCTGACCCAAAGATTTAAAGTTGCCCCGTATCCAAGGTGAGGATCGAACCCTCAACCCTTGGTTAAGGGAGGATGAGCCCCAACCGCTCAACCACACCCCTTGGGTTGAAATAAGATTTTGTTCAAAATAAGTCCCCGAATCAACCAAATTTTTTGATTTTAGTCCCTAAAGCGAAAATCTGCAGGAAAATTCGCAAGTTTCCTGTAGATTCCTATGAATTTTCCTGCGGATTTTCGCTTTAAGGACTAAAATAAAAAAAATTGGTTGATTCAGGGACTTATTTTAAACAAAATTCGATATAGGGACTCAAACCAAAATTTCGCGTACATACAAGGAATAAAATGATATTTAAACCTATTTTTTAAAATAAAAAACCACACCATAAAGAAAAAAAACTCATTAAATAATTAAATATATTAATGATCAAAATTGTTCATTGTTGTACCTATACTGTGATTAAATAGATTTTTTTATTTTAAGACCAAGATAGTATATAAAAGAAGCAAACAAAAACAAAAGAATAAGAATGATGAGAACATATAAACACTGAATACAGAGTTGGTGGTGAGGGTATCGACCGCATGTGCACCTGCCGTTTGGTGGTGAGGGTGTCGACCGCATGTGCACCTGCCGTCAACGTAGGCACCTCTACAATAGTAACAAAAACTACAACCACACCTGCAATTTAACAATATGATTTAAAGATACAATAAAATTAATAGTAATAATTAATAAACTAAGTAAAAGAGAAAGAAGAAAGAGCTTTTGGAAAGAGAAAGTGATAAGTGTAACCTTCCTAATTTGAAAAGGGAGGAATTATTAAATTCTTTTTGCAATATGCACAATTTCGAAATCAAGACAAGATTAAATAGAAAGATATATATACCTGCAATTTATTGCTGGGCAACCCTCAGATTTTTCAACATAAAATTTGCATTTGGGACATCGCCTCCACGCCATATTCTTCGCAAGTTTCATCATCATATAAGCTTCTTTGTTCCTTTCATCTGCATTTAGTTTCTCGAACTCGCTGCATTTGATTCCTTCGTGCGATGGACCCTTACATTGTACACAGAACATCCTATTACAATTAGGACATTGAATATCCCTAACAATCTTCATAGCGTCCTTGATCAAAAGAGCTGAACAGTCTGCAAAAGGACAGTAGAATTTCTCCGATACATTGATTGAAGTCTCGCATAACGCATTACCCCACCGTTCAAAAACCCCAGCTGGAAGAATTGAACTGCATAACTCCACGTCTAACGAACCACTGCACCCGGGAACAGGACACATAATGTTGGTGATGTTATCTTCGAGTTTGGAACCGATGTACATGGCTACGCAATTGGAGCAATAAGCATGAGAGCAACCGCTGATTTTGAAGGCATGACTGATTTTTTTGTGTCCGTGCAAATTTTGCAAACAAACACAATGTCTTCTGAATTTGAAGATTTTCCTTCTTCCATATTGATAATCGTGCTCTCCTCCATCGGAAAGATTAATGATGTCAAAGCTAAGGTTGTTTATGTGACTTTGTAGGAACACAGTCACACTCACTGCTATATATAATATATATAGAGATATTTTTCACATTTGAACTCTACGTTTTTTTTTGCGTCGCTAATTCATATTTTGCGGCGATTTTTTTGCGGCGGTTAAAACCCTCGCTAAATTATATTTTGCAGCGGTTTTATTTGGGCGGTTTTTTGCGGCGGTTAAAAATCCTCGCTAAATTATATTTTGCAGCGGTTTTTTAGCGGCGGTTATAGTATGGTTGACTTGAGTCCAGGGGGGTAAAACACAAAATCTGATATTACAGGGGGGTAAAGCAACAAAATTTTTTTACAGGGGGGGTAAAGCAATTTTGGTGTATATTACAGGGGGTAAAACCTAATTAACTCTTTTTTTTTTATGAATGTCAACTCTACCTTTGTTTTTAATTTTTTATTCATTTTATATTTTTTTTTATCTAATTTGCCACAACAAATACTCCCTCCGTCCCATTATATAAGCACTTTTACTACAAAAGTCTAGTCTCAAAATATATGCCTCTTTATAATTTTTTTATTCTAATGCAACTTAGTAGTAATAATTAGGGGTATATGTAAGCAAAAAAGTAATAAATGTACCTAATAAATTGTAAAGGGGCTTATATTTTGGGACGGAGGGAGTATTTGTTTGTATTTATTTTTCAATAATTTTTTATCCCTTTAGAAAATATTTATCTCAAACTACCTACTTACAATATATTAAAAGAAATTATTTAACAAATGGAGAGTATCCTATTTTAAATACCCTTATGTGATAATTATAGTATCTTTCCAATATATATCACACATCTCTGTTATATCTCTATCTCTATTATCTCTATTATATATATTACGATAGTTTCACATAGCTCTTTTGTGCATTTCAGGAAAATTTGTTTAAGTGGCATTCGATTAGAGCTTCTTAAGATTTTTTTTATATTTTTTTAGATATTTTTTTAGCATAATTCAGTTAATTCTCTAATATTTCTTAGAGATTTTTTTTAGCATAATTCAGTTGCATCTCTAATACTCCCTCCGTACCAAAATATATGTCGTTTTGAGAAAAAAATTTGTACCACAATATATGTCGTTTTACATTACCAATGAATCATTTAATGCTCTTTTTTCTCTTAAACCCTTAATTAATTATTTCTCTTTCTTCTTTCAATTCTATAATTTATCTCTCACATACAATTAATGAAGGATAATCTTGTAAACTACCCCATAATTTATCTTTTCCATACAACAATGATTACATTTCTTAATTTGTGTGATTTGGTCAAAACGACATATATTTTGGTACGGAGGTAGTATTTTTTAATTTTGAATAACAAAAAGAAAAATTTATGCATAACAACTAATTTGTTTCAACTGTATGAGTAAAAATTATTTTGTTTCCACTATATATATATAGAAAACGCATTCATCACAAATCATCTAGAATACAAATAAAAACTATTCTCATCAGCAGCCATATATGCTCTTGGTCCTTTCACACAACCTTCGTAAATTCCACTTTGTGATTCAACATCCAACAATTCATGCTTACCGCAACCACTTTGCAGTTCATCAGTTATGAAAAATTTATTGTGATATATACTTTGATTGTAATTTTCACCTTGATAAAAACAATTAACTCAGACGTGGATTGTCAACGGGTAATATCTGGTGGCTAAAGTTAAACAATGGAGCCAAGTGAGGATCGACAAGCCTATTCTTTGCTTCTTTTGACACCAAATATTTGGTTTCATCCAAATCAACTACGCTCTTGTACAAAGAATCAATGTTGATAATAGAACAATTACCTCTTAACGCACGAATAACTCCTCCCAAAGGAAATGAAAGAAAACTCAGAAGCAAGTCAGCAAAATCTTGGTCGCCTTGAGCGTATAATATCTTCCCATCTGATTTTTTTATAACAAGTTTCACTTTCATTTGGATATTACATTTATTTTCTACCTCACAAGAGAAAAACTTATAACTTTCCAAAGAAGATTTCTTCTTAAAAACGAATCCGTCAAAGTAGTCTTGCAAAGCAAAGAACACTTTAGCATATCTATAACCTGCATAGCATAAACTATTTAAATTAAAAATGAATTGTAGATGATTTTCTTAAGTAAAAACAAAGACCAAATAATTTATAAAACAGAACTGTAAATGCATTACCATGTCCTTAGTGACATACACTATCAATTCCTTTACTGAAGTTACACCGTTTACTACTAAATTCTGGAGCAAAGCGAGGCTAGTAAATTGCACGGAGTTTGGAATGACAATCAAATTATCCGTAATAACATAACTAGTACCATCTTTAACAAATCCTTTGCAGAAATATTTCAGAGAAACTGAGCGAGTATTCCAACCACACTTACACTTCTTATTTTTAGAAATATTCAAATAACGATTGTAGGAGCAGCTAGTAAAGAAATTGGTACATAGGAAGTGTCATACCCCAAATTTTACCCTCCAAATTTTAGTACATATTTATTTTAGTCAATTTTATTTATTTTTCTAACAAGAAACTTTTTGTATAAAAGTATTTATTAGCACTCTTTTTGTTTGTCCAAAATTATAAAAATAAAGCATATATATAAAAAGAAAGGAAATATATAAACTTGTGTAGAAAGAAAAGGGAGAAAGACACAAAAATATAAAAAAGGGAGTGAATCAAAACAAAAGAGAACCAAATCTCTAGCCTTGGAGAGCAAGGGAGTAAAATTGCACTAAAACATAATTTCTATAGCAAATCAAGCATAAAAATCAAAGAAATCTCTCAAGTTAATTTCCAAACCAAATATCTCAAGAGATACAATTAAATTTTAGAGACCTAATTCTAACACTATAAATAGAGGCTCTTTCTACACAATAATTCACACACCAATTCTTCATTCATACCACAAAATTCTCCACAACACAAAGAATCAGAGAAAACCAATTTCTCTTCACACAACTAATTCTCTACACACAACCAAAAAACCACTAAGAGTCAATTCTCTTTTCTACTTTCTAGTGTGTGTTCTCTCCCCAAGAACAACACATTCGCCTTCATCATCATCATCAATTCTTCACAAACCACAACCATCTTCAATCACAAACATAGCAAATCATCATCATCATCACCGTCACAAATTCTCCTTCTTTCTTCAATACACAAGTTTTCCATATACTCCAATACCTTTCTCCAACCGAAACCAGGTTTTTGTTTCTTTAATTTATCATTCATTTGTTTGTTTAATTGTTTAATTTATCATATATCATGTTTGGTTAATAGAGAGATCATGTATTTTGTTGTCTACCTTGCTTAGTTCATGTAAATATATTTTTGTAATTCCTTTAGTTTATTTAGTCTAATGCAACTATATAGATTATTAAACTTAACTAATGTAAAAAATATATCTTAAAAAACATATTAAAATATTGTGGATTAAAAAGGGGCGCCCGAATGCACATTCATCCTCTCCTCGAATAATCGAAGATTTAGCGCACGCTTCTTCCACCGGTTATTCGTCTTCCACTCAAAGCCATAAAAAGACATTAAAAAACATCAACCAATCAAATTAATTTTTTCGCCTTCGGATCATTTTTAAAAAACACCTTCAGAGGTAAAATAAAATCTTTTTCATAAAAAACACAAACCAACACCATGCCCAGAACTACGTAGCTTTGATTTCCTCATCGCACCGGAAGATACGTAGGAGCAAGAGTCATCTTGTCAAGCATAATAATAAAAAACTTAATTTTCCCCCTTTTTGTAAATATATTCAATAGTAAATAAATTCTAATAATAAATAAAAACATGTAAATAAACTTCAAAAAAGTGCCTTAATACCCTAGGATTAATTAGGAGGTTCCCGTTGAGTACAACGGATGTGAGGGGTGCTAATACCTTCCCCTTGCATAACCAACTCCCGAACTTGGAAATGGTTGCGATGACCATCTTTCCATTGCTTTTTAGGTTTTATCAATATTTCCCTAATAAAATAAAATTTGGTGGCGACTCTGTGTCATTCCGAGTGTCCTAAATGCTCGGGCGATTTTCGCGGCGCGACAGCTGGCGACTCTGCTGGGGATGTTTAAAATTAGAGAGTTAAGCCTATCCTCTAGTTTTAGGGTTATTTGTTTTGTTTGTTTACTTTGTTTTTTATTCTTGTTTTATTTGATTTTTTTATTTTCCCGCATAATTATATTTCTTTTTATGTATTGTGGGTGGGTTTATTTTTGAATGAAATTTGAGAAAAACCCTAAGTTAGGTTAGGAGTTGGTAGTATGGACCTATGGGATGCGCATCCCAATGGGTGATGTACGAAAACTCCGCCTAAAGTAGACTGGTTCAAAAGGATTTGTCAGGAATGGGCTAGCCCCTCCGCTTGGCAAAACTTTGGATTCGGTCAGCAACTCTAGGACCCCCCTTTAGAACCCAAAGACTCCATTTAAGGGAGACCCTTTGAAATTTCACCATGTATCATGTGGAAGAATCAAAGGAATCTACCACCTTAAATGGAGCCTTCAAAAAATAAAAGAAAAAACAAAATCCCTTAGAACCACCCATGTGAGGGGTTTGGGTAGAAGAGCTTAGAACTGACCTAACATAAGGAGCCCTCCTATGTAGGTCGTCATGTTAAACGCATCCCTCATAAAATTTGAGTCATAACATGTCATTAAAGTCTTTTTGCATACACATGGAAAAAATCTCTTGCATACTCATACATTTTCATGCATCTGCATTCTCATACACATGCATCCTAAAAAAAAACACTCATATCCCTTCTCTCCTCACCGTCCTCCAACCATAATACCGCTAGCAAGTGCCCCGATACTCACGAACGGATCTCAAGAAAGTATGGAGGAATTCAAGAGAAGCCATGAGCAATCAAGGGTGGAGGTTGCCCAATTGAAGACTCAAATGTAGTTGATAATACAAATTTTCTTGCAAAGCTTTCAAGTATAAGGTTCAAGAACTCATCGACAACAAGAAGTTAAGTTTCAAAGGAGGCATTCCATTCATCAATGGTCACCCTTTTCTTGAACAAAGCGCAAGGAGCATCCCTTAGAGTTGGCCAGTCATCAAGAAAACTTCCTTCCAAGGATCATTCGACTTTGAACTTCCAGTCTCAATTTAATTCTTTTGCTTTTAAAGTTGTAACTTTTGACTAGTATTCCTAATATAATAAACATGCATGTCTTTGGAATTAATCCATTCATATCCAGTCTTTTCTTGTTTTATTACTTACAAACTTGGAGCGAGGATGATGAAAATAAATAACTGATTTTTGCTGATATATGCTTTCAATAGTAAAAAAAAACTGGTTGATGATGAAAGGCGTTTTCAAAATAAAAATTAGTTAGTTCATGCAAAGTTAAGTCATTCTTGGATATGTTTTCGTTGTTGTCTGATTCTCCCATTTTCTTGAGATATATCAAATTTTTAGGAAAAGCAAGCATTTTTGGTTTGATACTTGACATGACACTTTAAGAGTATATAGGTTGTTTCTGCACTTTTGGCTACATTATGAAAGTTTAGTAATGATTCAATAAAATCGGTACCGTCTTAACACCTAAGACACCAAAAAATATGTAAGACTAATTTGAGTACTAATGTTGACAAAGACTTGAATTTAAATCTTAAAGTAAACCTTAGTAGTTTATCTTAGCAGTCGGCACCATCTTAAGCACAAACTAAGTGGGAAATCAATGAACATAAGTGAATGATCCAAAAATGAAAGTTTACATACTTTGGTTGATTTTAAAAGTGGAAATGCACTTGTTGAGTTGGATGACTATCACTCAGTTGTTTAATTCAACAGTCGTTGAACATACAAAGTAAAACCATGGTAAATAAACCCTTTTAGTAGTTGGTTCAAAGGTGTCTGATTCTGAACTTGGTAGGGCGGGTTACGATCCGATCCCCCACAACTGCATTTGGGAGAGAAAAAGGGGTTTGCCAAACTTTTGTTATCAGCACCCCTCGATAAATGATCATAATCACTAACAGATTTTCCTACCATAGGCGTGTACAAGATAACGGGCTTAATGTGATTGCACTTGAATGAAAAGGATAAATAAAATTTAAGCAAAAGTCAGAGTCATAATAAAATACTTCAGGTTTGTCTTCATATGATGGGAATCTTTGACCGCAGTCAATGGTTTTGTGTTACTACGGTGCTTTTGGTATTTGATGTCTATTACTTGGTTTTCTTATCTAGCCGGCAACCACGTATGATTAGAGTTGTCGTGTCATGTTTCAAACATGTGCTAAAAAGAGTTACCATTTTTATGATTGAAGGCAAACAAAAGTTCAAGTATGGGGGAAATTTGATAACGCAAATTTATATCATTTTTTTGGCTTGATTTACATGAATTTTAGTTGCATGAACAATTCTCAAAAGACCTAATTGAAGCTAGGTTTACATTAAAAGCATATCCGGCAAATTTATTGTTAAACTGACTCATCCAGTTTGTTTGTGCAATCAATAATTATCTTTTGTACATACCATATGTGCTTCCACCAAAATATAAATTCAATTTCAAAAACTCGCATGTGCATTGCGTTAGAAATACTTGTCAAAAGAAATGATTTTACTTGCAAATCAATACTCGGCATCTGGTTAATTCAGCAAACAGTTCAATCAAAGGAGAACTGAATCAATACGCTCCTAATTAGGGGCAATGCATCTAAGGGACCTATCAATCAGTGGCAAATTCCTCCTAATCAAGGGCAGGTCCTCTAAGCTCCTGCTAGTCAAGGTCAAAAGAGTTCAAGAAATGGTCAACCTAGGGCACCATCCCTAAACGTCGGTTAATTGAGGGGCATATCTCTCGAGAAATCGAATAATGGGGCAGTTCGCAGCAAGGTCATATCTGACCTAGATGGATCCAAATTCCTTTTCCAGCAATTTTCTTTGCATCAGTATTCAACATTGAAAGTAGTACTTCCCATTGAAGGGTCACCCTGCGGAGGATTCTTGATTATCGCCACCATGGAAGAAAAATAACCTCTGCTCATAGGGCTCCAACGCAGTCAAGGATATTATGCCCAGAAAAAAGGGGGCAAGACAAATTACTCTAGGGGCCATCCCTCTTCGTACTTTCAAGGTGTTCAAGTGGATCATGTCAAACATCAACAACCGTTGAGTTCAGAATGAGTGTCGGGAGACCATGCTAGCAAAACTCATGTAACCTTTAAACAAAGAAATTCCGTGACAAAGCATATTTTCAAGCCTTAAACCATTCAATTGTCCACCACAAGGGAACTTTCATACACCTTCAAATCATATTCATGCATTATTCATGTTCGCGTCCATCTAGCATCAAAGCATGCATTGGCATCCCGGTGATTAATTTGCATTACCACTCAAAACTCAAATCAATTCACCAAAATCCAAAATCCTTTGGCAACCCCAAAACGCAATTTTTATTCAACCTCAATCGGTTATCCAAAAAAAAAACATTGATTCTCCTTGGTCCCCAAAGGTCAATCCTCACTGACATTTCAAAAGTCTACTTGGCCTTTCCCATCAAAAGAAAACCAAGATTCGCATAACACATTCATGTTGAAGCCCAATTATCATTGACATACATCAATAATACATTTCATTTCATGCATAGCATACATTATACATAATCACAAATGCATCTGCATCACAATGCATTCATAGCATAATTAAGATTCGCCAATTCAAAAGTCCAATCGTCACTGGCAAATCAAGTCAAAAGTCCCATTGTCATGGGCAAATCAAATCAAAAGTCCAACCTCCGTTGGCAAATCCAATTCAAAGCTCAGGCTTCCCCGACACTTTACTTCATCAGTCACAAATGGCACAACAAGCATCAATCATGCATGACATAACATGCACAAGATAGCATGCATTAATATTCAATCATCGCTCTCATCATTATCTCGTCAGTAGATCCTTTGGCAAACCTCGGCAGTAGTTATTATCTCGTCAGTAGATCCTTTGGAAAACCTCGACAGTAGGTATTTATCTCGTCAGTAGATCCTTTGGAAAACCTCGATAGTAGGTATTTATCTCGTCAGTAGATCCTTTGGTAAACCTCGTCAGTAGTTATTTATCTCGTCAGTAGATCCTTTGGCAAACCTCGACAGTAGGTATTTCTCATGAAATCTCGGCAGTAGATTCCCAAATTAATCTCGACAGTAGATCATCTAGAAAACCTTGGCAGTAGGTATTTCTCATGAAATCTCGACAGTAGTTATTATCTCGTTAGTAGATCATTTAGAAAACCTCGACAGTAGGTATATCTCATAAAAACTCGGCAGTAGGCTCTCAAAATCATCTCGTCAGTAGAACATCTGGAAAACCTCGACAGTAGGTATTCAGCAGAAGATTCCCAAATTAATCTCGAAAGTAGATCATCTTGAAAACCTCGACAGTAGGTATCTCCCATAAAACCTCGACAGTAGATTCTCAAATTAATCTCGACAGTAGAACATCTAGAAAACCTCGACAGTAGGTATTTTTCATAGAATCTCGACAGTAGATCCCCCAGTTGGCATTGGCAGAAGATTATACAGCAAACCTCGACAGTAGGTATTTCTCGTAGAATCTCGACAGTAGATCCCGTAGTTGGCATCAGCAGAAGATTTTCAGTAAACCTCGGCAGTAGGTATCTCTTATAGAACCTCGGCAATAGGTATTTGAGATAACTTATCAATATGATACTCTATATCCCCAACAAATCAAGGTTGCCCCGCTACGAGCCGATGGCAATATATCATACTCATTCCTAGGATCTAGATCCCTACGGGGAAATAACCTAACTCTGTTAACACCCTACGGGGCAATAACCATTTATCTTTAGGATCTAAGCACCCTGAGGGGAGACGATATAATTATGTTAGCACCCTGCGGGGCAATAACCATTTATCTTTAGGAACTAACCACCCTGAGGGGAGACAGTCTAAATATGTTAGCACCCTGCGGGGCAGCAACCATTTATCTTTAGGATCTAAGCACCCTGAGGGGAGACGATCTAATTATGTTAGCACCCTGCGGGGCAGCAACCCTTTAACTTTAGGATCTAAGCACCCTGAGGGGAGATGACCTAACCTTTTAGTTTAAGCACCCTGAGGGGCGACGACTACCCTTTTAGTTTAAGCACCCTGAGGGGCGACGACTATCCTTTAGCGGAAACACTCTGCGGAGTGACGATTTCCTTTTAGTTTAAGCACCCTGAGGGGCGACGACTATCCTTTAGCGGAAACACTCTGCGGAGCGACAATTTCCTTTCAATTTAGCACCTTGTGAGGTGACGACTACCTTTTAACTTAAGAACCCTGCGGGGCAGCGATTATCCTTTTTAGTTGAAGTACCCCGCGGGGTGATGACTTCTTCTTGGTTCAATTACATATGGGAAATGGTTATCTTTCAAAAGATATAGGCACCCTACGGGACAACGCCTATTTTTGGTTTAAACACCGTTCGGGGCAGGGACTATCCTTAAGATCTAAACATCGTCAAGGCGATAATCGATCATTTACTTTCATAAGGCAAAATTATGGGTATTCTTATATTTAATTATCTTTCAAAGACATTTAAAGATATTTAAATAGGGGCAGCTGTCATACCCCAAATTTGACCCTCCAAATTTTAGTACATATTTATTTTAGTCAATTTTATTTATTTTTCTAACAAGAAACTTTTTGTATAAAAGTATTTATTAGCATTCTTTTTGTTTGTCCAAAATTATAAAAATAAAGCATATATATAAAAAGAAAGGAAATATATAAACTTGTGTAGAAAGAAAAGGGAGAAAGACACAAAAATATAAAAAAGGGAGTGAATCAAAACAAAAGAGAACCAAATCTCTAGCCTTGGAGAGCAAGGGAGTAAAATTGCACTAAAACATAATTTCTATAGCAAATCAAGCATAAAAATCAAAGAAATCTCTCAAGTTAATTTCCAAACCAAATATCTCAAGAGATACAATTAAATTTTAGAGACCTAATTCTAACACTATAAATAGAGGCTCTTTCTACACAATAATTCACACACCAATTCTTCATTCATACCACAAAATTCTCCACAACACAAAGAATCAGAGAAAACCAATTTCTCTTCACACAACTAATTCTCTACACACAACCAAAAAACCACTAAGAGTCAATTCTCTTTTCTACTTTCTAATGTGTGTTCTCTCCCCAAGAACAACACATTCGCCTTCATCATCATCAATTCTTCACAAACCACAACCATCTTCAATCACAAACATAGCAAATCATCATCATCATCACTGTCACAAATTCTCCTTCTTTCTTCAATACACAAGTTTTCCATATACTCCAATACCTTTCTCCAACCGAAACCAGGTTTTTGTTTCTTTAATTTATCATTCATTTGTTTGTTTAATTGTTTAATTTATCATATATCATGTTTGGTTAATAGAGAGATCATGTATTTTGTTGTCTACCTTGCTTAGTTCATGTAAATATATTTTTGTAATTCCTTTAGTTTATTTAGTCTAATGCAGCTATATAGATTATTAAACTTAACTAATGAAAAAAATATATCTTAAAAAACATATTAAGATATTGTGGATTAAAAAGGGGCGCCCGAATGCACATTCATCCTCTCCTCGAATAATCGAAGATTTAGCGCACGCTTCTTCCACCGATTATTCGTCTTCCACTCAAAGCCATAAAAAGACATTAAAAAACATCAACCAATCAAATTAATTTTTTCGCCTTCGGGTCATTTTTAAAAAACACCTTAAGAGGTAAAATAAAATCTTTTTCATAAAAAACACAAACCAACACCATGCCAAGAACTACGTAGCTTTGATTTCCTCATCGCACCGGAGGATACGTAGGAGCAAGAGCAGTGGCGGAGCTAGCCACATCTCAAGGATGGGGCCGGAAAAAATAATTAGTTTATAAATAAAAAATGCAAATCATATTATTCATATTATGTAAGAAAATAAAATTGTTATAAGCACATAAAGGTGATTGTCAAAAGAATTGAACTACATATTTAAAATATATTAAAATATTAATGAAATATGTAAAATAAATTACTAAAAAAATACATATTATATTAAGGGTGTGTCTTTTTATTTTTCCTACATATTTTTCATCACGATATTTAGTTATTTTTTTAAGTCAATTTATGTGTAAACTTCATATTTTTTAACTAGTTCATGTATTTATATTTATTATATTATGTTAAACTCTCCCATAATTTTTTTTTGACAAAACATAGATTAAAAGGAATTTATATACATTAAAATAAAATTCTATTTTAAATAAAAATATATATTTATTTTTCTCAAAAATAAATATTTGAGTAGTTTGACAAAATAACTACACATTTTAAAACATTAATAAATTATTTAACAAGGACATAGTTGTTTTTTTATTTGACAAACAAGACCATAATTTTTAATTATTTTGATGATGAAAATTGCAAAGTAAATTGATAGTAATAACATTTTAATAAACAGATGTGCTACAACAATGTTGGCTGGGAACTTGTTTAATTTAATTATGGAGAGAGGACATGTGTTCAACAATCTCTTCCTACTTTTTTCCTTCAAAGAAAATTCAATGAAAGAAAATTCAATGAATTTTCATTTTTATTAAAATCAAAATTATAAAAGAAAATGTTGGCCACGGGTATCGAACCCGCAATAAACCCTTATGAGCTGCGTTACTAACCACCAAGACACACCCTATAATTGTGATTATTATACAACTAGTATATATATAACAAAACCTTTAAGTAAAAATATGTATATATATCTATAAAAAATCGAAATTTTGATCTAAGGGCCGGGCGGCGGCCCGGCACTGTCCTTAAGGAGCTCCGCCCCTGAGCAAGAGTCATCTTGTCAAGCATAATAATAAAAAACTTAATTTTCCCCCTTTTTGTAAATATATTCAATAGTAAATAAATTCTAATAATAAATAAAAACATGTAAATAAACTTCAAAAAAGCGCCTTAATACCCTAGGATTAATTAGGAGGTTCCCGTTGAGTACAACGGATGTGAGGGGTGCTAATACCTTCCCCTTGCATAACCAACTCCCGAACTTGGAAATGGTTGCGATGACCATCTTTCCATTGCTTTTTAGGTTTTATCAATATTTCCCTAATAAAATAAAATTTGGTGGCGACTCTGTGTCATTCCGAGTGTCCTAAATGCTCGGGCGATTTTCGCGGCGCGACAGGAAGTACTTTGTAGCCTCGGCGTCATCAACGTTCAATTTAAGACTACTGCAATATTTTTGTGATGAGTTTGTTGGTTGCAATAACATTTCTTTGATTTTCTCTGTTTTCAGACACTCTTTGTCGAGATCTCTCGGACTTTGGTAGAGTGTTTATAGACAACCAACAGAAACTGAACCTATGCTTGATTCCTTTTCCACAAGTCTTGCAATGGTTCCTAATGGCAATGTTAAGAAGCTAAACAGAACATCAACAAAGTCCTTTCCTGCTTCAGCAAACAACACTTTGTTGGTGCTTTTGTTCACTAGAAGTTTCAAAGACACTTGATCCTCTTTTTGAAAACTTGTAGAAGCCATAGTTACTGAGTACATGTTACAAGAAGAGTTCGAAATGCAGAATGAAATGTTGGTAATTTTAGATTTTGTGCATTCGTATTTATAAGGGTGCCAATGGGAAGTTAGTAGTATTTGGATGGATTCCTTTCTTAGATAAAGAGAAATGAAAAGGCGTGTTGATTGTATCAAAGGTTAGTAATTATTGTAGGCTCTTTTTCCACAACAATTCATTCAAATAACGGAAAATACATTTTGGATTCTTGAAACGATACATTTGCATTTATGGTGTTAATGGAGTTCTATTGGATTGAGATCATTCGCGTAAAATTTTAGATAAGTCTAAAATATATACTCCCCCCGTCCCAAAATGTAAGTAAATTTGACTTTTTAGGTAGATTTGACTATTGATGTATGTAGCTCATATTATGAACCAAATATATCAATAGTCAAATGTATCTAAAAAGTCAAATTTTCTTACATTTTGGGACGGAGGAAGTAATATGTTATTGAAACATATAAAAATTAAAAACATTTAAAATAAATCACACAAACCGTTAATTTTCCTTTTTCTTCTGCCTTCTCTACTGCTCCCTATGTCTCTTTTGATTTTTCGTATTTTTTAAGAAAGTTACTGCCTCTGTCCCATTTTATAAGACCCATTTTAATTTGACTAATATGTATTATTCATATGTTTTGTTTTGACTGTATTTTCCTAAGAGTATATAAATGTAAATATTATCAATATAAGATCTTGTTTGTTTTATTTCGATGCATATTTTCAAAATATCAAATTTCTATAATTTTTACTAATTGACAATTAAAAATATTCGCAATCAAAATTATGTATTGACATTTGTGTAGTGGTCAACGAGTTCTTATATTTTGGAACAAATGTAGTACTACCTTCGTACCAAAATATATGTCGTTTTGACCATATCACACAAATTAAGAAATGTAATCATTGTTGTATAGAAAAGATAAATTATGGGTTAGTTTACAAAATTATCCTTCATTAATGATATGTGAAAGAGAAATTATATAATTGAAAGAAGAAAGAGAAATAATTAATTAAGGGCATAAGAGAAAAAAGAGCATTAAATGCTTCATTGGTAATGTAAAACTACATATATTGTGGTATAATTTTTTTTCTCAAAACGACATATATTTTGGTACGGAGGGAGTATTAGTTTTGATCTCTTTAAGTATGTGGTCAATGGTTCAATTTCTGACGCATATGGAGAAAATTCAGTTCGGAGGGGGAACCTACCTTGTTTTCCCCACACGTTCCCTGATAGAGATTTGTCGTCACCTTCTAAAGTAGAAACTTCGTACCAAAATCACAGTAACCGAAACAAAATCATTTTTATTACAAAAATCGACTACCGCTCATCCAATGTCATAGCCGTTCATTGCCCATCTCTCTCTCTCTCCAATTTCAATCATTCTATTGCGGTGTAATTCACTAAAAACACCTCTTAACTTTTCTCTCTACTCATGTTTCATTGTAGAAGGTGGTGTTTGCCCATTTTTAAGTCTCAAATCACCTCTCAACAACACCATTGTTTTCTCTCTTTTGATTTAAATAAATGATTATCCACACAAGTTTGTTTCTTCATTTTTTAATTTTTCGCCGTCTTAATACGGCGTTGTGCTTGTTCGACATCTAGTACAGCGTTGTCTTTGTCGTATTGTGCGGTGTTTATTGGTTTTTCATCTTAGCTTAGTACAGGGTTCGTTGATTGACATTGACATATTCACATTGCTTCATTATAAAATTGATGGAGACTCAGACATCAATGCTATAGATCCAGGAGTATGAATATTCTGCTTATGTTTTTATTGTCATATAGGTAAGCACTTTCATGATGTCGTAAGTATATACTAGGTACACAATTTCTTATAAAAATGGTTAAAAGAATACATTTTATGACTTTAAATATAAATTGATAAAATATAAAACACCTAAAATATAATTAATTAAAATTATTTAATGACAAAAAATTAATTTCTATTTTTTATTTAAATACTTAACTCCATTGACATAACTTTATTGGTTAAAAAAAACATGAGAATGTACTACAATAAAAGGTTTTTCTAATCCACCTCATCATGATTTCGAGGTATTTATCCCTAAACCACTCAATAATATTTTAACCGATATAATTTTTTATAAAATACACCATTGGATTGAAAATTTCTATCATATAGATCATTTGTGTAAAATTTTAGAGAAATCTAAAAACATTTGATATGTTATTGAGACAGATAAAGATTAACGACGTTTAAAAAATCACACATACAATTTAAAAATCACATAAATCGGTTAAAATATTATTGAGTGATTCATGAATAAATACTCCAAATCATGAAGGGCTACACCAAGTGTCACCTAAAAAAAGCATGTAATCCAGTTCAATTGGGGAGTAGGCCTGACTTTTTTTTTTTCTCAATGACTTAAATTTTGGTATGTGGAAGTAATTAATCAGTCACATAACTGATAAGATCAAAGGTCGTAATAACCTTTCCAATGAACAAATTAAAATTTTGTATACTTTTTACGAGACTGATTTAAACCCACTACACCAGTAATAAAATAATCACAGGAAATTGAATTTGCAAATCCATACACCTTTATAAATTCCAACTTCTCATCAAAATTTCTATTTGGCTATCAGCAACCATGGCTGCTGCTAGTGCTACTACTCAAACAGAGGAGCATGTGTCCTTGAAACTTTTAATTAACGAACAGAGTAACCAAGTTGTATTTGCTGAGGCTGGTAAGGATTTCGTCGACATTCTTAACAATACCATTAGGAACCATTGCAAGACTTTCGCAAAAAGATTCAAACATGGGACCTGTAACAGTTGGTTGTCTTAACTCACTCTATCAAAGTGTGGTAGATCTTGATGAGTGTCTATGGACAAACACAAGCAAAGAAATGTTATTGTATCCGAGGAACTCGTCCGAGGATTATTGCAGGACACTTAAACTTAACATTAATGATGATGTTGAGCCCATAGAATACTTCATGTGTGGTAACAAATACTGTGGTAATGATGACTCTTGTCCCAGATATGATTTTCCTAGTTTGCACACATCTCCGCATCATAATTGTAAGATTTGTAGGAGTCGTTGCAATCGTTCAGTTTTCTTGAAACCTTTCTGCAAAGGATTTGTTAACAGTGTTGCTACTTTTGTCATTACTGATGATTTAACTATCATGCCCATCTCCATGGATTATACAAGCTTTTCTCTGCTCCAGAGTTCCGGAATAACCAATAATGCTGCAAAAGAAATGATAGTAAATTTCACTTAAGAAAAGGTTTTTATATATCTTTGTTCTATTTTTTATATGATTAAATGTTTTCTGTTGGTACATAGTACATACCTTTATGATTTTAATTCATTTTTGGTTGACAAGTATAACGATAATTAATATTATTTAGGTACTGGATCTTTTAAAGGAGGATATAGTTCTATCAGTATGTTTGGTCGGGGATATAGTTTTATGGGCTGCATGGGTGGATTGTACAAGAGTATATGTGTAATGGATGCAAACAAATATTTGGTGTCAAAAGAAGCTAAGAAGAGGCTTGTTGATCCTTGTTTGGACTCGGAATTCAAATCAAGCATGAAGATTTTGCCAATAAAGGAGCCACGTAGACAATTTTATTGTTATTATCAAGGTGAAAGTTACAAGCGAAGTATCATTAATGATCAATTTTTCATAACTGACGAGTATAGGAGTGATGAAATAAAATATGTGACGATGAACCTAGTTAAGGCTGCGGAACGCTCGGAAAGTGATGAGGGTTATGTGAAGGGGTCAAGAACATATCTTATTACGGACGACTTGGTTATTAGACCTTCCTCTCCGATTTCAGCTCAGCTATTAATCAATCGTTTGCAAGTTCCTGATCTTGATGATATAAAGGAAAAGGTTCTCATCATTGGTTTGAAGGAGGTAAGAAGTAACATAGAATCTATTGATAGTTTCATCAACTTCACTTTTTTGTACTTTTCATGTAACAAGATTTATTGACAATGTCTTTTTCTTAATGCAGTGTCTGAGCATATTGAATGCTGGTTTGAACTCAACAACAGCTCTAACAAATGGTCTTTGTCACTTATTAGCCGAAGTTAACAAGGAGAAATAACAATTGTTATTGTTATGTTGCATTGTAACCATATCTAATTACTAGATTTACTGTTTTGTTGCAGTTATTTCAATTCTGGCGTTATCGCCTATAACCAAGTCTTCTGTAGCAAGGTATGATGTTGGTCCCTTGACATAACATTCATTACTTCCTACATTTTTATCGTCCTTAACTAGGTCCATTAATACATATTTTCCTCCATCTACTTTGTGTTCATTACTTATGAAATATTGATGATGAAGAATACTTTGCTTGAGACTTTTACCTTGATAATAACAATAATATTTAACAGGTGACTGGTTTATTGGTAATATGTGTTTGCTTGATTTGAACTCCTGTGCCAAATGAGGATCAACAAGCATATTCTTTGTTTCTTTCGACATCAAAATTTTGTTTTCGTCAAATTCAACTATACTTTTGTATAATCCATCTATGCTTCCAATAGAACTATATCCTCCTAACTTACGAACAACTCCTCCCAAAGGTGCAAGAAAACTTAATAATAAATCTACAAAATCTTGCTCCCCATGAGCAAACAGTATTTTTCCATCTGACTTTCTTATCACTAGCTCCACATTGATTTGGAAATCAGCATTACACTATTCTCAACATCACAAGAAAAAACCCAAGACTTCTCTATCGAAATTTTATTTCTTAGGAATACATCGGTCAAAGGTGACTTAGAAACCAATGCACACTTTAGAAGATCCAGTACCTAAAAAGTAAATTCAACAAATCTGAAAAGTGAATTTTTACATATACCGTAGCTGTGATCAGAGAGAGTAGTTATACTAATAATTAATAAAAAATAATTTAATGACAACAAGTTTAGAAGTACTCGTTAGTATATGTAGATCAGATAACAAACAACAAGAAAGCATATAAAGAATAAAATTAAAAAACATTACCTTTTCCTTAGTAACATTAATGGTCATTTCCTTGGTAGAACTTGTGACTATTCCTGAATTCTTGAGCAGAGAAATGCTTGTATAAACCATGGAATTTGACATTGTCGCGCCGCGAAAATCGCCCGAGCGTTTAGGACACTCGGAATGACACAGAGTCGCCATCAAATTTTATTTTAAAGGGAAATATTGATAAAACCTAAAAAGGGACGGTCGTCGCAACCATCTCAGGGTTCGGGAGTTGGTTATGCAAGGGGAAGGTATTAGCACCCCTCACATCCGTTGTACTTGTACCCAACGGGAACCTCCTAATTAATTCTAGGGTTTTTTGAGTTTGTTTACTTACTTTTTATATTGTTTTATTTTATTGAAGATATTTACAAAATAAAAGAGAAAAAAGATTGAATTCTTTATTATTTGCAAGAGGGAAAAAAATTAAGTTTTTTATTATTATGCTTGACAAGATGACTCTTGCTCCTACGTATCCTCCGGTGCGATGAGGAAATCAAAGCTACGTAGTTCTGGGTATTGTGTTGGTTTGTGTTTTTTATGAAAAAGATTTTATTTTTACCTCTTAAGGTGTTTTTTAAGAATTGACCCGAAGGCGAAAAATTAGATTTTTGATTGGTTGATATTTTTTAGTGTCTTTTCATGGGTTTGAGCGGAAAACGACTAAAAGTCGGACAAAGTGTGCACTAAGCCCCCAATTAGTCGAGAAGCGAACGGATGTGCATCCGCCTCCTCTTTTTTAATCCACTATATTTTAAATATATTTTTAGTATATTTTGTGTATAATGACAAAATTAAAATTGTATTTTTATGTATTGTTTTTGATATTTACATCATGTTTAAATTAAATAATTTAAATAACAAACTAAATAAATTGAAGGATTAAATTGAGTATATGACTTTTTGACAAAATTAGTTTATGTGACTTAGATGAATTAACATGTGAACTAGACATGCCTAAACCGTGTTGCATTTCAAGTCTGAAGCACCCAGAGCCAATCAATTTTCTACATGTGGCATTCATCTTTGAATTATATAACAATTAACAAGGCAATAGATAACATGAAAAGGTGTAAAACTAAACAAAAAAAAGAAGAAACATGAAGAACAAAACCTGAAATTCTTTGCGATCTCCTTCCTCCTTCTGGTCGGAGGCTTCACACGGATGTCGGAATCCGGCGGTGATGGTAGTGATGTATTGATGATAGTTGTTTTGGATTTGAAGGAAATTAGTGGTTGTGTAAGGGAGAATTGATTGTGGTTTATGAAGAATTTTGTGGTATGAATGAAGAATTGGTGTGTGAATTATTGTGTAGAAAAAGCCTCTATTTATAGTGTTAGAATTAGGTCTCTAAAATTTAATTGTATCTCTTGAGATATTTGGTTTGGAAATTAACTTGAGAGATTTCTTTGATTTTTATGCTTGATTTGCTATAGAAATTATGTTTTAGTGCAATTTTACTCCCTTGCTCTCCAAGGCTAGAGATTTGGTTCTCTTTTGTTTTGATTCACTCCCTTTTTTATATTTTTGTGTCTTTTTCCTTTTCTTTCTACACAAGTTTATATATTTCCTTTCTTTTTATATATATGTTTTATTTTTATAATTTTGGACAAACAAAAAGAGTGCTAATAAATAATTTTATACAAAAAGTTTCTTGTTAGAAAAATAAATAAAATTGACTAAAATAAATATGTAATAAAATTTGGAGGGTCAAATTTGGGGTATGACAGCTGCCCCTATTTAAATATCTTTAAATGTCTTTGAAAGATAATTAAATATAAGAATACCCATAATTTTGCCTTATGAAAGTAAGTGATCGATTATCGCCTTGACGATGTTTAGATCTTAAGGATAGTCCCTGCCCCGAAGGGTGCTTAAACCGAAAATAGGCATTGTCCCGTAGGGTGCCTAGTTTTTTTGAAAGATAACCGTTTCCCGTAGGTAATTGAACCAAGAAGAAGTCATCGCCCCGCAGGGTACTTCAAAAAGGATAACCGTTGCCCCGCAGGGTTCTTAGGTTAAAAGGTAGTTGTCACCTCACTAGGTGCTAAATCGAAAGGAAATCATCGCTCCGCAGAGCGTTTCCGCTAAAAGATAGTTGTCGCCCCTCAGGGTGTTTAAAGGAAATCGTCACTCCGCAGAGTGTTTCCATCAAAGGATAGTCGTCACCCCTCAGGGTACTCAAACTAAAAGGAAATCGTCACTCCGCAGAGTGTTTCCGTTAAAGGATAGTCGTCACCCCTCAGGGTGTTTAAAGGAAATCGTCACTCCGCAGAGTGTTTCCGTCAAAGGATAGTCGTCACCCCTCAGGGTGCCAACAGCGTTAGGTCATCTCCCCTCAAGGTGCTTAGATCCTAAAGATAAATGGTTGCTGCCCCGCAGGGTGCTGACATAATCAGATCTTCTCCCCTCAGGGTGCTTATCCTAAAGATAACTGGTTATTGCCCCGCAGGGTGCTAACATAATTAGACCATCTCCCCTCAGGGTGCTTATCCTAAAGATAACTGGTTATTACCCCGCAGGGTGCTAACATGATTAGATCTTCTCCCCTCAGGGTGCTTATCCTAAAGATAACTGGTTATTACCCCGCAGGGTGCTAACATAATTAGACCATCTCCCCTCAGGGTGCTTATATCTTAAAGATAACTGATTATTGCCCCGCAGGGTGCTAACATAATTAGATCTTCTCCCTTCAGGGTGCTTTGATCCTAAGAATAAGTGTGAGTAGTTGCTATCAGCCCGTGGCCGGGCTAATCTGATTTGCTGGGGATATGAAGTACCCGCCTAACATTCCATGCTGAAGAAACTCTAGATTTATTTCTGGTTATGTTGCCCATGGTTTTGTGCATGATGATATTAATGATGAAAAATTGGGGGAGGCTGAGCTTGATTTGAATTTGTCAATGGCGATTAGACTTTGTTTGACCGCATAAGATCGGACATTGGCGTTTGCCGCGTAAGATCAGACCTTGGATTGGAGAATCTTAATTATGCTATGAATGCATTGTGATGCAGATGCATTTGTGATCACGTGTAGTGTATGTTATGCATGAAATGAAATGTATTATTGATGTATGTAGCCGTGTCCATGATAATTGGGCTTCAAGATGAGTATTAAGTGGCTCTCGGTTTTCTTTTGATGGGAGAGGCTGAGAAGAATCAATGTTTTTGGATAACCGATCGAGGTTAACTAAGGATTGGTTTTAGGGGTTGCCACCGCCAACAGATATTGAATTTTGAATTTGATGAATGAATTATAGTTTTTGAATGTCAATGCATGTTTTGATGCTAAATGAATGCGAACATTAATGATGCATGAATATGATTGAATGCGTATGAAAGGGTTTTTGTGACAGGTAATTGAATTTTGCCAGCATGATCTTCCGACACCCATTCTGAACTCAACGGTTGCTGATGTTTGACATGATTCACTTGAACGACTTGAAAGTATGGAGAGGGATGGCCTCTGCTGCAATTCTTCTTGCCTTTTCTTTTTTTTTTTTTTTTTGAAATCCCTAACTTTTGCGTGGACTGCTCTTTCGAGTTTTCAGTCCACCGGGAATGTTTTCCTTTTTTGGTGCCCCTAATTTTTGCCTGGACCGCCTTTTTAGGTTTTCACTCCAGCGGGACGCTCTCTGTTGCTTAAGCCGCCCTTTCGGGTTTTTGACTTAGCGAGCTCTTATATTATTTTTTTATAATATTTTTGACTTCATTGGAGTCCTATGAGCAGAGGTTCCCTTCCTTCCCTGGTAGTGATAATCCAGGATTCTCCACAGAGTGACCCTTCGATGGGAAGTGCTACCTTCAATGTTGAATATTGGTGCAAATGAAATTGCTTGAAAAGGAATTTGGATCCATCCAGGTCTGATATGACAATGCTGCGAACTGCCCCATTATTTGAATTCTCGAGAGGTGTGCCCCTAATTAACTGGCGTTTAGAGACAGTGCCTTAGGCTGCCCAATTCTTGAACACTTTTGACCTCGATTAGCGGGAACTTGGATGTCCTGCCCCTTGATCATAGGGAATTTGCCACTGATTGGCAGGCCCCTTAGATGCCTTGCCCCTAATTAGGAGCGTCTTGATTCAGTTCTTCCTTGATCGAACCGTTTGCTGAATTAACCAGATGCCGAGTATTGATTTGCAAGTAAAATCGTTTCTTTTGCCAAGTATTTCTAACACAATGCACATGCGAGTTTTTGAAATTGAACATATATTTTTGGTGGAAGCACATATGGTATGTACAAAAGATAACAGGATGAGTCAGTTTAACAATAAATTTGCCGAATATCCTTTCATAGTGAACCTAGCTTCAATTAGGTCTTTTGAGAATTGTAACATGCAACTAAAATTCATGTAAATCAAGCAAAAGACAATATAAATTTGTGTTATCAAATTCCCCCGTACTTGAACTTTTGCTTGTCCTCAAGCATGTAAATATAACTCTTTTTAGCATATGTTTGAAACAGGACACGACAACTCTAATCATACGTGGTTGCCGGCTAGATAGGAAAATCAAGTAATAGACATCAAATACCAAGAGCACCGTAGTAACACAAAACCACTCATTGTGGTCAAAGATTCCCATCATATGAAGACAAACCTGAAGTATTTTATTATGACTCTGACTTTTGCTTAAATATTATTCATCCTTTTCATTCAAGTGCAATCACATTAAGCCCGTTATCTTTTACACTCTCATGGTAGGAAAATCTGTTAGTGATTATGATCATTTATCGAGGGGTGCTGATAACAAAAGTTTGGCAAACCCCTTTTTCTCTCCCAAATGCAGTTGTGGGGGATCGGATCGTAATTCGCCCTACCAAGTTCGGAATCAGACACCTCCGAACCAACTACTAAAAGGGTTTATTTACCATGGTTTTACTTTGTATGTTCAACGACTGTTGAATTAAACAACCGAGTGATGATCATCTAACTCAATAAGTGCATTCCCATTTTTAAAATCAACCAAAGTATGTAAACTTTCATTTTTGGATCATTCACTTATGTTCATTGATTTCCCACTTAGTTTGTGCTTAAGATGGTGCCGACTGCTAAGATAAACTACTAAGGTTTATTTTAGAATTTAAGTTCAAGTTTTTGTCAACATTAGTACCTCAAATTAATCTTACATATTTCCGGATGTGTAAGGTGTTAAGACGGTACCGATTTTATTTAATCATTACTAAACCTTCATAATGTAGCCAAAAGTGTCAAAACAACCTATATACTCTTAAAGTGTCATGTCGAGTATCAAACCCAAAATTGCTTGCTTTTCCTTAAAAATTTGATATATCTCAAGAAACTGGGAGAATCAGATAACAACGAAATCATATGCAAGAATGACTCAACTTAGCATGAACTAACTAAATTATATATATTTTATATTTTGAAAACGCCTTACATCGTCAACCAGATTTTTTTACCAATGAAAACAAATATCAGCAATAATCAGTTATTTATTTTCATCATCCTCGCTCCAAGTTTGTAAGTAATAAACAAGAAAAGAGTGGACACGAATGAATTAATTCCAAAAAATGCATGTTTATTATATTAGGAATACTAGTCAAAAGTTACAACTTTAAAAGCAAAAGAATTAAATTAAAACTGGAAATTCAAAGCTTAATGATCCTTGGAAGGAGAATTCTTGTTGGTTGGCCAACTCTAAGGGATGCTACTTGGAGTTTTTGCCTTCAGGGGTCACCCGCCATATGCGGGCCCTCTTTATCAAAAGTTAGTTGCTTGTTGTCAATCAGATCTTGCACCACTTCTTTGAAGGTATTGCAGTCTTCAATTGAGTGTCCCATTACTCCGTCATGAAATTCACATTGGGCGTTTAGGTTGTACCAAGGAGGAAACGGAGACTTCATAGATCTGGTCTTTCTGGGAGTTATTGAAGAAACTCTGATTAGATGAGTCCACAATTGACTGTATGTTAAGGGGATTGGGTCGAACTGGCGAGCCCCTCCTTTCAGATCACTTGGATGCCTCCGTTGATTCTGAATTTGATGCCGATGATTCAAATTTCGAGCTTGCTGATTCTGATGAAGCAAGGGAACCAAACATGGTTGTGGTACCTGAGGTGCTGGGTTGCCCCAGGGTTGATTTTGTTGAGGAGCCAGGGAGGACTGCCGAGGGCATGCTTGTTGCGGCAAATGTTCTTGAGGCGAAGGAATCACCCATGGCTTTGGTGTCCGAGGCGCTGGATGGCCCTGTGATGGTAATGCGTTATCCTTTTTCTCCAACAAGATTTGAATGATCAGTCGAATCTGAGTCTTCAACTGGGCAACCTCTACCTTCAACAACTCATGTTCTTTCTTGAGCTCTTCCACACTTTGTTGAGACATTCTTCCAAGTCCATTCATGGGTATCGGGATACCTGCTTGCGGTATTATAGTTTGAGGACGGTGGGGAAAGAAAAGATATGACTATTTATTTTGAGGATGCAAGTGCATGAGCATGTATGATATGCATTATAGATGCAAGATGGTGAAGGTTGGATGACCTAATAGGTAGGCTCCTTAGGTGGTTCTAAGTTTTCTACCAACCCCTTACAAGGACGGCTCCTACGGGATTTTGATTTTTTTCTTTATTTTTTGAAGGCTCCATTTAAGGTGGTAGATTCCTTTGATTCTTCCACATGATACATGGTGAAATTTCAAAGGGTCTCCCTTAAATGGAGTCTTTGGGTTCTAAAGGGGGGTCCTAGAGTTGCTGACCGAATCCAAAGTTTTGCCAAGCGGAGGGGCTAGCCCATTCCTGACAAATCCTTTTGAACCAGTCTACTCTAGGCGGAGTCTTCATACATCACCCATTGGGATGTGCATCCCATAGGTCCATACTACCAACTCCTAACCTAACTTAGGGTTTTTCTCAAATTTGATTCAAAAATAAACCCACCCACAATACATAAAAAGAAATATAATAATGCGGGAAAATAAAAACATAAAATAAAACAAGAATAAAAAAACAAAGTAAACAAACAAAACAAATAACCCTAAAACTAGAGGATAGGCTTAACTCTCTAATTTTAAATGTCCCCAGCAGAGTCGCCAGCTGTCGCGCCGCGAAAATCGCCCGAGCGTTTAGGACACTCGGAATGACACAGAGTCGCCATCAAATTTTATTTTAAAGGGAAATATTGATAAAACCTAAAATGGGACGGTCGTCGCAACCATCTCAGGGTTCGGGAGTTGGTTATGCAAGGGGAAGATATTAGCACCCCTCACATCCGTTGTACCCAACGGGAACCTCCTAATTAATTCTAGGGTTTTTTGAGTTTGTTTACTTACTTTTTATATTGTTTTATTTTATTGAAGATATTTACAAAATAAAAGAGAAAAAAGATTGAATTCTTTATTATTTGCAAGAGGGAAAAAAATTAAGTTTTTTATTATTATGCTTGACAAGATGACTCTTGCTCCTACGTATCCTCCGGTGCGATGAGGAAATCAAAGCTACGTAGTTCTGGGTATTGTGTTGGTTTGTGTTTTTTATGAAAAAGATTTTATTTTTACCTCTTAAGGTGTTTTTTAAGAATTGACCCGAAGGCAAAAAATTAGATTTTTGATTGGTTGATATTTTTTAGTGTCTTTTCATGGGTTTGAGCGAAAAACGACTAAAAGTCGGACAAAGTGTGCACTAAGCCCCCAATTAGTCGAGAAGCGAACGGATGTGCATCCGCCTCCTCTTTTTTAATCCACTATATTTTAAATATATTTTTAGTATATTTTGTGTATAATGACAAAATTAAAATTGTATTTTTATGTATTGTTTTTGAAGTCTGAAGCACCCAGAGCCAATCAATTTTCTACATGTGGCATTCATCTTTGAATTATATAACAATTAACAAGGCAATAGATAACATGAAAAGGTGTAAAACTAAACAAAAAAAAGAAGAAACATGAAGAACAAAACCTGAAATTCTTTGCGATCTCCTTCCTCCTTCTGGTCGGAGGCTTCACACGGATGTCGGAATCCGGCGGTGATGGTAGTGATGTATTGATGATAGTTGTTTTGGATTTGAAGGAAATTAGTGGTTGTGTAAGGGAGAATTGATTGTGGTTTATGAAGAATTTTGTGGTATGAATGAAGAATTGGTGTGTGAATTATTGTGTAGAAAGAGCCTCTATTTATAGTGTTAGAATTAGGTCTCTAAAATTTAATTGTATCTCTTGAGATATTTGGTTTGGAAATTAACTTGAGAGATTTCTTTGATTTTTATGCTTGATTTGCTATAGAAATTATGTTTTAGTGCAATTTTACTCCCTTGCTCTCCAAGGCTAGAGATTTGGTTCTCTTTTGTTTTGATTCACTCCCTTTTTTATATTTTTGTGTCTTTTTCCTTTTCTTTCTACACAAGTTTATATATTTCCTTTCTTTTTATATATATGCTTTATTTTTATAATTTTGGACAAACAAAAAGAGTGCTAATAAATAATTTTATACAAAAAGTTTCTTGTTAGAAAAATAAATAAAATTGACTAAAATAAATATGTACTAAAATTTGGAGAGTCAAATTTGGGGTATGACAGACATGATAATCAAATCATCAGTAATGAGAAAAGTAGCATCACTGTTAACAAATCCATTGTGGAAATGTTTCAGAACAACCGAAGGCACGGTACACCAACACTTACGACATTCATCCATGGATGTCGTCAAGTGAAGAGGGTGTTGAGGCAAAATCCCAATTTATGGTTTTAAAGATAACAAACCTCTTAATTATATTTTAATGTATAATTTTGGTCATTGTGTTATCTAACAAGTCCTTTCGAGTGATATTAAAAAGATAGGAATTATTATGCAAAGCAAAATATTTGATATCAGCTCTGAGAATGATACAAGAAAGACAGACATCATTCTCTCATCATTCTCTGATTCCAGCGTGATTGTTCTTTCAAAGTCAAAACACTTATTTATTTTAAGTGATAAATGAACAAAGACAAAGGAGGACTTTTCATGAGGATTTATGCACAAGATCTCTACAACAACATTTCCTTTATGGCAAGAATCTTGATCAAACATCTTATGGGACTTTCTATTCTAAGCCATCACATGGAGCATGTGCCAAAGAATGTTCTTTGATCTCAAGATATAATAAATTATCATTTGAATTTATTATGGAAGAAAAGAACATAGACCAATAAGGAGAAGACAACAACTCTTTCACTATGAGTTGTTATGTACTTACAAAGGATTATTTAATGACCTTTCTCCAAGAAGTAGTAGTCCTTTCTCCAACAAAGGCTACACTCTACTATTCATCAAGGTTGTACTTGCAAAAGTACTTTCTACAAAGCCTTGATCAGTTACAGCTGGTTACTTGAAGATAAAGCTGTCCCCACACCATTCTCCCACTATTCTATGAAGATATCACAAGAGAATGCACACTGTTCTGTGAGAATGTTCTTTCATCATTCTCCCTGAAGCATTGTTCTCATATGACAGCAGAATTCAAAGGCAACGGTCACACTTGCTCATCAAGCAATGATAGTACAATGTCAGCTCATCAAGACGCTCCTCTTGGAGAACATTCTCTGAACATTCTCCAACTCACTTTTCATATGTGAGTAACGGCTAGTTTAATGTTCTCTGATTTTCTCACACATTCTCCAAGATTCCAAAGGCTCTTCAACAACTATAAATAGCATGGAATACAGCAAGAGCAAGACAAGAGTTTTGAAGCAATATCAATCATCAATTACTTGTCTTTCACGCACAAGAATCACAAACTCTTCTTTTGATCTCTTTCACTCCAAAGCTTCATAATTGCACACTTGGATCAGCAATTCATTTGAGTGATTTTCAGAGAGATTTTTATAGTTACTTAGAAAGCTTTATAAACCTGGTTTGGTTTGTTGTTAAGCTTTAGATCCAAACAACTCTTTGTAATAAGAAAAGAACTTGCTCATCAATACATTACTATTGGTTGAGTAACTACCTTAGAAGAAAAGGTAGAGATCACCTTGGGTATAAGGTGGAAGATAAGCTTGTATAGCTTGACAGAAGATTTTGGTCTTGGGCTTAAGATCAAAAGAGAATAGTGGAAACCCTCACTTGGTGTGGGAAACTGGACTAGCCCAATTAAGGGTGAACCAGTATAAACTCTTTGTGTTATACTCCTTCTCTTTATCCTTATTTTCCTGCAAAACAGACACACTTACACACACCATAATATTCTGAAAGAATATTACAAGAACGTTCTCTGCAATCTAACATAGGCTGATCAGAGAACATTCTCTTAACATTCTCTGCTATCTGTTTTGGTTTAATTCATTCATTTAAGTTTTGATTTATCATATAACTTATACTACTAACAAATTGAGTTTAATTTTAAAAGGGTCACAATTCAAACCCCCCCCCCCCCTTTCTTGTGAAAAACTTTGCTACTTCAGAGGGGAGTTATCGGAATTGCTGCACACACACTTGATGAAGTACTTTGTAGGCTGAGTATCATCAATGTTAAGTTTAACCGTGCTGCAATAATCTTCTGAGGAATTCTTCGGATATAGCAGCGTTTCCTTGATTGAATCTGTCCAGTAACATACTTTGTTGAGATTTACCACGCTTTGAAAGAGGGAGTTAAGACAACCAACTGTGACAGGTCCCATGTTTGAATCTTTTTGCGAAAGTCTTGCAATGGTTCCTAATGGTAATGTTAAGAAGCTACAGAGAATGTCGACGAATTCCTTCCCAGCTTCAGCAAATACAACTTTATTAGTATCTTCGTTAATTAGAAGTTTCAAGGACACTTGCTCCTCTGTTTCAGAAGTATCAACAGCCATGGCAGCAGAGGTAGCACAATAGAAGGGAAATGCAAATTTCCAGAACAAGAAGTTAGAAATTTATGTTCAAAACTGTATGAAAGTGTTTTTATAGCGAATTCACTTTACTCTGAAGGACCTTCGGTATTCTTTTTAAATAATTTCTTTATTTTTTATTGGCTGTTAAACATCAATTACTATTGGAATTAGTAGTGGTTTGAATTCTTGGGAAAAGGGATAAAAGAAATTGGCGGTGGATTTTTAACGGTAAAAGTTAGGTCTATATTATGAACCAAATACTTCAATCATTCTATGAACTTAAAAAGTAAAAAGTTTCTTATATTTAGGACCAGAGGAGGTAGTAAAAGTTAAACACAACCTTTGCACTTACCAATATCATGGCTGTTGCTGATTCCTCTAATTTACAAGGATCACTTGTGTGTATCAGTGTATGTTGAGGAATTAAACGGGGAAGTTTAAGTTTATAAGTTCTAACTCAACTAGTATAAAATACTAAAATTATAAGGTGGAACCTCATCATCGGAATTTGAATCCCAGTCTTTCTATTTTGTGTGTGAGTTTTTATCGGCTTGTCATTTCATCTAAGTACAAAAAAATAACATGGAAGTTTATGGGATAATTAACATCATGGTTTTAAATTGCTTTTCCAATTGTGGTTGCAGATGCGGTAGTTGCAATTATTGTTATTGTGGTTGCATGAAATGATTTTTAATTCTCACAAACTATACTAAAGCTCTATTTTGTGAAAAATAGTGAATGACTAATAAACAAGTTTATAGCCACAGATAAACTAGTTCATTGAATTTGTAGTGTTTAATTAGTACTAATTAATATAGGTTGTTGTAAAACAAGTTTGGGCCAACCATTATTACCAGCAACACACGAAGTACTGGTGGGCTAAGAGCCACTAAGTTTAATAAATCATCCACAAAGTCCTTCATGCTCCATCAAATATGATTACTTCTTTTTTTCGGAGGAAGATTTACTTGGGAGATTATATGAATTGTTTGATGTCGTCACCTTCTGTTTAATGGTGGTGGTGGCGACGGATCTCGTTAGGTCGTGGTGCTTGTTCTGTTCGGCGGCGGCGGTTTGGGGTTTTTTATTGTTTTCTGGCGGCTTCACCACTCTGTGTGGTGGTTTTGCGCTGGCAGATCTGTTTGTTGCGCTGGCTTTATTTTTAATTGCAAATTTGGTTCTGAGTTTTCGTCGGGTAGTGGCTGTGGCTGTTGATGGATAATTTAGCAAGTGTACTAAACTGTCGTCAAGTAATAATATTTATAAAGATTCGTCTCCACAGGGATTGTTTCAATCTCGACAAAACAATTATATTAGATTTAGAATGTAATTTAAAAGCAACGGGGGGTTTGTTTGAATTAAAGGTTTCAATTGATAAAATTGATAAAAAGATAAATTGATTTCAGAATTATGAGAATGATTAGGTTATTCGAATCACTTCCTTATCACAAATTGGTAGATGCGGTCTTATGCTACAATTGCTTCCCTAATATCACGATGAATTAACTAAGTGGTTCAGACCCATGTTAACGACTAAGAACCCTTTTCTATAAAGATAATTTCCTAATGTCTTAGGTCAATTCAAATTCATAGAAAGTTTTATCGTCCGTTAATTCTAGTTATCATGGTTCAATAATCCGATATCTCTAAAACAATTATTGACCAAACAATTATCATATGATCAAGTCTCAAAAGTTAGGGTTAGTAATCATTTGATTCCTAAATTCAATTCATAAATTCGTCAATTCATAAAAAGCATTATACATAGAGATAATTGAATAATATTAGGATTTCAATTGCAGAATAAAATCCTCAACAAACTACATGATTCAATAAGTTCCAAGGAAGATCATCTCATAACCTAATCATAAAGAGAATTAGCTACTCATGATTATAATAACCATTACAATAGAGTTATAGAAATTATACATTCAAGAGTAGGTAGATGAAAGCTTCCAATCTTGTTTCCAAGCCAAAAGCCTCCACTTTGTTGCTCTAAATCGCTGCTCTTCTCAATAAAATTCCTAACCCTAAAATCTGATTGTTTTGGTGTATATATAGAGTTCACGCAGGCACGTTGTGCGTGCTTTCATTTGCTGACATGTAAAAACAGGATTGGCGCGAGCACGTTGCACGTGCTCAGGGGCACGTTGTGCGTGCTGGACAGAATGTAAACGATGCATATCAACAGTGAAGCATGTTGTGCGTCTTCAGGAGCACGTTGGACGTGCTAGGCAGAAACTTGCAAACTTGAATTCTCTTCATTTTTTCACTTGTTCTTCAACTTTTCTTCAAACTCTATGCAATGTTAATTTCTTCAATTCTTCTTCACTTTGACCATGTAATAATCCACAAAGCTAACTAATAATCTATAAAATCATAATAAAAACTACCAAAATATTGAGTGTCATCAGCTGATGGTGCTGTTGTGGTGGTGGGTTTCGATGTTGAGGTGGTGGTTGTGGGTTGAGGTGTTGAGATGGTGTTTGTGGTAGTGAGGTATTGGATCTAGCTTGGTTTTGGTGTTGTGGTTTTGGTGATGAGATTTAGTGTCGTGGTTTGTTGTGCTACTGTTGTGGGGAAGGTGTTGAGATGATGGGGTGGTTTGGAGGTTGTAGTACCCGGCGCAAAAAAAATATACAGATATGCAATGATGAAATGCAATGCACAAATGTAAACAATGAAGCCGCCACCATATTTTATTTATCCCGTGAGGGGAAAGGAAAATAATGATAAAACCTTGAAAAGATCGGGTTCGGGAGTTGGTAACATGAGGGGAAGACGTTAACACCCCCTCATATCCGTTGTACTCAACGGGAACCATTTGAGGAATTTGGTTTGCATAAACAGAGATAACCGTATAAAAAGAAATACATTACCGCAAATTGAACATAAAAGGGAAAAAAGAGTTTTTTCTTATTTGGCTTGACGAGAGAGGCTCTCGCTCCTACGTATCCCCCAAGTACAATGAGGAAGTCAAAGCTCACGTAGTTCTTCCTGAAAAAGGTTTTGTGTGTTGGTTGTTTTTAGTGAACGATGCTTAGGTCGCATTCCACTGATACAACAGTATGCTTGTATGCTCAACTGAGGCTTTAAGCGTTTGTCTGTAGCAGGGGAATGGATAAAGCACTATTCGTTTAAGAAAAGAAATTAAAAAGATTGGACTGCGCAAGAGTAGTTGAAAAGAGTTGACTGCACAGAGGCAGGAAAAAGAATTGAAGTGAATTGAGTTGTTTTTTTAGAGATTTTTGAGATTGTTCAGTTGAATGAGAATTGAACACCATATGAGACATACGTCACAGACTGTTCAATCCGAGCCAAACGAGACATACGTCACATTCCCTCCTTTTCATTCAAATAATTAAAGTTAATTGATTAAAGCGAGAGTAGTCCACCATCCGGGACATACGTCACAGACTGTCCTACTCGAGCCAAGCGGGACGTACGTCACACTTCCTCTTTTCATTTTAATTTACTCATCAAATTTTAGTTTTGTTTTAGAAGAGAAAAGAGAAAGAAAAACCAAGCCAGAGAAAAGTGATAGAAGAAATACTAGATGATATGACAGATGCATATGAATATGAAATGTACGAGAGATATAATAATAAGCATAAACAAAAGAATACAACTATATGATCAATTAAATACACGATTTATCGATAAAACGAGTGTGAGATAAACATCGAGTCATAGCATAAGTCTTTATCGAACGCGAAAAGAATTTATCTAACCTTAAATAAATTTATCGAACGATAAATAAACTTAATGAAAATTAAATAAATTTATCGAACGATAAATAAATTTATCGAATAATAAATAGATTTAACGACATTAAATTTATTTATCGAACAATAAACAAATTTATTGTGCGATGAATATTTTAAGCGTTAAAGGGGGTGCGAAAAGCAAAACTGATTGTACAAACAAAAAAAATAGGAAAAAAACAGAATCAAAAAGCAAGCAGGCCCAATCTGTAAGGGCCCGGTCCACTAACCTGTCAAACGGGTCAGACCCGGGTCAAACTGGGTCAACCCGGTGCAACCCTTCTTGGCCAGATCCAACCAGAACGCGCCATGTGGCGCACGACCCCTCCTTCTTCCTTTAAGAGACCGAGTTAACTCGGCCGAGTCATCCTCCATGGATGAGTCGTGAAGCTTCAATAATAACAACAACACGAAATCAAACGGTCACCGAATCATGCACGAATATATCATTAGTTTTTACAATCGGTATTCGCACAAGGAGAAAATGACCACACAAGTTTGAATCCAAAACTTCAAAAATGATTTTCACATGAAAACAAGTAAAAAAAACAATCAAAACTAGTTTATAGATGTTCTAGAAGCACGATTTGATCGTTATTTACCTTCGATTGTGAACGAAATGACCGATTCAAAGCCTTTGGTTTTTCCGCGACTTAGATCTGCTTTTTAATGGCCTTCCAGTGGTTACTTGGCGAAACTGAGGAGGGTCCGAACTATAGAAATCGAGTATTTGATTGTTGATTTTGGATGTTTTTTGGGTGACCGGAATTTGGCCGGAAAATGGAATTCCGGCGGTGGCGCCGGAAAAGTGTTGGTGGTGGAGGGAGGAGTGATTTTTCTGATTTTTCTTGTATTGGGATTTGTGAAAAATGATTGGTAATGAATGAGTGATGTGAGGTGTGTATTTATAGTGATAGGATTAGGTTTAGTGGTATTTTTGTGATTTTGGTGTAATTTTGAGGTTAAGGGATAATTAATGGTAAAGATAGTAATGAAAATGATTATGAGGTGGAGAGGATGATGTGTTGCAATGTGATTGGCCACAAGAGAAATAAATTATCATAAAAAGAAGAAAATGTAAATAAAATAGCAAAAAATGCAAGAAAAATACAAATAAAATATAGAAAAATATAGAAATAAAAATGTGAATTTAAATACAAAGGTAAAAACTATTTTTTTGAATATTTTTACTATTTTTCGCCTAAAAAGATAAATTGCGACAATTAAAAGAAATAAAGAAAAAAGGATAAATTGTAAGCAAAATTTATCTAAAAAACTATTTTTGGTATTTCTTCAGAAGAAGAAGAAATAATTTTTAAATAAAATATTTATTTTAAAAAAACTCAAAATTAGGGTATTACAGAGGTTTTGGTGAAGAAGTTTTGGTGTTGAGGTTTTGGTGATTAGGTTTTGTGTCGTGATGTGATGTGAGGTTCTACTGAGGAGGGTGTTGAGATAATGGGGTTGTATGGATTCAGTGCCGCCGGTGTGTGGTTGATGTCGTGTGTTACTGATTTTCCTTAATATTTTGGTTCTCTTTTGGTGATGTGGTTAATGTCGTCTATATGTTTGGTTCTCTATGATAATGATTTTCTGACAATGTTCAAATCTGTTGAGATTTGAAGGACTCTTTTAGAGTTGCTGAGGGTATCAGATTTCATTGTTTCAGGTTGACCTATATCGCGTCGATGTTGACAATTTCGATGAGGTTTACGAGCTGAGACTTATCTGCCATGGTTCTCCTTCTACCGTTGCTTCTTCAACTTTTGATTAAAAAACTGCTCTTTGGATTCTTATGAGCCGATTGATTTTGATTCGAGATCGGAGTTAGTGTCTTGTGGCATTTTTTTGGTCGGGTTGGGGTCTCTCTGGTTGTAAGGAAGCTGATGATTTTCTTCTAAGAATGGGATTAGAAGGTGTCATCTGTTTGATGGATCTACAATTTCTAATGTCAACGATTGTTGGGAGTTTACGTTTGATGGGAGTTTTCCGGTTAATTCTATTTATTTGTTTTTGGATTCAAAATTCTCCTTTCCCCTTTCTTTGGTGTTGGCTTCTCCAAGGTTGGTTGCTCAAGTTTGGAAAAGTTGGTCGTCTTCAAAAATTATAGTTTTCTCCATCGAAGGCTTCCGACTAGATTAAATCTAGTCCGTCGTGGGATTGTTCAAAATGGAGGAGGCGTGATTTGTGTGTGTTGTAGTGGGGCACCGGAGTCGGAAAACCACTTTTTTGTTTCGTGCCCTTAGCTTGGGCGGTGTGGAGTAAGGTGCATCAGTAGTGGTTTGGTGGTTTGGTGTCGTGCTTTTCCTTTTGTGTTTTGGTGGTTTTGCTAGTGTTGGTTCCATTTGGATAGAGTACTATCTATATTTATCTTATTTGAGTGGGTAGAGTACCTCTTGTAATTTGTTCCATTTCTCTTTTTATATACATATAAAATTCATTTTCCTACTCAAAAAAATAAATAAATAAGTTTAGTCGAACCCAAATTTCCATCCAGAACGCAGAGACTATTTCCCTCGTTGGATTTTTTTTTTGAACAGTAAAGAATTTTTAAAAACATTGACAATAAGTGGTTCTTTTAAAAATTTTGGTAAATGACAATAATATACTGAGAGCATGATATCTTTGTTCCTGAAACTGTCTTTGCGATGCATTTTGTATGACAAATAAAATGATTTAGTAGTGAAATAGATGGCCATGATTAGAAACAGATAAATGACAATACTGGAATTGAATTAAACAAAACATTGAACATAGAAATATTGTTGATTGGTACAAACTTTCCTCTAGCGGTCTAACATGATTCTGCAACACATAACACAATGTATGTTCTCTACATTCCCCTCCTTATCATATGTTTTACGTCAGGCTCTTCTTAAACTTCTGTTACTAATTAGTTTTCGACAATCTCTTCTTTAACCTCGGTTAGCAAGTGACGAAGACCATTTGTTAAAGCAGATGTTGAGATCAGTGATGCCTTCAATATGCTCCAACACTGCAAATAAAGAATCAACAATGCATAAGCAACAACCAATTAGTACTTACATATTGATATTGATAAATATATAAATAAATAGGTTTTGTTATTTGTTACCTCATTGACGCCAATAGTGACAAGCTTTTCCTTCACGTCATTAAGAGAAATTCCAGAAAGGTTCATTAATTTCAAAGCCTAAATTGGTGACCACGTTGTCAAAATCAAGTCATCAGTTACCGTGTACGCTCTTGGACCCTTCACAAAACCTCCATAAATTCCGCTTTGTGATTCAACATCCAACACCTCACACTTACCGCAATCATTTTGTAGTTCATCAGTTACGAAAAATTTACCATTGTATTTGCCTTGTTCGAAACTTTCACCTTGATAAAAACAATAATAATTTAAACGAGGTTTGTCAACGGGCAATATCTGGTGACTACATTTAAACACTGTAGCCAAGTGAGGATCGACAAGCCTATTCTTTGCTTCTTTTGACACTAAATATTTGGTTTCATCCAACTCAACTACGCTCTTATACAAAGAATCAATGTTGCCAATAGAACAATTACCTCTTAACGCATGAACAACTCCTCCCAAAGGAAATGAAAGGAAACTCATAAGTAAATCAGCAAAATCTTGTTCCCCTTGAACATATAATATTTTCCCATCTGATTTTCTTATAACAAGTTTCACTATGATTTGGATATAACATTTGTTCTCCACAACACAAGAGAAAAAATTATAACTTTTGAAAGAAGGTTTCTTTCTTAAAAACAAATCTGTCAAAGTAGAATTGGAAAGCAAGGAACACTTAAGCATATCTAGGACCTGCAAGCATAAATTAAATATTTTTAATTATAATATCAAAGGTGAATATTTTGAAGTACACTAAATCAAAACAAATAATCATCTGTTCCTAAGTAGTATAAGACTTTTTGAGATTTTTCTTCGTCCCTTTTAATAAAACTCATTTCAAATTTCTAAAGTTATTAAATATTTTTTACAACAACATACCTATGATAAATATACTTAAAAAACACAAACTTATTCTATCTCTTGAAGGACAAAATTTTAAAAAAATACCAATTGTCAACAAATTTAATACAACAATAAACTTTTTTAATCTGTGTTTGTTTTTGTCAAAGAGTGTGTCTTATATTTAAGTAATCATATATGTAACAGAAATGAAAATGCATTACCTTGTCCTTAGAGACATACACTATCAATTCCTTTACTGAAGTTGCACCATTTACTCCTAAATTCTGTAGAAGACCAAGGCTAGTAAATTGCACAGAGTTTGGAATGACAATCAAATTATCGGTAATAACAAAACTAGTACCATCATTAACAAATCCTTTGCAGAAATATTTCAGAGAAACTGAGCAAGATTGACACCCACACTTCTTATCTTCGGAAATTCTCAAATAACGAGTGTACGAGCAGCTAGCAGTAATATCATATAGGTAATTGGTACATAGGAAGTACTTCATGGCCTCGGTGTCATCAATGTTCAATTTAAGACTACTGCAATATTTTTGTGATGAGTTTGTTGGTTGCAATAACATTTCTTTGATTTTCCCTATTTTCAGACACTCTTTGTCGAGATCTCTTACACTTTGGTAGAGTTTGTTAAGACAACCAACTGTAACTGGACCCATGTTAGACTCCTTTTCAACAAGTCTTGCAATGGTTCCTAATGGAAATGTCAAGAAGCTAAACAGAACATCGACAAAATCCTTTCCTGCCTCAGCAAACAAGACTTTATTGGTGTCATTGTTCACCAGAAGTTTCAGTGGTACTTGAAACTCTGTTTGAGTATTTGTAGCAGCCATAGTTGAGAATTTTAATTTTTGTATAAATGAATATCTAGAAATATTGTTTCTTGGAGCAATTGTATGTAATAAGGATGCAAATGGGAAGCCAAGAAGTTCACTTTACTTATACTAGGGTCTTTAGTTTTTTCCTTAAGCACGGGTAACTTTGATAAGTTAAATAATTTATTGTTTGTATAAATGCCAATTCTTGGATAAAAAGAAAAGGGCAGGCGTGTTGCTGATATCCAAGGTTAGTAATGGCTGGAGCTCTTTTTTCAAATCAATGCATTAAGAAGATTAACCGATAATACATTTACTTTTATGACTAACAGGGTCGATTACGATCACTTGCCGACGAATATATTAACTCCGTCCCAAAATATAAGACTCATTTTGACCACTACATGTATGTTAATACACTATTTTGATCACTAATATTTTTAATTATCTGTTAGTAAAAATTATAAAAACTTGATATTTTGAAAATACTCATCAAGACGAAACAAACAATATCTTATATGCTAATATTTACATATTACATATATAAATATTATTAAAAAATTTCTGTCAAAAAAATACATGAATAATTTCATTTAGTCAAAATAGCTTATATATTGGGACGGAGATAGTATATCAATAATTTTATCCATATTTCAAAGTCGGGATTCCCGAGCACTTGTACGGGCTCCGGCCAAAATATTGATACTTTTAGGGTTAATTTAGGACAAAATTAAAATTTTTGAAGTTTAATTTATGGCAAAACTAGTGATTTTAGTTCAAAAATAAAACTTTTAGACTTAATTTAAGGCAAAATTAAGATTCTTTATTCAAAATTGAGATAAATTGAATTTTTTAAGGGTTAATTTAGAACAAAACTGATATTTAAGGGTTAGTTTAAAAAAAATTCTAACTCCACCACTATCTATATTTAAATAGATTAATCAGTTACTCTCTCCGTCTCATTATATAAGCTCATTTGACCATTATTACGTTTATTAAAAAATATTAATAATGTAATTATTGTGTCTAACTAGTTATAGAACCGTGCATCCGTGCAATGCACGGGAGATAGGGGTGGGAATAGGCCAGACCGGCCTAAAGAGGCCTATGACCTAGCTTATATAGGCTCGGGTCAGGCCAGGCCGTTTTCTTAAATAGGTCAGGCCAAGACTTTTTTATAAGCCTATTTAACTAAATAAGTCAGGCTACAGACCATTGAAAAAGCCTATAAAGCCTACTGGGCCGGCCTATTTAGATAAATATTTGTAATATTTTTATTATTCATATTATTGAATACTACCTCCGTACCAAAATATATGTCGTTTTGACCATATCACACAAATTAAGAAATGTAATCATTGTTGTATGGAAAAAATAAATTATAAGTTAATTTACAAAATTATCCCTCATCAATGGTATGGGAAAGATAAATTATAGAATTGAAAGAAGAAAGAGAAATAATTAGTTAAGGGTATAAGAGGAAAAATAGCATTAAATGTTTCATTGGTAATGTAAAACGACATATATTGTGATACAAATTTTTTCTCAAAACGACATATATTTTGGTACGGAGGGAGTATTAAATATTTAATTGTGAACTAAATTTTAATTCCACAAATTTTACAATGAAATAATTTTTTGCATATATAAATATATTACTATAAATTAGAATTGAAGTATGATAATTATATAGTTAAATTCTCTAAAGTATTATGTGAAATATTAAAAGGAATTTTAATCTCATTGGTGAATTAGTTGATTAGTTTATTTAAATATAAAAATGATTACTTATTTAAAAAAATTCATACGAAATAGGCTTTTAAACAGGCTAACATGCCAGACCAGACTTTCTAAAGGTCAGACCGCAGACCTAAAAATCAAGCCTATAACAGGCTACAGGCCAGACTTAGGCCTTTAAATTTTTGATAGGCCAGGCTCAGGCTTGGTAAAGCCTAGCTCGGCCTCGGCCTTTTTGATAGGCTCAGCCTTATTTTCTACTTTTCTATTTAGCTTAAACGAAATAGAGAAGTATAAAATTGAATTTAGCCATATTTTTCTTTAAAAGTATTAGAGAAATAAAGTAAAGAAGTAAAAAATAAAAAGAAGTAGAGTCAAACACAATTTTTTCCTACTTTACTATTTTTAAGGAGAAGAAAAAAAGTAGAAAATAAGCCGGGCCAAACGGGCACTTAGAAGGACAGATTTGCAAGATCAGCTTCTTTTTCCTTCTCCCCTTATACTGTATTTTCTTTATTTGTTGCTTACAAACTTTATATTACGAACTTTATATCTGCTGCTTACACCTAACCTTACAAAAGAGAAAATACAGAAAGTTAGCTGAGCTACAAAATACTTTAACATACTCCCTCCATATAAATCGCTTACATTATTGGGTCTGTTTAAATAGCTTTTTAAAAACTGTTTTCTCTTTTCTAAAATTTTAAAATTATAAAACTTGTTTGGTGTACTAGTTTTTAAAAACGTATTTCCGTATTTTTGTAGTTTTGAAAAGTAAAAACTAAAAATCAAAATATAAGTTAGCATTTGCAACTATCGATTGTATGTTCATGGTCGATTTTTGTTTTCTTAAACCTAGCTTCATACATGGCAGATCTAACTTCTAAAATTTTATTGTTTTTAAAATTAAAAAACAAGAACAGCTAAACTATATTTTGATTTTTAGTTTTTACTTTTCAAAACTACAAAAATACGGAGTGGCAGTCCTGTAAATAAGTGAATTTTTTTTGTTTTATTAAAATAAAATAAACACTGATTTTGGGTTTTGAAAACGCACGCAGAAACACGCTCTCGCTCTTCACTCTCGCTCTCGTCTTCTGTCCATCAACCCCATGATTCCTCTAATCCGATCTCTTTCTCTCTTCCATTCTAGGTTAGTATTTGCAATTATTGATTGTGTTTTTCTTTATTCTTCATGTTCATGGTCGATTTTTGTTTCCTTAAACCTACCTTCATACATGGCAGATCTAGCTTCTGATTGAGTTAGAATTTGATCTAGAATTGCTTGCAATCACTACAAAAAAATGCGCTATTTAGCGGCGGTTTTGGACCCATTTAGCGGGGGGTTTCAACCTCCGCAGAATGTTTAGCGGCAGTTTTTAAAACTCCCGCTTAATCGATTCCCATAAATTGTTTGCGGCGGTTTTTTTGAACCTCTGGTATCATCCTTTGAAACTGCCGCAGTTTAGTGCTTACGCTTTGCAGGAGTTTTAAACCTCCTTAAAACCTGTGTTGGATATCTTTTATAATCTTATTTTGTGCGGGTTTTCAACCTCCGTAAATCAGTACTGATTTTTTTTTTTATAATACACAATAAAGAACATTGTAACAAATAAATAATATGGTTTTTTGACTTCACAAATAAATAATATGTTATCAAGCTTAATATCATAATATTTCCTCAAAAAAAAAAAAAAAGCTTAATATAACATAGTAAATTGATATCATTTCCACGACAACATTAACTATATAAGATTAAATGTCACAAGTTTCATAACCTTTTTCAGCAAGGATCAAATATTGAAGATCAAGGAGAAACTACATAATAAAGACACAATATCCTCTACCTAAGGCTGTTAATAAAGACACAATTTAGAGTCGGATGGTTCCAAGCCGACGCTACAAGTTAACTTCGAGCATTTTTGCCTCGTCCATGACACCGACGCTAATCCGACTCTAAATGGCTATTAGAGTCGGTTTTTGACTTTTTAGCGTCGGTTTTGGGCCGACGCTAAAAGCTGTTTTTCTAGTTGTGATAAAGAACATCAGAAAATATGATTAAATTGGTAAAAACATTTTAGGAAGAGACAAAATTATGAGTCACACAATGCATATATTTACTCTAAAATGCAAGAGAAGTTATATATTTACAAGTTTTTTTTTTAACGGCAAAATATTATTAATAATCAAATTCATGCTCAAGATGAACATGAACAACATGATATATTTTTGAAAGGCAAAATATTATTAATTACCCGGTTAATAAAGATTCTAATGTAATAAATAACATGTTGTAAAGATACATCCATATACTTATAGCAATCTTTTTAACTAATGAGTTACCACACAATACATGACATTATCTATATATTTTTTATTCAGACAAACTCAGATGCAACAAGAGACTCAAATTGCTCCAATGAATGAAGTTCATGCTAATCAATATGATAAGGAAGAACTTCCCCAATCTCCATCAACTGGGTAATTAAATAAAATAATAAATCATATAATTACAAACATGGTGGCATATCTTAATATATACATTGTTCTAATTTAAGTGGTTTAATTATGTGCATATATGATACATATATAGGCAATTATATATGAAACAAATTTCATGTAGAGGTCGAAAAGCAACTACCACACAAAACATAATGTGTACTTGAGATTTTAACTTGAAGTTTAAATATGTATATTTGGGATAGAAGGAAGTGCACGCGATTCAAGAGTTTTTTGGATGCAATTACTAATCCAAATATGGGATTTCCGTGGCCTCTTAGAGGTAAGTAGTTATATCAACACAAAATAATGTTTTTCTCGATCATATTTACAATGCTAACTTATATTTTGTTTATTGAAGGTTCATTTTATCTTGTTGATTATGGCTATCCATGTACCGGAGGTTTTCTTCCCCCTTATAAGGGTGAAAGGTATCATGCACAAAAATATAGAGGCCAAGGTAGACAACCGAGGAATCCGGAAAAGTTATTTAACTATAGACACTCATCTCTAGGGATGACAATTGAGCGTTGTTTTGGGGTGCTAAAAAATAGATTTCCAATTTTAAAATTAATGCCCTTATATAAACCTTCTAGGCAACGACTCATAGTAACTGCTTGCTGTGCTATTCATAATTACATACGAAGTAGAATTTGCTTGACAAGTTATTTAGAATATGGGAAAAAATATAATGGATCCGATCTCGTTAGAATATGAGTCGTTGAGATGCCTCTATATAAACCTTTTAGAATTTGAGATGTTGCCTAGAAGGTTAGAATATGAGTCTATATATAAACACTCAAATAATCAACGACTCAAATTCTAAAGAAAGTTAGAATTCTAAAGAAAGTTATTTAAAATTAATGCCTTTATATAAACCTTTTAGAATAACTTGAGATAACTTTGAGATGGTGAATGAAGGGCCTAATATAGAAGGGATGAGCTCCAATGCTAACGATTTAACAAGGTTATCTGATGAAGGTGCAGCTGAAATGATGACAATGGATAGAAATTAAATTAAAGAAAAGATGTGGGAACACCGTAACAAATAATTGAACCGATTACACTTTTATATTTTCTTGTTTGAGACTTTGGAGTCTTGGTGATTATTTTTAGGATATTTGCTTTGTTTTTTTTTCAAAATATTTGCTTTGTATATATTTTCTTGTATGAGACTTTGAAATGACTTTTGTGGTTATTGTTAGATGTTTATATATATATATATATATATATATATATATATATTGGTATGATATAATATTTTCAATTTTCAATATTATTATAGAGCTTAATTCATCATAATAAATAGGGCAAATTACACTAACCTCCCTTAAGGTATGTTGAAATGTCACTCACCTCCTCTCTATTTTTTAACCAAGCACAAACCTCCCCTAATTAATTTTCAATATGCAAACCACCTCCCTTCAAACTTAACAGCGTTTGGATCCGTTAAAACACCAATTGTATGGCCCACATATTCATTCATATTTCATATTCATTCAGTTAGTACCAATTGTCTCGTTTCATTTCTTCCCGTTCCACTTCCACCCACTAATTACATGTTAAACCATTGCTATCTTGAACACAAACACAACGACAAAGCTATTGGCATTTGGCAATGAAAAAAAATGGCAACACTCTGTTAATAACCTGGAAAGCACCTAGCAAGGTTAATGTTACTAAACAAAAAGTGATGGAATCATCATCATGAAAGGCAGTACACACCGAACAAAAATATTGCAAATGTTAAACGGTTTGAACATACACAGTGCACACTGCACACCATACAAAAATGTGGGAGAAGATGAAAGATACAAAAGAAACAAAAACACGATTATGAAAATTTGAAGGCAAATGATAGAATAGAATCTCGTTCAATGCATCTGAGAAAAGAAACTAGCGTACAATTCTAAGAGCTCAATGGGCAAATGCCTTTTCCATATTAATGTTCTCTAACGGTGTTAGTTGGAGGGGAGGTGAATGTTTTTTTCAAAAACAGAGGGGGTGTCTGTGTTATTTAGTGAAACCTCAAGGGAGGTTAGTGTATTTTGCTCTAATAAATAAATTAGTATAGCACGTAATTCGTCACAATCACAATTTTATTGTAAATACAATAGTTTATATCTATATAGTTAATATAGATATAGGTTGCAAAAATAGATTTTAAAAATTTGATTACCAAATAAATTTTATAATTTTTTTGTTTTGGATACTATTTTTAAAAATTAGGTTACTAAATGAGCTTTCTCTTTTTCTTGTTTTAGAAACAATTTTTGAAAAATATATACTTAACCAAGCACATTTTTTTTCCTTTCTTTTCTAAAAAACAAAAGTGTTTCAAACAAGCACTAAATGTTTCTAGTTGTTTTTCTAATTATACTATGAACTATTTACCAAAACAAACACCACCTAATATATAGAGGTCCACTTCCAATCTCATTTCTTAGAATGACACTCTAAAACTTCTAGACCACCATAGAAAACATCTGATCCAAAAGATTTCACTAGACGCTAATTATCGATCTCGAATCAAAGTTGATCGACCCATCAAAATCTAAAAATGCAGCTTAGTGAGCCAAAAGTTGATGGGTCAATGGTAGAATCAAGACATATGTAGACAACTCTCAACATGTAGTCCGCCTCCAAACAATCAATACCGAAGTAGTAGAGGTCAAGCAGATACAAAGAAACCTAAAATGATAAATAATAATTTTTATAAATTAAAAAGTGATTTATTGACTATTATATTTTAGAAAACATAATTTCATAAGAAAAAAACAATTTTATTTTTTATAAATATTATACTAATTGTTTTATATTTTTTCACAAAAAAATTCAATATTTAATAATTAAAATTCAAAAAAAATTAAAAAAAATTAAAATTTATTTTTTTGTTAATTTTGAAGAATAATATTTAGTTATTATAATACTTTAAAAGATAAAAAAATTCTTCCAAAATATACTCACTTTTCTATTAATTTTATAATCTATTGTAACATTACATTAAAATTAATCTACTGTACTATAGAATCTGTCATTACGTAAATGTAATTAATGTGTATGTAAAAGATAAATTATGATTTTGTTTACAGAAATTAATTAAAATGATGACTTCTAAAAAAAAACACGCGAACTTAGACTCATTAATTATTTAGGTCTTTACAAAATAATTTCACATTAATGATATATATAGGAAATTGAAGGAAGAAATAAAAATAAATAGTTAAGAGAATAATCGGAAAAAAATAAACACTAACTATTTCATTGGTAATGTAAAAGACTTATATTCTGATACAAAGTTTTTCTTCAAAACAACTTGGACAAATTTAATTTTTTTTAAGATTTTTTTTATAGCCAAACATCTTAAAAGTTTAGATTTTCATTATTTTTTTCAATGCATAATTTTTCATTTACTTGTTTTTTAGTTTTTTAACTAATGAATCACATACACTAATACACTAGTTAGCAAGATAGTACTTTTTTGATTAATGATGATGACTTGCTTCATCCCTTAAACCATTGTAAAACCATGATGTTATTTATCCCTTAAACTTCCCCGTTACTGGTTAGTGCAAAGGTTGTACTCCGTATTTAACTTTTGTGTGCATTCCCAAGAATTCAAACCACCACTAATTTCAATAGTTGTAGTTATTGAAATTTAACAGCCAATCAAAAAAAATAAAGAAATGATTTAAAAAGAATACAAAAGGTCCTACAGTTTGGAGCATTGTAAAATTTTAACTTGTTCTGGAAATTTGTATTATTTTGCTATACATTTGCTCCAATGGCTGATCCTGATACTACTGAAACAGAGGAGTATGTGCAATTGAAACTTCTAATTAACGAAGAGAGGAATAAGGTTGTATTTGCAGAAGCCGGTAAGGACTTTGTCGACATTCTCTGTAGCTTCTTAACATTACCGTTAGGAAGCATTGCAAGACTTTCGCAAAAAGATTCAATTATTGGACCTGTCACGGTTGGTTGTCTTAACTCACTATATAAAAGTGTTGCGGATCTTGACAAAGGATGTTACTGGACAGATTCGATCAAAGAAATGCTGTTGCATCCGAAGAATTCATCGGAAGACTATTGCAGCACGATTAAACTTAACATTGATGACACTCCGCCTACAAAGTACTTCATCAAGTGTGTGAACAGATATTGTGACTACAGTTCCTCTCTTTTCTTCACCACCTCAGGGGATGAACGATGCGAGTGTGGGACTGGTAAAGCTTCGGTTGTCCTCAAACATTTTCACAAAGGATTTGTTAACAGTGATGCTATATTTCTCGTTACTGATGATTTGGTTATCATTTCAAATTCCATGGTTTATACAAGCATTTCTCTGCTCAAGAATTCAGGAATAGTCACAAGTTCTACAAAGGAAATGACCATAAATGTTACTAAGGAAAAGGTAAAATGTATTTAGTTTGATACTTTATATGACTGTTCGTTGTTTGTTATTTGCTCTACATATACTATAACTACTCTCTTCGGCGACTATTATAAGTAAAAATTCACTTATTCATTGAATTTTACTTTTCAGGTAAAAGATCTTCTGAAGTGTGCTATGGTTTCTAAGTCGCCTTTGACCGATGTATTCTTAAGAAATAAACTTTCGATACAGAAGTCATGGGTTTTTTCTTGTGATGCTGAAAATATTTGCAATACTGATTTCCTAATCAATGTAGAGCTAGTTATAAGAAAATCAGATAGAAAAATACTGTTTGCTCATGGGGAGCAAGATTTTGTAGATTTATTATTAAGTTTTCTCGCATTTCCTTTGGGAGGTGTTGTTCGTAAGTTAGGAGGAAATAGTTCTATTGGTAGCATAGATGGATTATACAAAAGTATAGTTGAATTAGACGAAAACCAAATTATCATGTCGAAAGAAACAAAGAGTAGGATTGTTGATCCTCATTTGGCGCAGGAGTTCAAATCAAGCAAACACATATTACCAATAATCCAGTCACCTGTGAATTACTATTGTTACTATAAAGGTGAAAGTCCCAAACAAAGTATTCTTGATCATCAATATTTCATAAGTAATGAATACCGGGTAGATGGAGGAAAATATAAATTAATGAACCTAGTTAAGGACAATAAAAATGCAGGAAGTAATGAAGGTTATGTCAAGGGACCAACAACTTACTTAGCTACAGATGACTTGGTTATTGGACCTTCTTCTCCGATTTCGGTTCTATTATTAATCAATCGTTTGCAAATCCCTCTTAATGATTTGAAGAAAAAGGTTGTCAACATTGGTATGAAGGAGGTAAAGAATAAAATAAATGTTTAGATTTATCATCTCACTTTTTTTGCAAATTTGTTTTTGAAGTATTTATGCAACTAGACTAATTGACAATGTTTTTTTCTTTTTCCTTGATGTAGTGTGTGAGCATATTGAAAGCTGCTTTGACATCAACATCTGCACTAACAAATGGTCTCAGTCACTTGTTAACTGAAGCTAAGGAGAACAAATAGCTGTTGTTAAGGTTGCCTTATGTTTTATGATATATGTTAGAGAGCTTGTAAGAGGACATCATTACTAGATTTATTGTTTTGTTGTGGTTATTTCAATTGTGGCATTATCCTGTTGTTACGAATTTAGAATGGCTTATAATATTGCAATACCTTATTCGTTTCTCTTCTTTCTACTGTTATTAGTATTCTCCCAAATTTTGGCAGCTTACTGTTTTACCATTTATGCTTGTTTTCATATTTTATTTGTTAACCATGATGATTTTCAATTTCATGATATTCCACGCTATACATGAGGGAAAAAAAGTATTTTGGCAATCCATAATCCCTTTAGTTACATCTATATCCAATTCTGTTTATCGATTGATACCAACAACTTTCACTTATCCAACAAATACTATCATGCAACATAACAATAACAGTTGTTATTTCTTCTCGTTAACTTCGGCTATTAAGAGAAGGAGACAATTTGTTAGAGCTGATGTTGAGTTCAAACCCGCATTCAATATGCGCAGACACTGCATCAAGAAAAAGACATTGTCAAAAAGTTCAAACAGAAAAGTACAAAAAAGTGAGTTGATAAATCTATCAATAGATTCTATGTTACTCCTTACCTCCTTCAAACCAATGATGACAACTTTCTCCTTTAGATCTTCAAGAGGAACTTGCAAACGATTGATTAATAGTTGAGCTGAAATCGGAGATGAATGTCTAATAACCAAAACCAAGTCATCTTCATGCATTCTGTCATCACTCCTATACTCATCAGTTATGAAAAATTGATCATTAATGATATTTTTATTGTAACTTTCACTTCGATATTTTTATAGCAAAGTTCACTCAAAATGTTAGGGTGGAGGTATAATGGCCCGTAACTTTATAATAGAAAGTTTACTCAAAATGTTAGGGTGGAGGTAAAATTGTAGGGGTGAGAGGAAATTTTTTTCCTATTACTTTTATCCACGGTCAAAGCAAGTGTGGCCATTTTTAGCGTGGCAAATGACTGAAAATTTGGTAGTGAAAGTGTAACAATTCATATTATCACACGTTTTTCCTTCGTTAATTTGTTAAATGGTTAATTATATCTTGTTACATATTTTTAATTGATTCTCATTGGTAACTTACGAATTATATGATATTTATCAACAAATACATATTTTCAAATTATATTCATTGTGTTTGTTATTTGTTTACAATTTAATTTTAAAATATATTGAATTTTAAATAATATGTTCTATAAAACCCATACATCATACGAGTGAGATTTAGATTTTAGATTTACATTGCGAAAGTTTAGGGTAAATGTGACCTACACTCCCTTTATATTTAGAGTTATCACAAACCCTCTCTCGCTATTTCTTCCGTAACGTAAACCAAAACGTGAGCATGTGTTTGAATATGTATCTTTTCTTTTCAAAATTATTCATCAATTATTAAGAAAGAAAACAAGTGATATTTTTACTTCTCTTCGTTTTTTTTTTGTACAGGAAGGAAAAGGTAAAAAAGAAAACTTAAAACTTATCTAGGAAATAAAGTGCCACTAACATCAGCTAGTAGAAGAAGGTTCATGCCAATTGGCGGAGACACAATTGGAGAGAAGGGAATATGGTTCCTAGCGTCCAATTTGGCTAGAAAGTCAGCACAAGTGTTTCCTTTGCGAAGAGTATGATGAACTGAGACCCTCCGGTCTCCTCCAAGCAACTCCTTGATGTTATGAATGATGGCTGCATAGTGGTGCCAATTATTAACAAGATCAGAAATCAATTGAAGGAATCAGTATAGCAACACAAATCCTTTATGTCTAAGACCCAAGCTAGACTTAATCCATGGTAGATAGCCAATAATTCAACATGGAGGATATTAGAGAAACCAATGTTACCAGCAAATCCATGAACCTAGACATCTGCAGCGTTTCGAATCAAGCCTCCAAAACCAGAGATCCTCGAATTTCCAAGACTGCTACCATCTACACTCAAGATCATATCGAGACTCTCCTGGGTATTCTAACGGACCCCGAATGTGGTCGGGTGGCCTATTTGCCTCGCAAAGCACCTCAAGAGCAATTGCGCAAAGTTATCCGCGCGCAAAAGGAGATTAAAGTAGGTCATCATTTCATTCTCCATACACAACTGATTCCTAGCACGCCAAATCCACCAAAGAGCAGCAACGAAACAAAAAACCGAAGAGCCATCTGTGCCTTTTCGCAACCAATCATAGAGGTTGGTCTCCTCGAAGAAGGTGTTGGTGGTGAAGCCATGAGAGTTCCAAAAACTTTTAACAAACTCACAATCACGTAAACAATGCAATATAGTTTCGTCTTCTATATTGCACCTGGGACATATAGTTTCCTGAATCAACCCTCTGTGAGAAACCATGGGTCTGGTCGGGAGAGCATTATGAAGAGCAGTCCAAAGAAAGAAACTAATCTTTTCCGGCGCTGGTAAGTGCCACAACTAGTTCCAAAAAATCATCTTCAACATTATTAGCTATCTCATTACGAGTAAGCCAACAATAGGCATCCTTCGCAGAATACACACCATTAATGTTGCCTCTCCAAGACCAGTAGTTTGACACGTGGGGGTTCAAGCAAATAGGGATAATTTCAGACGGTCCATAATCTCAGTAGGAATGGTAGTGTAAAGTAAATCAACATTCCACATGCAATCAACATACACATCATTAACTCTCAATTGCAGGTCATGGATATAAACATACAAAACCTAGTTAGCTAGTATACCCAAGTCGGACCAGTTAGTAAACCAGAGAGAAGAGTTTCTGTTGTCCATATGATACTAAAATGCATCCATTAGGTTTAATAAAGCTTTCATGATAGCATTCCAAGTTACCGAGCCCGCCTTTTTGGGGAGAGTCAAAAACATCTCCTCTTTAATATACTTATGCTTTAGGACCTGAACCCATAAAGAATTACAATTCTGATGGATACCCATCCAAATACCAAGTCCTCCAAGCTTTTTAGGCTTGGTGATCTTAACCTAGCCGACAAGATGAATACCTTTCTCAAAAGTACCTTTCCATAAAAATTTATGGGCCATTATATCAATCGAATCACAGGTAGATTGCGGCAACCAAGCCACTTGCATAAAATAATTAGGGATGGAGCTCAAGACAAATTTAACTAAGGTTAGACGACAAGCCTTGTTGAGAAGATTATGCTGCCAGCTAGCTAATTTGTGATTAATCTTCTATTCAAGAAATTCAAAGTCCTTCCTTTGAAGACGACCATGCATCATAGGGAAACCTAAGTATTTCTCAAGCGACAAGGTTCGATTAATGCCGGTATTAGTAACAATAGAGTTCATTTTTCCTCTTGTGGTAGAAGAAGAGAATAACACCTTGGTCTTGGCAACATTGACTTTAAGACCTGAACATCTTGCAAAACTAGTGAGAGTGGAAGCCATATTCAAGGCTTGAGAACTAGTAGCCTTTGCAAACAAGAGGACATCATCAACAAAAAAAAAAGATGTGACAAGGAAGGACTGTTATTGGACAAGTAAACCGGCTTCCAGAGGCCATCAACAACATTTCTAATAATAGCTTGAGACAAAGCTTCCATACACAACACAAAGAGATAAAGAGATATAGGGTCTCATTGCCTTAATCCTCTAGTTTGATGGAAGCTAAGGAGACAGCGACTGTTCCATAGAATGGCCAAAGATGAGCTAATAACACATAACATGATAAGTTTGAAGACAGAATTACAGGAAATCTCAGCTAACATTATTATAGGCCTTCTCAAGGTCAATTTAAAACACCATATCACATTTCTTCCTCCTCGATTTTCTCATATAGTGAATAGCTTCTTGAAGAATGATAGCATTATCTGTAGTCCCTTTGCCAGGTAGAAAGCTACTCTGAAATGGCCCGACTATCTAATTAAGAAAATGCCTCAGTCTATTAACCAAAATCTTAGTGATGAGCTTATAAATAGTATTTCACAAACTAATCGGGCGAAAATGTTTGAAATTTGTGGGAGTGGGACAATCAAATAATGAGAATAAGAGTAATAATGGTCTCAGAGAGAGGGGGAAGGTCTCAGTTTCAAAAGTAGCAGAGACAAGGTTTAAAACGTCGTCTCCAACAACATGCTAGAATTGTTTGAAAAAAATACCTTGATAACCATCCGGGCCTGGAGCCTTAAACGAGTGCATATGATTCAGAGCTTGCGAAACTTCTTCCTTAGTCATTAACTGAGAGAGGAAATGACACGCCTCCTCATTAAGGGTCGAGGCATGAGGTAAATTATCCATATCTTCAACATTTACATTATGATAGCAGAACAAATTCTTGAAATAGTTTTGAGCTTCATCACAAAGCATAGTGTCATTTGTACACCAAATACCATTCAGTAGTTTTGACCTTACTTGTGTCTAGGTTGGGCCCTACATCGGGTTTGCTAGAGTTTTTGTTTCCATGTGAAGGAGGGAATGATTCTCTTCTATTACTTTTACCATTATTAGGCAATGATGACAATTGACCTTGGTTACTTTTTTTGTTCCTCTTCTTTCTTTGCACCACTAACCAATCAACATGCACCTCATTGATAGTCTCTATAACAACCGCCAAAGAAACTACAGTAGCTTCGCTGCTCTGCTCAACTTCCGCATCACCTCTCTGTCCATCGTGGCTATCTGACCAACCACCATTGCTCCATGTTTGGCTTACAGGTTGCACCGGCGGCTGCTCCGTCTGTGGAGGAGCAGATTTTTTTGTGCAATCTCGCGTGAGGTTACCATAACATCCACATCCTCCACATATGATGTGAAGTCCTTCATATTGGACTTGGTACCAATGGCCATTAATATTAACTTTTCCTACCATCTAGAGCTACAAATCGATCTCCACACACATACACGAGCAAAACAACCTCTCTCCACTTTTAGCGTATTGGTATCAACCTTCACTAGTGTGCCCACCACGAAAGCCAAACCCCTCAAAACACTTTCATCATAATACACAAGATTAAGACCCGGGAAGCGAATCCAAACCAAAGTCTTCTCAACTTTCGCATGAGGAGAAGCAAAGTTCGGTGTCCATCTTGCTACTGCCAAATAATGATCAAAAATCATCCAAGGACCTTGCGATATGATATTTTCTCTATCGGCGAGTAATTTACACTTAACCATGTAATAACCATTGTTTACATCCATTATCTCAAAACCTCTAGTGAGTTTCCAAATCTTCTTTAAGCGCTCATTCATCAAACTGTATTCAATGGTCTTGCCCAACAATTTAACAACAAAAGCTTCTTTCCAAGGGCTGCATAAATCTTGGAAAAGCTTATCTTCCATCAGGCCATTTGCTATTAAATCAACCTTCTCCTTAGGATTATAAGCCACTTGTCCTTCGGCATGAATGTCCCGAAAGGATCTCTTGGTTGGTTCTTGACTATGCCGTCTAATATCTGGAGGTTTTTGCGGCGGAGGTGTAGTCGCGTGAAAAGTAAACATCTCCATAGGTGTAGGAGTTACATCCATCAGACGTAGAAACAAAAGAAAAAATAGTCCTTCACAAACCTAAAGCTTCATCAATCGATTTCCTAGTCAGTACTGGTCCCTAACCGATAGGCCCTCCGTTACTAGAGAACCATGCTAGGAATTTAAACTCTCGTTTGACTCAATTACCGACGACGGAGCGGCCGTGAGGGAGAAACCAGAAACCAGCGTTTCAAACCCTAGCAGAGCGCTGAACGTAGGGTAGTATTGTTGTTTTTATCAATCTCTCTTCGTTGAATTAGAGGTGTATTATTGAAAATTTATTAATCTGAACTTTATAAATTGTCTTATGAAAGTGGGATAATTAAATTTTTCAAAAATGTCTCTAAGGCTGAAATTATCGGGTCCAATCCTTATTTTTAGTAGATAAACGTTGAACATACTATTAAGTAGGGGTGTAAATCTAAACCGATCCAAAACAAAACTGCAAAATTGATCCAAAATATCGAAAACTGCCAAAAACCGAATATTATTGGATGTATTTAGATGTCATTTAGTGGAAACCGCTAGAATCAGATCGGATTTTGAATTTATTTTTCAAAACCAATCCAAACTGAACCGAACCGCATACATTTTTTTTTTGTCGAGACCATAATTTCCACCGCCGAATGCAGTGACTAATCCCCTCATTGGATTGAAGACACCTCAAAGAATTAGACAGCTAGCCCAGAGACTTGAAAGTTTCTACATACTCAGGCGATGATCGAAATCCCACCCTTAGTTAAAGGAGGATGATCCTAAACGCTCACAACACCCCCCGAGTTCCGCATACATATATTTTAATACTAATTTACATATATGGATTAGTATTGCATTAATCAATTATATGTTGGTTTTGGAAAAACTTTAGTACTAATTAGTTTCTTTTTTTTGGTACATTACTTATTACTTAGTTTAATTTAATCTATTTATTTTTACTATTTCATATCTTTTAACCATATCTGATTATCATCCAATTTCTAATTTCTAATTTGGATATCCAAAAAATCGATCCAAATTAGAGCGCATTAAAATTGGATACCCCTTCTATAAAGTGTGATTACATATGTGTTTGTTTCTGTATCAATGAAGCCACTAGACAAATGTATATTCAAATCAACAAATGCTAGCTTCTTATTATTTTCACCACAACATGACCAATAAACACAGGGGCGGCAAAAATATGTTATTCCCAAACATACAATAAATTGTTTAAGCAGTATCTCAATGTACTACAGAGAGTACAATCTACAACCACAAACATAAATTATACTACTAGTACTAGTACATTTTACGTAACTTTCAAGCACATAAATTTGTTCATGTTGATTTGGGATTCTTTTATGAAAAGAAAGAAATTTTTTTCTTTATAATGTAAAAGGAGAGGAGGACATGTAATGACTTAGAGAAGCAGCAAAGACATATAAAATTACAAATGTTAGAAAATTAACGTTAACAGGGAAAAAAATAAAATAAAGGATGCCATTCAAAATTTATAATAGAATAAAACTTAAAATCTCAAAACAATAACAGTTGAACTTATGAACAAAACTATTTGAGTTCTTGTAACGTGCGTTAGTACTTAAAAGGGCTATGCAAAGCGACTTGTATTTACCGAGAAAAAAAGAACTCCCACCATCCCAATTGTCAGTTTACATTGGTCAATGTTAGGGTTGGGAATAGGCCAGACCGGCTTATAGGGGCCTACAACTTAGCCTACACAGGCTCAGGCTGACCTATTTATTAAAAAGTCAGGCTCAAGCTTTAAAAATATTCCCTCTGTCCTAAAATGTAAATAAATTTGACTTTTTAGGTACATTTGACTATTGATGTATCTAGCTCATATTATGGACCAAATACATCAATAGTCAAATGTACCTAAAAAGTCAAATTTGCTTTTATATTTTGGGACGGAGGGAGTAGCCTATTTTAGTTAAATAGGTCAGGCTTAGGCTTTAAAAAAAAGCCTACAAAGCCTAATAGGCCGGCCTATATATAGATAATATATTTTTTTACATATAAAAATATATATAATTATTAAAACTTACTTTTATATCCTATAGCTATAATTTATAAAGAAAATAAAAAATAATTAAGACATTTAAAATTTGTTGTGATTACGTTTTAACTTATTTAAAAAAAAAAATAAGTAATATAGAATATATAAAAAGTCTTTATATAATGTAGGCTTTTAAATAAACTATATTGTAATGTAGGCTTTTAAAATAAAAATATAAACTATAATATGAAAAAAAAAAAAATTGAAATTTTTATGTTATGTAGGCTTTTATATAGGCTTTAAGGCCAGGCCAGGCTTTTAAATAGGCCAGACCAGGCCGAAAAAATTAATTTTAAATAGACCATAGACCAGACTTAGGCTTAAAAAAATTTCGTAGACCAGGCTCAGGCCTGCCAAAGCCTGGTCTGGCCTGGCCTATTCCCAACCCTTCAATATACAACTTTGATCTTACTAATACTTTTAATTATATATTTTTTAAAATAAAAATTGTATATCTTAAAAATATTTATTGAAATAAATCAAACATTAATCTTATATGTAAGCGACCTTTGCATTTATGGTGGCGCTAGTATAAACTGTTTGAAAGTGGCCTTTGCATTTACGAGTAACAAGATTGAGAATTGGATTAGGATAAATTCCCCACTTTACAATGAAGAATCTAATCTTTTTGTCAAAAAAAATGAAGAGTCTAATTTCAAAATCAATGTAGTTAATTTGCGGTTAGGGAAAAACCCAAGGGTTGATGTAGATTGGTTAATGCCAGGTAGTCTTAAATAAGGGACAATGCAGGCCGAATTTAGGAAAGTGGTTCTAATAGTTAGGAAAGTGGTTCTAATTAAGGGAACCCAAGGGCAATGCAGGCCGAATTTTGGAAAGATAAATGGATAGGTACAGCTCCTTTATGTGTTGTTTTCCCGGTGTTGTATGCTAAGTATTACTGTCCACATGTGTCGGTTAGTGATATGGGGTGTTGGGAGGGTGATTTGTGGTGTTGGAATGCGCAGTGGCCATCTTTTGGATCGGTGGAGGAGACGACATCTTTGCGGGAATTGGAGTCGATTCTTGAGCAGGTTCAACTATGTCGTGACCGGAATGATAGATACAAGTGGATACCTCATACTATGGGGTTGTTTACGGTGCAGTCGGTGTATTCCTTTCTTTTAGATCATCGGCCTCTTCCTGAGTTGGGGGAGTCTATTACAAAGCCTTTGAAACAGTTGTGGAGAAATAATGTTCCGTAAAAAATTATCTTTTTTGGTTGGCGGTTATTATTAGCTCGTTTACCCACGAAGGAAGCTTTGAAAAGATGCGGTGTTACCTTTTCTGATCAGAGGCCGGGGTGTATTTTTTGTCAGCAAGCGGAAGAGGATTTACAACACGTTTTTTTATCTTGTAGTATCATACAACAGCTTTGGTTCGAAGTTTTTAGGTGGATGGGCACGGAGGTAGTTACTACTATTGACATTATTGAACATTTTCGCGCTTGTGGGTTTTTTTTGCAGGGCAAAAGTTGTCGGAGGTATTGCCATCTCATTTGGTTGGCTACTATGTGGAGCATCTGGTGTACACGAAATAATAGTATTTTTCGGGGTAAAGAGGTTAATGTGGTTACTATGTTTGAGCATATTAGGTATGTGTCGTGGTTTTGGTTTGTGGGTAGGTTTCGAGGTAGTACTGCAGTCACTTTTTCTGATTGGTGTGGTGACCCTCTAGCATGTATTCGCAGTACTGTGTAATGTTCCTTTCGGATTGTAAGGGTTGAGTACCCCTTGTACTCCTTATAATCTCATTTATTGTTTACCAAAAAAAAAGGGAACCCAAGGGCCAATGTAGATTGGTTAATTTCAACTATATTTTCCTTAAAATCTCGTCTGAATTGATAAAATATTTATATCTATATAACATAATATTTAGTATTTATTATAAGAAAACTATTTTAGGAAATATTTTAATGTTTTTTTCCTAGTCATTAAACATTTATTTAGCATTTATTACTTTTATTTGTTTTTAATCTATATTTTGTTTGGTTCAAGGTAAGCTATTTTAGAAAAGAAAAATCATTTTAGCAATAAAAAAAAAATTGTTGTATAAATTATTATTTTCGTGCATTATTTAAAAAATTCAAATAACACAAATAAATAATTTAAATAATTTTGTGTTTGAAGTTTTTTATTTTTAACAAATAAAATATTTTTAGTTCAAATTATTATTTCAAATTAAAATAATTCTTAAATTCAAATAATTTCTTATTTTCATGTTTGAAGTTTTTATTTTTAACAAATAATACTTTTAAAACCACATAATATAAATAATTTAAGCACTTTATGTAAGGATTTTTCTATCTTTTTATTTTATTTTTATAGCTAACAAAAAATCGATTGAACTAACACTGCTATTTTTAATTGATGCAGATTTTTCTTAAAAAATTATTATAGTATATAGTATATAAATGCTGCATTGATATTCTAAAGTGACAATTATTTTGAGACAAACAAAAACTCTAAAGAGACAATTATTTTGAAACGGATGGAGTATTTTGTTTATAAATATGGTAGTAGGGAGTACAAGACTAGAAAGAGTAGCTTACAAGAATAAGATAGTTTATATAGCGGATAAACTTATAACTTAGTATAAGCTAGCTGATTGTATTATAATATTTGATAAAATCAGCGATTAAAGTAACTTATAAATATAAAATGACATAAAATAGATAGGCTCATGACAGCATTTACAATTCTTAAAAACCTTCATTTTCCAACCAAACTTAAAAAGATGGGTTGAAGGTTTAGGCCGTCAGAAAATATTTTGAAGGCTCAAGCCGTCAAAAAATGAAGAAAACCGTCAGAAACTTTTAAAAATATTAAAAAATAAATGAAAAATACAAATTGACAGCTTAAACCGTCAGAAAGTTATCGTCCAATAAAATTACTATTCTGAAGGCCAAAACTGTCGGGATATTTATACTATCCGACGGTCTTGATCGTCAATAATATATAATTTCCATCAGAAAATTATTTTTTATTTACCGACTACTTTAGCCGTCGGGATGTGCACGTATTGAAACAAAACAATTTCTCACTAAGCTAGTTTCATTCTTCTCTTCAGCCGCGTCATACTCCCAACCCTAACCCCTCCCTTCAGCCGCGCAGCCGCATCTCACTCTCTTCTCCGCCGCGCCCTTGACTCACTTCTCCGCGTTTTAGAGTTTCAGAGATCTGCCACGCCCTTCACTCTCTTCTCACTCCCTCCGCCGTTGGCTGTGTTATCTCTCTTCTCCGGGAACTAATTTGCGATCTCTCTTCTCCGGGAACTTTTTCAGAGTTTTGTTCATCTCTAAATCGATTGAATTTGCTGGAACAAGGTAATTTTGCTCAAGTTTTATTTTGCAACTTTTTTCTAATTCTTGTTCAAATAAGGAAGAGAGCAAATTTTTGTTAATTTTCATGTTTATTTGATTGTATAGATTCTTAATGATTCAATACTATTTTTGGGGTTTATCTTCTGTTTTCAATACTGCCAGTACACAGTTAATTACAAGTTTCATGTCCTGTAATTAATTAACAAGTTAATTCATTATTTTTTATTATAATGAATTGTTCTTTGCTTGTGGTGATGGAGCTGAACTTGTTCAGCCTTATTACTCTGGTAATTAAGCAACAGTGTTAAACTCCAGTGTTATTGCTTGTGGTGATGGAGCTGAACTTGCTTGTGTTTTTTTATTATAATGAGTGTTTAGGTACCAAACACTCAGTGTTCATCTAGTGGAAGCAACCATTAGGAAGTAGAGAACCTGAGTTTAAAACCATCTAGTGGAGTACACTATTAGGAAGTTAGTTATTTGAGAAGTTTGCTTAATGTTCATGCTCTATGATTGTCTAAGCTTAGGTTCTAAGAATTTTACTTAGTTTATGTGATTGTATGAGTTTAGGTTCCATGTTTATCTGATGAATTGTTTTGGTGAATTGTTTATCACAAGCTAATTGTAGACAAATCTTTAATCCTTATAGCAAAGCAACTTGGTTTTCCCAATTAACTTTGTTGGATCACACTCACAGTAGACAAATCTTTAATGTAAACAATTCAAAATAGGTAACATGATTCTTATCAATTGTTAGATCCATTCCTTAAATATGATAACATGATTTGAATCCCTCCTCTTAACAGTAATTTAGTTGAAGAAATAAATAACTACTCAGTAATCACAATCTTGCTTTAAAATGTTATGCTACTTCTGTCAAATGCAAGAAAAAGGGAAGCCTTCTTTTAGTTGCCTCCATTTAGCTAATCTGTAATCTTGATTCCTGCAATAGGCTGTTAAATAACTGTCTTTCGATTCGATACTTTTGAAAGCTACTATAATCAATAATTGTCAGTGTCTTTTGCTTTCATGTATAACTTGTGTACATGAGATATTTAGATATCTGTAGTTGCCTTAAGACCTTGGATAGTACACCTGCACTTGGACAGTGCCTAGACTAATATTAACAAGGTTTGCAGATGGCTATTAGTAATTCAGTAAAATTTCTTTATGCTTTGCCTTCATTAACACTCACTGTTGTTTACTCTGTTTTTGCACATTAAAAAATTGAGAACTTGGTTCAATGAGTTCAATAACTTTATTTTCTCATTCAATTTTTTAATGGTGATTTGTTTTCAATGAAATTATCCATCCTTTGCTTTGGAACTTGATATGGCATGTTATTTTTTCCAGCCTTTGGGGGAGGGGGGCAGGGTTCTTTTTCTCCTTGTTATGGTATGTTTCAATGATGAAAATGGTTAGACAGCCATTGCCTGTCTTGCTGGCGGCAAACCATAAAGTGTTTGTTATTTGTTATATTTAAAATCTGAGTCAACTTAATCTTTATGATATGCTTATGCTATAAATTGCACCTGCGGGCTTCAATTCTCTAGAGGACTTTGTATTAGCTTATTTTTGAGCTTATGTGAAACAGCTTACGCAAATAAATAAGCTTTTATGTATTATTCATAAGCTTGTCAAGGTAGTTTATGAAAAAACAGCTTATGAAAATACAATTTTTCTCGGTGAGAACTTATGAATTAATGTAAAAACTTATTTATTTGCATAAGCTATTCCAAACGGATTAGTAGCCTCTGATGCCTCTGATGAAAGTGTTATGGTTTTCTAAAAGTTTCTTAGATTCCTGCATCATATAATATTTACTTTGCATTCCGACTTGTGGGTAATTTAGCTAGGATGTAGAAAACAAAAATGAACAAAGTAAAGCATGCATGCTTATATCAAGAAAAAAAATCCACAGAATTGTTCTGACGTGGTAATAGCCACTAGTTATTACTTACCACTATCAAAATAAGTGGCCATTGGTTTGCTAGCTAGGAACACATTATATTTGAAGAATACTTAATTACTTTCAAATATTTCAGTGACTAATTTACAATCTAGCTGAGGATAAGGGATTCAGTGGTTTAAATAAGAACTGAGTATAGTGAATAATGGAGTATTTTTCAACACATTCATTATGGTGATTGATGAAATCTGATTAGAGTTGTTCAAGCTACAGTGCCGACACCGGCGCATCATCTCAAGCTGTGGATTTGGACGCGATTAAAGAACAATTCCGAAAGGATAATGAAGTTCTCATCCAAACAAGGGTCCAAGCGGAAGTTCATCAACAAATTGAAGATGTCCAAGAATTCATAAGAGCAACTGTAGCAGGAGGAGAGGCGGTAAAAGAGGAAGAAGAGGAAAAGCAGAAGGAGGAGGAAGAGGAGGCGTCGGCCGTTCATGACATTTTTCTTGTTTTTTATTTGCGCGCAGTTGTAATATTATGAGAATATTTATTTGTTTTGGTTTGTTATATTATGTATGACAATATTTTATTTGTTTGTATTTTTAATATTATGACAATGAGAATATATTATGGGTTTTTTTTTATTTATAAAGAGAATATATTATGGATTAAATGTTTATTTATTATATTTATAAAAAAATAATAAATTAAATATTGTTTTAAATTATATATATATATATATATATATATATATATATAAGAAAATGACGTTTTTTGTTTTTAAATTAAAGGAAGTTTCCGACGGTTAATGCTGTCACAAAATTATGTAACGGATGAACTTCTTGACGGCTACGGCTGTCGACAATGTTATCTTTATTTCTTGACGGCTATAGCTGTCAAAATGTTTACAAACCTATTTAGTCGTTCCTGAGGGTATTGGCCGTCGGAAAATCTGTCTGTTTCGTATTAATCATTTTCTGAATGCTTTGGCTGTCGGGAAATTTCCTGAGGGAGCATTTCTCAACGGAATATTTCCGTCAACAGGCCGTCGGGAAGTTAATGTTTCTTGACGGATTTGACTACTTCCTGAAGGCTTATGGCCGTCGGGAAATTATGTTTTTCTTGTAGTGTTTAAGACTTTAAAAATCAAAGATATCTTGTAAAATATCTTAGAAAGAAGGGTCATGTTAACGTGTGCCTTAAGGGCACATGTTAAGAATTCTACAAATAGTAATTGTGCTTAGAATTACAATAATTAAAATACACAATTTTCAATGTCAAATTTCTATCTTTAGTATATTAAAATGTGCCTCAAGGGCACATGTTAACATTTCTCTAGAAAGGGCAATTAATATAGATTAGCTTAGTGGCAGATCTATAGCCGGCTAGACACTTGTTTGGGCTCCGGTGAAAAATGTAGGTAGTTTTAAAGGTTAGTTTAGGTCAAAATTTAAATTTTTATGAATTATTTTAGGATAAAACTGAGTTTTTTTTTTAAAACAATGATTTTTTAAACAAAACAGAGAATTTTGTTTAAAATTGAGATTTTTCCGGGCTTTTTAAATACTTTGGCTCCGCCAATAGATTAATTCATGATAGTATCGACATTGCAACTTGTGGTGATGTGTTCAAAGACAATGAAGTTAATTTATCAAGTTGTGTGTTTCCAATATTAATGTTTCTTTTTCCCCTCAAGTTATTGTGCTCAAGTGGAGTAATGAGCTACACGAAAGGCAAATTTCAAGAGAATCCGTGTACGATTTTTAGATACAATAATATTTTATTTTACTTTACTTATCTCGCAGCAGAACTCTGGAATAGGGACGCCACATGTGACTTTTGAATAGATAATAATATACTCCATCCGTCCCAAAATGTAAGCAAATTTGACTTTTTAGGTACATTTGACTACATTTGACTATTGATGTATTTGGTCCATAATATGAGCTAGATACATCAATAGTCAAATGTATCTAAAAAGTCAAATTTGCTTACATTTTGGGACGGAGGGAGTACATAGTTACTCCTTCCGTGTTACTCCCTCCGTCCCATTATATAAGCACCCTTTCAAAACAAATCTAGTCCCAAAATATATGCCCCTTTACAAGTTATTAGGTGCATTTATTACTTTTTTCTTACACATACCCTTAATTATTAGTACTAAGTTGCATTAGAATACAAAAAGTCAAATTTATACACATATAAACAAAGGATAATTTGGTAAATTTTACACACAAACTAAACACAATAATTACACTACTAACATTTCTTAATAAGCGTAATATTAATCAAGGGTGCTTATATAATGAGACGGAGGGAGTATTTAATTTAGGATTTGAACCCTCTCAAAAAAAATTCTCTAATATTATTGTTCATAATGCACTAATCTCAACCATACACCTATCTTTTTTTCCTCACTTTTAAATTATTTATTTACTTTTTATAGTTTATCCAACATTGAATTAGAAAAAAGATGGAGAGTTGGACCAAAATGGCATGAGAGCATCCATCCTGATTTGACCTCAGGTGCCAAGTATGGAGTACATGTTTTCATGCAAATCAACTATGCTCTTGTATAAACGATCAACATTACTCATAGAAGTTAGAACAGCTTCTTGACAATAAAACTCTACCTTGTTGAAAATATTTGAACAACAGAATCAAAAGTAAACAAACTAAAATAAAATATGCTTCAAGGTAGGGGATAAGAACATGGGAGAAAAGAAACTAGTTAATGTTGCATATAAATTCAAAAATATGTATGTTCACTAATATTTCAGAGCAATGTTGAAAGACCATAGACAGGAATAACATAGCAATGTAGTCCATGAATAACATTAAACAATTTGTTTGAGTGAGAAATTTCTATTAAGTCCAAAACCAAGACACAATCTTTCTCCAATTCCACTTCTCCTCCTTAGCTTCTGTCAAGAGATGGCTGAGACCATTTGTTAGAGCTGATTTTGATGTCAAAGCTGCTTTCAATATGCTCAGACCCTGCACCAATTCAACATTTCATTAACTAGCTAGTAAATCAATCTATCAAGCTAGTATCAAAAAGAAAATAACCGTTAAAGTGATGACAACGATTTTAAATTTCATAGTATGCATACGTTTCAAAATAACACAAAAGAGCTTCAAACAAAGGTAAAAGTATGTGCATTCATAACACTTTTTCATACCTCTTTGGCACCAATGAAGACAGTTTTTTCAATCAGATTACTAGGAGGAGTTTCTAAGCGATTGAGTAGAGATAACACTGAAATTGTTGACATTGGTTCTATCACCAAATCATCTGTAGCCATGAACAATGCAGGTCCTTTGACATATCCTTCTTGTTGAGCTTCTTTAGTACTTGATTTTGGATCAACTAATTTCAACCTTGTATAAGTTTCATGTAGGATATTATAAACCCTAAATCCATAAGTTATAGAGAATTGATCATGAATGTTACTTTCTCTAAAACTACGTTGACAATAATAATAATAATAAGAAGATGCACGTGATTCATAAATTGGTAATATCTGCTTGCTTAATTTGAACTGTGAGGCAATGCAAGGATCAACAAGTTTGTTCTTCACTCCTTTCGACATTAGATATTTGTATTCATCCAAATAAAGTATGCTCTCATACAAAGAATCGATGCATCCGAGAGAAGAATCCCCTTCTAACATTCGTACGACTCCCCCCAAAGGAAAAGTAAAAAAACTAAAGACAAAGTCAGCAAAATCTTCTTCCCCTTGAGCAAACAATATTTCACCATCTGTTTTTCGCAAAAACAGTTTCAGCTTAATTTTGTTTCTACTATTGTTTTGAATATCACAAGTGGAAAAACTTGTTTCTTTAATATTTGGTTCCTTTCCTATGAACAAATCAGTCAAAGGTGACTTGGACAACAAGGAATACTTCAACAGATCCAATACCTATTTAGAATACAAACAAAAATAAAATTAACTTAAGGACTAAAAGTCTAAGAAATAGTAAAATTTAATCTGTTTTGAATACAAATACAAATTAATCAATCACATACAGAAAAACTAAAAAGTGACTAAAAGTTGGAAAAATAGTACAAAATTGATTGGTAAGGTGAGAGATCTTTACCATTGGTAAGTGACTAAAATAGAATATATACAACACTACACCATATTAGGAATAGTTTGATGTAAACAAAAAACAATTGAAAAATTAATTATCATGATAAAATATCATGATAAAATAATCATAAGCAAAACCAAAACAAAAAATTAAGAACCTGTTTCTGAGTGATGTTCAAACTCATTTCCTTCACTGAGCTATTGCTTTTTATACCAAAACTCTTGAGAAGATCAAAGCTTGTTTCCATTGAATTAGGCAACACAATAAGATAATCGGTAATTATAAAAGTTGGACTATCCTTAACAAATCCATTGTAAGCTTTATCACTATCAACTGAAACAGAACGATCCAAAAGACTCCCACATTCACACCTTTGATTAGGAAAACTGCTCAACAAGCCATGTTTACAATCACCCAATTCGGAACACATGAAATACGGTGTAGGCTCTGATGCGCTTCTCGGATACAACAACATTTCCTTGCATGTCACTGTCTTAAAACAATCTACATTCAGATTTTCTACACTCTGATAAAGAGAATTCAGAGAACCAATTGTAACAGTTCCCGCATTTGAATCTTCGTGAAGAAGTCTTGCAATGGTTCCTAATGGTAATGTTAAGAAGCTACAGAGAATGTCTACAAAATCTTTACCTGCTTCAGCAAACAAGACTTTGTTTGTTTCTTTGTTTATCAGAAGTTTTAGAGACACTTGCAACATGATTGTAACAAGTGAGGAATATGATTCAAGAAACGTTAAACAAATTAATGTTGTTGTTCTACTAAGAGTTGAACGTTTATATATAAGGCTGCACAATGCGATTGGAATTTGTAAGTTCAGTTTTCACGGTTTTTGATATTCATTCACTTTTCCCAATTGTAAAAGACCGTTACATTATGAATTATGATAGTAAATGAATATAGTACTCCCTCCGGACTTTAAGAAAATTGTACTACCTCCGTCCCAATATATAAGATATTTTTTGACTAAATGATACTCCCTTTGTACCATAATATAAGTCGTTTTGGGAAAATAATTTGTACCAAAATATAAGTCGTTTTAAAATATCAATGCAACATTTTATGCTAATTTTGTTATTACACCCTTGACTATTTATTACTCTCTTTTCTTTTATTTCTACAATTTTGTAAACTAACTCATAATTTATCTTTTCCATACCACAATAACTACATTTCTTAATTTGTGTGATATGGTCAAAACGACTTATATTTTGGTACGGAGGGAGTACTATTCAAGTATCTTGCTTTGACCGTTTTTTTTCTTCATAATTTATAGATTTAAATATTAGCATATAAGATTTTATTTGATTCGTCTTGATGAGTATTTTCAAGATATCAAATTTTTATAATTTTTACTAATGCACGATTAAAGATATTAGTGACCAAAATGGTGCATTGGCAAACGTGCAAAATCAAAATGGGTCTTATAATTTTGGACGGAAGTAGTATAAATAAAAGAGAGATAATGTGATTTTTTTTGAAATATCCCCTATTTTTATTGGTAGTAAACATAAGAATATTAAAAATTAGATTTTTGAGTGTATTTTTTCTCTCATCTAATAATCTATCTATCTATATATATATATATATATATGTGGGGTTTGCTAACTTCCTCCCATGTGGGAAGAAGTTAGCAAACCTCCTCCCACTTTTTTACTCACACACCCCCACTCTTTTTCTTGCGCGCCCCCACCTCGCCCTCACCCCCGCCCCGACCCCACCCCCGCTCTGCCTCCCATGCCCCCCACCGCCCCTGCGCCACCCCCCGCCGCCCCACCACCCTCCCCCATTTTTTTTATTTTTATTTTTTACTTTTTTTTGAAGTAAAAAAGTTTTTTTTATTCCATTATAGTAAATATTATAAGAATCTATTTTCGATGTTTATGTAGCTTTACTTTGATTTAAAATTGCATAGTAAAACATGTACTATAATTATTGTTAATTTTTGACAATTAACACATAAAAACTATTAAGTGTATCAAATGGTTTTGGCATACTATTAATATTTAACAATAACAATAATAATTTTATTGTTCTTTTATTTTATTAGAAATCATAATATCTTGAATTAATATTTTTGGGGTATCGAAACCATTAGACCATACTAATGGTTTCAGTTTATAACATCTTGAAACCATTTAACAATATTAATGGTTTCAAAGATCTATTTTATGATTTCAGTCATAATCATTTTTTAAAATCATTTAACAATAATAATTTCATTGTTCTTTTACTTTATTAGGAACCATATCATCTTGTATTCATATTTGACTCAAATTTTTCTATTTTAGGGTATCGAAACCATTAGATCATACTAATGGTTTCAGTTTATAACATCTTGAAACCATTTAAATTGTTAAATGGTTTCAACATGATTTCAGTCATAGTCATTATTTAAAATCATTTAACAATAATAATTTCATTGTTCTTTTACTTTATTAGGAACCATATCATCTTGTATTCATATTTGACTCAAATTTTTCTATTTTAGGGTATCGAAACCATTAGATCATACTAATGGTTTCAGTTTATAACATCTTGAAACCATTTAAATTGTTAAATGGTTTCAACATGATTTCAGTCATAGTCATTATTTAAAATCATTTAACAATAATAATTTCATTGTTCTTTTACTTTATTAGGAACCATATCATCTTGTATTAATATTTGACTCAATTTTTTTTATTTTAGGGTATCGAAACCATTAGATCATACTAATGGTTTCAGTTTATAACATCTTGAAACTATTTAAATTGTTAAATGGTTTCAAAAATCTATTACATGATTTCAGTCATAATTATTATTTAAAACCATTAAACAATAATAATTTCATTGTTCTTTTATTTTATTAGAAACCATATCATCTTGTATTAATATTTGACTCATTTTTTATTTATTTTAAAATGGTTAAAATAATTTATGAAACCATTCCACCAAAAAAATGATTTTGGTATAATTTTAGTTTAATCATACATAATATTCTGTAATTTATCCTTAATCAATAAACTAAAATTCATTTAATAAAAAAAATAAATAAAACAAAACTCTAAAAAAAATAAAAAAAAATTTGCGGGTGGAGTGGGGGGCGCGCGAGAAATAAGGTGGGGGGTGGGAGAGTAAAATAGTGGGAGGAGGCTTGCTAACTTTCTCCCACATGATTTTAGGTGGGAGGATGTTAGCAGCCCCCTATATATATTATTTGAGACCTTTTTTTCAAGGTTTAGTGTACACGTGGCGTTCCTACATTGCTCCTCTTCTCATATGATTTTCACAATAAATTAACATAAACAATATAAATACATGGTCACCAAAATAGGTAATATAATTCTGATCATAGTGCACCCCATGCACTAGTTAAGGAACCTCAATATAGAAATATTGTATTGAAATTTGTTTAATCAATGTTTGTAAAAGTTAAAAAATATTATTTTCAATGTAAAACTTACTTTTTTTGTATTTTTAACTTGCCCATGGGGTGCACTAGTTAACATAACCCTTATAATATTAATAGGCAACTTGAATATATTAATTGCTAAGTACGTTTTTAGGAAGGGAATTTTTCAATTGTGCATTGAATAAATTTAATTGTTTTGTCTGCTTTTCTTTTACTATTAAAGGATAAAGGATAATACACTTTGCAAATTTGAATAGGCAATGAATATATTAATTTGTGGTTTGCAAAACGTTTTCACAAGACGAATTTTTCAATTGTGCATTGAATACATTTAATTGTTTTGTCTTCTTTTCTTTTACTATTAAGGGATGATACACTTTGCAAAAACAACATGCCGGGAATATGAGAAAGATAAATTTTTGACTCAAACATACATTAAATAGAAGAACTAAAGAGTGTCTCACATTTTTTACATATAGATTTTAACTCTAACATCATTATATTATATTAATAGCAGATTAGGTTCATAAAATATATAGAGGAACTTTATTTAACATTTGCTTTAGTTTTTTTAGAATTACTACATATTTTTTATTTTCTATGTATGGTTGGTTTTTATATTAAATTTTTGTATGGATATACGGATGGTTTAATTTAAAGAAAAATGGGATTAAAAAAAGCCCATCAATCAAGAAATATTCTTTATTTTATAAAAAAATTATTTTTTAAGCCATACCAACCAATGCTAAAGATAAAATATTCACTTAAAATTTGTGCATTTAATTTGTGAAAAATTTAAAAGTTGAATTAAAGATTTTAATAAAATATTCACCAAAAAATGGATTTAAAAATCATTTATAGAGGAATATGATTCAAAAAACGTTAAACAAATTAATGTTGTTGTTCTATTATGAGTTGAACGTTTATATATAAGGCTGCATAATGCGATTGCAATTTGCAAGTTCAGTTTTCACGGTTTTTGATATTTATTCACTTTTCCCAATTGAAAAAAAATAGTTACATAATGAATGATAGTTGTAAATGTAAATAGTAGCTCTGTTTTCAAGAGAAATGCATAGAAAGCAATCATGTCCTTTGAGTTTAGAAAGCATTCATGTCCTTTAAAGTTTCAATATGACTTTTAAGTTTCATCTGCTCTAGGAACAAGTAGCGCATAATATTTGCTACTCTCTTTCTCCGTCCTAAAATAAATGTTCTACTTGCTAAAATTGTTTGTCGCAAAGGGTCTGTTTGGTAAACCATTTTTTTAGCTTATAGCTTATAACTTATGGCTTATAAACTCATATGACAGAAAAAAGACATGTTTAATAACATTAGTTTATAGCTTATTTTACTGATTTTTAGCTTATTTTCTAGACGCTATTTCATATAGCGTTTTAGCTTATAGCTTATTACTTTTCACTTTTGTTTCCACTTTTACCCTTATTATTTTAATTAGAATCCAATTTTACCCTTATGTTATAAATACCACAAATACCAAAAATCAATTTATTTTAGGAAACAGAGCAAGTGAATGAACGAATACGTATGTTTATCCGTGCTACCACCGTCCTCTTCATTACCTCTTCATTTTCCTCTCAATTAATTACCACTTCGTTTTCATCAATTAACAATTTGATTTTTAAGTATCACAATTAACAAATTGGCTAATGTATACTTTATACATATCACTTTGATTTGATATGAAAGTGAAACTATGGAACGAAAAAAAAAAAAACTTTGATGTGAATCATTATTTTATTTTTTTGGACGAAGTGAATCATTATTTTTTTTATAAAGTGTTTGATTTACACACTTTTATTAAAGTGTTTGATTTGATCAATTATGACACTTAAAATGGACAGAGGGAGTAGTTTATGTTCATATTTATATCAAAATTAACACATTTTTTTGGTCAGGAAAATTAACACATTTTTGTCTAAATAATAGTAACATTTTAAATTGCAGTTGCGGTAACAGATGCAGTTGCGTCAGTAGTCGTTGCGATTGCGGTCAATGCGATTGCTACGGCGCGCGTCGTGGCATGAAATGAATTTTAATTTTCACGAGCTGTATTAAGTTGTACCACCGTGCCACTACACAATTTACCCACTATAGTAGTAGAGTTTTAGTTTGAAATATAAAGTTGATAGACCGTTAAGTCAAAAATTTTAATTTTTAGTGAGAAAATTTAAACAAACATGTTATAAATTTTCTGATAGGCACTTGATGCGGTTACATTGCACCAGACATGTTATTTAAAATCACACTACGATTGCGGTGCGATGTATAATATTGTGGTTGTGAACTGCAATTTAAAACCTTGGTCCAAATCATGTATAACATATACTAGTAAATCACTTTGAGAAATATAATTCATTTTGAGAAAAAAAATTTGTACAAAAATATAAATTACTTTACAATATCAATGAAGCATTTAATATTTTTTTTCTTATTATACATTTAATTATTTATTACCCTCTTTTGTTTTGCATTTTCAATTTATTTTTCTATATCATTATGAAGGACAATTTTGTAAATTAACTCATAATTTCTCTTTTATATACAACAATGATTAAATTTCTTAATTTGTGTAATATAGTTAAAACGACTAATAATTTGGTACGGAGTTAAGAAGAAAATTTCAAAATTATACTTCGTATTCATTATGAACTAAAAACACATAAGTATTACTTTTTGACGCAAAAACGCATTATTTTTTGAGAAGTTTCTTTTTAGTAATTTTTGAGAAGTTGAAAACATCACATTTTTTTTATCAGGTAGTTTAGCGGTTAGAAATTCACCTTTTTAAAGTTGAATAAGTAGGTATACTAGGTTCGAACTCCAGTCCCTGCACAAATGTGCAATGTCGTCCTCTATCAATTGAGCTAGGCTCATGAGACCACATTTTTATTTTAATAATTAATATTGAGTATATTTTTAATGATGAAAAACTTATTTAACCTTTAAATCAATTAATCAATAATACAGTAAATTGGAATATAAAAGAATTATTATTTATAAATATGTATACAGTGTACAACCTAAAAATAAACGAAAAAGAATGAGAAGAGTAACAATAAAATAATACTCTAGCTAAGCTGCTACTAGTAAATAATCTTCTCTATTAATCCATCTCACCATGGACCACCATAAAAAATAACCAAATTTGTTATGCATACCAATCCTCTTTTAAAATTGCTTTATAATCTAATTAACAAGCACTAGCTCCTCCTCCTCCACCTGCGCCGCCACCCCCACCTGCACCCCCAATAATTCCGCCCATCGTTGCATCGTGGTGAGCCTGGTGATGAGCCTGGTGGTGAGCATGGTGGTGATGATTATTGTGGTGAGCCTGGTGGTGATGATTATTGTGGTGAGCAAAACCAGCTCCACCGCCACCACCACCACCACCACCTCCATATCTTGTCCGGCCTCCCATTGCTCCGCACAACAAACTCAGTATTAAAGCAAAGACAAAAATACAGACAACTATTATGATAAATATCACGAATGTTTCCATCTCTCAAATATTATGGCATATGCTAATAAATAAATCAAACATTTTTATAGTGCTTTACATCAAGCCTTGACTATTCTTCATATAATTCTCTTGTGTACTTGTCAATACGCGAAAGAACGTGACTTGTTACAAGTTAGTTTATTGTGTAAGACACGTAACTAAATTAAGTACACGTCGGTTGCCTAATGAGTACATATAATATGATCAAAATTGACCAAGACTCGGTCTTTTGTGGTCAAAGTTTGACAATTTTTTTTGGTACAATGACAAAAATTTGTATGCATAGTTCAAAATATTTTCTTTTATATATTTGTTACGATGCTTAAAGTAAAACTCAAGTATCTGTTTAACCTTAAAATTTTGAAATTTTCCTTCTCAAAATTTTCCCTCTTATTTTATTAACTGTTCTCTCTACTAACTATTTTTACAATGATTCATGCATATATGTTTAATTCTTGGTCAATTAGTCAATCCATTAAAAATTAGTAATTCCAATATCTTTTTACCCAAACTCATTAAAACTCACTTGGATGCTATACATTCTAGATTCCAAAATTATAGTGGTGCAATATTCGTGTAAATGTGTTGATCCAAATATCTCTTTTTGCTTGCATTCCAACTATCTTATATCCAAATATTATTCAGTAAAATGTCCTAATACAATGAGAGTCGATCCAATCCATACCTCTCTTGCTATCAATTGTTTGAAAGGTAAATAGTAACATTAAATTTAAATGTGTGCTGATCGTTTAATTGGTTTATTCAGTAAAAAAAAATGTCAATATAAGTTTTTTTTTTGACTAAAAGGTGTTCATAGCATTTCATTCATAATCAATTGGTAAATACATGTAGGTATATCAATGATGTCATTAGAGCTAGCTTTCGATGTGGCTACCCTTGAGAGTGCATGTGCGAACTCATTTGCTTTTCTCCTATTAAACTTAACATGGGAGTTTTCAAAACTAACATCAAACACACGATGACATTCTCCTCTAACATTACTAAATTCCGTGACATCATTCTCACATTTATGAAAATAATCAAAAACTCTTTTCGAGTCAAGTACAAAGTCCACTCGTTCTAGATGTAACTCTTGAACCCAATGGAGAGCATGGTAGAGTCCTAACACTTCTCCTATATCCACACTACATATAGGTGAACGATCCACATTGTTTTGGCAAGTACAAAACGACCTTCATCATCACGGATACACATACCAAAACCAACTCGGTTTCGATGGGCTGAAAATGACGCATTAATGTTACATTTGTACCTACCTGCTTCAGGTTTCTGCCAACGCACCACAACTTGCTCCTGCCTATGCGAGTGCACCCATGATTCTGTCCCGACAACACCGTTTTTGGCTTCTGCTGCATTAATGCTATTTTTCATATATCTTGCTGCGCACCAGTCTTCATGAAGGTGATCTGCTCTGTTCAATATTTGCTCCTTTGTTTCGGTTACATTGTTTCATGTTACGATGCTTCCAAATGCTCCACATGATAGTAGCCTAGCGAGTAGATTTTTGTTCCTCCAAATTCTGCAGTATTGAAAAATGGTTTCTACTGTAGTGCTACTGTTGTGTATTGCACCCTCAAGATAATGCCAAAGACCTCTATCTCGCCATATACTCACAACTAAGGGACAAAGGAAAAACACATGATTGGTATCTTCAAAATTATCATTACACACTATACAGTGAAGCGGACAATTAACCCCTTTATCACGAAGTCGTGCAGGTGTTGGAAAACAGCCATGGCAACTTCGCCAAATAAGATTTTTAACCTTCGGAGGAACTTTTAGCCGCCACACACCAGCCCAAAAACCTAGACATCTAAGATGATTAGTATCAATTAATTCATCTACATATAACCGGTAGGCACTCTTAACCGAGTATTGACCATTTTTCTCCCCTTTCAACACTAGTCTATCTTCGGTAACCTGCTCAAACAGAGGTATTTTATTTATTGCTTCACATGTTAGAAGATCAAATAAATTATTGATTATACCACGATTCCAACTCTTAGTGTTTTGATCAATAAGTGCAGCAACACTAGAGTTTTCAATTTGCATTACATGTGTACATGAAATGCTCATATCATTGGACAACCATGACTCATTCCATATGCCTATATTAGCACCTGAACCGATGCACCACCTACTACCAACTCTAACAATGAATTTTGCATTCAATATGCTCTTCCACACATAGCTTGGATTATGACCAATAATGGTTGACGCAAGAAAACTACTTCGAGAAAAATATCTGTCTTTACACAACCGTGCAACGAGACTATTTGGATTTGAAAGAAATTTCCACCCTTGTTTACCAAGCATAGCTAAGTTAAAAGCGATAAGATTTTTAAATCCCATACCTCCGTTGTTCTTATGCATCGAAAGTTTTTCCCACGACATCCAATGGATGCCTCTACTATTGGACCCGCTGCTACCCCACCAAAATGAGTTCATCATCTTCTCAATTGCATCAACAATAGAACTAGGTATAAGAAAAATGCTCATCAGATAAGACGGAGTCGCCTGAAGGACTGATTTGATCATCACTTCTCTACCGGATCTGGATAAACCTTTGCTACTCCAAGAGTTGATTTTTCTCCAAACTCTATCCTTAATGAAATTAAAAGTAGCCTTCTTAATTCTCCCAATCATGGAAGGAAACCCAAGATATTTACCGGTTCCGAGAACAACCTAAACACCAATAATTTTAGTGATGGAATTTCTGGCATTTTGTGGAACATTCTTGCTACAAAAAAATTCTGACTTTGGAAGACTTATAGCTTGACCCAAAGCCTCTTCATATATAGATAAATTTTTTTCACAACATGCGCTTCAGTTTATGTTGCCCTGAAAAAAGGAAACAATCATCTGCAAATAATCAATGAGATATGATGGGAGCATTTTCGCACATTTTGGTGCCATGGATGTCCCCACTTGCTTCTGCCCGTCGGATCAGAGTTGATAGACATTCTGCACAAAAAATGAACAAATACGGTGATAAAGGGTCCCCTTGTAGCAGACCTCTCCCTGGAACGATTGGACCTACCATCTCACCATTAACAATAATTGAGTAGTCCACAGTTTCCACACACACATCATAATCCACTTCATCCATTGCGTTGAAAAGCCCATTTGATTCATGACGTCTCTGAGTTTTAGATTTCATGAAATGCACAATCTCAATAGCAATCATATCATTATCAACAATGGATTGACCTGACACAATAGAAGACTAATTATCTGAAATGCACTTATCAAGGACCTCTTTCAATCGGTTGGCGAGCACCTTGGAGACCAATTTGTACAACACATTACAAAGGGCAATTGGTCTCCAATTTTTCATGGACTTTTGTTCTTCTCCCTTAGGAATGAGAGCTATGTTGGTCATGTTAAGTGTAGCCGGATAGTGACAAGTATTAAGCCAGTTGCAACACTCTCGGACTATCTCCTTACTACATAATTTCCAAAACTGCTGATAAAAACCGGGGTTAAATCCATCAGGGCCTGGACATTTATCAGGATGCATAGAAAACATAGCTTCTTTAAATTTATCCATACTAAACGGGGCTGTAAGCTTCTCAATATCTATCTCATTAATAGAGGGATTGATAGCACTAATCACAGGATCCCTAACACTGATATTTTTTTGAAACAACTCATTAATATAATCTCTAGCCAAATTGCACATATCTGAGCTATTTCTATTATTGTTATTTCTAATTTTTTTTTGTTGACATTATTATGTAAAAGCTCCGTTGAAAAGAAATCTAATAACTAATGAAGAGTTACGCGTCAATGATAACCAAAGAAGATGACGAAGATACTTCTGTAACATCAAACGCCGTGTATACAAAAGTTTTTCGAAATGTATGACTTTGAGGCAAAGTTTTGTATGATGCAATTGATGTACACATATGTACTTATTTTTTTGTGACTAAAAGCGAAATTCATTAAATTAAAATCATATATAGAATACATTATATATTACAAATTCAATACTTCTAAAAATTAAAAAGGATTAATCTACGAACAAACTCACAACATCTAAGTTAATAGCGAACAAATATATATGTTGAGAATAAAATGTCTGAAATACCAATGTATCCATATCTGCAACGTTGAAAATAACTTTTTTTGATATAAAAAAGCGAAAACAATTTAGAGAGATGATTTTAGTGAATGAACAAGAAAGAGAGAAAAATATGGTTATGTAATGATCCGTACACATACATATTTGATTGTTTGGGTTTTTACATATTAAACCTCATGCTTTTGTTTGGACCATTTGGAGGACAAGAAACGATCGGATTTTAAATAATGGTGTGGTTGATGAGGAAGCGATGGTGGAATCAATTAAAAGGTTGTCGTGGCAGTGGTTTATTGGACGTATGGCCAAAAGTCCGTGTATGTTTTTTGAATGGTGATGGAATCCGGGAGAGTGTTTCAACCGCTGAATTGTTTTTGGTGTTTTTGATGCTACTATGTTATTTTGCGTTGGTCTGTGATGCTTTAGGTGGTTCTTTTGTTATAGTTTCTGTTTCTCCTTCTGAGTTGGCTTTGTTGCTAGCTTAATACTTTGTACTCTGTCCTCTACCTTTTAGCATGTCTTATGCTCTAAGGTTTATTAATATATTTGGCTTTACAAAAAAAACATATTAAACCTCATTTTTTCTATTTTTATTAGTATATGGTATTAGTATATGGAATGCATGCCAACATAGATGGGATGTTTAAAATTTCATGTGATGTTACGTTGTTGTAATTTAATATCTTTTAAAATCATTAAGCTGGTTAAAGGGGTAAATCCAAAATATTGATTAGAGATATTTAACATTAATTTTAAATTTGTCATAAAAAACATTAATTTTAAATTTATAAATGACTTCTTGTAACTTTTAAATGCTAAAAAGTATTGAATTGAACAAACCATAAATTTTTTACTTATAAAGTGATAAAAAAATCTATGTATTGCATGCAAATGAAAAAAACTATGGCTCAAATTATCATGTTTGTTTATGCTTTCATAATATTTCTCTCTTTAATTTTTGTTTTAACCAACTGTGGTATGTCATTTTTCAAACTATTTTCAAACTTATCTTATATACAATTTTATATTTCTATTTATCAGTAACATTCCTTTTTTTTTTCTTCTTCTTATTTGACAATGCAGCAACTATTAGTTGCGTTGAGGATGATAATTGTCCAAAGGAAGTTTTCCGGGCATATTATAAGTGCATAAATAACATTTGTGTGCTTATCACTTCAAGAAGACCTGGGGTTAAATATGACAAATAATCTGTAGCTATTTCATAACTAATCTCTAGCAAAATAGGGATACATACAGAATAGTTGTCAATTACCTTTCATATTTACCCCATCATGGATTGGACAACAAATTATCTAGTAAAATATTACCTATCTAATGTGCAACTAATATAAATAAAATTCTAGTTAATTCCCAACCAATATGTCGATAAATATTGTTCAAAACTTTGTTTTCTAACTAAATCGTTAGGATACTGTTACAACAATATTTTGCAATAATATATTCTCTCTAGATATATGTTCCTAAAGATGTCTCCGCTAAATCTAAGCTCTTAGATTTTTTTTTATAATTATAAAATGACTTTCTAATCAAAACTGATTAATTAGACTATATGTAAAGAACTATTCACATATTGCCGTTAATTAAGCATTGGATTAAATGGATTAGTTTTTAAAAATTCTATTAACAGTGTTTTTGTCATTTATTTAGTGAATAAAGTGAGAATGCAACTAATTAAAAATCAAATTTAAAGTAATCATTCAGAGAGCAAGAAGAAGTAGATGCATATCACTTGTTCCCAATCTTATAGTTACAAGCCTGCATTTGTTGAATATCCACAATCCACATATACCATGAAAATTTGCTAAAGTTTGAATATGAAAAAATTAGCTAGCAAACATACTAATCATTGATCAAATTTAAAATCATCACTAATTAATCCCAAGATCTCTAACAAAATTTTCTTCATATATCATATATGGTAGACATAAAGTTGTTTATTTTAGGCATAGTAAAACCCACATTAGGCATTTGTGGGTCCCATAAAGGTCCCATATACACATTAGGCATTTGTGGGTCCCATAAAGGTCCCATATACAAACTGAAAAATAGTGGAGACTTGCATACAATGACTCCCTTCCAATATGCAAGCATTGTTTATACTAATAAATTTAAATACATCTATGTAATAATGAATCTATAACGTACATTTGTTTTTTATAGTAAAAAAAATTTGAATGAAATACTAAATTCTTTACTGAAATTTTAAAATTTGTTAAATATCCCCCTTGAAATTTGAAAATAGTCAAACACCTTTTGAAATTGTAAAACGTCAATCAAATTGTCCTTTGTTCCATTTACTCCGTTTATTTTGATGACATGGTTAACTGCATACGTGGCACCTGCGAACATCACGTTACATGAAAAGAGGACAATTGACTAAAATTATAAAATCAAGAGTTTAATTGACCAGAATACTGTTAAATTTAGACTATGATTTTTCAAATTTTAGTCAATTACCCTCCTGTAACGTGTATCCTGATCACATTTACATGTGCCACATATGCTATTAATGTCTATATCATCAAAATAGACTGAGTAAATAGAACAGGAAACAATTTAATCGATATTTTACAATTTCAAAAAGTATTTGTTTATTTCCAAATTTCAAAAAATATTTAACAAATTTTGAAAATTTAGAGTGGAATTTGATATTACGGTCTAAAAGAATTCTCTTAAATTTTTTTTCATATATCACATAGTAGACATAAAGTTTAGTATTGTAGGCAGAGTGAAACTCACATTTACTTCATAATGACCTTTCTTAGGTATTTGTGGGTCCCATAAAAGTTTCATCTTTCAAACTAAAAAATAGTGGACTCTATACTTGCATGCAATGTCTCACTTATAATACGCATGTATTATTTATACTAATAATTTAGATATATAAAATATATAAGAAATTTAAAAAATTAATTTTTCTCATATAATAAAACACGGAAGTAGTATTGATATAAGCACCGCGAAGTTAAACCTCCAAAATAATAGATAATCATACACAACCACAATTATTAACACAAAGGATGTTGGATAAAATGTGCCATAATCTAACAGACGTGTAAAACAAGTAATGGAAATAAATATTAAAGTAGTAAATATCATATGTGACTTGTTAACCTAGTTCAGTGCAACGTCTCTTAATTTGGGGGCATACCAAGCTAGGAAGAAAATCCATTTGTGTAATGCTATCCCTAAACTCTTCAGCAAACTCCTCACTAATACTCGTGCTATATTCTACCTAGGTACCCCATAGGTAAGAGAAGTTCATCTCACTTCCTACCACTCAACACAGACCAATGTTATCGTTTAAAGATTACAATCAAAAGGTAGAGAACACTCTCCAAACAACTAACAACCTACTCGTACTTCAAAGTTTAGAGTAGTGTACAAAAACTCCTTGCTTAAAAGCTTCATAGAACAGAGATACAATTCAATAAACACATCTTTATACGTGCATCAAGATGACACAAGCAAAGACTCACAAATAACTAGACTTAAACTCTAAAAACTCTATTCTTCAAGACAGAATAAGTGATATTTGGGTTTTGTCTTCACAACATATTTATATCATTGAAATAGCACAGATAATAAGCTTGTCTTGGTCTTCATGTCAGTAGCTGTCTTAGTTACGACTCAACAAGCACAAATGGAACCATATGATATATTTCCATAAATGGAAAATTATATCCTACAAAGGAATTAGGGTTAAGACTAATCCTAATAGTTTTCTGACAAAATGCGCGCCTTGTAGAGTTGCACATGTTGGAGCATTTGGTCCAACATCACATATGTTGGAGCATCTAATCCAGCATCTAGCAAGTTAGTGTTTTATTAAAAATGAGGTCAATACAAAAACACCAACAGAAAGTCACTGTGGAACGATAAAGACCAAATATGTAGCTTCTGCTTTCAACATGAAAGTTTTAGGTCTTTCTTTTAGTTTTCCAACGGATGGTCACAAGCCTCATCCCGACATTGTAGCTCTAGATATTTCTAAAATACTCCTCTTGGGTCAGGAGCGAATATCTATGACTAGGTCATTGACTTTGACAACAACGTCTTCTATGATACCCCACAGATATAATTCATGGTGATTGGCTAGCACAAGTAACTAGATGTATATGATTTTTGGCTCTCCAATTTCCATAATAAACTCATTATGTTGATGCTGCTGTTTGTGTCGCAAAGTGCTCCTTCAATAGTCACCTGCCCATTAGAACAATGAATTGGGAGACTTTATGGTTCATCTCGGCTTGGTCGAGATTTTTTTGGGATATGTCTGCTGCATTCTTCGGTTAGGAATATGTAGTCATCCGGTTGTTGAATTGGTTACACTAAACTTTCCTCCATCTCTTTTACCGTTTCCTCTTGGTTTAATGACAGGCTTTCAAAGGTTTAGCTATTTGGCCATTCCATTATGCCATTTTTTCCCTCATGGTTAATCTTTGAAGCTTTGCTAAAAGATGCTTGAAGGACTTTGCAGGGTTGATTAAATTCTTTGAGAACATGCGCACTAAACTTTGGGTTGTTTTCCAATTGTTGCTTGAGGGTTCAAAATGTTCTGCCACAACTTCTTTTTCCTCAAAGTTTTTTCCTTCGTCATCAGTAGATGTCTGGACTTAGAAAAGTTGTTGTTGTGTTCATGAACTGTCTCATCTTCTCTTCATCTTCCTCTTTAAGAAATTTTTAGCAAGCTTCTTGTACAAGATTTTCCCACTCTTTAATGTCAGCACATTCATCCTCTAGGTTGCATATTCAGTAATATCACTGTTTATGCGTCACAAGAGTTCTTGAATTTTGTCCATTGTTTCAGGTGTCATGGCTGATTTAGTCGACTCACCCTCTTGCTTTAATAATTCTGGAAAAGATTCTACTTCAAATTCATCACACTTTGAATCTTCATCCTTGTGTTCCTTAGATTCTAGCTCAATTAGGACTGTAACTGATTCAGTTAACTCTCCTTCTTGTGCTTCATCGTCATATTTGGAATTTTCTATCATCTATTCGTTTCAGGCTTCCACAATGATGAATGTCTCCTTGGTTGTGCAATCAACTTGTCATAGATAATAATGGCATTTAACACGTGATACATTGTTGATGTTGCAAAATTCGAAGATGAATTCAAAAATATCATTTTATTCGCCTTTATTTCATTTTGATTGAATTGTTGGTTCATTTGAGGTTGTAACTGATTCAGTTGACTCCCTCAATGGTTCTTCATTTTTTCTTTCATCATCGATGGACTACAAGAAAGCTAGAACTATTGCAGTTACTTTGCTTTTATGGTTCTTCTCTTCTACAAATTCAATCAAGTTTTCCCTGAAGGTTTCACGTTTTCTGTGTCTGTGGGTGAATTCGTGAAAATAGTCCAAGGATTCATCTTGTAATCTATCATTTTGTTGACCGAATCCAATGATGTTTAAATATTTTAAAGACATTCTGTGTTGCTCATTCTTTTGTCTTTTGCGCCTTGTGCTCCTTTCTGGCTATGTTTTGTAGGGACATTGTTTTTGCTCAAGAAATAGCTAGTAGCACAATAAAAAGATAAAGAATATTTACATTTAAAAATAGAGAAAGTTCTATACAATTACATTTATATACTTTTTATAGTATTTAGTTTTATGTCTGTATTACGTTAGAGATTCACATGTAAAGGGAGGTGGATCTAAGAGATCTCTTAAGTACTGATGATGAAAATTTATATAGTATATTACTTACATTTTTAGAGTAATATTCATATAGTTATGTTCTTTTAATAGCAAGATTACACAAAGAACCCCGAGAAATAATAGTACCTTGTCGAAGAAAGAAGAAACGTGGAAAAGGGCAAAAACAGAAGAAAAGAGCTAAAAAAACAAAATATTGAAGAAACTGCCATTGATTGTGACACAATACCCATCAGATCCACCAAATACTATCAGATGAACCAGATCCACCAGATGGACCCTATGACCCATCGTGGCGCGATACATACTCATCGTACCACGATGGCACGCAGAATTGCCTAGCTAAAATAGTATAAATAACCCTCTTTGGTCCTTTATTCAAATCATCGAATCAAAGAAAGAAATAGTCTAGAGCTTAATACTACTCTAGTGAAACAACATCTCAGGAGTCAAGGGGAGCTAAATGCGCTCCAAGAGGAAGGAGTCCTCTCAAGGGTTCCCTCTTCGACTAAAGTATCTACATTATTGATGTTTAGTCTTCTTGTCTTAGATAGACTACGTATGAGTAGCTAAAGTCCTTAGGGGTTAGGTACATAGGAAACTCCTCAAATATTATTAGAAACAAGAAATCTTGGTTTGGAAAGAATATAATTATTGCATCATTGTTATTCACCTGCGATTTACGAACCTATTTTATAATAATTTATTAATTAGACGTTTTTAATAAATTATATCTAAGGGAAGATGAATGTCTTAATAGAGTCATCACCCCAGACTTGGGGTTATCTAATCATTCAATAATAGTAACAACGAAAGCTAAATATCTAGAGAATGCAAGGCAAAACCAAAAAGGGTTAATGTTCACAAACTAATGCTTGCACACACATAGTTGTGATTGTTCTGCTATTATGATGTGCTTATGAGCAATTTATGAAGGAAATTGAGGAGGAGAAAACTATGGAGAAAGAGTACATTGAGATGCTAAAAATGGAACTTCCACCTAAAATAGAAGATCTTGGAAGATTCATGATTCCCTGTAGAATTGAGAAGATGATTGAAGTCAAAGCACTGTGTGATTCAGGGTCAAATACAAATTTAATGTCAATCTTTATGGCAGATCTATAAAAATTAAGAGGCCTAAAATCGTAGGTTCTATTCAACTTACTTTAGTAGACAACACTGTTTTCAAATCTAGTGGCATGATAGAAGATGTATTGGTAAAGATTGATGATCTGGTCTTTCTAGTAGACTTTGTACTAATGCATGTGAAAAATAAAAAATGAGGTCTATGTTATCTTAGAAAGACACTTCTTAGCTAAAAGTCACGCTCTCATGAATATGGAAAGAGGAGAGCTATGGATAAGAGTGGGGGATAAACAAAGGATAATACATGCCCGTAATAATTATACTGACAATTATTGCTAATGCTATAGGATTGATACACAGGAGACGATGCTGGATGCAGGAGATGAGTTTGCAAATATGACTCTAGAAGAGAGAGAAGAAATCCTTCAACAAATGGAAGAAGAAGATTTTGAGCCAGAAGAACCTAATCCAACAGATCAAAAGTTGTTTTTATCTTATCAAATCACAAGGTCAAATCATTTCTACCCAATCCCTAAAAAGAAAAGGAGAAGAAGTAAATATCGTAAGGTTAGGGTAAAAACATGTCCAAAGCCACTTACTAAGAAACAAAGAAGTAGAGCCATAAAATTAGAAGAAGAAGGCCCCTTAGACATACCTCCATTGAGGAAAAGACTTGATTCCTGAAAACAACCTGAACACCGTCAAGCACGGGACGTAAAACATGCACTACTTGAGAGCCAACCCAAGGTATGAATTTATTGCTTTAAATTTTAATTTAGTCCAATATTTTATTTTTCAAATTAATATATATATATATATATATATATATATATATATATATATATATATATAATTTATTCTAGAAGGGAAGCAGAATTATATTTTGAAAAGACCAGTCAAAAGATTTCTATCTTAAAACTACGCACTATCGTGGTACGATGGACCTGTATCGTGGACTAATGGAGCGCAAATTTGAAATCTTTTTGTGAAATATATCTTTTAAAAATTTAGTAGCCTATAAATATGCATGTATGTACATCTTTTCCTTCACAACAAAACTTAGCCTTGATTTCAGCCAAAACACTTATTTTAAAAAAATCCCAAACCCTGAAAACTTGTTCTAAACCTTCATTCTTTCACTAACTTTTTGATCATTCTATCTTCCATAAAACCACAACAACCTACTCATAGCCAAATTTAGCCAAAATATATATTTTTAAACCACTATGCTATACTTCATAAAATTCTTTTAAACACCAAAAGGATACCATGGCACCAAAAAGAGCTAGAATTTCAAAACACTCTCAAGATACACCTTGTTTTGAGAGTGATAAAAAAGAGCAACATGATAGAGAGTTACAAAATAATTTTTTTTACCCATGAGACGGGTTTGACATTAAGACCTTGAAGGAATTTTATGGAATATCAGAGAAGTTCAAATTTTACAAACCAGAATCTTTCAACTCAAGGATTGGGAAATACTATAAAGAGTGGGTGTATGAATTCTATGTCAATGCACAAAACTATGAAGAAGATGAATGTATTTCACATGTGCGGGGCAAAAGAATTGATTACTCACCTGAAGCTCCAGATGATATTTTAATTTTTGACCATGATGGAGAGTGTACGATTGAGCGGAAACACAATGAAATCCATACTCAAGCAGAGTATACTAAGATCCTCGGAACTCTGACACAAGAAGGAAGTGATTGGAAATACAACTCAGCGGGAGAACCAATGTCTTTGAGGACATACGGCATGAAGCCAAAAGCTAAAGCATGGGCATATTGGTTCATAAGTAATATTGAAAGTAGCTCCAATGTCGCAAATGTTACTATAGCAGATGCCTCGCTTTACAAACTATTATGAAAAAGTAACTTATAAGAGCAGGGCGCCTACTTGTCACCAGCATCAAGCGCTAGACATACAGTTTAGACAACCGACTGAGACATCCTTGGGTTGATTACAACATTATGTAGGAAAGTCAGATTCGAGGTAGGGAACAATGATCTTCTTTAGAGTTCTCAACATGCGATAACAGCTACCATTTTCAACAAAGCACAAAGATCAGAAGCAAGTCAGACACTTTCAGCATCATCCATTTCACAGCAGCAACCACAAGCAAATGTTCTGCATCAAGGATAGTTTTCTGAGTTCGAGTTAGGAACATCATCTTGGATCAACAAAATAGCCAAGATGATGGATTGAGACTCACCATTCTATAGTCCCCAATTTTCAACAACAATTCAAGAATATCAACCTCAACAACCGTCATATTATCAACAAATTCCCCAGTATGAAGAATTACAAGCACATCTAGGAAGACAATTGGCCAAATTAACTACAGATTAGGAAAACGTTCGTAATGAATGGCTTCGATAAGCTTATTGTCCAATCCTGATTTTAGACGAGTTCGACGACCTCACTAATATGATAGATTTCAATCCACTACCTGAAGACACAGAAGTTCCAGATGGGCAGTGACCACAAGTTCCCTGCCACCTTCTACAAATTTACATTTACAACATTTGTTTTCATTTCAGTTTTATTAATTTTATTATATCTCACGCTATTCCCGTTTGTATGACTAATGCAAGTTTTAAAGTTCATGTTATTATGCAGACCTGGATATGATGAGCAATGAACGGATCAGTCTTGATGGTTCGAGTGTCGCAAATCTAAAAGAGAAACAAAATTTGTCTACTTACAAAAGCACATAAGTTCAAGAGGCAAAGAGACAAGTAAGAAAAGAAGTAATTCACGAGTCCACGACAATTTTCAAATACCTTAGCCATGTCAGAATTTGAGCCAAATATTTCAAACAATGGTATTACTCCCTTTCTTTCAATATTATGAGAGTATTTGTGTCGTGTTTATTTTCTAGAACTTGCATTTATTCTCTATGATTATTGGTTTTGAACAATATGCATGAGACACATTTTTTTGGTACCCAGAGTCTTTCAAGCCACCCTTATATTATTATTATCTTTGATAAACCCCTTTAAGCCAACTGAAAAATTTATCTCTTTCTTTCGGTGACAAACCACATTACAAGCCTATTGACCTGATGATCATACCCTTTTTACCCCTTCTTTAGAGTTAGGTAGAAAATTATAATTCTCTTGTCCGTAGCAAAAGTATAAATTTGGGGTGGTATACAAGAGAACTATTACAGTGCAGAAAAAAATAGAAAAAAAAAAAGAAGAAAAAAAAATAGAGAAAAAGAGATGGAATTTGAGAAAATTTCAAAAATTCCAAAAAAAGTAGTCTCTTGAAAAAAAAAATAGATAAAAAGCACTGTGATAGTTAAAAGAACTAAACATCAAAATGGTTCCTTCACAAAATGAAAGATAACTCTTGAAAAATTTCAAAAGGTACCCCAAGGTAAAAGGTCTAGCACCTAAAAATGAAAGAGTAGATCTGTACATAACTCCAAAAAAATTTATAACCTAATTTTTATTCTTCATTTTTATCTCACATTTACCTAAGCCAAGTTATAACCCTTAAAGACCTCTAAAATGCATATGTTAACTACTTTGATTGATTACTTAGAATACTTTCAAGCCTATGGTAAAATGGCATGTTCACGTTGATTTGATTGTACACCCTTATCAAAAATTGAGCGAAAAAGTAAGAAAGATAGAAAAAAGTAGGAAGTGAACACTCGTGGAGAACTAATGGACTTGCTACTATTGCCGCCTCTTGGACCAAGTGCTTAGTAAGTATGATCGTGGAGGTATAAAAATTGGCGGTCCCATTGCCAAAAATAAAGGTTGTGAAATTCCCATCATCTTGTCTTATCTCTTTATTTCTCTAAGTATTCTGTTTTGAAGGCATGTTACATGAGGAAAAGCAACAGTGTAAGTTTGGGTTTGTGATGATGGAAATTTATATACTTCCTCCGGTCCTAAATATAAGAGCAAAATTATTTTTTAAGTTCATTGAGAATCTAATGTATTTGATCTAAATATGGACTAGATACATTAAATTCTTAATTAACCTAAAAAGTAGTTTTCCTCTTATATTTAGGACCAGAGGGAGTAGTATTTTACTTACATTTTTAAGTAGTTTACACAAAGAACCCATAAAATTAATAGTAAGATTACACAAAGAACCCATAAAATTAATGGTACCTTGTCAAAGAAAGAAGAAAAGTGGAAAAATGACAAAAATGAAAGAAAAGGGTTAAAAAGCAATATAATGAAGAAACCACCATTCATCGTGACACGATGGAGTCTTATCGTGCCGCGATACCCACCAGATCCACCAAATGACCCATCGTGGCGCGATATATACTCATCGTGCTACGATGGCGCACAGAATTGCCTAGCTAAAATATTATAAATACTTGGTTCTCTATTCAAATCATACAATCCAAGAAAGCAAGAGTCTAGAGCTTGATACAACTCTAGTGAAGCAACATCCCATGAATCCTAAGGAGCTAAAGGCCTCATAAAGGAAGGAGTCCTCTCAAGGGGTTCCCTCATAAACTAAAATTTATTTTTTATTTCTATTTTTTATTTCTATTTCTATTTCCCTTATAAGAAAAAATGTATAATATGAAGACAAGATGCAAAAAAAACATTTTGTTAATTTAGTGTTACTACTCTAAGACGACAAATAACAAAGAATGAAAAAGTAACATTTTGCACAGTTTAGTCTAGATCTGCCACGGTCATGACCAACTACACACAAGTCGTGGCAAAGTGCCAGAATCAACTTCTCACTCTTCTGTCAAGCCTGACACGATCGTGTGGCTAGCTCCACACAATCCTGGCCAAGTCTCTGATTGTGTTTCTTGAGTTTTTTACTTTCCTTCAACATTTGATCTCAGTTTTCATGGCTTTTGGATACGATTCGAGATTGGCCAAGTCATCATTATATGCATATGCACTCTTATCTTTATATTTCAAGCTTTACGTCGTTCAAATATAAAATAAATATAAACAAATAAATATAGTTCAAATAATATTACAAAATTTATTTTATTTATTTAAAATACTACTCCCTCCGTTCCATTTTAAGTGTCACAATTGACCAAATCACACACTTTAAGAAAAATGTGTAAATAAAAGAGAGAGAATATAACTTTTACTAAAGGGAAATGTTAACATGACCCTTTACTAAAATACCCTCTCTTTTTATTGGTAGTAGACATTGGAATACTAAAAAGTAGATCTTTGAGTGTATTTTTTCTCTCACCTAATGATTGCTTTAAGGAATAAAATAATAAAAAGTAATGTTATAAATAGTATGTGACACTTATTTTGGGACAAACAATTTTGGCATGTAGGATACTTATTTTGAAACAGAGAGAATAGTAGTAGATAATAGCTTGATTTTAGTTCTATCAGATATCTTTACTATGGTTAAATTATTACTTGTATTTTCATCATTGCTTACAAGAGGAGTAGATTGTATGCATAGCTATCAATTAAATTTAATTGAGCTCCCTTATTATAAATAAATCTATTAAATTTAATTGATATATAGCTATGTATATTAGTTTTAGTTAATTTATACTACAAGAAATTTGACTTCCTATGACACCCGAAAATAGTCACTAAGGGCCTGTTTTGGTGCGCAGGTTAGGTAAACAAGATATGTTAAAGTTTTCCAATCTTGTTTTATTCCTTTGTTTGGTGCACCAATAGAAAAGGATAAATTTAACTTACCATTAAGTCTATCCAATTACTCTTTGTTATTTTAATCCTTATTTTTGGCTGGGTTATCCAATTACTTTTTGTTATTTTAATCCTTATTTTCGGCTGGGTTATCCAATTACTCTTTTTTATTTTTCTTATCATGTGTGCACCAAACACATGACATGATATGTGCTAATCTTGTCACTATTATATTGTATTATTATTCAGCTTCTTATCATATCTTGTCTCTATCTATCCGGCGCACCAAATGGACCCTAAAAATCAATAATTGGTAGCTATAGGTCTTAGGAACTTTAAGTGACACCCACCTTTAGCGAATGACACTTTTTTGTATGTCGCTCGAGACATTATTGACTGTCACTATAAGTATTAACTTCTAGCGAATTTTCACCTCTAGGTTAAAGTTAAACTCATATAGTAGAAATAATTACTTTCTTTACGTTGCACTTTTCCCTTCACATTAAGTTTTTGTCATATTTTTTTAAGTAAAGTTTTTAGGTCTCGTTTGACCCAGCTTATTTTCTACTTTTCTATTAGAGAAATAAACTTCACATAAAATAGAGAATTATAAAATTGAATTTAACTTCTCCTTAAAAGTATTAGAGAAATAAAGTAAAGAAGTAAAAAATAAAGAGAAGTGGAGTCAAACAAAATTTTTTCCTTCTTTACTATTTTTAAGGAGAAGAAAAAAAGTAGAAAATAAGCCGGGTCAAACGGAGCCTTAATGAGGCAATAGATGTACACACAATTTTATTTGTTTGAGTTTTGGCCTATTTTCTTCAAAACTTATTTTTCCTATTTTTATTATGATGCTGCAAATAAAAGGTATTGGCTCAAAATTTTCATGTGATGCTTTTGCATTTTAATATCTTTTAAAATCATTAAGTGGGTTAAAGGGGTAATACAAAATTTTAATTTGAGATATTTAACGTTTATTTCAATTTTATAAATGACTTCTTGCAACTTCTAAATGCTAAAAACTATTTAAAATTGAAATTAAAAACCATTAAAATTTTACTTATAATAAAGTGAGAAAAAAAATCTATTTATGACATGTAAATGAAGAAAAATATAGCTCAAATTATCATGTTTGTTTATACTTTCGTCATTTTTCTTTCTTTCTTTCTTGTTGTAACCAAGGGTGGTATGACATTTTTCAAACTATTTATATTTGTCTTGTACAAAATATTATAATATTATTTAGTAACACTCTTTTTTTTTTTATTTGACAATGCAGCTATTCCCTGTGTTGAGCATGGTGATTGTCCAGAGGCGACTTTCCCTGAACATTATAAGTGCATGAATAAAATTTGTGTACTCATTAGATAATATAACATTAAACATACTATTGTCATAAAAAAAACATTACACAAAATGTATCATGTATGTTAGATCTTTATAATGAATAAATTAGATAATTAATTATGCTTTCCAAATTCGTGATTTCAATTGGTTAAATTTGTTACCGTATGGTGCATAAAGAAGAATCTCTAAATAAACAAAGTCTTTCATAATTATATATTTAGATGATGGTTTGTTGCTTTCATTTTGAGTTTGGCCTTTTTGCTAGTTAATACATGGGATTGTATTCTTTTTTACTTCATTAGATTTTATCACATTATTTTTTGGTTGATAAGTTTTTACTCTCTGTTAGCCAATATTTTGGCTAAATCAGAATAAATTTGAATATTCTTCCTGAATATATTTAATGCACCTTTAATCATGGGAATTTATGTTCCCAATTGTTAATTAATTATAAAGGTCAAAATTAAATATATTTTAAATATAAAGTCAAATGGAAGAATATTCATAACCCTGCAAAGAGCAAAAATGTTCAAGTCTCAAGGTTTTGACTCGAGCAACTACCTATTCAAATATCACCAAGGATTGCCTCGAACTCGAGCAGCAGTTTATAACTTAGCAAATGGTTAAAGTTGTCAGAAGATTCAAATTCAAATTTCAAACCATTGCAACGCTTCATTCAAGACTGATGGCTTTTGACATTCAAGATAAGGAAGAAGTGGTTGTACACATGTCAAATGGACAGTTTATAGGTGTTACTAGAACGTTGTAGATTTTAGCTATAAATATAGGATTCATTTGATGTAATTAGGATCACAAATTCTCATACTAACAAACCTTACAAATTCTGAGTACCCATGCGTTCGAGCGAAAGGAATACAAAAGGCAAAATGTATGATTCTGTGGTCACAATTTACTAATTCAATGCAATTTATCTTTTCATGCAATTTACTTGTTTTCATTTACATTCTTTATATTTTAATTCATTGAAACCTTTACTTTTTCCTGTCAATACGTACTCATTTTGAGTATTTTTACATTTCTTGTCATTCAAGTTACTTTTCTTGTCATTTACTTTACTTTTTACAAACAAACTTGTTCATTTGCGTTAATGAACATTGTTATTTTCAATCATAAACAATAAATGCACAAACATGTCCCGAGATTCTCTAGTTGGTCTCTCAAGCATTGCAAACTAGCGGTTGTTTACCAAAAAGCAGTGTAAACACTCTCTAATAAGGACAAATTTTAGTTTATCCTCTATAATTTTTTTTATTTGTCCTTATAATGTGAATATTTCATCTTTTATCTTTTTGTTGATGTGACAAACAAAAATTTAACTGTCACGTCATCAATAAATGAATAAAATGTGGTAAACGATGGAATCTTCACATAATAATAATAATAATAATAATAATGAAAAAGTAAATAATTGTAGGGATAAATCAAAACTCGTGAGAAATTAAAACTCGTCCACATTGCAGTGGAGATAAAAACTTATTAATTCTTTTTTTTTTATCAGGTTTTTATGAAACAATTATTCAATTTTTTTGTGGTTTTTTTGAGTAGTTTTGACTTAGTCACCCTAAGATACGTTTTGTATTTCGTTAATTAGGGTATGAGAAGTTATATTCACATGCTCATGCTCATAATAAAATTTAATGTGAGACTTGTATATTTACCGAATTAGGGCTTATTGTTAGTTGTATGTACGTTATAATATTGTCTTTTATTTGTTTGTAATTGTGTTTGCTTTGTGATTTATGTTATGACAAATTATCTTGATGATTTCCTCCATGTTAGATGTTGTTCGAGCGTCATGACATTGTCGAAATTCTTAAAATGATTTTCTATTGATTTTTGAAATTAAACAAATATACCTGCTATTTATAATTATATGGACTTAGAATGCCGACATATATAACTCAAACAAGATCTTCATTTTCGCAAGGTAAATGATATTAAATTGTAACTTATTTAGTTTTTGATATAAATGTCAATTTTTTAAATTCTGAATTTACACATGTTGAAGTTTAGGAATTGGTTTCATTTAAATAAAACATGATGTTGAGCTAAATGTCCTAGACATTGTTCCAACAGGATGTTGGACTAGATGTCGTATCAGTATTCTAGGACATCTGGGTCAGAATGCGTGACACATTAGGATGATATATATTTCTGGAGCATATCTGATCTTGTTCGGTTTTATATATACTTGCTTGCTTGCCAAGTAGGTTATATATGTTGGAACAAGAGTGGTTCTGACAACTACCTAATTACTACCTCCGTACCAAAATATATGTCGTTTTGACCAAATCACACAAATTAAGAAATGTAATCATTGTTGTATGGAAAAGGTAAATTATGGGTTAGTTTACAAGATTATCCCTCATTAATGGTATGTGAGAAATAAATTATAGAATTGAAAGAAGAAAGAGAAATAATTAATTAAGGGTATAAGAAGAAAAAGAGCATTAAATGCTTCATTGGTAATGTAAAACGACATATATTGTGGTACAATTTTTTTTCTCAAAACGACATATATTTTGGTACGGAGGGAGTAAGTTTTATTGATAACAAAGTATTAATGAACAATATGGTATTTTTATACTTGATCTAAGCGTGCAGGAACCAAAGTAAAAATAATATTCACTAAAAGCTCAGAGGATCTGAAACAAGATATACAAGGTTCTTAAGACTTGACAAGAAGCATCAACACAATTTATGATAGGCTTATCCTAAGGCATGGTTATCGAAAGCACAAATCATCAGAAGAACACATGGTTTCAGAAGCACACAACTCAGAAGTTGTACTGGGAATACAGGTTCTGAAAAATCAATTTATGCTGGAGCTTATTTATGAATGATCACATGTTTGTTTAAGGATTGAAAACTGTGAAATTCAAATGAGTGAAGGAGAATCAAAGCACGTTAACCTTATCATCTTGGGAAGATAATGGTTGCATTAATCATATTCATTTTACCTTATTTCTACAAGCAAGCTCTAATCCATAAAAGGAAGTCAACAATTTACCTGTTTGAGCTTAATCACATGTGACCGCCTACGTTATGGTTTAGCTGGCCTAAGGACAAGACAACGGTCAATCGTTCTTAACGTCTCTATCTTTTAATATAAATAGAGATCTCAAATTTGAGAACAAGTGTTGATTACAACATTAATCATACTCACAAGGTAGCAAATAGAGCTTTTGATATACATTGTTAGCTTTGCTTATTCACTTATTATTCTATTATCTTAGGGTATTAAGTGTCTTGTAATTGTGTTGTAATTTTCCTTGAGCATTTGATTAATATCAAGTGTTTATAGTGTTGGAGTAAGCACTAAGAGCCAATCTATTTTATAGTATTGTTTGCTTTAGGAGTTTAATATAAATATGACATTTCTTTATTATGTTTTCAAAGTCCAAAATAATTAAGTCTCTAGAATAGATAGTCTTTTAATATTAAGTATGACTATCATGAGATTATATTAAACATAAGGACACTATTCTTAAAGTATTCGTAGTCGAGCTTTATGGTGAAAAGGTATAACCTTAATGCATAAAGACTATTATGAAGATAGATTGATTATCACATCTAATGGATCATAGGATAAGGAGTTATCAAGTCTTGACATAGGTATAAATATTAGGAGTAATATTTATACCGGATTGACCCGCTATGAAAGTACTACATAGAATGTTATGCTAAGGTGTCATAAGTTACTCTCATTGTGATAATGGTCTATGCCACTCTTAGACTTGAAACCACTATGTACCCTAGATGTGGAGTCAAGTACTTTGTTGCTGATCTAACGTTGTCCGTAACAAGATAATCATAAAGGCAGTTGATGGGTACTTCACAAAGCATGTTGAGGGACAATAGTGATCTAGATGGAATTCGCCAATCCTGCACAACAAGATAAATGTCTTGGTACCAATATTGAACTAGACAAGGATGACACGGTCTATGCCTTGTGTTCAATATAAACGTATGGGCAAAGGGGTAATTGTAAACACATATATTATCACAAAAGGTTATGTTTAGATCACATGTTAATTTCTTGTAACTTGGGTAGCAGTGATGTGTTGCTAGATACCGCTCACTGTTTATTGTATTAAGTACGTGATTTAATATAATTGTCAACGTTACGAAAACCTACAGGATCACACACATAAGGACGGTCTAATATGAGATTGAGATAATTAAGGAACACCGTAAGGTACGGTGTACCTAAGAGAAATATGGAATATTATAAGGGTATCATGATAATTAAACAAGTAAGCACACAATAAGTTATGGTAGGCGTGCGCGCACATGAGCATTTTAGAGTTTAATACACTAGAAAAACACAACAAGAAACACAAATATTTGTGAAACAGTTTCACGTACACAAGAAAGAAACTCTTGAGAATTTTAGAGTTGCAAAACCCTAAAATTATATTCCTCCCTCTCTATTCATATAAGCTCTCATACAAAGGAGTTGACACTTTCTTGAAGGTAGCTGTTCGTGTGGACTAGCTAGAGGCGTTGTTCTTCGTCATCAATGCTCTTGATCATTGTCTGTTCCTGAATCAAAGTTTCTTCTCTACAAGAGGTAAACCTTAAACACATGATCATTCTCATTCGTAAGGACCATTAAAGGCAATTTTTGAATTCCGCTGCTATTACTGTCACAATTTTACTTCAGTGGTGTCAGAGCCACTTACGAAACCATGGTTATGATTGTTTATATTATGTTTTTTTTTTTTTGATATTCTGATTGTTTATATTATGTTTTAATTTGATTAAAACTTTAACAAGATAAAATTGAGGAATTAAATTTTCATTAATCATGACTTATATATGATATAAGTGAGCATGATGCAAATAGAGTATATTTGATATACTAGATTTCATCCACTAAAATCACATAGTAGTCATTATTAATATGAGTGTAAATAAAATCATAGTAGAAAAATAGATTTCCCGTATTAATATGTGTTTAAATATTTAAATTTCACATAGAAAAAAAAATATTTCGTCTCATATTAATAAACCCCATATTAAAACATTTGTAGAAATATAATTCCGTATAAATTAAAAAAAGATAAACCCCGTACGTGAGTATAAACATAGGTCCTATAGAAATTATAAAAAAAAATTCTCGTATTAATAAATGGGTACAAATATAGATCCTCATAGAAATATATGTTTTCAAAAAAAAATAGTCTTCGTATTAGTATATACTTTTTATATTTATATTACGTAGATGTTCATTTTATATTGATTTTATTTAAATATAAAAAACAATACAAATTTAAAGATTTTAAAAAGATAAAATACTCTAGAGAGTGATCTCTCACTTTCCGTTATTAATGATATGATATTTTCTCTCCCGTCATCATAGAAATTATAAATAAATATAGATCTTGTGTTAAAATGTAAATATAAATATATGTCTCATGTAAATTACCAAAAAAAGCTAGGCGCTTTGTATTAATATAAGAGTATAAATATTGATTCCGTAAAATTAAATAAAAAATATAATACAACATATTAATATAAGTGTGAATATTATATTTTTCATACCGAATTAAATTAAATACAATATCATAAAATTATTTTTAAAAAAATCATAAAAATATAGTTTTAGTTGTTGGTGGGAATCAAATTGTGTACCTCATACTAGATTTTATTCATGAAAGAGACATAGATGATACATAAGGAATGGTTCATTTGAGATTGTCACATGCAATTTTGTTCATGAAAGAGACATACATAATATATATTATACTACTTCCGTTCCTTTTTACTTGTCGTTTTAGAAGAAAAAAAATTTGTTCCTTTTTACTTGTCGTTTTGACAATTTAGGTTGTATTTTGCCTATTATATCCTCCTTTCTATTTTATTTTATTGACTAAATTTTGTATATTTTTTTTTTTGTTGAAACAATATAATCTTTTTATTGTATACAAATGTTATTTGTTTTTAAATAAAGTTTGTTACGTTTTTTTTGAAAATAGATGATGTTTGTGAAAAAGTAGTGATTTATTGGTAGATAAAAATTAAGATATATATTTTTAAAAAAGGACATAATAGGAAAATAAGGTGCAAAAATACCATCTCCTATTTTAGTCTTTTTTTTTAAAACGACAAATAAAAAGGAACGGAGGTAGTAAAAATTAATTAATTATGTTTGACAAATTTACCCTCACTTTTTTATTAAAATCCTAAATTATCCTGTTAGAATATTAAAATTTTGGTTTTTTTTTACAACAAAAAAATTTAGGCTTTCTACTCATTAGATTTTTTTGACGTAATATACATTATAGTTTAATCTTTTTTTTTTTTCCAGTTTATAATTTTAAGGGTAAAAAGGTTAATTACTTCTTCACTCCCCTCCCCTCATTTAAAAGTTGAATCAAACATCAAAAGTTAAAATATCACCTCCCCTCCTTTCCAGAAGTCCCGACCAAACAGGGCCTAAAGCTCGTAATATTTGGTTTCAATTCTAGACGGGCTATAATTGATTCTAGACGTGTAGAATTGATTCTGACATGTTTGGTTTCTGTAACGTAGAATTGATATACACTGAAATTTACTATTCAACTCACTTTTAGTTGAATGTATCCAAACAAAAATTAATTCTACAAAAATCAATTCTAATAAAATCAATTATACCTAAGGTCAAACCAAACATACTCTAAATCTATGTAGTATAAAATCAAAGAAGAGGTGACACGTAGGATTGTGTTAATTGAGAGAATATCACATGAGAAAAGTATCATGAGAGAGACATCTGTAAATTGATATTATCGATATATAGATAGATATATTATAGAGATAGAGATGAGAGAATGTCATATGAGAAAAATATCATGACAGAGACATCCGTAATTAAATATATATTATAGAGATAGAGATTATAAAATAAAAAGTCTTCATATTAGTATACAATTTTTATTTGTATATTACGTAAACGTTCATTCTATATAGATTTTATTCGAATATGAAAAATTATAAATTTAGAGATTTTTAAAAAAATAAAATACTCTGGTGAGTGATCTCCTACTTCCGTTCTTAACAATATGATATTTTTTCTTCCGTTCTCGTAGAAAATATAAAAATATAGATTCAAAACGGGCTAACAGTGTAATTTTATTTTCCGTTTATATTCTATTTCTACATTGTTAGTTATCTTCAATCTAATTAAATAAATACTCTTTTTCTTAGATAAAAATTCACCATAAACACTTACAACTATTTATTTTCATAATTTATCATTATTTTTTCTCTTATGGAATTTTTATCCTGTCTATCATGAAAGACTATAAGAGAAATAAAATTATACATATAATGAAAATTTAGTAACCATAAAAATAATGACCTCTCATGATCATCAAAAGTTTCACGTGAGACTTTTACTAAAGTTAAATGATATATTAAATGAATTAAAAAAATAAATAAATACATTGATGTGCCTATATGAGAACCTAAAAATAATTCTTAATTTATGAACGGTTTTCATTCAACTCAATAAGTATTAAAAACTTTTATCATCTTTCTAAATTTCTTCCTCTATGTAAAGGAAAAAAGATATGGCTAAATTTGTCAAATTCATTCAAACTTTTATCATCTTTCTCTCAGTAATTGTTCTTGTAACCAGTGATAGTAAGTTCTTTTTCACACTTATTTTTACAGTTGTCAAAATGAATAACTAGGCCCGTCTGAAACCAGCCCAAATAGGTTTTAGATAATTTGAGGTATACGGAAAAAAAACTACTACTCTGTTTCAAAATATAAAAGAAAAGATACAAATTTTTATTTTTTTAAGAAAATTTTATTCACTCTATCTAATCTTTTCCATAATTAATAATTAATAAAAATTATTTTTATATTTTTCCATACAATTTTTTTTCAAAGAAAACACAAAAAAAACATAGTACTTCAATCATTATATTCTACTTTGCCTTAATAACTGTGATATTTGTTTTTTCTCTTATAACATGAGACGGAAGAAGTATTAAAATACAAGCTCCGAAAAAGTAACTTGAGCTCGGTTCTATATATATTGCAGACTAAACGGGTTGTACCCTGCATATTTTTTATTAAGTTACTATAAAATATTTATAAAAATATTTTTTTTGACAATTTATAAAAATAATGAAAATTTAATTTGTTGTCAATGTCATTTTATTCCTACCTCTTTATTGTTGATGTGAACATTAAATATCTTTAATATAATTAAAGTGTTCGTTAGAATTTTAAAAGTGAGATGAAGTAAAACTTAATAAAAAGAAGGAAACTCGAAATAATGAAGATATTAAAAATTAGTATTCAACTTAAAGGAAACAATAAAGCAAATAAAGAATTTTAAAAGGATAGTTTAAGGCTTTAAGCTAGTATATACAATTTTAATTAAAAAAACGCAAGTCAACATTTAATTTTATGTTTTTATTTTGTTTTAATTTTTATTTTTGAAGGATTGTTTTACTTGTTTATTATGTGTGGATTGCTGGCTACCTGTGGATTGTGGCCTATAGATTTTTTAGAGTTGGAATAATTAAAATCCAAGTCCTATATTTTCTTGAGTTTAACGATTTATCCCATTTCTTTGATAGCTCTACTTATTTGAAAGCTTCTTCTCTATCCATTGTTTTTTATTAACAAAATCTTCTTTATCTTATAGATAATCATTCATCTCCTTTTAATGATATTCCTTAATTTTATTTGATTTGATTTTCCAGATAAATTGTTTTGCTATTCAGATGAAGATTGTACTTCCAATATATGTCAATCTCCTCCTTATGTTAGGAAGTGTCATATGTTTTTGTGTTACTGCGAGCCAAAGGAATAGGTAAGTTGAAAAGAATTCTATAATATAACTAAACATATACTTTTCTTGTAAGTTATGATGTTGGTAATCAAACGAATATATATTAAATAAAAATTAGTGTATTTCTTTAACGTTGTCTGAATTAAACATACAAAATTATTGTTTATATTAAGTATGTTTGTATGTACAACATTTTTTAAAAATTTGTATATTTTCTTACTACACATTTCCAATTAAGATGATAGAATAAAATATTCTTGTCAAGAAGTATAATTATATTTGTAATTATTTGTCATTATTTTATTTAAATTTGTCACTATTTATAGGATTGATTAAACCTATTATTACTATTGTATATACACGATTATATGAATAAACATAAATAAAAATAATTACGAATAATTACGAATATAATTATGCTTAATGACAATAATATATTTTATTCTACTATGATATTTTACATCTATCAGTTTAGTTAGAACAAGAGGTTCAAAATTCAAATCATGACAAAGGAGAAACTAATATTATAAAAACTAACATTGTAATATACTATTGTAAAAAAATAACTTTGAACAAAAGATTAATCTAACAAAAAATATATATATCAATTTAGAAGTACAACAAGATTTATACTACTACATAAGAATTACATGCAATTCACATAGTTGATCAATTCGACTATAGTGGTTTGGTCAACATCAAAATACTCAAATTTTAATGCAACTTTTAATTTTTTTATTTATTTGCAAAGTACCAAACTCTTAAATTTAAATCACTTGATCACGCATTAATAATTAGTTGAATGCATATGACCAGCCGTCAATACTCCAACATTAATGCCTGACCATAATCTAACAACCTCCACCACCGCCTCCTCCTCCACACCCTCCACCGCCGCCACCACCTCCACAACCTCCTCCGCCGCCACCTCCACACCCTCCACCACCACCTCCATGTCCTCCATAACCATGAGTTCCACCTGAAGTTCCATCTTTGGCACCACCACTACCTCTCTTGATTTTGTTATTATTATCTCCTTTATTCCCATGTCCGGAGCAAAGATTTCCCATATCTGTATGTTGTTTGTTGTCTTTAAGTCTTAATTCGTTTCCTAAACGGCTTTACCCTTTATATAATAAATAATTTATAGTTAACAAATAAAATATTTATAGTCAACTAACAAACCTTGTTTTACACGAAAAGTTCTATGACTTTCTATGCAATTACTCAAGAACATGAGAACTAGTCTTTGTCAGTTATACTAATAATCAAAGAAATTAAAAGAGAATGTTCTCAACAATAAGATAATCATCTCCATACCGTCAATAAAAAAAAAGATAATCATCTCCATAAAATTCTTTTTCTTTAATCCCTCGGTGATATCGTAATATTTGATCTAGTTGACTATTTCACAAACTTAAAAAAAATGTAAATGTAAGAGAGAGAATATGTATTTTACTAAAATAATATTACTACCTCTTTTTATTGGTACCTCGTATTAAATTTGGTTCATGAAAGGGACATAGATGACACATAAGTTTTGGTTCATTAATTAGATATTGTAACGTAAAATTTTGTTCATGAAAGAGACATTTGTAAATATATATTATGGAGATTAATTAATTATGTTTGACAAAATAATTCTCACTTTTTATTAAAATCGTAAATCATACTTGTTGCAATATTAAAAATTTAGGTTTTTTTTTAGAACAAAAATATTTAGGTTTTCTACTCAATAGATTTTTTTTTCTAGTTATATATCAATTAGATTTTTTTGACGTAATATATACATTATATATACTATTATAGTTTAATCCTTATTTTGAATTTATAATGTTAAAGGTAAAAAAGTAAATTACTTCTTCGCTCCCCTCCCCTCGTTAAAAAGTTGAATCAAACATCAAAATTTAAAATATCACCTCCCCTCCTCTCCAAAAGCCCCGAACCAAACAGGGCATAAAGCTCATAACTAAATCTATGTAATATAAAACTAAAGAACAGGTGATACGGAGGTTGTGTTAATTGAGAGAATGTCACATGAGAAAAATATCATAAGAAAGACATCTGTAAATCAATATTATAGAGATAAAGATAGAGATAGAGATATAGAGATCATAGAGATAGAGATGAGAGTATGTCACATGAGAAAAATAACATGAGAGAGACATTTGTAAATATATATTATAGAGATAGAAATATAGAGATGACAATACAAAATAAAAAGTCTTCATATTAGCATACTATTTTTACTTTTATATTACGTAGATGTTAATTTTATATTGATTTTATTCGAATATAAAAAATTAAAAATTTAAAGAGTTTAAAAGGATAAAATATTCTCGAGAGTGGTCTTCCACTTCCATTCTCAACAATAAGGTATTTCTTATTTCGTACTCGTAAAAAAAATATAGATCTTATTGTAATTCAAATCAGGTAACATGTAATTTTATTGCCCCTTATCTTCTATTTCTATGTAGTTATCTTCAATCTAATTATATATATAAATACTCTTTTTCTTAGAAAAAACTCACCATAAACACTTACAACTATTTATTTTTCATCATTTATCATTATTATTTCTCTTATGGAATTTTTATATTGTCTATCTTGAAAGGCTATAAGCTAGGGAAATGAAAATTATATATATAGTGAAAATTGAGTAACCATAAAAAATTTTATGACCTCTCATGATCATCAAAAGTTTCGTATAAGATTTTTACTAAGGTTAAATGATATATTAAGTGAACTAAAAAATACAACACATTGATGTGCCTATGAGAACCTAAACATAACTCTTAATTTATGAAAGGCTTCTTGCAACTCAATAAGTATTAAAAAATTTTATCATCTTTCTAAATTTCTTCCTCTATATGTAAAGGAAGAAAGATATGGTTAAATTTGTCAAATTCGTTCATGCTTTTATCATCTTTCTTTCAGTAATTGTTTTGGTAACCAGGGACAGTAAATTCTTTTTCACACATATTTAAAAGTTGTCAAAATAAATTACTAGGACTGTCTAAAACAAGCCCTAATAGGCTTTAGATAACTAAAGTACGGGCTCTGAAAAAGTAACTTGAGCCCGATTCTATATATATTGCAGACTAAACGGGCCGTACCTTGCAAATCTTAAAAGTGAGATGAAGTAAAATTTAATACTCTCTCCGGCCTTTATTATAAGAAAAAATTTACTTTTTAGATTGATATAATATTTCTTTTTTGAATTGCAAATATATTTATATAATAAGTAGATGAAAAAGGACAAGAGTTCAAAGTACAAATGAGTATGAGAAATACCCATATATAAAAATCAAACATATAAAACAGATTAAACTACAAAACCGCCAAAGAAAATAACAAACAGGCACTACAACACTAAAAAAACAATAACACTCTAAAATCACAATCACAAGAATGCCCGACACCCAAAGAAGAAAATAGAAGGTCTACCACAAAAGAAGGAAAGACATCAAGCGGTTCCCCGCAGACCAAAGCCATAGAGACCCAAAACTACATGCCAACAAACTCTATCAGTTTGCAAACCCCACTGATAAAAAGAACAGGGGATACCAGGGTTTTTTACCAAGAAACCACTTCCAAGAAGATAGTTTGACCTTGTACACAAGATACTCAATAGAAAAAATACCTCTCAAAAAGATTACCTCGTTACAAAAATACACAATAGTTTGCCAAATTAGCAACCACCCAAGTCTACCTTTCCTACCCACTCCCATCCTTAAAAAACTCTCCAAAAAATCACCAATACCACGAGGAGGCACCAACTCAAAACCTAACCACCTAACAATATAATACTAGACCGGAGAAATATGACTACAAGATTCAAAATGATGATCACCTGATTCAGCCGTGAGCCCACAAAAAACACAAAGTATCACCCGCCTCCGTAATTACTCCTTGATGACTGAGATTATGACGTGTAAGCAGTCTTTCTTGAAGAAGTTGCTAGGAAAAAACAGCCACTTTAGATAGGGCCAAAGTCTTACAAACTTTTGGCAACAATCTAGCTTCCTCTTTAGAAAAATTGACCTCATCGGTAGTGTGATGACAGAAAACTATGTAGCCCAACTTTACTATGAAACAACCATAAGGGTCATGGTTCCAAGACCAAGAGTACGCTGCTGCTGAGATTGTCGAACCATTCAAAATAACTAAAAGATTTGCCAAAAGGTCAAGCTCCCAAACTAAAAGATCTCTCCTCCACCTCAAGTCCCAAACCCATTGACCGGCGACCCAACTACCAAGCTCTCCAACTTTACTAGTACCAACTTTGATTTGAAACTTAAATGAGCCTTTGAAACTGCACCCTAAGAGGTTTTTTACCTACCCAAGGATCAAGCCAAAAAGAAGTCATGAGACCATTGCCAACTTTTTAGTCACCCCTTTTGAAAATCAATCGGAGGGGGCATCTATGGGCCCCCGAGTAAAGACACCACCCTCCACCACATGGAGGCCTTAAGCCCCTCCAGCCTCCCTCCAAGATGGGGGGAAGGAAAAAGCGAACCATATCTCCACTTACCAAGTAATGCTAGGTTTACTGCTCAACTAACCCAAGCAACCTTTTTTATTCTCTTAGTCGCGCCCCGCCCCACAAGAAATTCCTCTGCAATTGGACAATCATTTTCCAAATTTTCCTTGGTAATTTGATAAAAGAAAGATAGAAGATAGGGATGGAATTCTGAACTGAATTAAGCAAAACTACTCTACGACCAAGACTAACATACTGATTTCTCCAAACACTGAGTCGCTGGGTTAAATTATTCAAGAGAGGTTTCCAGGTAGCATCCTTTCGATGATTAGCTCCCACTGGTAACCCAAAATACATGAAAGGAACAAACCCAACTTTACAATGGAGAAATCTATCTGCTACCCCTAGGAAATTTGAGCTAACATTGATTTCTATGATGCTACTTTTTGAAAAATTAACCTTAAGACCAGAAGCAAGCTCAAAACTACGTATCATCCACATATTAAATATGAGAGATAGAAAGGCTTGCATTACCAACTTTGAACCCCGTGTACAAGTTACGCTTTTCTGCACTTCTGATAGCCCCACTTAAACCCTCAACCACTAGAAGCAACAAAAAAGGGGCTAAAGGATCGCCTTGCTTTAACCCTATTTGAATATTAATCTCACTAGTTGGGCTTCCGTTAACAAGCCTTGAAAGATTCCCACTCAACACAGAAGCTTTAATCCTGCTACGCCACTTAACACCAAAACCAAACCTCATCATCATATAATCCAAGAAGCACCAATTGACCGAGTTATAAGCCTTTTCAAAATCCACTTTAAAATTAAGGCAATTTTTACTCCTTTTTTGGCCAAATCGGTGATCTCAGTAACAGCCACAACCCAATCAACTAATTGTCTCCCCTTAATAAAAGCAGATTCATTACTACAGATCAAGTTATCCATAACTTTAGCCAATCTCTCAGCAAGAACCTTTACGACAATCTTGTACAGCGACCCAACTAGAGAGATAGGTCTGAAATCACCGATGCTTAGAGGGGAAGCGACCTTAGGAATTAGATTGATAAAGTAGGAGGTGAAACTCCTAGGAAGACTAGCAGTGACAAAAAACTGGTCAAACAACATCCCCATTTCAACCTTAAGAAGAAGGAAAAATTAAAACCATTGGGTCTTGGACTTTTATCCCCGTCAGAACTCATCAAAACCTCCTAAATTTCCGCAGCAGTAAACAGAGGTGTCAGAGCGACCACCTCAATCGGGTCCACACTCCGAAACTCAATACCATCCAAAGTGGGTCGGTTAGACACAAATTCTGAAAAGTGACCAGTGAAGTAATTGGTAATCTCGGCCCGCACCTCTGACACACTTTCCACCCATCTATCACCAACACGAAGATACATGATAGAGTTTTTCCTATTTCACCCTTTCACACTAGCATGGAAGTAACTTGTATTTCGATCGCCCTCCTTTAACAGACGTGATCGAGAACGTTGAATCAACTAAAACTCCTTAACCCTCAAGAAACCCCACAAATATGCAACACCTTTACTACGAGCAAGCATGTCCTCTTTCGACAAAGGACCAACCTCAGCCTTTAAATCAAGATCTATAATATAATCAACCACTGTTTCAATCCTACGATCAAGATTTTCGAACACCTCATTATTCCAAATCTTAAGGTATGCTTTTAGCACCTTGAGTTTCTCTTTCATAATAAGGGCCATCCAGGGCTGGGGACCTTGTTTTTGATAAACCACATAACACAACCCACGATGATCAAGCCAGAAATTGTTGAATCTAAAAGGTTTAGGACCGCACAAGAGAGAAGATTATCTCAAACCAATTGGGCAATGATCTGAGACGTCTCTTGGTAGGGCCCATTGACTCGCTGCACCCTACAAATCCAACCAACCATCAGACACCAAAAAATGATCTAGACGACTCGCAGCGCTTCCATTTGGTTAAAACCAAGTAAAACGGCGCCCAAGTAAAAGTAAGTCAACTAGACCCATAAGTGATACAAAATCTATGAACCCTCGTACTCCCTCTGTCAAAAATGTAAGTAAATTTGAACTTTTAGGTACATTTGACTATTGATGTATTTGGTCCATAATATGAGCTAGATACATCAATAGTCAAATGTACCAAAAAAGTCAAATTTGCTTACATTTTGGGACGAAGGGAGTATGTCATGATTTTCACCACTCCTAGAAACTCCAACTATCCCCAATCTCTCAGACACATGAAGAATAGAGTTAAAATCACCTACCACACACCAAACATCTCCTTGGAACAAATTTTTAAAATGAATCAACTTATTCCACATCACTCTCTTGTCTCTTAACTAGAATGTTTGATGTATCTAATTCATAATATAGTTTAGATACATAAATCATTCTATGAATCTTAAAAAAAATAATTATGAAAGGAAACAATAAAACAAATAAACAATTATGAAAGATTGAAAGGATAGTTTAAGGCTTTAAGCTAGTATATACAATTTTGAGTAAAAAAAAAAAAGCAAGTGAACATTTAATTTTATGTTTTTTTGTTTTAATTTTTTATTTTTGAAGGGTTGTTTTAGTTGTTTATTATGTGTGGATTGCAGGCTACCTGTGGATTGTGGCCTATAGATTTTTTAGAGTTGGAATAACTAAAAGCACTTGAAAAATTCGGCCAAAATTTTTAAAATCCTAGTCCTATATTTTCTTGAGTTTAACAAATTATCCCTTTTTTTTTTATTGCTCTACCTATTTGAAAGCTTCTTCTCTATCCATTTTTTTTTTAAGAAAAGCTTCTTTATCTTATACATAATCATTCATCTCCTTTTAATGATATTGCATTTGATTTGATTTTTCAGATAATTTTTTTTGTATTCTGATGTAGATTGTACTTCCAATATATGTCAATGTCCTCCTTATGTTAGGAAGTGTCATATGTTTTTGTGTTACTGCGAGCCAAAGCAATAAATAAGTTGAAAAAGAATTCTATATTATTTCTAAACAAATAATTTTCTTGTAAGTTATGATGTTGGTACTCAAACGAATATAGATTAAATAAATATTAGTGTATTTCCTTAATGTTGTCTGAATTAAACATACAAAATTATTGTTTATATTATGTATATTAGTATGTACAATGTATTTTAAAAATTTGTATATTTTCTTACTACACATTTTCAAATAAGATGATAGAATAGAATATTCTTGTCATGAAATATAATTATATTTGTAAATATTTTTATTTATGCTTGTCATTATTTATAGGTTTGACTAAAGCTATTATTATTATTATTATTATTATTATTATTATTATATATATACGATTATATGAATAAACTTAAATGAAAATAATTACATACAAATATAACTATGCTTAATGATAAAAAAATATATTCTATTCAATCAAAAACAACTATACGGTATTACATATATCCGTTTAGTTGGAACAGGTGGTCCAGACTCTATGCCTAACTGGTTGGTGCTCTTAAAGCAATTGAATTAGCTTTTCATCATCACTGGTACAACCTTTGGATTGAGACAGACTCTATGTTGGTTGTGAGAGCCTTCAAGTCTTTTGTTACTATTTCTTGGCCTCTTAGAAACAAGTGGTTCAACTGTCAATTGATGCTTTAGGAATATGAATTTCTTGGTCACTCATATATATATATATATATATATATAGGGAATACAATGATTGTGCTTATACTTTAGCTTATATAGGTTTGGTTTAAATCTTGTTAACTTTATTTTTTGGAATGAAGCACCTATAGAAATTTGTGCTAGTGTTTCTAGAAACAAGCTAGGCTTGCCTTGTTATAGGTTCTCACTTTAAGAGGGTTTTGGTTTTTATATCCCCCCTCTTTTTTGTACTTCCTGATACTTTTAATGTATTTGGTGGTAGTAGTTCTTTATCTGTTCCACATTTTTTGAATTTTTTTTTTTGTAATATATTATTAAAAAAATCGTAATATATTAATAACTAACATAATCTATAAAAAGAAGAAAAAAATATCAATTTAGAAGTACAACAAAGATTTATACTACTACCTCCGTATCAAAATATATGTTGTTTTGACCATATCACACAAATTAAGAAATGTAATTATTGTTGTATGTGAAAGATAAATTATAGAATTGAAAGAAGAAAGAGAAATATTTAATTAAGGGTATAAGAGGAAAAAGACATTAAATGTTTCATTAATAATGTAAAACGACATATATTATGGTACAATTTTTTTCCTCAAAACGATATATATTTTAGTACGAAGGGAGTACTACGTACATAAGTTAAAGGTATATATTAGAGACCAATAGGATTTTGCATTCACATATATAGTTGATCAATTCGACTATAATCGTTTCCCATATTTGTATTTTTTTTTTTTGAGAATCCATATTTGTATGTTAGTTTGTTGGCTTTTAATTCTTAATTTATTTCCTAAACAGCTTTACCCTTTACAGTATATAGTACTACCTCCAGTCTTAAATATAAGAAACTTTTTACTTTTTAGATTCATGGAATGATTGATGTATTTAATTCATAATATAGACAAAATACATCATTGATTTCATAAATCTAAACTGTAAAAAGTTTCTTATATTTAGGACTGAGAGAGTAATTTATAATCAACAAATAAAAAATTAATAGTCAACAAACCTTGTTTTACACGAAAAGTTCTATGATGTTCTATGCAATTACTCATGATAATGAGAACTAGTATTTGTCAGCCATATGACGTACAGACATTATACTAATAATCAATGAAATTAAAAGAGAATGTTCTCAACAATAAGATAATCATATCTCCATAAAATTCTTTATTGTCAAAAAATAATAAACTCTATAAAATTCTTTTTCTTTACTCCCTCGATGGTATTGTAATACAACGTTCGTTCTAAATATAAAATCCATTTTATTTATATATATCAATGCACAATTTTAATTGTTAATATTATATTTAATTCTGTATTAGTAAAAATTATAAAGATTTGATATTTCGAAAATATTCGTCAAAACGATTCAAACAAGATCTTATATGTTGATATTTATATCTATATATTACGAAAAAAATACGATCAAAATAAATAAACGAATAGTGACATTTAGTCGAAATATGTCTTATATATTGGAACAGAGGTAGTATATAATCTAGCTGACAATTTTATATATTAAAAAAAAGTGTGTAAATGTAAAAGAGAGAATATGTTTTTACTAAAATAATATCAAAATGCGTGTACCTCTTTTTATTGGTAGTAGTCATTGGAATGTCAAAAAGTAGATTTTTAATTATTTTCTCTCTCACATAATAATTGTTATAACGGGATAAAATAGGAAAATCAATGTTTTAATTGGTAAAGATCAATTATTTGAGACAAAATATTTTGGCAAATAGGTCAATTAGTTTGGGATTGAGTATTTTTCTACAATAAAACAATATTTTTATTTTTCAGATACCTTAAAAATTCTTTTTATTAATTACAATACAAAAGAGTCTCTGAGAGTTTAGTTCAGTTGATATAATATACAAGGACCTCTGAGAGTTTATTGAAAAAGTTTTTTGAGAGTGAATATTATATTTTGTAGTTTTCTTAAGAAAAATATATATAATGTACAAGGACCAAAATTCAAATCCTATAAAAGATAGAATTCTAATCATTAAACTACCTGATTAAAGATATTAAACGGAAGAATATATAATTGTATGATAAGAAAGGAAATATTATTATATAAAGGCTAAAATAATGTAACGGTCCTTGTAAGTTCGCGTTTTTTGATAAAAGTTCTTGTAAGTTTTTTTTAAAATAATTTCCTACAATAACATTTTCTTTTGAAATTAGTCATTGATGTAAACTTCCGTTAAAAAAGAGCTTATGTTGCAAATGTTTTGACAAATGGCATTGATGATGTGGTAAGTGAACATAAAAGAGGGACTAAATTTAAAACAAATTTGATAAAAGAGGGACAAAAATCAAAACCCAGAATATATATATAAAATAGAATTGTTAATAAAATCTGAAATTCAAGGGGTGTTTACTTGTCACCTTCAATCCAAAATCCAACATATCACAAATCCAATTTAAGAATTGAAAGTAGAAGGTGAGAATTGAACCATTGAATTTTAGATTTTATTAACAATTTAATTTTGCAGATTTTGGATTTTTGGATTTGGTCTCTCCTTTATCAAGTTTGTTTTGGATTTAGTCCCTCTTTTATGTTCACTACTTACCACATCATCAATACCACTTGTCCAAATGTTTGCCACATAAGCTTTTTTTTTAACATAAATTGACGTCAAGGACTAATTTCAAAAGGAAATTTAATTATAGGGATTTATTTAAAACAAAAAAATTTACATGGATCTATATCAAAAATAGCTATGATTTCTTGCGTGATGTTTAACATCGTGAACAGTTTTCTCTCTCTGATTATTTTTCTATGTCTTTTTTTTAAAACAAAAAACTTCATCTTCTCTTTTTTTTTTGCTTAAAATGTTCGATTTCTATCTACTAAATTAAAAAGATGTATTTGGTATTTATCTAATTCTACATCTATAACCACATGAATTATTGGAAGCCATTGTCACGAAAAAATCAATGAGGTTTTTCAATTGGGATTTGAGGCTTTTTAAATCCTTTAAATTAATTTTTGTTCTCAATAACAGAAACAAACAACTAAGTAACTCTCCATTTCCATCTCTTCTTCATTTTTGTAATATCATAAATGATCCATTTCAATTTTCTGGGTTGTTGTTCTTCAATTGATGGAGGGAAAGAAATAAGAAAGCTTAGGTGAATGGTTTTTTTTTCTTAGTGTTGTTGAAGATGTTTTATAGATTTATTTTGAACTGGGTCGTTGGTGATGATTGGTCTCATGAAAAGTGATGAAAGGAATAAAAAGTTTTGATTTTTATTTTGTCTTTTAACTAATTAAACAATGCTTGATTTCAAATTGATAAACTCTAATTTGTTGATGCTAAGTTGGAAAAGTCGTAGTTGCCGTCGTCGGAATAGTTTACCGTAGTGGGTGTCAAGGTGAGGCTGAGGACTGGGTGTATGAGATAGGAGTGTTTGGTGAGAAACATAATTTAAGAACAAATCTGAACCATTTTTCTATAAAAAAAAAAAAACAAATCTGAACCATTAATTTGATGTAATGATAATTTTTAAACAACCTCACCGGTGAGGGATTTATTCACTACCTCACTTTTAACTTATTTGGCATTAACTGACTTGTTACTTGTAGTCAAATTGACGCAATATCATAGTTTTGTTTTCAGGTTTCTATATTTGAGAAGTAAAAGTATATTTTAGTATGTTAATTTTGTACGAAACAAAAAAACAAATAAACAATTTTAAAAGGATAGTTTTTTAAAAGGATAGTTTAAGGCTTTAAGTTAGTATATACAATTTTGAGTAAAAAAAAGCAAGTGAACAATTAATTTTATGTTTTTTTTGTTTTAATTTTTTTATTTTGAAAGGCTTTTAATGATATTCCTTAATGTTTATTTCGATGAAGATTGTGTTGTAAAATTGGACCTAGAATCACACCAATAATAATATACTTTGTATCAATATAAATATCAAATAAATGATCACATAAAATAAGAATAGATTATCAAGAAATACCTTACTACGCAACTTATATCAAGAAACCCCTCACAAAATCATATTTTAAAATTTCATGATTATATTTTTTTTAATAAGTGAGATTATTATTTTTTTTCTCTTATATTATGAAATAGAAGAAGTATTGTATCAATTTAGAAGTACAACAAGATTTATACTACTGCATAAGTTAAAGATATATAGAGACCAATGGGATTATGCATTCACATAGTTGATCAATTCGACTATAGTCGTTTGGTCAACATCAAAATACTAAAGTTTTAATGCAACTTTTAATTTGTTTTTATTTGCAAATTACTAAACTTTTAAATTTAAACTATTTGATCACGAATTAATAACTAGCTGAATGCATATTACCAGCCGTCAATACGCAAACATTAATGCCTGACTTTTTCTTTTTTTTTTTTTAAAACTGCAAAAATTTATTTATAAGAATTGATGAGTACAAGGGTATAATACAATTCAATGAAGAAAAAAAAAACAGAACAATCAAGGTCTCATCGTAACATTAATGATCATCAGAATATTAATGCCTGACCATAATCTAGCAACCTCCGCTGCCACCTCCTCCTCCACACCCTCCACCACCACCACCACCGCCACCTCCACAACCTCCTCCGCCGCCACCTCCACTTCCTCCACCACCACCTCCATGTCCTCCATGGTGACCATGAGTTCCACCTGAAGTCATTGTAGTAGCTGTATTTGCACTCATAAAAGTCATGTTGCCATTCTTGGCACCACCACGACCTCTCTTGATTTTGTTATTATAATCTCCTTTATTCCCATGTCCTGAGAAAAGATTACCCATATCGGTATGTTGTTTGTTGGCTTTAAGTCTTAATTTATTTCCCAAACAACTTTACCCTTTATAGTAATTTATAGTCAACAAATAAAAAATTTATAGTCAACAAACATTGTTTTACACGTAAAGTTCTATGACTTTCTATGTAATTACTCATGATCATGAGAACTAGTACTATTTGTCAGCCATATGACGTATGTTATACTTATAATCAATGAAATTAAAAGAGAATGTTCTCAACAATAAGATAATCATCTCCATAATTTTTATTTTTTTTACAAGAAGAAGCTCAATTCATTTTATTATATAAAAGGTTGGCAATACAAGAAGGAATCAAATCAAAAATATGGCGACGAGACCAACAAAGAGCTTACTCCCTCATTAATATTTGTAATGTAATATATGATCTAATTGAGCATTTTACACACTTAATAAAAAAGTGTGTAAATGTAAGAGAAAGGATATATTTTTATTCAAATAATATTACTATACCTCATTTTATTTGCAGTAGTCAATGAAATATCAAAAAGTAGATTTTTAGTATTTTTTTTTCTTTCACATAATAATTGCTATAAAAGGATAAAATAGAAAAATTAAAAAGATTGATCAATTATTTTATCACAAAATATTTTGGCAAATAGGTTAATTAGTTTTGGATAGTGTACTTTTCTACAACAAAACAAAAAATATATTTTTGGATACCTTAAAAATTCAGAAGAATATAGAAGAGTCTCTGAGAGTTTAGTTCAATTGATAAAATATGCAAAGACCAAAATTTATACCCTATAAAAGATAGAATCCTAATCATTAAACTACCTGATTAAAGAAATTAAGAATATATAATTGTATGATAGGAAAGAAAATATTATTATATAAATGAATATAAAAATTAGGGATATTATAATAGATGAGTCATAAAAGGAAAATTCTAATAGAATTTTAAAAGGTAAGGGATATGTTTGACCAAATAATTCCTCAAAGAGGAAAAGTAGCACAAAGAAAAAAATGTCTAACAATATATTGGTTAATAAGTTAATGAGTTTGACCTGTAAGAAACAAAGGGGTTAAAATTAAAGGAGGTTGGCCTGAAAAATGAGCCTCTGTATAACCTGTTATTTTTTGTTTCTTATATGTTAAGTTTTTAAAAACTGTTGACCCAATGTGATCCAAAAAAATTATTTCTTAAAATCTTTTCTTCAATGAATCAAATGGAAAATTATAATTAATGTGTTCTGATGCATGTCTTGGAATCATCTTATTTCTATTTTCTACATAATTTTAAATGGTGCAGGGATGAATCTATAAATTTTAACAAAGTGGCGGAACAAATGCGCAAGCGGGAAACGAATGCTCGCTAAACAGTAAAGTCGTCACCAAAATTTTATTTATGAAAAAGAGAATGTCGATAAACTCTTTTGAGAACAAGAACAGAGTGATCGCGATCAAAAATATTATTCGGAAATCAGTTATCCAAAGTGAATGTGTTCGGGAGTCGTCACTAATATTTGTCACTTCTTAAATTTCGTCTATAATGGATCTCCAATATTGTACTATATAATATATATGTAAAATAATATACGTATTAAAAAATAACGAGGGCACAACGAAATAAATACCCCAAAAATGAACATGTGAAATTTTTTAGCAATGAGTTAATTTGACTTAACCATAGGATAATTTTTTTTTCTTTGTCAAGTTCAAGTATGATAGTGGCTAAAATTTCACTCTTAAAAATAAATAAATGAGCGTACTAGTCTTCGAATATTGATCCCTACATGAAGTTGTAATATATCCTAATCAACTGAGTTAAATTCATGGGACAGCACTAGGATACGTTTATCTTATATAATACATGGCTTAAATAATCTATTGGTCCTTGTAAGTTCGTGTGTTTTTAGTTTTAGTCATGTATGTTATTTTTTTTTGGATCATCTTTGAATGTTAAAATAATTTTGATTTTAGTCTCTAAAGCTAAAATTTGCAGGAAAATTCAAAAGAAAATCTGCAGGAACTTGCGAATTTTCCTAATTCAGATTTTATGTTTAGGGACTAAAACAAAAATAATCTTAATATACAAGAATTAATTCCAAAAAAAATAACATACATAGATTAAAACCAAAAACACGCGAACACAAAGAGATCAAATGATTATTTAAACCTAGATACATTCTACAAAATTAACATACTAAAACATACTTTTACTTCTTAAATATAGAAGGCTTAATTACCTTTTACCCCCTTGTAAAATAGCCCAAAGTTGTATTACTCCCTGTAAAATTAATTTGTTGCTTTTCCCCCTATAATATAACATTCTACGTTTTACCCTTGGTCAAAGTCAACAAAATCTTTTTGGGTAAAATCCCCACATGGCATGTGATGTGGCGTGCCACATGGCATTTTTTTTCTTTTTTTTAAATTTTTTTAAAAAAATAAATAAAAAGTTTTTAACTTTTTTTTTATAGATTTGTTATTTAACGATAGTTTTAAACCGCCACAAAATAGAACATCTGCTAAATATAATAAAACACCGCTAAATATAATAAAATTGTTACTAACTATAATATAACCGCCACAAATTATACTAGAAACCGCCGATAAATAACAAATCAACTCAGTCGTCAGATGCCACGTGGCACGCCAAGTCACATGCCACGTGGAGATTCTATCCAGTTAGATTTTGTTGATTTTGATCAGGAAATAAAATGAAGAATGTTATATTATAGAGAGTAAAATAGCAAAAAAATTTTACAAAGATTAAAATAATTTTGGGTTATTTTACAGGAGGTAAAAGATAATTAACCAAATATAAAAACTTGGAAACAAAACTATGATATTACGTCAATTTAACTACAAGTAACAAATCAATTAATGCCAAATAAGTTAAAGAGGTTCTAAGGTTTGATTTGAAATAAGGTTTTACAAAACATTTCAATGCCAAGGTTGCATGTCAAGGTTTGATTTTTTTTTTTTTTTACACAATGTCAAGGTTTGATTTGAGGTTCTAAGGTTTGATTTGAGATAAGCTAAGGTTTTACAAAACATTTCAATGATAAGGTTGCATTTCAATGCCACCACCTCAACCACAACCTCCACACCCTCCACCACCACAACTACAACCTCCAATACAACCGCAACATTCACCTACATTTCCACCACCACCTCCGCAGACATAAAAATCATGTTTCTATTTTGGTAGATTTTTCGGCGCTAATTTTATAATATTTTGTCTTTCTATGTCTAAAATCTTTCTTCTTGTTATCTTGAAATAAAATTTTTTGTTGTCGCCATTACTTCTTAGACTCCAATACAACTTACCCTCAATATATGTGTAATTTATAGTCATTGATTTTAAGAATATTGCCTAAAATTTTGTCAAAAAAAAAAAGAATATTGCCTAAATTAATGACATATCAAAATACCCATGAATTGTATTGTTTGCACGAAAACTTCTATCAAGTACACAATAAATATGAAAATTCCACCCAAAAACGAAAATATGGGAATTATACGTGTGCCATATGACGTTATAATAATCAATAATGGAGAGAATGTTAGCAGTAATAAACAATCTCTCTAAGATTTGTCAACCAAAAAAAAACTCTCTTAAGGCAATCAATTGTTTTTGGTACATAGACGAAATGACAAAGCCACTAATAAACTCACATACACAAGTGGAGTCATCGAGGTTCGAACCCAGATCATGGACGTCCGTCCTAGCAATTTCGACATTTTCTACTAGTTGAGCTAGAACTTCTGGACTTAAGGCAATCATTTTTAATTAATACGAGAGTGGGTTGAATATAAATGTGATAAAATTCAATTTTTGATAAGTAAATATTAGTAAATTATAAAGAGTACAAGGGATATTCAACTCTTACAATTCAAAGATACACCGCTTTAGTTACATTGTAAACAACCAATTAGCAAACATTACATCGATATTGCTCCTCGAACGACCAATGAACCAAAACCATGACATGTAAATAATTTGGTTTGTTATAGAAGCTATATTTGTCTGGTCTCCTCTCCATAGAATATTATTACGCCAATGCCAAATACATGTATTATTGCTAACCAAATAATATACCGATGTCTCTAAAACAGTTTCTGAATTTGGGAGATCGCCAGTCCATTCAAATTTCCAAGACCAACCATTATCTTCCATAGTACCCAACTCCACGATAGTACCTTCTTGCTTTGTAGACTTTGTAAGAAATGCTGGATATATACATTGTTTTGAGATAAGCCATTCCAATCAATTTTTATTTCCAAATACACTACTAATTAATATTGGAAACGAACCAACCACCGTCGCCCTCCCCACGTAGATTCCATATATCCCGCTACCAAATAAAAGAATTTTTTAGTCTCTCCTTTCTTTCAGCATATAAGAAATTTTCCGCGAACGAGTCATATCTAAAACTCAACAAATAACTGAGCCGCTTTATCATTTAAACAACACCACTTCCATTTGCATTAAAGAGAATGATTAAAGTGCTTCAAATTTTTAATTCCTAGGCCTCCCTTATTATTTTGTTGACAAATACGATCCTAACTAACCCAACATATCTTCTTGTTAGTATTTTAGGGCCTTTTCTGTGTTTGTTGTATGGGCCTTGGTATGTCAAGCCCAATATCATTGTAATTGTACTCATGTCTATAAATAGGCAATGAGATGTGTGAATAGAAACTAGAGTATTACCACTTCACTTTTACATGTGGTATCAATGGAGCCCCAACGACCCAAACCTGACCGAAAGTGAAACCGCAGTTTCAAGATTCAGTTACAACCGTTTTGTTTGTCGCTTCCCTCGTTTCCTCATTTCGCTACTTGTTGCTCCGATCATCTTCTCCGGCAACATGGCTGAAACTACCCCTCATCTTTACATTCCCAAATTCAAGCAACTATGGAACCTGATCGAAGTTGGAGTCACCGTTGCTCCACCCAACGCAACCGCAGAGCAGACACAAGCAGCTGCAGCTAGCAAGGTTCTTGATCAACAGGTCAAACATTACCTGTTTCAAGCAATCGATCGCACTATTATTGAAATGATTCTTGTTCGTGAAACCTCCAAAGATATTTGGGATGCTATGAAACGCAAATATCAAGGCTCAACAAAGGTAAAACGTGCACAACTACAAGCTCTGAAACGCAAATTTGAGATTCTTGGCATGAAAGATTCTGAATCCATCACCGATTACTTCGCAAGAACACTAACCATTGCAAATAAAATGACTGCACAAGGGGAAAGAATGGAGCAGGTCACCATTGTTGAAAAGATCTTACGTTCTTTAACTTCAAAGTTCAACTACGTAGTGTGTTCTATAGAAGAGTCCAATGACGTGACTTCCCTTTCGGTTGATGAATTACAGAGCAGCTTGTTAATTCATGAACAACGCATGAAAGGTCAACAAGATTCATCGGAAGAACAGGCTCTCCGAGCTTCTCATGGTGGTAGAGGTAGTTATCGTGGCAGGGGACGTGGTTCTTCATCACGGGGGCGTGGAAGGGGAAGATCACAAAGTAAAGAACTTGTTGAAAGCTTTAAATGTCACAAATTGGGACTTTATCAAAGCAATTGTCCAGAGTGGGAAAGCAATGCTCAGTACACTGAGTTTGATGAAGAAGAAGAAATGCTTCTAATGGCCAAAACCAATCAAGAAAAAAGCATAGATAGTGTGATTTGGTTTTTGGATTCCGGCTGCAGCAATCACATGGTAGGACACAAAGAGTGGTTGTATGAGTTTGATGATGGTGTACGTGATTCTGTCAAATTGGGAGATGATTCCAAAATGAATGTCATGGGAAGAGGTAATGTCAAATTAGAAATTGATGGATTAATTCATGTCATAAGCAATGTCTATTTTGTTCCTGGATTGAAAACCAATTTGCTTAGTATTGGTCAATTGCAACAAAAACACACTACTATCATTTTCAAAGATAATATGTGTAAAGTGTATCATGAAGACAAAGGTTTATTGCTCACATCTCACATGTCCAAGAATAGAATGTTCATTGTGTATGCACCAGTTATCATACCACTGTGCTTACAAATGACTAAAGAAGATAATAGTCAGCTGTGGCATAATCGGTATGGTCATCTTCATTACAAAGGTCTCAACACTCTAGTAAAGAAACACATGGTGAGAGGACTACCTGAAATCACTGATAGTGAAGAAAAATGTACTGCTTGCTTGTCTGGCAAGCAACACAGAGATGCAATCCCTAAACAATCCAATTGGAGAGCAAGTGCAAAGTTGGAATTAGTCCATTCAGACATGTGGTCCCATAAATCCAGCATCAAATGGTGGTAACAGGTACTTTTAGGGGTGAAATTGGACCGGTTTGGATCGGTTTCGAGTGAATCCGATGTCCGAACCAATGAACTTTCAATTGGTTCGGTTTAGGTCGGTTTGGTTTGGTTTTTAAAAATGAATCCGATCCGAACTAGTCGGTTTGGATCGGATACTATACTCGATTCGCAACATTTTGTTTTCTCGGTATAATATTTGTTAATATTTTTTCAAACATGGTATATTTTAATTTCTATTTTTCAAACAACTTACAATAATAACATAAACTAAATAAATAATAACATAGTTTCTATGTTTGCTTGTGTTGTGCGTGTTTTGCTTCTATCTGCGTGTTTTGTTTTGAAGGTGAATGTAGTTTGGGCCTGTCAAAATATGAGCCAAATAAAGTGTTATAAGATGGTCAGTTCGGTTCACCGGTTCATCGGTTTTCAAAAATGAAATCCAAGATCCGAACCAAACTAGTTCGGTTTAGCTCGGTTCAGTTCGGTTTTTGGTCCGAACCAAAGAAGGTTGGTTTTTTTCCGGTTTGGATCGGTTTGGATTTCCGGTTTCATTGGTTTTATCCGATCCTCTTTCACCCCTGGGTACTTTATCACCTTTACAGATGATTATAGTACAAAAACATGGATTTATTTGTTGAAAGATAAAGCTAGTGCATTCTCTGCTTTCAAAACATTTAAAGCCTTAGTTGAAAAGGAATCAAATTGTTTCATACAAAGTCTTAGAACTGATAGGGGAGGAGAATATACTTCTAAGACATTCAATGATTTTTGCAGCAATGAAGGAATTAAAAGACAACTTACTGCAGCTTATACACCTCAGCAAAATGGTGTATCTGAGAGAAAGAATAGGACTCTATTGAACATGGTTAGGAGCATAATGAGTGCCAAAAATGTTCCCAAAACATTTTGGCCTGAGGCTTTGAAATGGGCTTATGTAATCAACAGAAGTCCTACACTAAGTGTGAAAGATATGACACTAGAAGAGGTTTGGTGTGGAACTAAACCAACAGTACATCACTTTAGAATCTTTGGATGTATTGGTCATGTTCACATCTCTGATAATCATAGAAAGAAACTGGACAACAAAAGCAAGGTTTGTGTATTACTTGGTGTCAGTGAAGAATCCAAGGCTTACAAGTTATACGATCCAGTTGAGAAGAAAATTGTTATCAGTAGAGATGTTGTTTTTGAAGAAAACAAATCATGGGAGTGGAACAAGAAGACTCAACAAAGTACAGTGTTTGATGATCTAACTCTGAACAATGGCATTGATGAAGAAGCAACTGAGGTCAGTATGGAAAAAAATGTCAATAAAGAAGTCAATGAAGCATCAGATGGAACTGAAGACAATGATAATCATGAATACAATGATAATCATGAAGATGAAGATATAATCTTGGACAGTGATGATGACATAGCCCCTGTCCAGACTGAGAATCTGCTAGGCAAAAGACCAAGAAAACCACCTGGTCATTTTAAAGACTTTGTGACTGGTGTACAAGCTGAAGAAGAAATTGTAGAAAGTGATCTCCACAATCTTGCAATCTATAGCAACTATGAGGATCCTAACAACTATGATGAAGCTGTCAAATCAGAGGTTTGGAGACAAGCTATGAAGGCAGAACTGGAATCTATTGAAAGGAATAACACTTGGCAACTCACAACACTACCTGATGGTTGCAATACTATTGGAGTTAAATGGATTTACAAAACCAAATATAATGAAAAGGGAGAAATTGAGAAGCATAAGGCTAGGTTAGTAGCCAAGGGATATACACAGAAGCATGGAATTGATTATAAAGAAGTTTTTGCTCCAGTAGCAAGATGGGACACTATTAGATCACTTCTAGCTATCTCAGCTTATAACAATTGGAAAGTGTATCAACTAGATGTAAAAAGTGCTTTTTTACATGGAGAACTTAATGAAGACATTTATGTTAGTCAACCCCTTGGATATGACAATGGTGACAAGATGAAAGTATATAAGCTGAACAAAGCATTGTATGGTCTTAGGCAAGCTCCTAGGGCATGGTACAACAAAATAGAAACATACTTTCAAAGAGAATGTTTTGAAAAATGCCCTCATGAGCCTACACTATTTGCTAAGCATGGGGAAAATGGTAAGATTCTCATTGTGAGCTTATATGTTGATGACCTCATATTCACAGGAAATGATGCAAAATTGATGAATGAATTCAAGACATCAGTGAAGAAGGAATTTGCTATGACAGATCTGGGAAAGATGAAATACTTCCTTGGAGTAGAAGTTAATCAAAGTGATAATGGAATCATGATGCACCAGCAAAAATATGCCACAAAAATTTTGAACAGACTTGGGTTGGAAAATTGCAACAAAGTGTGCAGTCCCATAGTTCCAGGTTGTAAACTTGACAAAGATTGCAATGGAAAGGCAGCTGATGCAATCTTATACAAGCAGATAGTAGGTTGCTTAATGTATCTGCTAGCATCTAGACCTGACTTGGCTTATTCTATATGTTTAGTTGCTAGATTCATGGATAGACCAACATAAACTCATGTTGCTGCAGTAAAAAGAATTATGAGGTATATAAAAGGAACAAGTGGGTTTGGAATAATGTATAGAGTCAAGTCAGCAGATGAATTGAAATTAGTAGGTTGGAGTGATTCTGACTATGCTGGAGAATTGGATGACAGGAAAAGTACCAATAGTCACTCTGTCAACTACTGAAGCTGAGTATGTAGCTGCTTCTTCATGTGCTTGTCAAGCTGTATGGTTAAGGAACATATTGAGTCATTTGAAGCATGTGCAAGAAAAGTGTACTATAATTCATTGTGATAACAGTTCTACCATCAAACTGTCAAAAAATCCAATCATGCATGGAAGGTGTAAACATATTGATATAAGATTTCATTTTCTTAGGGATCTCACTAAGAATGGAATTATTGAGTTAATTCATTGCAATACAGAAGATCAACTGGAAGACATGTTTACAAAGCCTTTGAAATTAGACACATTCTGCAAATTAAGGGAGGGAATTGGATTGGTGGAAGCATGCTCATTGACTTGATGATGGCATAGGTATAAAGTTGAGTTTGGTGTATTATGACAGTTCTGATGCATTAATTCTGATATATAAGCTGATTCTAGTGCATAAGCTGTTTTCATAAGCTGCTTATAAGCTGTTTTCTCGTGTCAACAGTTATATTGATGTACAAGTTGTTTAGTCTTATTCATAAGTTCATTAGTCTTGTGAATAAGCTGTTATGTTTGTGTAAGTTGTTCTGTCATATTCACAAGCTGCTTAGTCTTGTGAATAAGCTGTTTTGTTTTAGCTTAAGGTGTTTTAAATTGTTACTTACTGGTATACAATTTAAGGGAGGGTTTGTTAGAATTTTAGGGCCTTTTCTGTGTTTGTTGTATGGGCCTTGGTATGTCAAGCCCAATATCATTGTAATTGTACTCATGTCTATAAATAGGCAATGAGATGTGTGAATAGAAACTAGAGTATTACCACTTCACTTTTACACTTCTTACCCTCCGCTCTACCTCCCCATAAGAATTTCCTTTAGATAGTCACCAACTCCTTTAACATACAAGACAGAGCCTTTAAAAAGGAAAAAAATACAACGGAAAACTAGATAGAACGGAATTACTAAGTGTGACCTTTCCACCTATTGATAGAAGACGACTGTTCCAAACACTAAGGCATTTTGTCACAGATTCAACAATTGGAAACCAAGTAGATCGTCTTCTTGGATTAGCCCCTACCGGTATTCCAAGAAAGTGGAAAGGAATAGAATACACGGCACAATGCAGAAACGATGAAAAGGCTCTCAAAAAAATATCATCAAGATTTATTCCATAAAGTTTACTCTTGTGAAAATTAAGCTCAAAGCTTCGTAGAACTGTTTTTATAGTCCACAAATTATCCCAATTCCCTTCGCCCACTAAAATGAAGGTAGTGCACGGTGGGCGCGCGCGCACATGAGCATGTACACTCATGTGGGGCGCGCGCGCCCTAGGAGATTTTTTAGGAGATTTTTTTGTTTGTTTTATTTTTGTCCAAGATAAAAGATTTGTCTTGTTACACAAGACAAATATATCTATATATAGAGAACTCTTGACAAAAAGACTAACACACCAAAAGCATAAGAAATATTTTAGAGTTGGAAACCCTAAAATAATTCCTCTCTCAATATTCTTGCAAGCCTTCATACTTAAGGGCTAGCACTCTTTTGAAGGTGACTGTTCGTGTGGACTAGCTAGAGGCGTCGGTGATCTTCATCAACGCTCGTGATCTTTTCTAGTTCGTGGCTTTGAAGGGTTCTGTTCTACAAGAGGTAACAAACCCTAAACACATACCATGCTTATTCGTAAGGATCAACAAAGGAATTTTTTTGAAATTCCGCTGCTTTACTATGCTAATTTTCCTTCGGTGGTATCAGAGCCACTTACGAAACCATGGTTATGATGTTTGTTATATCTTGTTATAAATAATTTAATTTGATTAAAATACCTAACAGGATAAGAAAGAAAAATTAGATTCTAATTGATCAAGAGATTTGTATGTGATACAAATTAAGAGTGTTGCAAATAAAAGTATATTTGATATACTAGGGTTTATGAATAAAGGTATATTTGATATACTAGGGTTCATGACAAAAGCTATATTAGATATACTAGGGTTCATGATGAACACAAAAGTTGTGTTATGCTGAAAAACGTTTTCAGAATTCGCCGAAATCGTGGCATGATTTACAAAATCGCGCTACGACGTGCGCGAGATCCTGACGCGGTCGCCCAGCGAGCGCTGGCGAGCCAGCTGGCGAGCGAACCAGTAGCTGCTTGCCTGGCGAGCAAGCTGGCGAGCGAACCAGAAGCTGCTTGCCGGCTGGCGAGCTCAGGCGAGCCCTGGCGACCAAAACAGTAGCTGCTCGCCGGCAGGCGAGCACCGGCGAGCCGTGGCGAGCTGTGCAACCAAAACTTGACAAAAAACACGATTTATGAAATTGCGATTCGATTATGTCTGTTATGAACGATATGATCAAGATCTAAAGTTTAAACAACACGACTTTAACCAACGATAAAGTATGTTTGTTGAAGATGATTAGTTATGGCTTCTAATGAACTAAATCCTTTTAAGAAAAACCCTCTCATTGGCTTGAGAGAACCAATGCCATGACTAATAATCTTGTATATTATTGTTGCATATAAGAGCGTCTTATATGTTTAACAAGGAGGTGAAATCAAAACTAAATAAATTCACTCAAGGGACACATAAGAGATTAATAAAGAAGATGTAGGTTCGCCCACCGCGAAGTGCATCATCTTTATTAAACTAAGTATGTGAATATTAAGTTTATGCTTTCCAAATTTTAGAACTCATCAAGACTAGTATCGAACAATGTAGGTTCGCCCACCGCGAAGTGCTTGTTTTACATTAGTAAGGTGCGATGGGATAATTGTAATATCCAACTTCTAAAATTAGGGTCAAACTTAACTAAACAAAATATAATGAGATTATATGAGTTTAGAAGCATTAGTTGGGAATAATTCATAAGATGAATTAGAATAAAGAGTTATTCACCCAACTAGTATATTCAAGAATTGTATGAGATGCAATTGGAAGGAGTTCCTACCTAAATAACTATGTCTTGTGTAATCCACCCACTGCGGACTTAAGACGAAGTGATATATGGATCTTGACCCACTAAGAAAATTTTAAACGGGATTTTCCGAATCAAATGATGAGGGTCATTTGTTTTGAGCAAAATAGTGGGAACATATTTAGTTAAAGACCTAATTAAATATGATAATACAATACTTATATTTTCACTTCTTTATGTAGATAACCATGTCATCAAATACATCAAACAACATTTTGCGATCAATCCTTGACAAAGAGAAATTGAATGGTTCAAATTTTCTTGATTGGCACCGTAATCTGAGGATTGTCCTCAAACATGATAATAAGCTGTATGCCATTGAGGAAGCTGTTCTTGAGGAGGAGCCTGCTCACAATGCTCCTAAGGCTGAAAGAGATGCTTATAAGAAGCATGTTGATGATGCTAATGAGGCTGCTTGCCTCATGTTGGCAACCATGAATTCGGAGTTGCAAAAACAACATGAAAACATGAGTGCTGTTGAAATGATCACACACTTGAAAACTCTTTATGCGGAGCAAGCCTGCCATGAAAGGTTTGAAGTGTTAAAATCCCTTTTTCAATGCAAGTTGTCCGAAGGATCCCCGGTAGGTCCCCATGTACTCAAGATGATTGGGTATGCGGGAAACCTAGAGAGATTGGGATTCCCACTTGATAAGGAACTTGTAACTGATGTTATCTTGCAATCGTTGCCGGATAGCTTCAGTCAGTTTATCCTAAATTTCAATATGAATAATATGGATAAAACTCTTCCTGAATTGCTAAGCATGTTGAGAACTGCCGAGCAAAACATGAAGGGTAAAGGGAAATCAATTCTGATAGTCAGAAATGAGAAAAAGCATCACAAGAAGCCTAAAAGGAAAGGAGGCAAGTGGAGAGGCAAAGAAGTTGCCAATCCAAAACCAACTGCTCCTGCTTTGAAACCTCAAGGAGGCGTATCAAAGGAAGGCAATTGTTTCCATTGCGGTAAGACCGGACATTGGAAAAGAAACTGCCCAAAGTACCTGGAAGATAAAAAGAAAGGAGTAGCTGCTACTACTTCAGGTAATTTTGTTATAGAAATTAATTTATCTACTTCTACATCATGGGTATTGGATACCGGATGTGGTTCTCACATTTGTACTAATGTGCAGGATCTCAACGAGAGTAGAGAATTGGCAAAAGGTGAAGTTGACCTACGAGTTGGCAATGGAGCAAGAGTTGCTGCTTTAGCTGTAGGAACTTATAGTTTAGCTTTACCCAGTGGTTTAATAATTCAATTAGAGAATTGCTATTATGTACCTGCCATTAGCAGGAATATTATTTCTGTTTCTTGTTTGAACAAGTTTGGTTTTTCATTTATAATAAAGAACAATTGTTGCTCTATTTATTTGAATGATATATTCTATGCTAGCGCTCAAATGTATAATGGACTATATGTCCTTGATCTTGAAACGCGAATCTATAACATAAATACTAAAAGGATGAAACCTAATGAGTTGAATCCTAGTTACCTTTGGCATTGTCGTTCATATAAATGAGAGACGCATCTTCAAACTCCATAAAGATGGACTTTTGGATTCTTTTGATTTTGAATCATATGATACATGTAGATCTTGTTTAATTGGAAAGATGACAAAGACCCCATTCACAAGAAAAGGTGAAAGGGCTAATGATCTATTGGCACTCATACATACCGATGTGTGTGGACCATTAAACATACCTGCTAGAGGTGGTTTTTCATACTTCATAACATTTACTGATGATTTTAGTAGATATGGATATGTGTATCTAATGAAACATAAATCCGAATCATTTGAAAAGTTCAAAGAGTTCAAGAATGAAGTACAAAACTAACTAGGCAAAAATATTAAAACTCTTCGATCAGATCGAGGTGGTGAATATTTAAGCCAAGAATTCAATGACCATCTAAAATAATGTGGTATCGTATCACAACTAACTCCTCCCGGAACACCGCAATGGAATGGTGTATCCGAGAGAAGAAATCGAACCTTGTTAGACATGGTGCGATCAATGATGAGTCATGCGGATCTTCCAAACTCCTTTTGGGGACATGCCCTAATGACAGCAGCCTATACACTTAACCACGTTCCATCCAAAAAGGTTGATAAGACACCATATGAGATATGGAGTGGAAAGAAACCACAACTGTCTTACATGAAGGTTTGGGGTTGTGAAGTTTATGTTAAAAGACAAATTTCAACTAAACTCGAACCCAAATCTGACAAATGCCTATTTGTGGGATATCCTAAAGAAACAAGGGGATATTACTTCTATAATCCTTCCGAGGGCAAAATGTTTGTCGCTCGAACTGGGGTCTTCTTGGAGAAAGAATTTATTTCCAAAGGAACTAGTGGGAGGAATGTAGAACTTGAAGAAATTCAAGAAGAAATTCAAGAACCACAAAACATTGAGCATTATATGGAGGAATATGAGCAGCAACCACAAGAAGTTGTGGAAGAACAACCTGCTCAAGTAGAACAAGTCCAGCGTAGGTCAGTCAGGATGAGCCGGAGAGATATGGGTATCTCATAACCGATCAATGTGACGTATTACTCATGGATCAAGATGAGCCTGTAACCTACCAAGAGGCCATAACTGGTCCTGAATCTGAGAAGTGGCTAGAAGCCATGAAATCTGAAATGGATTCCATGTACACAAATCAAGTTTGGAACTTGGTAGAGCCTCCCGTGGGAGTTCATCCTATAGGGTGCAAGTGGGTCTTCAAAAAGAAGACTGACATGGATGGTAAAGTAAGTACCTATAAAGCAAGATTGGTTGCTAAAGGATATAAATAAATTCATGGTATAGACTATGATGAAACCTTTTCACCAGTTGCAATGCTTAAATCTGTTCGGATTTTACTTGCTATCGCTGCATATTATGATTATGAAATTTGGCAAATGGATGTCAAAACCGCTTTTCTAAATGGAAACCTCCTTGAGGATGTGTACATGACACAACCTGAAGGATTTGGCATACCAAATGAAGATCATAAAATATGTAAGTTACAACGATCAATCTATGGATTGAAGCAAGCTTCCAGAAGTTGGAATCTCCGTTTTGATGAAACTGTAACAAGTTATGGATTCATTAAAAATGAAGATGAACTTTGTGTCTACAAGAAGGTTAGTGGGAGCATGATCGTTTTCTTAGTATTATATGTAGATGACATATTACTAATTGGAAATGATATCCCTACCTTACAACAAGTAAATACTTGGTTAGGGAATTGCTTTTCTATGAAGGATCTTGGTGAAGCAGCCTATATATTAGGAATAAGGATCTATAGAGATAGATCACAGAAACTGCTTGGCCTAAGTCAGAGTACATATATAGATAAAGTGTTAAGACGCTTTAGTATGCATGATTCCAAGAAAGGATTCATACCTATGCATCATGGTTTAAGTCTTTCGAAGACACAATGCCCTTCTTCTATCATGTATGCCATGCTATGTACTCGACCGGATGTCTCGTATGCTTTAAGCACAACGAGTAGGTACCAATCGGATCCCAGTGAAGCTCATTGGATAGCCGTCAAGAACATCCTTAAATACTTGAGAAGGACTAAGGACTCATTCTTGATATATGGCGGATTGGAAGAGCTTACGGTAATAGGTTACACCGACGCTAGCTTCCAAACCAATAAAGATGACTTTAAATCGCAATCTGGTTATGTGTTTTGCCTAAATGGCGGTGCTGTTAGCTGGAAAAGTTCAAAGCAAGAAACAATAGCTGATTCTACAACTGAGGCTGAGTATCTTGCTGCATCAAATGCGGCAAAGGAAGCGGTTTGGATCAAAAAGTTCATAACTGAACTTGGCATAGTCCCTAGCATTGTGGATCCCATTGAACTATACTGTGATAACAATGGAGCGATCGCACAAGCTAAGGAGCCTAGATCTCACCAACGGTCCAAACACATACTCAGGCGTTTCCATCTTATTCGAGATATAATAAATAGAGGAGACGTGAAAATATGCAAAGTACCTACACTTGACAACATAGCTGATCCACTAACAAAGCCTCTTGCGCAGTTGAAGCATGATGGGCATACTAGGTCTATGGGCATTAGAAGAATGCCTAATTGGCTCTAGTGCTACTGGGAGATTGTTGGTGTAAGCCCTAGAGGCCAAGACTTTTAGTATTTGTATTGAATTAATTATTAATGATACGAAGTTCTATTTATTAATAATATATATATATATATATATATATATATATATATATATATAAGGCATTTCTTTCATTGTGTTTGTAAGAGTTCAAAGTAATGAAATCCCTAGAATAGATAGTCCGTTTAATATTAAGTATGACTTAATCATGAGACTAAATTAAATATAAGGACGCTATTCTTAAAGCATCCGTAGTCGAGCTTTAAGGTGAAATAGGGATAACCTTAAAGCATAAAGACTATTATGAAGATAGACTGATGATCGCATCTCATGGATCATAAGATAAGGAGTTATCAAGTCTTGACATAAGTATACAATATTAGGAGTAATATTTATACTGGATTGACCCGCCATAAGAGTGCTACATGCTAAGTTATGCAAAGTGTCATAAGTCACTCTTATAATGATAAAGGTGTAAACCGCCCTTAGACCTGAAACCACCCTTGTACCCTAGATGTGGAGTTAAGTGCTTTGTTACTGATCTAACGTTGTCCGTAACAGGATAATCATAAAGGCAGTTAATGGGTACTTCACGAAACATGCTTTGGGGCAGTGGTGTCCTAGATGGAATTTGCTAATCCTGCATAACAGGATAAATGTCATGGGCCCAATATTGAACTGGACAAAGATGACATCAAGTATGCTTTGTGTTCAATATAGACATAAGGGGCAAAGGGGTAATTGTACACACACATATCATAGTTAAAGGTTATGTTTAGATCACATGTAATTTCTCATGACTTGGGTAGCAATGATGTGTTGCTAGATACCGCTCATTGTTTATTATATTAAAAGGAAATTTAATATAATTGCCAACGTCATGGAAACCTACAGGGTCACACACATAAGGACAGTCTAATATTGAGATAATTAAGGAACACCGTAAGGTACGGTAGGTATGCAAAGTGATAAGGGTATCACGGTAATTAAACAAACAAGACACACCGTAGTGTACGGTGGACGCGCGCGCACATGAGCATGTACACTCATGTGGGGCGCGCGCGCCCTAGGATATCTTTTAGGAGATTTTTTTGTTTGTTTTATTTTCGTCCAAGATGTAGTTGTCCAAGATGTAGTTTTATTTTTTTTATCTTTTAGCAGGCAGTAGTTGTACACAATTGGTGTGGATGAGACAGATGCTGAGTGAGTACAATGTCAAGACAGATGCTATGACATTATATTGTGACAACTTGAGTGCTATCAATATTTCAAAAAATCCTATACAACATAGTAGGACCAAGCAATTAGATATCAGACATCATTTCATCAGAGATTTAGTTGAAGAAAAGGTCATTGTAATTGAGCATGTTTCAACTGAAGAGCAATTAGCAGATATATTTACAAAAGCTCTTGATATTGCCCAATTTGAAAAACTAAGAAAGCGGTTAGGCATTTGCCTAATTGAGGAATTGTAGCAGTTAATGTTTGTAAGGCGTGCATCAGTTACTTTCTCTCTCCCCAACCGCTACTTGCACGTCTATCAAGGAAGTGAATCAAAACTTCCCTTATACAACACAATCACACGCAATCATCATTATTCCTCACAACTTCTTTCTGAAACACTCAATCGCTCTCTTGCCGCTCCCATTGCTGTTCAAAAATACTCAAATCTCCAATTTCTCAAAAGCTCTACTACGATCATGTCTACTTCAACTCAATCACCAATCGCGAACACTCAAACTTCCCCCAAAGTTTCTGAAACCACTTCTCCAAGGGTTATGGATGTCCAACCGCTCGCAACAATGATCGATTCATCCGCAATCAAACAGCGTCCTAAAGCGCTGGTGTCAAGAAAGAGGAAAACCAGAAAAGAATCTACTTCTTCTGCTGCGAAGAAGACTGCAAAATCTAAAAGTAAGAAATCCTCTTCTGTTCAACGTGTAGGTCTAAATATGCATGATCTATACTGTAAGGAAAACCCTTTCCAATCGACTGTTGCAGAGCCAGATGTTGACACTTCTGTCAACGGATCTGATGAAAAACCCTCTGAGGGAGATGAACCGTTTGTTGAAACCCTAGGTTCTGCTAATCCTAAGGTAGACGAAAAGTTGGATGCTGACAACTTGAATGTGCATGATGTTGACCATGCTGATGTTAATAACAAGACGGTTACTGATGATGGTGATGTTGCTGAGAAGGTTGCTGTGACAGAGGAAATTGTTACACCCTCTGCTGATATCTCAGATGTTGTGCCAGATGCTCAAGCATCTTTGGCACAGGCCAATGTGGAGTCTTTGGATGTTCCAAACACTCCTGACACTGTGGTGGCTGAAGAGAATGACTCTCCCAAGCCTCAAGATCAGAATGCTGACAACTATGAAGATGATGGTCAGGCTGAGAATGTGAACATTGACCAAACTGATGTGGTCAATGTGGATGATGTGGAGTCTGAAGGTAGACCTTTAGAAGAAACTCCTGTTATTGGTGTTGCTCGCAGGACAAGGAGCAAATCCACCATGGTTGCATCTACTACTGGTAAAGATGCTAAGAAGAAGAAAACTGTTGATACTGGGAAGAAGCCCGTTGGTCCCCCCAAGTCTTGGAGTAAAGTCACTCCCAAGCCTGATCAGAAGAAGAAGAGCCTCAAAAGAAAGGATCACCCCTCAAGTGATTCTGATTTTGAGATTGTTGAGACAGATGCTGCCCCGTTTGGTGGAGCATCTAGAAGAACTGTCAAGGGCATGAAAGTCCCTTTGGTTATTCCTCCAGCCCCTTTGGATAATGTCTCCTTCCATCTGGAAAGTGGAGCTACTCGCTAGAAGTTTGTTTATCATAGGAGGCTTGGCCTGGAAAGGAACTTGAAGGCAGATGCATTCAAATGCAAGGAACTTATGGATGTGCTGAATTTTGCTTGGTTAATGAAGACAGTGAAGAACCTGGGTCACTGCTATGACAAGCTGGTTAGGGAGTTTGTGGTCAACATTTTGAAGACTGTGATGATCCTAGGAATCCAGAGTACAGGCAGGTGTTTGTGCGTGGTAGGTGTGTCAATTTTTCTCCCCAAATTATTAATGCTTATCTGGGAAGGTCCACTGCAGACATTCCTGAGTTGGAAGTGACTGATGACACCATCTGCAAGGAGATAACAGGTAACAAGCTTAGACACTGGCCTAAACATTTGTCTGCTGCAAAACTGTCCCCATTGTATACTCTGTTAAATAAAATTGATGCTTATAACTGGTCCCCAACCACTCACTCCAATTCGGTTGCAACTGGTTTGGCTAAGCTCATCTATGCAGTAGGTACTAAATCTGCATTCGATTTTGGTTCTTATATTTATTATCAATTTTTAGAGCAAGCTAAGTCTTTTGCTGTTAAGTTCCCTATTGCCTTCCCTACCCTGCTGTGTGATATCATTCTGTAACAACATCCTGATATCTTGGTTAGTGTTGAAGAGCTTGTTAGGAGGCCTAGTCCTCTTGCTTTGGATTGCAAATCTTTATCCCAGCCACAGGCTGATGAGTTGGCTGGCACTTCTGTCTAGACAACTGGTATTATGAGTAGACAGGCTATGATTGCTGAGCTTACTAAGGTTAGTGTGGATTTGGGTGCAAAGAAGCTGAAGGTTGACAGGGTTATAGCTGCTTTGAGAGCTGAGGCTGAAGCTGAGGGTGAGCTGAATGCCCAAGGTCAAGACAAGGAAGAAGAAGGAGGAAATGGTAATGCTTATGCTGCTGGTGACACTGAGGAAATGTCTAATGCCTCTGATGAAACTGCCTCTTTCTAATGCTGGTGTAATTTTTTTCTTTTATTCATTTACTCTGCACCTATGTGTGCTCTATGGTCTGTAATAACTCTATGTGTGGCCTCTCTGTGCCTCTATGACTCTGTGACCTCTGTGACTGGATGTGCTACTCTATGACTTTCCTTATGCATGAAATTATGTTTGTCAGAATTTATGGCTAAAAAGGGGGAGTAGTAGTATATGTTAGAAATTAATTTTTCTTATGCTTGAAGATGATCTGTTGCATGCTCTTGAAGTTGCTATGCTATGTATGAAGATGTATGTTAGAATTAATGTTCTTATGATCTGAAGATACTCTAACACATGCCCTAGAAGTTGCTATGTTTTTTATATGCATGAAGATGTTTGGACAGATGCTCCGACATTTGTCTCATTGAAGTAAGTATGTGATTTTATTTGCATGCATGTATTGAGGGGGAGCGCTTATGTTATGTGATGTGAATGCATGTGTTGAGGGGGAGCACGTATCTCTGTTCTCTATCTGTTGTGTGGAAGATTATTCTCTTCAAGAGTATGTTTTCATCTCTTTATATGAACCCACTATATATATGTTCTTTTTATCTGGCTATTTCTGTGAGGCTAGATGTAATATGATGAATGCCTCTGATATTGTTACAAGCTATCTCTGTTCAAGGAATTCTCTTGGAGGTAGTTTCGTTATATGCCATGATTGTTTTGGTTGTGAATGCGTATGCATGATGTGAGCTTGAAGAAGTTCTGTGTATCTCTCCAAAGAACTGGCTTTAGATTGTTTTAGCCAAAATTTTGCCAAAGGGGGAGATTGTTGGGTTTTTTGTATGTTGGCTACATTTTGCAAAAACAACTACTAGCCAAATGCTGAGACAAATGATGTAGCATGTGGAACAGCATTGTGTGACCTGATTGTTGCGCGCCAACACGCGCTACATTTATGTGCAAGATCTTCTGGAGATTCTATGAAGTTTTATATTTAACCTAGCGTGCTGATCAAGACGCGCTTGGCTGATGAAATGTAAAAGGTTGTCGCCTTGGTGTATTTCCATAATTAACTTTGATATATTTTTGGAAACAATATTATTGCACTTGAAGAATTGTTAGCTGGACCTAACAACGTCCAAGCTATGTTTTGAAGCCCAAACCCATGCTTGCTGAGTACTATATATGTATGAAGACAAACCCTAAGTTTGGTGTGTTGAAAACCGTGTGTGTACTAAAGCGTGAGTATTAGGTTTTCTTGTTAGTGTGAGTCTTGCTTGTATCTATTGATTCATGTCAAGTACTCTGTGTTTTTGGTTTGTAATTGTGTACTACTCCTAAGCTTTGAAGTACGGAGTTAGTTGTGTCTTGAGAGTGTGACTCTTCAACCAAAAAGAACAATTGATAACAGTGCTGGATGTACTGTTTGGTAGGAATTGAGACGGGGTCTCATATCTAGGAGTTCCTAGGTAGAGCAGCACGGGATATGGTCTAGGTGTATAACCAAGTAGTGAGGCTACGTTGGTGTATTTCACTAGAGCTATTATAGTGGGTTCATTCCTGGATTGGTATCCCCTAGACTAGGGCAAGTCGCCGAACTGGATTAACAAACTCATTGTGTTCTTTACTTTTGAGTCACACTTATTTTACTTTGCTACGCTAAGTTATTTTATTATTGTGTGACAAATGCTCGGACACTAGTGCCAACATTGTGCACAGTATTTGTCTGTCTGGTTGCCAGAATTTCAATAACCAAATGGGACAATGGTCAGAAATATCATAGTCTCCTATTCACTGGCCGTACACACCAAATTTGGTAATAAACTCATCTAATAACAAAAAACGATCAATGGGACTCATTGATTTTCCATCTGTACTGAACCATGTAAATGTTTTACCTAACACCGAAATATCAACAACCTGCATCTCTTCCACAAAACGATTGAATGAATTCCGCTCCCCTTGTATATTGTCCGCACTACTACCCATTCTTTCTAAACTGCATAAAATGACATTAAAATCCCCTCCCAAACACCACTCCCCTCCTCCACTTTGTTTCTTAAAAGTCACTAACTCAGCCTACAATTTTTTCTTACCTCCAAGGGTGCAGGGAGAATAGATATTGATAAAGTGCAACACCTCACCTTCCTTCTCCATCGTAAAGCCCAAAAAACTATCACCAGAAAAGCTTTTCATCACATTGAAACAATTTGAATTCCATAGAACTAACAACCCTTTGGATCCTTCACCACCCACCGAACATCCTTATGACCCAACAAAGTGTGGATAATAAAATCTTCAATAGATGCCTTCTTTGTTTCTTGTAAAAAAAGAAAACATTAAAAATCCCCTTTTGTAACAACACACTCAACCATCTCCTCTTTGCACTTCCTCCACACCCTCGCATATTTAAGGAGATAACCTTCATTAATGAACAAACTTGAGGTGCTCCCTTCTAATACACTCTTCCTCATCACGTTTTTCATTATCCGTCCTGAATTTCTTGAACACATATCACCTCTGAATCTCCTCTTCTCCCCTTCACACACTTAACCAGTTCTTCCACCCCTAAGGCCAAAGCTCCCTTCCAAACTGTTGAAGCAACTTCATGCTCATAATTTTTATAAAAAAAAACTATTACAATTGCGGATGTTGGACGAAGTGATCGAATCGCAATTGAGAGACTCTCCTACCGAACTATCACCGCGAGTTGTCATCTCCCTCACGCTGACGGCGTCGGATCTCCCGCCGTGTACTTTGGAACTATTCGCAGCAGCTGCTGATGACGCATTAAAGGTATTTTTCGAGAGCAAAGATTACGATTCAATTGCTGTTGTTTACTGATAGAATTTGCAGATTGAATAGGCAAGGAAAACGTAAGTGATTTCTAATTCTGCGTAACAGGTTTGTTGTTGTTGTTGTTGTTATTGTTATGAGTGAGTTTAGTATTCGGCCCATTAACCAGTCTTTAGTAAACAGTATGAGACCCATCACTATAAACACCCTATCCTTGCCCACCACGACACCCCTCTCATTATTCTGCATATAATTAGGCATATATTGTTGAGATATGCACTTATTTTATTATATATTTTTTGGAATATGATTTTATTCTTTATTTTACTACTCCGTGTATCACAAGTACGAAGTTCTTAGTCGTTTTTAGAGACGATTAATTTCAATTGTAAAATATAAGATATATTCTCAGCTCCTAATTAAACATTTTATAAATGCAAAAGTATAGAATTGAATTCATGACCACGTACTTAAGGAATTCAAATATCTTATTAAGTATCCGCTACAAACCCACTCTAGATAAAAAAAACCCGCTATAAACGGATTAAAGTATCTGAACCAATTCAAAGTTTGATTCATTTTATTTTTAAAATGCCAAAAAATTGATCCAAACTGATCTAATTACACCCCTTTTCTCCCACAAAATCTCTTATCTTTAAAAGTTGTAAGCTTTGTTATCAGTTAATCCTAAATTTTTACCTCCACTTTACCGCATTTAATGAGTCAATGTATTTTGGTATAATGAGTCAATATTTATAGATATGTCAAAGGTAAATATTAAATACTCTACAAGAATTTTCTACATTAGTAACCAAACATTTGCAAGGAAATTTAATTCCTCACAAATGCTATACATTTGCGACGAAATATGGTCACAAATGCAAGTCAGCATTGACTGACGCGAAGTCAGCGCGTGTCAGTCTATTTGCGACGAAGTGAAGTAGATTTTCGTCACAAATGTTCGCCGGACCAACCAAATTTTGACTGACATTTGAACGTTGCACATTAGTGACAAATTTTCGTCACAAATGTTTGCAGGATCCACCAAGTGTTGACAAATATTCGCGGGACCCACCAAGTGTTGACTGACATTTGAATGTTGCGCATTAGTGACAAATTTTTGTCACAAATGTTTGCGGGACCCACCAGCAAAATTGAAACATTATGCACAGATTTATATGCACGCTCCCCTTTTCTTTATGGTCTGGCCTTTGTCTATATATATATATATATATATATATATATATATATATGTTTGTTATCCCACACATTTTTATTTTTTTTTTATAAAGCAAAAAATTTATTTAAAATATATATATATATATATATATATATATATATATATATATATATGTTTGTTATCCCACACATTACACACATTCATTCATTCAATTATTTCTCTTCAAAAACATCATTCCTCTCCCACTTATTCTACACCCACATAATCCGAAAATCACATTTCATTTTTCATCCTTCTCTTAAAAAATTTCTTTCATTCAAAAATCTTTATATCTAATTTTACCCAAATTGTATTTTTCTCGCTACTTCTATTTTCTCGTCTCATTATTAATCAAGATTAGTTTCATGAATTAATTTTAACATTTTTTTATATATTATTAAAATCTTTGTGATTATATTTTTTTTTACACAAATATTTGATTTTATTATTTAAGGTTGTTGTTGTTGTTGGTTGTTGTTGGTATCCCATCATCATATTATTCAAGGTTAGTACTTTAACTTTGTAATTTATTTAATTGTTGGTTAATAATGTTATATATTATTGTTTATACAAAAATTTATACTTGAAAAAACATGTTATATTTTAAAAGATAGTTAAAAAACTGACAAATTATTAATTATTAGTATTATTAATTATTTTAAAAAATAGTTAAGATAAATGAAAATGACAAATTAATAAAAAAAATTTGGAGGTTAGTATATATATCTTATTTATTTTAAATAGTTATTAGTAAAATATTTATTAATTAGTGATAAAATTGGTATACGTGCGAAATCAAAAATATTTGTTAGTTAAGAAAATAATAGTTAATTTTGCAAGCTTGTATTAATTATTAATTATTAGTATTAATATTATAGCATTCATTACTTTAAAAGAAGAAATTAACCAAAAAAAATAAAAGAAACAACACACAGTGGCGCCACACCACCTACTGTGTTACGTTTCCCCCACCCCCTTAATTAATTAGTTATTTATTTTATTATTTTATTTTTATTTTAATTAAGTACTCATTTAATTTAGGTAGTTAATTGGTTTTTTATTTTAATTAAGTTAGAAAAATTAGTTAGTAAAAGAAAGTATTCCAAATTAGTTAGTTAGTAACAATTAGGTAGAAAAAAAGTGTTAGGTAGTAAATACTAATTAAATATGTTATTTTCTTATAATGTTTAATTTTATGTTTTAAGGTGATTGTTTGTTGTGCGTTGATTGTTGAATCTGTGTCTTCCTTCTTTTAAAATCATCGGCATAATTATTTGAAGATAGTATAGATCTTACATAATTTATTTTAAATAGTTATTAGCAATTAAAATATGTATTAATTAGTGATAAAATTGATATGCGTAATTAATCAAAAATATTTAATTAATATTTTAGTTTATAAAAAGATATTTTATAATTTATAAAATCAATTTTATAAAAAGATTATTGCGCTATAAATACATGTTAGTAAAAATATTTAGTTAATCTTTAATTTTGTTTAATAATGTATTAATTAGTGGATAAAATATTAATATTTATGAACTTGATTAATTTTTATTATTGGCAACGAATCAGTATATATATATATAGATGGATCAAATTAGATCTCAACGAAGTTGGATGTACAAATGAAAATATCCGGGTATGAGGTTGCTTTGAGCAAGTTTTAAGGAAGGAGTTGAACAATTTATTGAGCGTGCGGTGTCACTAGAAGATTTTAGGACTAAAGGAGGGATAAGATGTCCGTGTATCAAATGTGTGTGCAGGTTGATTAAGAGCCCAGAAGTTGTCATGGCTCATTTAAGAAAAGATGGATTTATAAATGACTACTACGTGTGGAGACATAACGGTGAAGAAGAGTCGGCGGAAGACAATGCCCAGATTGATTTCAATACGCAGGCTTCGAGCAGTGAAGCGCATGGGGAGTGTGAAAACTTTGATAGACTTGAAGATATGGTTGGTGACGCTCTTGGGGTGTACCTATCTTACGAAGGGGACGACGAAGAGGAAATAATCCCGAACCAGAAAGCGGTGAAGTTTTATGCAATGTTGGAGGAGATGAACCGACCATTGTATGAAGGGTCGTCTGAATCAAAGTTATCGGTGTGCGTGAGGTTCTTAGCTGCCAATTCAAATTGGAATGTACCTGAAGATTGCTTGGAGGTCTTTAACAAGCTGGTGTTGGATGTGTCGCATGTACCAGAAAATCTGCCAGCTAGTTATTACGAAGCGAAGAAGTTGGTGTCGAAATTGGGATTGCAAGTTAAGAAGATCGACTGATGCGTTAATGGGTGCATGTTGTTCTACGACAACGAGTTCGGTACGAATGACGGCGATCTGGAGGAGTGTAAATTTTGCAGTGCACCGAGGTATCAGGTCCGCAACAGTGATGTGCATTGTAAGCATAAACGATTGTCGGTTAAGTCAATGTTTTATCTGCCATTAATACTGAGGTTGCAGAGATTGTTTGCATCATTGGAAACTGCGAGCAAAATGGCATGGCATCATGACAACGCAACAAATTCAAATGTGATGCGGCATCCATGTGACGGGTTAGCTTGGAAACATTTTGATCAAACACATCATGATTTTGCGAATGATCCACGTAATGTAAGACTTGGATTGTGCTCTGATGGTTTTACCCCATATATCCAAGCGTCTGCAGCGCTGTACTCTTGTTGGCCAATTATTGTCACTCCGTATAATCTTCCTCCTAAGATGTGCATGACGAAACCGTACATGTTCTTGAGTTGTATTGTCCCGGGACCGTCGAACCCAACCGATGGCATTGATGTATACTTACAGCCATTAATAGATGATTTGAAGAGGCTCTGGAATGGTGAAGAGAGCCATTAATGACTTTCCTGCATATGGCATGTTGTCTGGTTGGTCGACTCATGGAAGATTGGCGTGTCCACATTGTATTCGTGACACCAAAGCATTTCAAATAAAAGGAAAGGCTTCGTGGTTTGATTGTCATCGTAGGTTCTTACCTAAAAATCATCAATTTCGGAGGATGGCAGATGCGTTCAAGAAAGAAACTGTAGAAAGAGATGGTCCCCCTCCTAAGTTATCTTCGTATGACATATCACAAAGAGTGAGCAGCCTAGATAAATATCCAGATGTTGGAAAAAGAGTCAGATACGATGGATATGGCGAGAGGCACAACTGGACAAAGCGAAGTATCTTTTGGGACCTCCCTTACTTGAAGGACAATTTATTGAGACACAATCTTGATGTTATGCATATTGAAAAGAATTTTTGTGATAATATACTAAACACAGTGATGAATGTGTCCAGTAAAATAAAAGATAATGAGAAGGCTAGACTTGATATGGAGAAGTTTTGCATTAGATCGGAAATGGAGCTAAAACGTCTTCCAAATGGAAAAGTTCTAAAACCCAAGGCGGTTTATTGTTTAACATCCGATGAAGCAAAATCTGTTTCTCAGTGGTTAAAAGAATTGAGAATGCCGGACGGATATTCTTCAAATTTGGCAAGGTGTGCCGACGTCAACAATGGAAGATTGCGGGGGATGAAAAGTCACGATTCACATGTGTTTATGGAACGCTTAATTCCAATTGCGTTTTGTTCATTACCAAACCATGTCTTGAATCCATTAACTGAATTGAGTCAATTTTTTAAAGATTTATGTGCTTCAACTCTCAGGACGGATGAACTTCTTAAAATGGATAAGAATATTGGTACAATACTTTGTAAATTGGATCTAGTCCCCCCCCCCCCCCGCTTTCTTTGATTCTATGGAACATCTTCCGATAAATCTCGCGTATGAAGCTATGCTCTGTGGACCTGTTCAATATAGGTGGATGTATCCTTTCGAAAGGTTCATGGGTGATTCAAGCGAACAGTGTGTGCATCTTACTTGCATCGGGAAACATCTCATTTTTGCTCTCATTATTTCAACCACATGATGTTAACACCAAGAAGAACACAAATGATATTCCTGATGAAAGAAACCCTTCTGCTTTGTCAGTATTTTGTGGTACTGAGCGTTCTTCAGGGGCAGCGAAAGAGATGCGATCAGCCGAAGTTCATGTCTTGATTAATTGCATTGAGGGTTGACCATATATTGATTTTTTTGAAAAGGAACGACTTGGAGACATATACCAACTTTCCAGAATGATTTAAGGGTAAAGTGGAAAAATATGAACAGATGAAGCAGTTCAGAGGATTAGCTAATGGTCCTCGAAGAAATGTCAATGAATGACACACATACTTTCTTAATGGATATAGATTTCAAACTGAGTCATGGACAGTGGGCAAAAAAACTATCAATAGTGGAGTTTATGTCAAAGGGGTCAGTGATGGTGGCGAAGATGACTTCTATAGTGTGATTAAGCGCATATTTGAATTGAGTTACTATTATGAGGGACAAGATAACAATGTTGTCTTATTTATTGTGAGTGGTTTGACCCTACTAATGGGACAAAAATTGATCCAAAGCACAAACTTGTTGACATACTAATGGATAAAAGGTATAATCGATTTGATTTGTTCATCCTGCCGAGTAAGTGTTGTCAAGTGTATTATGTCCCTTATCCTTCTCATTACCGTCGTAAAAAAGGTTGGTGTTCAGCTATCAAGACAAAACCAAGAGGTGAAATTGAAGTTCCAGATATAGAAGCGTCTTACCAAGATGATGAAGTGTCAAGAGTTCCCACGATGATTGAAGTCAATCAAATTACAAACTTGGTTGACAAAGAAGGTGATGGTGATCAACTTGAGTTTGAGGTGTTGATGAGATTGGTGAACAACAATGACAATAATGAAGATGATGCAAATAGCTCGGAAGATAATGAAGATGAAGGAAATGAAGATGAAGACAACGAAAATGATGATGCATACTCTAATTGAAACATTTATTATCATTGTAACTGTATATCTATGTATTTAATGAATTGTTGGTTATAATGTGTAATTGAAACTATATATTATTATCATTGTAATTATTTATCGTTGTACTGAATTGTTGGCTTTAATATCCTTTTTGTTTAATTTTAATTTCATTATTTTACTCGTGGAAATTTAATATTGTTAATTTTAATTTAATGATTTTAATATAATTTAAACTATTTTATTTAGGGATGGGAGATAAAAATATTCCAAATAAAAATAAGGGAAAGAAGACTACGAGTTTGGCAAGAAGGATATCTCGAAATATGATACCTAATTTTAAGCAGACTTTGACGGCTCGTCAGAATAGTGGAGTATCTATTCGTGAAAACACTTCTGCATCTATTCCACCTGTTGCTTCTAGGTTTGTTGACTCCTCAAGGAGGAACTCTATTGATGTTCCGAGATCTTCATATCCAGCACAGTCGCATGATACCCATGCTACCGGGCCTTCTAGATCGACTGCTGGACGAAGGAATTATGTTGATGTTCCTCCTGATGCTAGAATCTTGCATCCACGAAGGGTATCTGTTGATGTTCCTCCGAGATCTTCTTATCAAGTACTCCCTCCGTCCTAAAATATAAGGGAAAAAAACACAATTTTTTTGTCCCAAAATATAAGGGAGAAAACTAAACATTAATCTTTCCCAAGTATCAATTTTACTTATTCTCATAAAATTAAATGCAAATTGCATTTAATTTTTCTTCTCTCTCCTTTTATCAATAAACAACAACCAATAAAAACTGGTTTTACATCTTCCTATGCAACTTATTTCAAGAAAAATCCCACAAAATCATGTTTCAAATTTTTATGTTTTAATTTTCTTAATAAGTGTGATTTTTTTATTTTCCCTTATATTTTGGGATGGAGGGAGTACCACCAGAAACATATAATTTTGATACTAGCTTCTTACGTGATGATATTCCTGGGTATGGCTTCTAGAACATGCCTATTCTTTCTACTAATGTAAGCTTTGACCCTGATAACATCCTAAGTTTTATGGAATATGGAGGTGATCAAAATTTTAGTCAACGGCAACATCAACGAGAACAACAACAACCAAATCAAGAAGGTTCGTCGTCACAAACACGTGAACAATCTCAAAAGCGACAACGATCAGCGGTTGTAAGGCCAACACGGCGTTGCTTCCTTGAAGATGTTCGAGTAGCGGAAGATAATAGACGCGTCATATTCCCTTGCGGCAATGGGTAAGTTTATTATTATTTTATTTTTAATATGAATTTTTTTAAAATATATAGTTTAATTAAAAAATTAATGTGTAGGTTGGAGTCGTCTAAAGATGCAGCAAAAGCGGTAAAATTTGTTGTCCATTTAGCTGTCAAACATTATGCTGAGAGTTTTAGAGATGCTATTTGATGAATTTTAGGTAAACACAATTAATTTATTAATGTTTACATATATAATAATTAAATTTAATATTTAAATGTTTATTATATCTAATAATTATATTTTTTTATTTTATTTTAGAGATATTGCACATGGGAGCCTTACCACGAAGAATTGATTAGAACAAATTGAGAGGCACATTGTCAGAGGCGATTTTCATCTATTCTCAGCAAAGAAAAACACCACTACCTCAAAGACCTAGTAAGATATCGTCCAGAATATATAGGCGAACATGTGTGGCAACGATTTGTGGATCACTGAACTAAAGATGAGAAGTATCTAAGAAGGTGTGAACAAAACAAGCAAAACAGAGCCTCTACCACGGGTCGTAACTTGCACACTCTACCACGGGTCGTAACTTGCACACTGGTGGAAGTGTCAGCTTCAACACCCACGCGCGACATTTGCTATAAACATATATTTAATTTGTCTTTTTTTTAAAATTTATTTAATAATATATTGAAATATTAACTTTTTTTTTGTTGAATATTTAGGAAAATATTCTGGGTAGAGAACCTTATGTTACTGAGGTCTACAAAACAACCCACATCACAAAGAGAACGAATGATTGGGTTGATCCTACATCTCGAAAATTTTTAGTAAATTTACATATTTTTTTTTAATATTTTAGAATTATTTTCAAACAAATTTTATTCACTCGCTTTTTTTTCCTCACAAATTTTAATTGTTTATGTATATATACAGGAGGAAAATAATCGCCTTGTTGCAATTTATCTGTCTGCTCATCATGAGTACACCTTCTATGAAGACTTACCACGTGCCGTTCAATTTGAGATTTGGAAAGCAGCAACGACAGAAGTAGGACATCGAGGACGAGAAAATAGGTGGCTGGGTTTAGGGAATATGGCACCTAACTTTCATCGCGGAACCAGCATGACGAATGTTCCTGGTTCTGAAGATTTCCCTGAACCAGCAAGGATGTCTGATAGTCAAATGTGGGAAAAATTTCAAGAGGAGCTACAAAGGAGGGATCGGGAGAGAGATGAAGAGGCGGCAAGGATTCGACAAGAGTACGATCAAAGGTGGGAGCAAAGGTTGGAGGAAAGATTGCAGGAAAAAAGAGAAAGCAGAAAAAAATGGGAGGATGGTTTCATGCTTCGTGCATTTGCCATGAATAATCCTGCGACAAATCGGCCATCTACGTCAAATGCTCCGGCGTACGATCCGAATTGTCCACGATTTGATTGGGAGGACTATGAAGACGCCGAAGATGGAGACCAATCAGATCAGGAGGAGTGAAGAATAATGATTCAATAAATATGTAATATTTGAATTTCAATGATGAAGATGTTTATTTATTTGTATGCAAGGATAATATATTATAAATATGTTTCAATTCAAAATTAAATTTCAGTCTTAACATTGTAGAAAAAAAATTAATTTCAATAACTTTAACATTATTTACGATAGTTCTATGCATGGAGAAAACTAAAATTATGTACAGGAAAACTAAAATTTTGAATTTCATAGTAAATTAATTGGAGGGAAAACCAAATTTTTTGAAATTTACATTTGTGACGAAATTTTGTCACAAATGGTTTAGGGAGAAGAGCTGGAAATTTGAATTAACGTTTGTGACGAAATTTCGTCACAAATAGTTTAGGGGAGAAAGTTCAAAATTCGAATTTTACATTTGTGACGAAATTTCCTCACAAATGTTATTATATTATTTCCATCTCCAACAACTTTTCTATATATACCACACTATCTACTCTTCAACATTCATTCATTAACAATTTTCTCTAACATTTTTTCTTCTTTCTCTTCAATTTCTTCAACATTAATTTTTTCTTCTTTCTCTTCAATTTCTTCAACACTTTTTCTTCTTTCTCTTCAATTACTTCAACCATTTTTCTTCTTTCTTTACAATTTCTTCAACACACTTTCTAAACATCTTCATCATTTCAACATTTTTCTTCATCTTTTATTTCACCATCTTCATTATTCATTCATTTTTTCGTTAACATTCATCTCTAACATTTTTTCATCTTCATTCACCATCATTTTTTTTATCTTTTCTTTCAACACTAACACTTTCAACAATATTCACATTTCATATTTTCTTTTCAATAACACATTTAAATTTTCATTTATTCATCAATTCAATAACATCTCTAACACTTTTTTTATCATATTCTATTTTTTTATAATATCTAAATATTTTTAAAAAAATATTAATTTTAGATTTTGGATGCAAAATTAAATTCTTTTGCACATATTTTACCAATTAATTAATTTTTTTACGAATTTTTATAAAAATTTTCGTGAGTTTTGATTTTTTATTTTTATTCTGACATTTGTGACGAAATTTCGTTGCAAATATATTCTGTTTTATTTTTTATTTTGTTTCTGACATTTGCGACGAAATTTCGTGGCAAATGTAATCCTCAAAATTTTAAATCAATTTTGGCGCAAAATTCGAATTTCAATTTTTTCCGCAATAAATTTTACCAAAAATTCGAATTTTATTTTTTCCCGCAATAAATTTTTATCAAAAATTTAAATTTCATTTTTACCCGCAAAATTTTTACCGAAAATTTTAATTTTATTTTTTACCGCAATTTTTTTTTAAAATGTACCAAAAAAATTATACCACCAAATCTGATTTTTATTGAAATTTTAAGTTTTATATAATTTTATTTTAATTGTATTTAAATTTAAATCTAATTTATTAATTTTTTTAAAAAAATATTTTAAAACATTTGTTCGAAATTTGGTCACAAATATTTGTTCAGACTAGTCACGTCATTGTCGCCACGTGAATTGGTTTGAATGTCAGAGATGACATTTGTGACGAGATTTCGTTGCAAATGTCCTTGTCCCCCACGTGAATTTTGTTGACTGCCAGAGATGATATTTGTGACGAGATTTCATCGCAAATGTCGTTAGAGTACACATTGATTTAGAGACAACTGATTTCCTCACAAATGTACTTAATGACGAAATTTGATCATTTTGCAAATGCAGACATTTTTTGTAGTGATAGTTATTCCACTGCTCAAATTCCAACAACAAATTTAAACTTAACTAAAAAAATAAATTATATTTAGTTTTTGAACAACTTTGTAACCTCCATAGGCCAAATCCCTCTATTTACCTTTTCTCGCATCTTGTCACATCAATTTCTCATTTCTTCATCATCTCTCTCTCTCTCTCTCTCTCTCTCTCTCTCTCTCCCTGCCCGCCTTTCCCTTCATCGATCTTCATTTTTTTCACCCACTTCTCACACCTCCATCCTGCCTCCGTCACCGCTTTGATGGATGCCTCTATCCCCGTCACTTCTACTCCTTTTCATTCTTCAACTCTTCACTAATACTTTCTCTTGAAATTTTTCGTTTTACTTTCTGTTCTCTTTTTCAATGTGTTTCTTTTAATCTTCCACTCTTTATTTCTTGACTACATCTATTAATTCTTTAAATATTTTCGGCTCTAAAACCCCATAAAATTTCCTTCAATTTGATTCAATTTCAGATTGATTAGTTTATCCTTTTATTTTGACATACGTGACCACAAGAATGAATGAACTGGCAGCGAAAAAATATCTTTCTATAAATGTGCACTATTGAAGATATTTTTTGATAAAGTTTGAACTACCAAAAAATATCTCTAGGCAAATGATAGAGACATCGAAGGAATTTTGATCAATTTAGAACTAGAAGAGCGAAGTACAATTGTCTAATATCATCACCTATATGTTGCGTGGGTGTACATATAAAAATATAATAATAGGATATCGTTCATGCGGATCCAATCTACTATGATCTGTTAACTATCATGCACCATTTCACTTCGCCTATTTCTATGATATATTTTATTGTTAGACATAATAGTTTATTAGACACGTACATCGCACAGGTCGATGGTCTAGTAACAAAAAAAGGAGTTGTGTTACTTGGATAAACTACCTGAGTATATGAGTTTAAATTTGGTGTACAAAGTTTCTTTGGAAATTTACTCTTGTTGACACAAAAATTAAAAACATAATACTTTAAGGATTAAATATATATTTTTGATCTTTATAAAATAGAGACTTTCTAAATTTTGTCTTTACTTAATTTTCTATAAAAAATTTCTGGCACATATAGTTTTAGTCCTCACAAAAACTATATTTCTTTAATTATAATTAAACTATAAATTAAATTTTTAAATGATTCTTTTATAGCCATGTTTAAAATATCATATAAAGTTTATTTACTAAAATTTAGAATTTTGTAACATGATGTGAATTAAATATAAATTTTTTAAATGTCAAAAGTTAGAGATAAAAGTAACAAAAATAATGTCATAGAAATCTTATTTTTTAGCTCTTTTTGTTGGAGGAAATTTTTACAATATTCTAAATATTATCTCAGAAAAAATCATTCAAAAATACTTATTGATTTAATACTAAGGATCAAAACTGAAATTAAAGTAAGAACTAAACTTAAAATTAAATCACTATTTTATAGCAACTAAAAGTATATATAATCTAATCTAAATTTAGATATTTGAATTTACATAACCACACGCTGCGTAGAAGTTTTTTTTTTTTTTTATATATTTGAATTTGTATTTTGAAATACAAAGTTTTTTTTAGAAACAGCCAAGAAATGCATCTCAATAGATTAGCACAAGGATTGCTCCATCTATGGCAAAAAGAAGTCTGTTACATGTTACGGTCCAAACAAAATCGACCACAAAAACAAGATCTGAAAAGGCTTAATCACTAATCAATGTCTAAGCAAGGTAATGAATTCATACACCAAAAACTAAAATCATATGAAAAACTAGGACATTTCACTTTTATCCACCACCAAACCTGAAGTTTAATCTGATCAATCACCTGCTCTACTTCAAAAAGTTTTTGTTGAAAGAGATACTCATTTCTTGTCTTCCAAATCATCCAAGTATACGCCAAGTAGATAATTTAAAAAGTATTTTTTGGTGTCAACTGTCGAACCTACAGGCTTAGAAATTGCTGAGCATGATTCGTTGCCTCTGCATGGAGAACTACCTAAGAAAGTTTTGCTAGAGGTGTGCAAAATATCTGGTTTTAAGGCTCAAACCCATAGCCAGATCCAAGACCACTTTAAAAAATATCTGGATTTCAGTATATGGTTATTAACCAAACCATTTTTCTCTGGTCGGTTACCCACCCAAATTGAATTTTTGGATTTGGTTTAAATTGGTTAATAAACCAAACCAGTAAAATCTAAAAATAAGGACTAAACTATAATGGATATATTACGTCAAAAATAAATCTAAAGGATATATAACAAAAAAAAAAAATCTAATGAGTAGAAAACCTAAATTTTTTTTTTGTTGTCAAAAAAATAAAACCTAAATTTTAATATTCCAACAAGGATAATTTAGGATTTTAATAAAAAAATGTGAGTAATTTTGTCAACATAATAAATTATATTTTCTCTCACTTCACCTCCTTAAAAATCCCTCCCCTCACCTCCCCTTCAGTTGAACCAAACAGGGCCTAAGTATCTCCTTTCAAAACGAATGATAGTTTTTGTTGCAACCGATGTGTTGAATTGAAAGCTAGTGTTGTTTTCCATTGTACCAGATCTAGGAGTTTTGTTTAATGGTATAGTTACAACATGATTTATGTTGTTTGTATAGCTATCATAATTGTCATCGTTCATTTTGACTTGGAATCTTATGGATTGAATTTTAACTAGTTTTTAAATGAGAAATTTGATATTTTTTTAAAAAAAAAAGAAGAAAAAAAAGATAAATTTGGTCTTAAAAATTGGTTTTTAAAAATAACCGGTTTAAAACTGGATTTTAAAAAATAACCTCTTTTAAACCGGTTTTATAATAACAACCGGTTATATATCCGTATCCAGATTTATAACTAGCTATATAACCGATTTATAAAAAAATATGGTTATAGTTATGTATCCAAATCCATATAAGTGGTTTTTGTTTGGATATGGTTTGGTTTGTCAAAAAAACCGACCATGTACACCCCTAAGTTTTGCTATGTAACGTTAAAAATTATTTGTTTTATTTTTATATGTCCATTGCTTGTACAAAGTGTTTTCTAGAATATTATACAGTAATATATAAAAAAGTGTTTACTAGAAAAAAATATTTCTTCGGTTCGAAAAAGATTTTGGATAAAAAGTGTTTACTTGTAGTGAGTGTGAGACTCATCAATTTTATATCAAATTTATTTTAAATTAAACGATAAATAAAAAAATTAAACGTTAGTGAGTTTAGTGGTTGTTGACGCTGAAATTGGTAGAGATATGATCGCGGTTCGATTCCCGCAAATGTTTTGGAAGGAGACTAATAAAACCAGTTAATACCAGAACTTGCTCCGAACTCTGGACTACTAAGCCTTTTTTCTCTAGGAATCAGAGAGTGAAAACAAAAAAGAGTTAATGAGGTAATACTCCCGTAAAGTTGACGAATTTTGTAAATCCCTTTTGTAATTAAAATTATTTATTTGGATTATCCTCATGTAATATTATTATTTTTGAATGACTCCTCTTTTGACTTTTTACAGACGTGTTACAAGAGGTTATCCAAAAAAATAATTTTATAAGAGAAAGTTACAAAAATCGCTAATTTTGTAGGAAATATTATCTAATTAACACAAAAAAAAAGACAAATCAAAACATAAATCACTTAAAATAAAAAAAGTCAACAAGTGGTATTAGCTGTAAGATACATGGGTTTGGGTAAGGAAAGATTCAGAGTTCAATTGTTGGAAGGAGCAATTTATATAATTCCGTATAAAAAAAGTTCATTCAAAGTTACGAATTAAGTACAAATGTTCACACAAATATAAAAACTTACAAAACTATGACATTCCACCCATTTGAATAGAAGTACCACATGTATCATATAAAGAATTAAAAGGATATTAGATATATGGACAGAAAGAGATAGAATACAAAGTTTAATTTTCACAAAACATTACTACAAATTTACAACCACTAATATGGTGGTGTATGGACCAAGTCAATACTCCAACATTAAATCCAACCATAATCTCAGCAGCCACCACAACCGCCTCCACACCCTCCACCACCGCATCCGCTTCCACCGCCTCCGTCACCTCCATGTCCACCACCGTCTCCTCCATGATGTCCATGATTATCAGCTGAAGGTGTATCCATAGGTGTAGTTGCTATAGCTGCAGTCATAAAAACCATGTTACCATCTCTAGCACCATCATCTCTAAATTTTGTGGCACTTGCTTTAGAGGCATGTGTAGCTTGAAATCCTCCATAATTGTTCTTGTTTTTGTAATAATAATCTCTTTTCTTCTCATTTCCGGAACAAAAATTTCCCATGTCTTTCTGTTTTTGGCTTAAAGTCTTAGATTCCTATATACAGCTTTGTTACCCTTTATATACTAAATAATTTATAGTCAACTTAAATTTGTGTTTTAAAAAAAATAATATAGTCAACGGCTGTGTTTACAAGAAAAGTTCTATGAAGTTCTACGAAATTAATATGAGAATGTTTTGTTTTGACAAACACTTTTTGGTCAAAGAATGACACGAGAGGAATGCTATCACAAATTTTTCATAAAACATTTCGTATACAACACTTTTCTTGTACACTTTGTTTTTTGAAGCGTTTCCTTATACACTTTAGTCATACAAAAAAACACATTTGTATACTTTATAACGATTATAAAAATAAATAAAAAAATTGTCGAGACTGAGGTATCCACCGCCAAATACAGTGACTAATTCCTGGCTAGATTGGATGCATATGGATTTAAAGTTGCTCCATAACTAAGGTGGGGATCAAACCCTCGATCCTTGGTTAAGGGAGGATGAGTCTCAACCGCTCAACCACACCCCTTAAGTTATAAAAAAATTATTTAATTACAAGTTCATTTTTAATTTACTTAGTCCATATATTATTTCATAGATAAATCTAGTTAATACCACTAATTTGATTTTGAAAAATTACACATTAATATCGGATGTATCATGCATATATATAATATATCATTTGAGCTTACATCAATCGGTAGGAATTTTGATACGTCACCTTTAAACTTTGTATTATATTTCTCATATATGTATCACCAAAAAAGGAATTCATTTTGATGATTTGAAAAAAGAACAATAATAAATCAACAAATTAGGAAAATTTTATTCAAAAGAGAAAACAACAAACTATATTAAAAAAACCACAAAATTTCTATTAAAAAAAGAATCGTAATTTATTGAATATCTTCTAAATCATGCATATCACTATTGTTTGATACTTCACAAGATCCCGCCTTAAACCAAAATATATAGAATCCAAAATTATTCTAACTTATTTATAGTGTACTTTGATAAGCTAATTCAATTAGCTTATAACTTATAAACTTTTATTTCAATTTTACCCATATTATATGTTACTTGAAAAAATTAAATTCAATATTTTTTATGTCATTTCTTATTTTTATGCTAGTTCGACTGCTAATTTTAATTTATCCCATACTACAAATTCAATTAATTATCCACTATTTTTTTTACAAGCAACGTTAAAGTTGATTATTATAAAAGTAAACTATATAACTTAAAATAATACTCTATACATAATAGAAGATTTGAAATTACAAATAATAGGCTATGAAACACTATTATTTACACTAATACTTAAACTAATACCTATATTGAGAGTTCATCAATAAAAAAACTCAAAATTAATATTTACATTAATATTTATATGAATATGTATATAGAATGATTTAAAAAGAACAATAAAAAGAACAATCTCTACCTTCTCTCCCGTAACGTAGGCTTGCAACTCCCCTTCCACCATATCCAAACCTTGCCTTTTCAAGATGTAGATCTTCCCTCCGATGGTGCAATGAATTACGTTGTCTGTTTAAAAATCTTTTATTTTTTAATTTTTTTTATATTTTTGTTATTTAGCGGTGGTTTCTAGTATAATTTACGGTGGTTTTATAATATTTAGCGGAAATTTTATTTTGCGGAGGTTTAATAATCCTCGTAAATTAAGAATTTATTATGCAAATTGCACATGTTATTTAGCGAGGGTTTATAACTGCCGTTAAATTATACTAAAAACTGAGGATAAATAATAGATCTATTAAAAAAAAGTGCATCGACTATTTAGCGAGAATTTTAAACCGCCATAAAACAAAACTTCCGCTAAATATAATAAAACCGCCGTAAATTATTATACTAAAAACCGCCCCTAAATAATAAATCTATTAAAAAATCAGTTTTTTTTTTAAAAAAACAATTTAAAAAAAAGAGCTGAGTTGACAGTTTTACTCTGAAGAAAAAAAAATGCGATGTGCACGCCACATCACCTGTCACGTCATTATTCTGCCAAGTCAGATTTTGTTGACTTTTATCTGGAGGTAAAATGCAGAATCTTATATTACAGAAGGTAAAACAACAAAATAATTTTACAGAGATATAACAACTTTAGTATATTTTACAAGGGGTAAAAAATAATTAACCCAAATAAATAATATACAAGAGAATAGGCTCAGTGGCGGAACCAGGAAAAAAATTCCAAGTGGGCGACTAAAATATATTATAATATTTAAATCAAATATGAAAATTATATAGCATACAAAAGTTGATTATAAAAAATTAAAATATATATATATCTTAAAATAATATTTTATTGTACCGAGTAATTTGAAATCATCAACAATAAGATATAAATTGATACTTATACTAATTTCTCTTTTAATGTAAACATTCATGTTATAAGTTAGAATTTTTCATATTATCATATTTGAGGTGAATTTTTCAACAATCTCATTTTCAATATGTCTAATCATAGAGTTTTTGAGAAAATGATCTCCCATTTTGTTACATGTAGCCTTGTTTTTATAACTTTCATCACTGAAAAGACACGTTTAGTGATTGTTGTTGACACTAGAAAAGTTAAAATAAGTCGTAGCACTCGATCAATCAATGAATACAAATTTAATTTACTTGTCTTTACTAATTTTTGACATAATTCACCAAGAGTAGTCGACAGATTCTGAAATACTATTTTTGTAAAAGACCCAATATATAATAATATGTATATATAATAACACGTATATAATACATCTAATACCATTAGTAGTATAAAAAATATTAAAAAAAGTGAGTGGGCTAGCCACTTATAGGCTTAAAAGCAAAGACCAAACTAGTAAAGAAAAAAAATGCAAAGACTAAAAATACTTGACTTAAAATGGCCCAAAATTTAGAGGTCTAAATAAAGAGCTTTCAGGAAGAGATTAGTACTCTTGTGTCAGCCTTGGTCGTGGATTTGACTCATTTTTATCATGACATGTGACTTTAATTTGCTGAATATAAAAAAAAAATTGAATATTAACACAGGACAAAATTTTTACACTTGTTCAATTTTTTCCTATTCATCTATGGAACAAATGTATGAGATTATTTCTTTTAAGTAATATTGTATTGATTAGAATTTGACTCCTTAAAATGATTAGATAGAAATTTTCATTTTTGATCTCAATATTTAAATATATAAATATATAATGTGATGTATCTATTACATAATATGTTTAAAATTTTACTAGTATACAAATAAAAATATAATTTTCTCATCAATCTCCTCCACAAAAAATTCTCTTTAGCCCCCCTATAATTCTCTTTTCCCCCCCTAACTACCTTTTTTGCCCTTAGGGGGTATTTCAACCAAATTCTGGACGTAGAACCCGAAATGCATTTCGGGATCTACGTCACGAAATGAGTTATTTTTCACCCAGAAATCATTTCAGTATCGATACTGAACTTTTCAGTATCGATACTAAACTTAAAAACTTGACCTGCATCCCAAAAACTCACCCAGAAATCATTTCAGTATGGATGCTGAAATACTGATCCCTAGAAATCATTTCAGTATCGATACTGAACTTAAAAACTTGGCTTGCATCCCAAAAACTCACCCAGAAATCATTTCAGCATCGATACTGAACTTAAAAACTTGGCCTGCATCCCAAAAACTCACCAAGAAATCATTTCAGTATGGATGCTGAACTTACTGATCCCCAGAAATCATTTCAGTATCGATGCTGAACTTTTCAGTATCGATACTGAACTTAAAAACTCGGCCTGCATCCCAAAAACTCACCCAGAAATCATTTCAGTATGGATGCTGAACTTTTCAGTATCGATACTGAACTTAAAAATTGTACCTGTACCCCCTCAAAACTCCCCATAAATCATTTCAGTATCGATGCTGAACTTTTTAGTATCGATACTGAACTTAAAAACTTGGGGGTGTAATCAAATTCGGGACGTATCTCCCGAAGTGCACTTCGTGAGATGCGTCCCGAATTTAAGGATTTTAGGGGGGTTAAAGTCAAGGATATTTTGGAATTTTAGGGGGGTTAAAAAGAAGTGTGGGGGGTTAGAGAGAATTTTTCCTCCTCCACCACCCCATCCAACCCCCATCTCCACCATTGCCTCCTCCATCATTGGCAACATCACCACATAGTGAGAATTCATGTAGTAATAATGATGAAAATTCCTCTATTTTACAACACATTAGCTTTCTTGTTGCATCATAAGGGTCGGAAATTTAGAGGCAGACAAAATTTGTCTCTAAAATACAAATATTTGTTGTTTATAACAATACCAATAATCAATTTATTCAAAAGTGAAATTCCTCTCTAAAATAATAATGCTAACAACACATAAGTATTACTTCTTACATGGCTATAACTCGATTGATATATGAAACTTAATTTATTTTAATTAAATTTACCCTTTTTACTTCATAAAAATTTAGACTAAAATCACTCCAAAAATGGCTCTAAATAATGACAAATTTGAAGCAATTGTAAATCTATTAATTGAAGAACTCATGAAGTATTGAATCCAAGCCTTAAATTACCCAAAAAATTCATTATGTTGGAGTACAATTAAACTACTATCCAAAATCAAAACAAAAGAAGACAATTTGATTTTATTTCATTACCAACATTTTAAAATACAAAGTCAAAATTGCAAGGTGCATGAAATCAAACATAAAAAATCTCACACACACTGACACACACACACATATATAATTGGTTGCTCACTAGGAGAACTCATTATTCCCTAAATATGGTGCGAACAATGGATATATACCTTAGGGTTAATTACCTTTTTCTCCCCTGTAAAATACACCAAAGTTACAAAATCCCCCTGTAAATTTTTTTTGTTGCTTTATCCCCCTGTAATATCAGATTCTGCATTTTACCTGTAACACAATTACTATTTTAGCTAAATTTTAAGTTTTATTTTAAAAATAGCAGCAAGGGTGTCACCTTTTTCCAAAATTAAATTAATCTGATTAATTAAAAACATGCAGCGGAATAAAAGGAAGTAAGCGACATTTCTAACAAAAGTTTGAAATTGAATTCAAATTCAAAAACTAAGGTAAACAAATAGCATAGTTGAAATTGTCCAAACTCAGACTTAACAAGTTTCCTGAATTTAATTAGATGTAAACTAAAAGAAAATTCAAGTTTCCCCAAGCTAAGTATCAAGAGCGACTCCAAGCCTCAAAAGCAATAAAAGAGGTGGATCCTAAAGCATCGTCGGACTCGGCCCCTAAGATTCATCATTTACCTAAAAACCTACGATTGCACATCGTAGTGTCAAACCAGAGTAAAAGTGAGTAACATACAACATCAAATAAGAAACAAAGAAATAAAGCAAAACAAGAATTTGATAGCAGAAAATATAAGAAAGAGATAAAGTAGTTTTCGTCTTAGTGGACGAACACACAAATCAAATACATTCACAATTCACAAAGCATATATGTAATTAAAGGAAAAATAAATCAATTAACAATATAAGACTTCAATGGATGCAATGCAACTTAGACGTCTATATGTGGTACCAATTCAAAATTAGGAAGTCATGAGTATTTCCATGAAAACATTCCTCAACAGCAAAGTCAGAAGCACGAGTTATAATTATCGCCCTTCCTCAAAATCAAAACGGTGGAAGCATGAGTTAAATGTATCGGCCTTGCTTCAAATCAAGAGGGCGGAAGCACGAGTTAAATGTATCGGCCTTCCTCCCAATCAAAACAACGGCAGGGACTTGACTCAATAATGAATGCATGTCAAATTACTCAATTCACAAACCAAAATGCATAGCAACCATCAACTAAATCAAATTTTGGCACATTAGGCCACAACGGCAAATTCTCATAATAGTCTCGAATATCAACTTCTCACAAACAAATTCAAAACAAGATCAAATCAAAAGGGGGGCAGTAGCTACTGCCATCTATAGCAGCCACAGGAAGTAACAATTCAAGACAAAGCTCAAAATCAAATATGAAAGGACTTAGAAAAAAGCTACAAGTGTTTATTGTTAGACTACTTGGCGATCACTTAGTCAGGGTGAATAAGTGACTCTTTTTACACAATGTGTTTTTCAAAATATTTTCTAGTACGCGGAAGTCCACCGGATCGATAGTCTACTTTGCACCCATTCGATCAAAGAAAAAGTAGTATAAGCCTTGGAATCGTATGATGATAAATAGAATTAAAGCAATGTATCGTAATCAAATTATTAAGACAAGTACACACCACAAGTTTCAACAATCAAGTATTACACAATCACAATACAAGGTATACTCAATTGAATTTTGGTGAACACTTACGATCACAAATCAAATTAACAATAATGCGAAAAGTAAAGAGTGTAAGGAGAGAAGAAACGCAAACAGTTGATTAGGGAGTTCTCTTAGCTTTCGTGTCGTCCTCGCGGTCGGCCAGGTACATCTCCCCCCAAATCGTCAAACGGACGATTTGAGCAATTTATTAAAAACTGATTGAAACTAGTGCACAATTTACAATGACTCCAATAACCCTATATTGAATCTAATGCAAATTGAGCGATACAACCTCAACACGTCGCGGAGCTTCTACCTCTGATTTCAACGATCAATCCTTGTGCCGTCTTCAACTCGAAAACCCTCGCAATGACCGTCCAGCTAATTACCTCGCTCCCGAGATGTTGATCCTTCAAGAATTACACAATCTTGAATGCTTGATGAGAAACCAAACCTTCAACACAAACCAACTCGATCGTAATTCTGATTCATCGCAAATTACACAGAATGTTATCGACCAATCGTACTACCAATCTTCAATTGATTCCATACTCAATTTCCAATTGAAAGCAAATTGATGGAAGATGATGATCTTGTGTTGAATGAAGCTTTGATCCAAAAAATTTCTCAAATTCTGATCACAAGTGTTTTCCCAATGGTTTCTCACACTTACAACAAAACCTCATATTGCTATTTATAGAGAAAATAGAATTGAGCAAATTTAGGCAAAATATAACAGAAGTGTATCGATACAAATGATGGTATGTATCGATACAAGTCCTTGACAAACGTACAAAATTGTGAAAATCTCAGCTATGTATCGATACAAAAACGTGTTTGTATCGATACATACACCAGTATCTTGAAAATCCTGACTGATATGTATCGAAGCATGCAAGCATGTATCGATACAAATTGAACCTCCGGTCTCAGGTGAGAGTTTGATGTGTATCGATACATGCAAGAATGATTCAATACACAAGAGACTCTCTGGTCCTGTGAGACCAGTTTTGTATCGATACAAACACGTTATGTATTGATACAAGATGCACAAAATCAATCTGAAGGATTTTCAGGACATTTGTATTGATACAAGTAAAGATGTATCGCTACAAAATACCTATAAAACAATTTTTCAAAGTTTAAAAATAGTTTTTCGCTGTCAAGTCATTTATAATGTTGCCAAAATATGTTCTACCCTATTTTCATGTGTTTTAACAATTATTAAAGCATAGGGATGAACTGGTGCACTTACATTCTCCCCCTTTTTGATAATTGTCAAAACTTTGCATAAGCTAACTAAGCCTATACCTAATATGCAATAAAATAGCAATATGTATACAGACGCAAATACATCAAGGCTAACCATAAGCACGCTCCCCTTGAGTTGATGCTACTATGCGTTTGAACAGTTGAATATATCCAACACCTCTTAGCTTTTTCCATAGCTTGTGCAATCCAAATCTCTCCCCCTTTGACAATATCAAAAAGAAGAAGAGAATACACGTGAGAAGTATCAAGTTCAATAAAGTTTTTAAATGGTCATATCGTGCACTTACATTTGTCGAAATGCACTTTATGATGAATATCCTAATCAAAATAATTAAGTACAAGATATGCAATCATAATCCAATGACGAAAACCAAATATCATGACAAATATGGAATGTTGAACAACAAACCAAAACTAAAGCATGAATATTGAAAAACATCGACATTATGACGAATTGACACATCAAAATACGAGACGATATAAGTTAGAATTATCATGCATAAACCATTCATACATGAAATAAGATATCCATAATAGTCATACAACCAAAATAAGTATTAAAGTCATAGAGTTACAACAAACAAAGAGATGTTCAAAAAAAATCTTTATGACCCTATACAAATATGTATTTCTGAAACACATCTATTCACCAAGGTACAAATATTATGAATGTGACCAAAACTATCAAAGCAAAAATTCACATTATTCAATCAAGGTACCAAGACAAAGCATTTACATTTTATGCACAACAATATATTATAATTATAAACAAACATATACAAACAAGGATATGAACTTAATATGTTATTTGTCATGATTTTTGTCAAATTCCCATTTTTATATGAGTCTCAACAACTTATCAATATCATTGTGCGAAATTTTTGGAAATAGAGTATTAGACAACTATCATACCAAATTTCATATTATATTTAGAATATATGTATATGAGCAAAAGAACCACACAAAAGAAAACATAAATGCAAAGTAAGGAATAAGGAATAAAGTTGAGATAGGAATCTTCCCTTAAGTATCAAGCATTAGGAGGTGATCAAGCTCCACAACTTTCATGAGTATTGAGTCAAATATTTTCGCATCCCTTTACACCTTTGTATGTCTTGAACGCCATTGTTGTCGGTGTCTCTCGTCAATGGCTCAAGACATTTTCCTAATACTTTAAACATTTGAAAGAGGTCCCCAATCTTCATTGGGTCCTATGTGATTACTGCAAACTTTGTTGGACTTTGGAATCCATTGCATTATGCCTTTTGGTATCAAAACTTTTCTTGTTTGACACTTTGCAATAGTATGTCCCTTAGTACAACAATAATAACATATAACATTGGAATGATCCTTGTGACTCAAAATTTTACTTTTGGGATTCAACTTCTGGTTAACAAATTTGTCATTTTTAGAGGGCCTAATCTTAGGCTTGTTAAAATTATTTGGTATATCCACAAAAGTAACTTTTGATACAAGTGTGTAATACCCTAATTTTGCGCTTTTTAAAAATAAATATTTTATTTAAAAATTATTTCTTATTTTTATGAGAAATACCAAAAAATAGTTTTTTCGATAATTTTGTTTTACAATTTATTCATTTTTCTTTATATTGTCGCAATTTATCTTTTTATACGAAAAATAGCAAAAATAATCAAAAATAGTTTTTATCTCTTTGTTTAAGATTATATTTCATTTTTATATTTTTTTTACATTTTTATTCATTTTTCTTATTGATTTTTACATTCTTCTATCATTTTAAAAAAAATTATATCTTCTCAATCAACCAATAATCACGTGCCACCTCATCTCTTAGACTTCATAATCTTTTTTCATTATTATTTTACCATTAATCTCCCCTTAATCTCAAATCACACTATTATTACAAAAAATGCCACTAAACCTAATTCTACACTATATATACCATTATTATATTCAGAAAAGAGTGGACACACATCCCAAGAAACCCTAAAAAATCAGTCACCACAACCCTCACCTACCACCGCGCCGGAGCCACCCACCACCCAACTCCGGCAAACTCAAAACTTGACTAAATTACAAATCAAATATACATTTATGAAATTAAAGACACCGATCAAACAAGACTCATTGATACTGATTTGCGCTCCTGGAACAGAGTAGAACGTTTCCTATTAGCCAATTTCGTGGAATTTCTCATTGAAAGTATGTTCTAAGTTTTCTACTCCGGCCGGTTGTCGCGTCGTATCGCCGTTTGTGAGACTCTCTTGCAAAATCTGAGCCTAGATTTGGATTCAGAAGGGAAAACCAAGTAGAACGGGACTTTGGCTCGAGCAATTTAGTGTGAAATCGCCTCTGAACGGCGGCGAGCATATTGTCGCGAAGGAGGGAGAACAGAGCTGTGAAGAAGAAGAAGATAAGCTTCTACCGGACACGTGTCATTTCCTGACTGGCTGAAGCTGGATCCGGTTCAAGTAACCCGGTTCATCCGGTTTCTGGGTTAGATCCGACCCGGTCCGGTTTCCATTCGGGTCTGGGCCTGTTTGGTTTGGGCCAGTGCTTTTCACACCCTGCGCATTGCTGCGCGCACCCCCTCCTGGACTGGTTTCTGTTGGGCCTTGGGCTCATATTTTTCTGAAGATCTGTTTATTTCTGCACACCATTATTCAGGTTTACACCCCCTTGTTCAACGTTGAATTTATTTATCAATGATGAATTTATTTATCATTCGATAAATTAATTTATCCTTCGATAAATTTATTTATCCTTCGATAAATTTATTTATCAATCGATAAATTAATTTATCGTTCGATAAATTTATTTATCATTTGTACAATGTTATTTATCATATCTCAGTTATTTATCTGTATGAATTTTGAAATGTAAACTGTTTGGTGCTTTTAACTTGAAAATTGCTTTTCTCAAAATAACTAAAAGTAAATAAAGATTCGTTAATTAAGGTGAAAAAGGGGGAGTCTGACGTACGTCTTTCTCAGCCTGAATAGTACAGTCTCTGACGTACATCTCGTGACGGTGTACTATTCTCATCTTAATCAATGGATGTTTATTTAAAAGTTAATTAATTAAAGTGAAAAGGGGGAGTCTGACGTACATCTTTCTCGGCCCGAATAGTGCAGTCTCTGACGTACGTCTCGTGACGGTGCACTATTCTCATTTTAATTAAGGTTCTTAATTCAACTTGAGTGGTAAAAGGGGGAGTCTGACGTACGTCTTTCTCGGCCCGGATGAGCCCGACCCCTGACGTACATCTGGTGGTGGCGTGCAATCCCCATTCACTGAACAATTCTAAAACTATAAAAACAACTCAACTCACTTCAAATTCATTTTCCTGCCTTCCGTGCAGTCAACTCTTTTTTCAACTGCCCTTGTGCAGTCAAAAATCTATTCAACTTGTGTTTCTTAAACGGATGACGCTTTATCCATTCCCCTGCTACAGACAAATGCTTAAGCCTCCGAAGCGAGCATACAAGCATACTGTTGTATCAGTGGAATGCGACCTAAGCATCGTTCACTAAAAACAACCAACACACAATCTTTCTTTTCAGGAAGAACTACGTGAGCTTTGACTTCCTCATTCTACTTGGGGGATACGTAGGAGCGAGAGCCTCTCTCGTCAAGCCAAATAATAAAAAACTCTTTTTTTTTCCCTTTCTCAGTTTAATATGCGGTAATTTAATTCTTTTCATGCGGTTATCTCTGTTTATGCAAACCAAAATTCCTCAAATGGTTCCCGTTGAGTACAAAGGATATGAGGGGGAGTTAACGCCTTCCCCTCATGTAACCAACTCCCGAACCCGATCTTTTCAAGGTTTTATCATTATTTTCCTTTCCCCTCACGGGATAAATAAAGTATGGTGGCGGCTTCATTATTTACATTTGTGCATTGCATTTCATCATTGCATATCTGTATATTTTTTGCGCCGGGTACTACAGCTGGCGACTTCACTGGGGAAAGATGATTTAGAGAGTTAAGCCTAGTTTGAGGCTTTTGGTTTGCTTATTCCAGGTTAGCCGTATCTGTTCTACCTTTTACTTTACCGCAAAATATTGAACTGTCTGGATTTGCTGGCTTTGTATTCTCTTCTACTCTTTTTTCTTTTGCCTTTATGGCTTAGTTCTGGGTTACTGTGTGAAGCTCCATACCAGAGCTTGAGAAAAGCTTAGGGCTAGTTGAGGGGTTTTTATGTTGGGTTCTCTGCCGTACAACTTTGAGCGCCGACATGAAAATTCCGACCAGAGTAGACTCTCTCGAGGTGGTTGGGTTCTCTGACGTACGTCTTTGTGCGCTAGTTGCTTTGTGTTGGGTCCAGGACTCTGGGGACCTTTTATCCAGTCTAGGTATCCGAACTTTTGTCTAGGGACCACCGTTTAGAACCCGTGTCGAGGTTATGATGTTGACTCATCCAGTTGACGTTATAATCTCGCCCAGATGAGGTTGCTTTTTGGGAAAAAGTAATCAAGGATTTTGGGTAATCGTGTCAACCTAGAACAACATGTGAGAGGGATGGGTTATAGGTAACTTTGAACTTTTGGCCTCAGAGATCCCACTTTGATAAGAACCCAATTGTTATGAATATGGAAGATTTGTGACTTTGAGATCAAGTTCGCCAGATGATATAATGTTACTGTGATCATATCCATGCATTTTGCATTCATGGCATCCATGCATTCAAGAAAATAATCATGCATATTCATCTTTCATACATTTACAAAAATAAATGTGGGAAAAAGTGTTTGAAAAAAAATCAAAACCATGCATTTTCAATCATAAAAAATCATGCATTTTTCAAATCACAAAAGAATCTCATTTTCATTCATTCATTCCAACAGCTACCTTCCCGGCACCGTTATTTTACAAGAAGAGTTGCTCATCACATTATGGATAACTGGCAAGAGAAACACGATGCGCTACAGACTGAGGTAACCCAGATGGGTGGAAAGGTAACCCAGTTGGGTGGAAAGCTAGATCAAGTCATTGAGATGTTGGCTAATTTGAATGTGCAACCAAGGATGGTTGAGGCTCCTGCGCCTGCAGTTATGGTCACTCAAGGAAATGCCTCTGCTGGTTATGTTTGGCCACCCTTTGGTTTGCCTGAAGGTTATGTTCCACAAGGGTATGTGCCTGCGACCTTTGCTCCACCTATGGAAATTCCTGCTAGGGTTAATGTTGTTCAACAAGTAGTTGACTCAAGTCAAGAAGCATTTGATGATCCTAGAGATGCTTACGAGGGTCCCGAGCCTCATAAGCCCAGTTTTGCTTATCAAGGACTTGTGCCCCAGGTTAATGAACCAAAGGTTGATTATACTCCTCTGTTAGAACAGAAATACCAAGCTCTAGATGAAAGATTGAATCTGGTGGAAACAGGCAGTGATCCATTAGATTTCTCAAAGATGTAATTGGTTTCTGATTTTGCGCTTCCACCAAAGTTCAAGATGCCTGATTTCGAGAAGTATAAGGGTCTGGGTTGCCCGAAGAATCATCTGGTTATGTATATCAGAAAGATGGCTTCTTATTCTCATGATGATAAGTTGATGATACACTGCTTCCAAGACAGTCTGGCTGATGTACCTCTCAACTGGTACATGCAACTTGAAAAAGGCAACATCCATTCGTGGAAGGATTTGGCTAATGCTTTTATCAAACATTACCAATATAACATGGATATGGCTCCGAGCCGCACTCAGCTTCAGAACACCACTCAGAAGGATGGTGAATCCATCAAGGTCTATGCACAAAGGTGGAGAGCATTGGCTTCTCAAGTACGTCCACCACTCTTAGAAACATAACTTGTGGACATGTTCATCAATACTCTACAGGAGGCATACTATAAAAATATGCTTGGTAGTGTTTCCTCAAACTTCTCTGATTTGGTCCGAGTTGGTGAAAGAATTGAGATGGGGATAAAGAGTGGTAAGATTCCATCTGTTGCTAGTTCTCAGAATAGTACAAGGAAGCCAGCTAATAGTTTCAAAGAAAAAGAAGAGGAAGAGACTAATGCTGCCACTTTTGAGAATGACAAAGCGCCACAACTGATGCCTATGCAGTTTCCTTACTTCCCATATCCGTACTTGGCTGCTGCCCAACATCAACAATTTCCCGGGTATCCATATCAAATGCAAATAAATCATGTGCCGCATCAAACTCAAAAGGAACGACTGGCTCAACAACAGCCCAGAAAGGTCTTCGATCCAATTCCTATGTCATACAGTCAACTTCTTCCTTATCTGGTACGCAGTGGAATGGAAACTGCTGGGACTATGAAACCCAAAACTGCACCATTTCCAGCTTGGTATGATGCTCAGGCTAAATGTGAGTATCATGCAGGAACTGAAGGTCATTCCACTGACGATTGCAAAGCCTTTAAGTACAGGGTGCAAGAACTTCTTGATGAGAAATTGTTGTCCTTTGAGGAAGGCGAGCCGGTTATGAAAAATGAACAGTAAATGGGGCATTTAGAAGGTTTCTCCGATGTTTGTTTCCAGTGAGAATTAAATTGCCGTGCTAAAGGATGAAGAGAATAATGGAAATAGTCCAGCTAGGGTGCACCTGTGTTCTTCAATCACATTTTTTGCAAACTAGGAAGCTCATCCTTATGATCGCTAGACTTTTTATTTCTTTCTTGTCAAGCATTTGTTTGCTTTTAAGATTATGTACTTCGTCAAGTATTATAATAAACATGCATGTTTTTGGAATCAATCCATTTGTGTTCACCTCTTTATTTATTTTATTGCTTACAAACTTGGAGAGAGGATGATGAAAACAAATAACTGGTCTTTGCTGATTTATGCTTTCAATGGTGAAAAAACCTAGTTGATGATGTAAGGCATCGTTTTACTTTCCTTCATTATTTCATAAAAAAATTTATTGAATTGAGCCATTCTTGCATATGCTTTGTTGTTATCTGATTCTCCTAGTTTCTTGAGATATATCTTTTTAAGAAAGGAAAATAAGCAATTTTGGTTTGATACCTGACGTGACACTTTAAGAGTATATAGGTTGTTTCGCACCTTAGGCCATGTTATGAAGGTTCAGTAATGATTCAACAAAATCGGTACTGTCTTAACATTCTAGACTCTTTGAAGTATGTAAGATCAATTTGAGTACTGATTTTGACGAAAACCTGAACATAAGTTTTTAAGTAACTCTCAGTAGTTTGTCTCAGCAGTCGGCACCATCTTGGGCGCAAACTAAGTAGGAAATCGATGAACATAAGTGAATGATCCATAAATGAAAATTTGCATACTTTGGTTAATGCACTTTTTGAGTTAGATGACCCTCACTCGGTTGTCTAACCCAACAGTTGTTGAAAAACCATAGTAAATATACCCATTTAGCAGTTGGTTCAGAGGAGTCTGGTTCTGAACTTGGTAGGGCGGATTACGATCCGATCCCCCGCAACTGCATTTGGAAGAGAAGAAGGGGTTTACCAAACTGTTTTTTACCAGCTCCCCTTGGTATATGATCATAATCACTAACAGATTTTTCTACCATGAGTGTGCACAAGATAACGGGCTTAATGTGATTGCGCTTGAATGAAGAGGGTGAATAAAATTTAAGCAAAAGTTAGAGTCACAATAAAATGCTTCAGATTTGTCTTCATATGATGAGAGTCTCTCACTGCATTATGTTGTTTTGTGTTATTACAGTACCCTTGGTATTGATGTTTAATACTTGATTTCCTTCTCTAGCCGGCAACCACGTATGATTAAGAGTTGTCGTGTCTTGTTTCAAACCTGTACTTAAAACAGTCATTATTTTTGTGCTTAAGGACAAGCAGAGGTTCAAGTATGGGAAAATTTGATAACACAATTCATATCTTATTGGCTCCATTTACATGAATCCTAATTGCATGTTATAACCCTCAAAAAACCTAATTGAAACTAGGTTCACCTTGAAAGCATTTGGCAAATTTATTGTTACGCTGACTCCTCCTGTTTGATTAATCAGTAATTATCTTTTGTACACACCATGTGTTACCTTTCAAAATATTCAATACCAAAAAACTTGCATGTGCATTATATCCAAAATTATTTTCAAAAGATATGATTTTGCTTGCAAATTAATACTTGACATTAAAGAAATCTGAGCTATGCTCTAATCAAGGGCAAAGCTGATTTGAGACACTCCTAGCTAGGGGCAAGTTATCTATGAATTCTACCAATCATGGGCAAACAAGTTGAATACCCTACTCATCAAGGTGAATTGGTTCAAGAATTGGTTACACTGCAAATTTCAGTTGGTCAGGGGCACACCCTTCATGGATTCAAGTGCTTGGGGGCATACTTTGTCAAGATTATATCCTCCTGAAAGGTACAACCGTGGTCGTCAATAACATGGATGATTAAGAGTTCCCACTCTTAGTGCACGTTGTTGCAGTCAAAGAAAACCGTTGTTTCTCTTTAAAAGCTTGTTTGGACACCTGTCCTGCAACAGAAGCTTGCAAAGGTCCTCATTTCAACAATGTCAGAGTTGCTCAGATTCTCGGTGCCGGAAAATTCTAAATCTCCTCAACAAAAACTCAGAAATTCATGCATTCATGCATACATGCATTCACGCATACATGCACACAAACTCCTACATATAATCAGATATTTCATCTGCATTAGTTCTGCATTTAGGCATTAGATATAAATAATCATGCATTCATGAAACACAAGTTCAAAATATTTGTTATAACAGGTTGCGAACTTGGATCTCCCATTCGGTGAAAAAGGTTCGTGTACCTAATTCTCCAACAAGACGGTTAGTGAATCACAACTTCTCAATAAGAAGGATTGATGAATGTTTTCCCAGTGAACTGGTCAACAGGGTGTCATCTCCAAGCAGATTAGTCAGTGCATCATATTCTCAATGAGAAAGGTTGATGAATCTTTTCTTTCCCGAGTGAGACAATTGATAATTGTTCATCTCCAGTAAGTCGGTTGGAACACCGCATCTTCAGCAAGTTGGTTGTTAAACCATTTTACCCGGTAAAGTTGGCTTATGTATAACATCCCTAGTGAATGGATCAATAAGTCATTACCCCAGTAAGCCCGTCAGCATATTGTATCCTCAATAAAGTTGGTACACCTTACTTCGGCAGGTTGATTTCAGAACCATATCCCCAATGAAGTCAGCATATAACATCTCCAAAAAGTTGATTAATGAACCATGTTTCTCTGCAACACAGTTGTCAAGTAGTTGTCATACGAAGTTTTCCCATAGTAATGGCGGAATATTCGACTCTTTCTCTCAGTGAGTTTCTTTCTTCAAAGATACCTCAAACTCAAGCAAAATACTTAGATACAAAGATCAGTCTTCACTGAAAATCAAGACAGTCCAGTCATCGCTGAAAACCAAGGTTCAGTCTTCACTGAATATCAGAAAAAGTTCAGTCTTCACTGAATACCTAGAAAGTACAGTCTTTGCTGTCATATCAGTTCAATCTTCGGCAAACACCAGAGTAAAGTTCAGTCTTCATTGAAAATCAAGATAGTTCAATCATTATTGATAATCAGAAAGTTCGATCTTCATTGAACACCAGAAAAAGTACAGTCTTCACTGTTATCTCAAATCAGCCTTTGCTGAAAAGCAGAAAAGAATTCAGTCTTCGCTGAAAATCAAAGAAGGTCCAGCCTTTGCTGAAAACCAAAGTACAGTCGTCACTGTTATCTAAGTTCGGTCTTCGCTAAGAATCCAAAAAAATCCAGTCCTCACTGAATATCCAAAAAGAGCTCAGTCTTCACTGTTGTTTCAAATCAATCTTCGCTGAAAAACAGAAAAGAGTTCAGTCTTCACTGAAACCCCAAGAAAATCCAGTCTTCACTGGCAGTTAACGAAATACAGTCTTCACTGTTACCTTAATTCAGTCTTCACTGATCATCATGGAAGTTACAATCTTCACGGTTATCTCGATTCGGTCTTCACGGAATGTTCGGCAGAGTACAGTCTTCACTGTTATCTTAGTTCAGTCTTCACTAATGGTCATGGAGGTTACAGTCTTCACTGTTATCTTAGTTCAGTCTTCACTGATGGTCATGGAGGTTACAGTCTTCACTGTTATCTTAGTTCAGTCTTCACTGATGGTAGTCTTCAATGATGGTTATGAAGGTTACAGTCTTCACTAGTATCTTAGTTCAGTCTTCACTGATGGTCATAGAGGTTACAGTCTTCACTGTTACCTTAATTCAGTCTTCACTGATGTTCATGAAAGTTACAATTTTTATTTGTCATCTCGGTTCAATCTTCACTGAAAGTCATGGAGGGTACAGTCTTCACTGTAATCTTAATTCAGTCTTCACTGAAAGTCAATAGACGTTTAGTCTTCGCTATTGGTCTCAGAAGTTCAGTCCTCACTGAAAGTAAAAAAGAAACATCCAGTCTTCGCTGCGAATCAAGAAAGGTTCAGTCTTCACTGACAGTCAAAGATCAACACACCCATAGGGCGGGTAATAATCATTTCATTCTCAGGTATTCAGTTATTAGTTATTCCAGGTATGTTTCCACCTTCATCTTCCATATGCATTCATTACCATTACATCACATACACATCACAAAATTAGGGCATTTGTATTTAATTATCTTTTACATCGAACACGTAAAGACGCAAGTCATTTACGCATTCGAGTATAAGACAATTAAATAGGGGCAGCTGTAATACCCTAATTTTGCGCTTTTTAAAAATAAATATTTTATTTAAAAATTATTTCTTATTTTTATGAGAAATACCAAAAAATAGTTTTTTCGATAATTTTGTTTTACAATTTATTCATTTTTCTTTATATTGTCGCAATTTATCTTTTTATACGAAAAATAGCAAAAATAATCAAAAATAGTTTTTATCTCTTTGTTTAAGATTATATTTCATTTTTATATTTTTTTTACATTTTTATTCATTTTTCTTATTGATTTTTACATTCTTCTATCATTTTAAAAAAAATTATATCTTCTCAATCAACCAATAATCACGTGCCACCTCATCTCTTAGACTTCATAATCTTTTTTCATTATTATTTTACCATTAATCTCCCCTTAATCTCAAATCACACTATTATTACAAAAAATGCCACTAAACCTAATTCTACACTATATATACCATTATTATATTCAGAAAAGAGTGGACACACATCCCAAGAAACCCTAAAAAATCAGTCACCACAACCCTCACCTACCACCGCGCCGGAGCCACCCACCACCCAACTCCGGCAAACTCAAAACTTGACTAAATTACAAATCAAATATACATTTATGAAATTAAAGACACCGATCAAACAAGACTCATTGATACTGATTTGCGCTCCTGGAACAGAGTAGAACGTTTCCTATTAGCCAATTTCGTGGAATTTCTCATTGAAAGTATGTTCTAAGTTTTCTACTCCGGCCGGTTGTCGCGTCGTATCGCCGTTTGTGAGACTCTCTTGCAAAATCTGAGCCTAGATTTGGATTCAGAAGGGAAAACCAAGTAGAACGGGACTTTGGCTCGAGCAATTTAGTGTGAAATCGCCTCTGAACGGCGGCGAGCATATTGTCGCGAAGGAGGGAGAACAGAGCTGTGAAGAAGAAGAAGATAAGCTTCTACCGGACACGTGTCATTTCCTGACTGGCTGAAGCTGGATCCGGTTCAAGTAACCCGGTTCATCCGGTTTCTGGGTTAGATCCGACCCGGTCCGGTTTCCATTCGGGTCTGGGCCTGTTTGGTTTGGGCCAGTGCTTTTCACACCCTGCGCATTGCTGCGCGCACCCCCTCCTGGACTGGTTTCTATTGGGCCTTGGGCTCATATTTTTCTGAAGATCTGTTTATTTCTGCACACCATTATTCAGGTTTACACCCCCTTGTTCAACGTTGAATTTATTTATCAATGATGAATTTATTTATCATTCGATAAATTAATTTATCCTTCGATAAATTAATTTATCCTTCGATAAGTCTATTTATCCTTCGATAAATTTATTTATCAATCGATAAATTAATTTATCCTTCGATAAATTTATTTATCATTTGTACAATGTTATTTATCATATCTCAGTTATTTATCTGTATGAATTTTGAAATGTAAACTGTTTGGTGCTTTTAACTTGAAAATTGCTTTTCTCAAAATAACTAAAAGTAAATAAAGATTCGTTAATTAAGGTGAAAAAGGGGGAGTCTGACGTACGTCTTTCTCAGACAAACGCTTTATCCATTCAAAAATCTTTTCAACTTGTTTTTCTTAAATGGATGACGCTTTATCCATTCCCCTGCTACAGACAAACGCTTAAGCATCCGAAGCGAGCATACAAGCATACTGTTGTATCAGTGGAATGCGACCTAAGCATCGTTCACTAAAAACAACCAACAGACAATCTTTCTTTTCAGGAAGAACTACGTGAGCTTTGACTTCCTCATTGTACTTGGGGGATACGTAGGAGCGAGAGCCTCTCTCGTCAAGCCAAATAATAAAAAACTCTTTTTTTTCCCTTTCTCAGTTTAATATGCGGTAATTTAATTCTTTTCATGCGGTTATCTTTGTTTATGCAAACCAAAATTCCTCAAATGGTTCCCGTTGAGTACAACGGATATGAGGGGGTGTTAACGCCTTCCCCTCATGTAACCAACTCCCGAACCCGATCTTTTCAAGGTTTTATCATTATTTTCCTTTCCCCTCACGGGATAAATAAAGTATGGTGGCGGCTTCATTGTTTACATTTGTGCATTGCATTTCATCATTGAATATCTGTATATTTTTTGCGCCGGGTACTACAAAGTGCTTCATCTAATTTGGCTTGAAGAGTTTTCACCTCTCCTTGCCAAACACAGCAAGCATCACAATCATTCCTAGATGACTTATGAGCCTTATCTAATTTGGCTTCAAGGTTTTTCACTTCTCCTTGCCAAATACAACAAGAATCACAATCATGCTTTGATGAATTATCATCTTCCAATTCATCTTTTGAATTAACCATGGTAAGTTTTAATGCCTCTAATTCATCTTGTAATTTTTCAATTTATGACTCTAAGAGAGAAATCACTTTCTTCCTTTTAGCCAATTTCTTAAATGCATTAGTGGTTTCACCATATAGTTTTTCGAAAGCGTTTTGAAGTTCATCATATGAGGGATTATCATTAGGGATAGAGCTAAAATCACTTGACGTTTGTGATGTTTCTTGCCTTTACTAGGTGAACCGGTCATGAGTACCACATGAGCGCGTTCTTCATCCTCTTCACTTGAGCTCTTGGACCTAGGTCCATCTTCCTTTGCACTATCCCAAGTAACATAAGCTCTTTTACCCTTGTGATTTTTCTCGGAGGACTTTCCCTTTCTTTTGTTATAGAATGGACATTCCGGTTTTAAATGGCCGGATTTGCCACATTCATAACACTTTCTACTAGGCTTGCTCTTCTCATTCTCTATATCATCCCTTGATTGCTTTCGTGACTTGGGATCATTTTCCTTCGAAAACTTTATACCACGTGCCTTTGCATACTTGTAAAATCTTCGAACAAATATTTCCATTTCATGGTCTTCCCACTCTTTATCACTTAAGCTACTTTCCTCTTGCTCTTTACCTTTGGACTTGGATGTGGAGGCCTTTAGAGCAATTGACCTCTTATCCTTCTCTTTTTCATTATCCACGTGTTTCTCCCTTTTCATACCTTTCTCATGCTTTTCTAACACATTTAGCACATATTCATGTTCTTTGAGTTTGCCAAATAAAGTTGTGAGGCTTAGTTGAGTAAGATCATTCACTTGTTTTATCGTGGTGACCTTTGGTTTCCAAGACCTAGACAAGCACCTCAAAATCTTATTAATGGCATCTTGATTTGTGATTGGTCTACCTAGACCTTGTAACTTGTTGGTAATTTTCACAACTCGTTGTTGCAGACTTTCAATGGTTTCACCATTAATCATATGAAACAACTCAAACTCTTGAGTTAAGGTATTTATCTTAGATATTTTGACTTCATTGGTACCCTCAAAGTGAGTAACCAATGTATCCCACATGTCTTTAGCCGAAGTACAATGCGAAACATGATAGAATTGCTCAATCCCTAAGGATGAGATTAAAATATTTTGAGCTTTCGCATCGTAATTGACTTTCTTTTTATCATCATCCGTCCATTGTGCCATAGGCTTATTTGTGACGACACCATTGTTATCGGTCATGGTTGGAACAAAGCGACCGTTTTCAATGGCATCCTACACATCACCATCAAAAGAATCGATGTGTATGCGCATGCTACTTTTCCAATAATCGAAATGATCTCCATTTAATATCGGAGCCCTATTATACGCCCCTTTGGGTGCAAACGCCATGTTTTCTAATAATTGGCACAATCCACCGAATTTTGTGTACAAAATCGAACCGGGATCGTCATACCACTTGTTAGACTACTTGGCGATCACTTAGAGGGGGTGAATAAGTGACTCTTTTTACACAATGTGTTTTTCAAAATATTTTCGAGTACGCAGAAGTCCACCGGATCGGTAGTCTACTCTGCCACCCATCGATCAAAGAAAAAGTAGTATAAGCGTTGGAATCGTATGATGATAAATCGAATTAAGGCAATGTATCATAATCAAATTATTAAGACAAGTACACACAACAAGTTTCAACAATCAAGTATTACACAATCACAATTCAAGGTATACTCAATTGAATTTTGGTGAACACTTACGATCACAAAATTAAATTGATCAAATTAACAATAATGCGAAAAGTAAAGAGTGTAAGGAGAGAAGAAACACAAGTACATCTCCCCCCAAATCATCAAACGGACGATTTGAGCAATTTATTAAAAACTAATTGAAACTAGTGCACAATTTACAAAGACTCCAATAACCCTATATTGAATCTAATGCAAATTGAGCGATACAACCTCAACACGTCGCGGAGCATCTACCTCTTATTCCAATGATCAATCCTTGCGCTGTCTTCAACCCGAAAACCCTCGCAAAGACCGTCCAGCTAATTACCTCGCTCCCGAGATGTTGATTCTTCAAGAATTACACAATCTTGAATGTTAGATGAGAAACCAAACCTTCAACGCAAACCAACTCGATCGTAATTCTGATTCACCGCGAATTACACAGAACGTTATCGACCAATCGTACTACCAATTGAAAGCAAATTAATGGAAGATGATGATCTTGTGTTGAATGCAGCTTTGATCCAAAAAAATTCTCAAATTCTGATCACAAGTGTTTTCCCAATGGTTTCTCACACTTACAACAAAACCTCATATTGCTATTTATAGGCAAAATAGAATTGAGCAAATTTAGGCAAAATATAACAGAAGTGTATCGATACAAATGATGGTATGTATCGATAGAAGTCCCTGACAGCGTACAAAATTGTGAAAATCTCAGCTATGTATCGATACAAAAATGTGTTTGTATCGATACATACACTAGTATCTTGAAAATCCTGACTGATATGTATCGAAGCATGCAAGCATGTATTGATACAAATTGAACCTAGATACCAATTGAAGGTGTGAAAAATACAAGAAGGGGGGGGGGGGTTGAATTGTGTTTTGGTATTTTGAAAACTTCTGCTAAGTTCTGAAGCTTATCAGAAGCACCAGCGGATAAATAAACACAATTAACACACTCACACAAAAGAGTAAGGATAGAGAGAGAGACGAGACAAGCAATTTTATACTGGTTCCTCTCACAAAACGAGAGTAGTCCAGTCCCCTTGCACTTCCAAGGGATTTCACTATAATCACCTAGACTATTACAATGCTCAAACACACTAGTAAGAGACTTCCTATTTGCTCAAGCACACTTGCAAGAGGCTTCCTAATATAAAAGAAATAAGATAGAAAGTTATAAACACTTGATTATAAAATCAAGAGTTTTCTTAAGATTACAACTCAAGACTCTTAAGACTCTAACACAGAATTCCTAATGAATTAGAAAAACAGAGTGTCAGAAGCACAACAGAAAATAGTTTCAGAAGCAGTGCTTTCAGTCTTATGTAAAGGAGTAAAGTTGTATCAGTGCGTGCGTTGTTGTTGTATGTTGTAGCCTTAATCTTCAAAGAGATTTTCTCTATTTATATGTGAAGAAGAAAATAGAGACGTTTGAAGATAATGACCGTTGCAGAGGTCATTTTCAAGCCAGCTGTGAAAAGGACAAGGTAACATGGAACATTTGCCAATTCTGGTAATGCTTATCCTGTTATTCCTTTTTCTTGAGAATATTCGTCCTTATGGAGTAAAATAGTACTAACGTCACAATCCTTGATGATAAGGTTGTAGTACTATGATGTATCAATCAATCACAACCTTTAATTCAAATGATTTCCAATCATTGAATCACTATCAGTTAACACTGACATTCCTGGCTTGTCATTCAGAGCCTATGTATTTGACATATGCTTCTGAGTCTTCAGCTTCTGAAACTGTTGGTCTTCTCAAAGCGTTGCTTCTGATTCAACATAGCTTCTGAGATGACTTGCTTCTGATTAGCTTTTCTTCTGATATCTTAGCTTCTAATATCTTAGCTTCTGATGTCCATGCTTCTGATATCCATGCTTCTGATATCCATGCTAATGCTTTGTTTCAGAGCTTAGTTCAATCAACATAATAAATTAATCTGCACACTTAAAAATTAAACATTAAAATACCCTATTGTTCATTAATACTTTGTTATCATCAAAACACTAAGAGTCAGATTCTGAACATCCTTTGTTCCAACAATCTCCCCCTTTTTGATTGATGACAAATCTAGTATTAATTAACAATGGTTGTTATTTTAATTTACTATGTTCAACAGAGGTTCATAAGCTTTGCACGCTCCCCCTAAGTTGTAACATTTAGTAATTAAAATAGTTTAAGAATATAATTTTATTGTGACTCAAATTCTTCATAATTTGACTCTTAGAGACTAGTGTTGTAAGCTCTCCCCCTGAGTCTGATAATTAATGGAAAAATTGCACTCTTTCCATTTATCATCATATGAAGAACTTGGTTCAACATAAAATATTATTCTCCAGAATAAATAAACAGATAAAATAATCAGAGAAAACGTAAAATTAAACAGATTCTTTTAATTGGTTTCAGTTATTAGCGCTTCTAAAACTCATTAATTAATGACTCTTACTCCCCCTTTTGTCATCAAACAAAAACAGTTTGTATAAAAAGAAGTAAAGACATTTAAAAAGCGCGTAAAAAGATCAGTCAAAAACACAACTTTCAAGGAGTCAAGTCAGGAAAACAATTACAACAACTTCATTAAAGAACTTGTCTGATTCCAAGAACTGAGAGACTATGACTCTCTAAAAGTCTATAAAAGAAGAGAGCAACACCATTTCAATTCACTCAACACTTCCACACATTATTATCAGAAATAATGGATAAGGATAGAAGAGCAAATAAGGGTAAGGCTCCCCAAGAAGTGAAGAAAGAAGAATCACCAAAGAAAACAAAAACAAAAGCAAAGAAGGTCAAGGGTGAAGCATCTTCTTCAGTTCCATTAAGAAGAAGTTATAGAACCAGATCAAAAACAAAGCCACAACCACCAGTATACATCAATCTCTCATCAGATTCTGATGATACTGATTCTGATTACAGAGAATTTCTCAGAACATATGATCCAGAACAATGTGAATGTTCTTCAGAAGGATCCTCTTCTGGTTCTGATAAGCCAGATTTTGATTATCTGAGGTACCTGGAGAATTATCATTCTCCAACAGAAACCTCAAGCTCTGGTGACTCTCAGAAGTCAGATTTAGATTCTAAATAGATTTAGGACCTTATGTAATGATATTCTATTTAATCAATAAAGATTTATGGTTCTGTTTTGAAATCTTTTTCTATAATTTCTTTGTGTTTGACATACTTTTCAAAAGCATATATTTAAACAAAACAATGCAATCAGTTAACAGCAATCAAAACAAATTAAGTAAACAAAAGATATTCATGCAATTAACAGAAATAAAACTTGTTCAAATATTACAACCACTTAAAAAAAATTGTGCGCAAACATAGAATCCTAGGGTTGAGATGAGGAGGGGTTAGAAGGAAGTCTTGAGATAAGCAACATCATCATCTTCTCAAGAGCTTTGTCAGACTTCTCAGCATTCTTATTGATAGTTTCTTTCAGATCCATCTGATTAGTCTTGACCTCTTCCAGACCAGCTTCCAGCACTAAGAGTTTATCTCTTTGTTCTCTTTGAATCTGTTCAACCTTTAGAATCCTTGTATCAGCAGCATCAGAACTTTCAACCATAACAGTATCAAAGTCACTAGTACTTAGAACATTTACATCTTCTTTCATCATTAACTCCTGTTCTAGTAACCTTTGTTTCCTTTCTTCAGCCTTCAGAGCTTCCATCTCATCATGTGATAAGTTAGTTAACATCAATCTTTTCTTTTGAAGAGCACTTCCAAATGCATTTTCAAAAGAGTCAGTGAATTGCAGATGTTCATAAACTAGCTCATCAACATACTTTTTCTTCAAAGCAGCTATGATCAACCTCTGAGCATTGTCAATCTCATCAAACTTTTCAACAATCTGACTTGGCATAATGCCTCGTTCAGACTTTAAGCTGTGCATTCTTCTAACATCATTATTAACAAGCCTAGCTAGAATCTCAATGCTAGAAACAGTTTGGTTAGAATGTTGGGTTTGAATGCTTTCAAGAATGGATTGATAAGATATTTCAGGCTCAGAAACAGTTTGATTGATATTTTGTTCAAGATTAGATGGAGGTGAGACTGGGGATTGAGGTGATTCAGGTAAGCTGACTGTGAAAGCAGGTTGAGTTTGTGAAGATGATTTTGTTAAAGGATTAACAATCTCTATGGTTGGGATGGAAGGTTGAGTAACATGTGGAGGAGTGTCAACATGAATTGGAGTGGGGATAGGATTTGTGTGATCAGTTTTAGTATCAGAATCAGAACTAACATCACTAAGAGGATCACCATATTTTTCTTTAAACTTCTCAAGACCTGATTTCTCAGAAGGAGAAGGTATAACAACAGAAGGTTTGGATGGAGTTTCAGGTAAGCTCTTAGTTTCTGTATGAATGGTTTGAGGTGACAAATGTTCAGATAGCATATCTAAAACATTTGGTTCTGATATAGGTTCAGATGATGGTTTGATTGGAGAAGGAATTTTAAAAACAGGCTCAGAAGCAGGTTCATTTCTAAATTGAGATTCTGCAGACTCATTACTAATAGTATTAGAAGATGTACCTTGATGCTTCTGACGTTTGTGAGCAGCTCTGTCTCTGGCAATTCTCTCCCTTTTTGTAATCAAAGGTTCTTCATCATCATCAGATTCTTCAACAGACACATCAACCATTCTCCTCTTGTTTTTGTTCTTGTCCTCAAGCTTCTTAGACCTTACTTCCTTTTCCTTATCTTCAAGCTCTTGTTCTGTCAAGATCTTAACACCACCAACAGAAGGTTGTTTGATTTTGACTCTATCTCTGGTGACAGCAGTCTTCATCACAAAATCTTGTTTCTGATCAAATCCCAGCTTGGTTATATCAACTTCGTTTCCAGGAGTTTCCAGACCATACTCCTCATCCCAATGATTAAACAGACCATCAGCAATCTTCTTTCCTTGTTCAATATCTACAGCAGGAAAGGTTGATTCAAACTCTTCTTCTTGCTTGTTCATAAGCAAAGGATTGTTAGGAACAACAACTTTCCCTTTGATTAAGAACATCTTCTTCAAGGACTTACCATCAACAATCCTTGATTCCATATAAGAAGACTTGACAAAAGTTGGATAATTCTTTTTCAGAATTTCATGGAAGTTGCTTAGATAAAAGATGTGTAACAGCAATCTAACATGATGACAGTTGGCATGACCTTTTTCAATGCTATTTTTGATAACTTCACACAGATGATCAAAAATGTATTTTGCCATATTCATTCTGATCATACCATGAAGAAAATGCATGAAGTATTTCTGTTCAGAAGAAATACAGTCAGTGACACCAACCTTTGTAGCAATTGATTCGAACATCACCTTGTAAACAGATTTGAAGAAAGGTTTCAAATCTCTCTGTACATTTGAGTTAACATTTTCAAACAAGGTTGCTTGAACTGTTGGATCTTGTGGTTTAGTCTTGAAACCAGACAGTTGAATACCATGATTTGGAATATTCAACACTTTTACAATGTGATCAGCAGTAATCTTGATATCCATTCCAGCAATGTTTGACCTTATTTCCGTTTGGGTTATCTCAGGAAGACCCAATTCCTTTCTAGATTTCCCTTTCAGAGAAGGGTTTTTCTTCACCAGATTTTGAACTTCAACATACGCAGATTGTTTGTCAAAAACGTATGCTTTCATCCAAAATTCTTTAACCATGTCTTCATAAATAGGACCATTCAGAATATTGAAGTAACGTTCTAATCCTTGATAGTAGAACATTTCTTGTAAATCGAATCCATTAGCTTTTAGACTTTCAAAATCGACCCGTTTCTCTACAACGCTCTTTAAACTTTCAAACTTGAAAACCATAGTATCCTTTCTGATCTTGTACTTCCTTTGATTTTCCAAATCAACTATAGGTTTAACAGAAGGAGTGAGAGCAGATGATGATGCCATTGTTGAGGGTTAGGGTTTTGGTTTTGCTAGAGAGGGAAGAAAGAGAACTGAAGAGTTGGAGGTTTAGAAAGAATATGAAAAAGTGTGGGTTGTGAACGTGTTTGTGTGCCAGTGATATAAGTGTATATTTTTAGAAAAAAAACAAACAGTACAACACACAAAAGGACAGAGTAGTCATATTCATTTTAAGCGCTAAACTCATCATAAACCAATACTCATCTAATTGCAAAATGACACGTGTATTAAAAAAATTATTTAAATAACTGGTGCGATAGTGGACAGCAGTTAAAAAAAAAAAATTTAAACTGTTCCACTATCACATCAGAACCATTCTTTTGATTCTGATATTTATCAGAAGTAGTTACTCATCAGAACTTCTGACCTTAAGGTTCTGAGGTTCAACATCTTCTGATCCTTATCAGATTTTAAAAACAGTTTTACTCCAAAAGAACTTAACAATCAGGAACAAACACCATGTTGAGATTTTTCTTTATGAAATCAAATCTTTCAACAGCTAAAGGTTTTGTACAAATATCAGCCCATTGTTTTTCAGTATCAACAAACTTGATATCTATAACACCTTTCTCAACATAATCTCTTATAAAATGATGTTTGATCTCAATATGTTTTGCTCTAGAGTGTAAAATAGGATTTTTAGAAAGCTGAATGGCTGCAGTGTTATCACAATATAAAGGTATATAGTGACTGCTTATATGATAATCTTCTAATTGATATTTCATCCAAAGAAGTTGTGTGCAACATTTTGCAGCTGAAATGTATTCTGCTTCTGCTGTGGACATAGCAATGGTGGTCTGCCTCTTGCTACACCAGGAGATAAGATTTTCACCCATAAATTGGCAACTGCCACTTGTTGATTTTCTTTCAAGTTTATCTCCAGCATAATCAGCGTCACAGAATCCATTTAACTCATATTTCTTGGATTTCTTATAAAGTAATCCAAAATTACAAGTAGCTTTCAGATATCTAAAGATTCTCTTCACAACAGTGAGATGAGATTCTCTAGGATCTGATTGAAATCTTGCACACAAGCATACAGAGAACATAATATCAGGTCTAGATGCAGTTAGATAGAGTAGAGAACCAATCATACCTCTATATAACTTCTGATCAACTTTGCCTTCAAATTCATCTAGACTCATGCTTGTTGTTGGATGCATTGGAGTATTCATTGGCTTACAATCTTCAAGATTGAACTTTTTCAAGAGATCCTTTGTATATTTGGTTTGATGAATGTAAGTTCCTTCCTTTGTTTGATTGATTTGAATTCCAAGAAAGAACTTCATTTCTCCCATCATGCTCATTTCAAATTCTTTTTCCATTAACTTAGAGAAGTTCTTGAATAGAGTAGCATTAGTTGAACCAAAAACAATATCATCAACATAAATCTGAACGATCAGAATGTCTTTCTTCAAGGTTTTTCTAAATAGTGTACAGTCAACTTGTCCTTTTTCAAAACCATTATCAACCAAAAAGTTACTTAGTCTATCATACCAAGCTCTAGGAGCTTGTTTAAGACCATAAAGTGACTTTTGAAGTTTATAAACATGATCAGGATTTTGAATATTTTCAAAACCAGGAGGTTGTTTGACATATACTTCTTCAGTAATAAAACCTTTAAGAAATGCACTCTTCACATCCATTTGATATAAAGTAATACCAAGGTTAATTGCATAGGAAAGAAATAACCTGATTGCATCCAATCTTGCAACTGGAGCAAAAGTTTCTGTGTAATCAATTCCTTCCTGTTGACTGTAACCTTGTGCAACTAATCTTGCTTTGTTTCTAGTTACTTCTCCTTTTTCATTGAGCTTATTTCTGAATACCCATTTTGTTCCAATAATGTTCTTGTCTTTTGGTCTAGGAACTAGATTCCAAACTTCATTTCTGTCAAACTGATGTAGTTCATCTTTCATAGCTAAGATCCAAGCTTTTTCTTTGAGAGCTTCATCAATAGTCTTTGGTTCATTGAGAGAGACCAAACTGACCATTACATCTTCATTTTGTGAGCTTGACCTTGTTTTTCTAGGACTTTCTTTATTTCCAATGATCAACTCTTCTGGATGAGATGACTTATATTTGAATGAATTTTTCTTAATAACTTCTTCAATCTCAGCATCAGAATCACTATCAATTTGAGGAGTTTGAACATCTTCAGAAGGAGCAGTTTCTTGATCATCAGAAGTTGTTTCAGGTTCTGAACTCTTGTTAACCTCTATAGTTTCAACTTCTGAATCTGGATTATCTACAATAACTTCAACTAGCTCTGACTTATCATTATCAGGCTCTTTGTCATCAAATCTTACATGCATAGATTCTTCAACAGTGTTTGTTTCAGAATTATACACTCTGTATGACTTAGAGCGTTCAGAATATCCAATAAAGATACCCTTAGAAGCTTTAGAGTCAAATTTCTTTAAATGAACTTTAGAATTCAGAATGTAACATGTACAACCAAATTGATGAAAATAAGAAATATCAGGTTTTCTTCCTTTGAACAATTCATATGCTGTTTTATTCAATAAAGGTCTGATATAGATCCTATTTTGAATATAACAAGCAGTGTTTATAGCTTCTGCCCAAAAATGTTTTGCTAGGTTAGTTTCATGCATCATGGTTCTGGCCATTTCTTGTAAAGATCTGTTCTTTCTCTCTACAACCCCATTTTGCTGTGGTGTTCTAGGAGATGAGAACTCATGAAGAATTCCATTGTTTTCACAATAGATTTCAAAAGGTTCATTTTCAAACTCACCACCATGATCACTTCTAACCTTGACAATTTTCAAGTCTTTTTCAACTTGTATTTGAGTGCAGAAGGTTTTAAACACATAATATGTATCCTCCTTGGATCTCAGGAATCTAACCCATGTCCATCTACTGAAATCATCTACAATGACAAGTCCATACTTCTTACCATTTATTGAAGCAGTACTGACTGGTCCAAATAAATCAATATGAAGCAGTTCCAAAGGTCTTGTGGTAGAGACAATGTTTTTATCTTTAAAAGAGCTTTTGAAAAGCTTTCCTTTTTGACACGGACCACAAATTGTGTCTGACTGATATTTCAAAACAGGTAGGCCTCTCACAAGATCTTGACTACTTAGCTTAGAGATTAATCTCCAGTTAGCATGTCCTAATCTTTTATGCCAGACCCACTTTTCTTCACTCAGAGTCAGAAGACAAACAACTTGTTGTTCTACTAATTCAAAAAGATTGATTTTGTAAACATTGCCTTTCCTTTTTCCTTTGAAAACTACAGACTTATCAGAGTATCTGTTTACAGTGCATGTGTTCTTATTAAACACCACTTCATAACCATTGTCACATAATTGGCTTATGCTAAGAAGGTTATGATAAAGTCCATCAACAAGAAGAACATCAGAAATAGTAGAGAAGGAATTACCTACTGTACCAGTACCAATTATTGTGCCTTTTTGGTTCCCACCAAATCCTACAGATCCTCCCTTTTTCAGATTCAGGGTGAGGAATAAATGCTTTTCTCCTGTCATGTGTCGAGAGCAGCCACTGTCCAGGTACCATGTACTTGAGTTTTTCTCTTTTTGAGTGCAAACCTGCAACATAAACTATTTCAGATTTTGGTACCCACAACTTGTTGGGTCCTGATGGGTTAGTGTAGGCCTTGAGGAAGTATGATTTTTGAAAACCAGTTTTAGGAGCATACTTCTTCTTGCCAAAACTTCTAATAGGTTTCACAGACTTTGTATCAGAAGTACTAGCTTCTGAAGTTCTCAGAACCTTAGTAGGTTTAGGAACTGGTCTCTTCAGAATTTTTACTTTTGAGTATCTCATTTTTGAATTTGAGTTATCAAAAATCACTGATTTGTTATCTTCTGAGACTTTTGATTTTCCCTTATTCAAAACAGAAGTTTGTGAAGCTTTCTCAGAATTACCAGTTTCTGATATGAAAGTAGAATAGAGAGGAGGAGGTGTTTTGCTTAAACAAACAGACTGACTTGATTTTTCTTTATCAGAAGATGCAGAATAACCAAGTCCATATCCTTTGTTCTTGCTCACACTGTAAATCATGGAAGCAACTTTGCTCTTGTTAACATTTTGTTTGACAAACTCATGAAGAGCAACTTCGTGCTTATCATGTGATTTGTTACAAGCAACACAACCTTCTTCAAGCTCTTTAATTTTCAAAAGAGATTCATTATATTGAGATTGAAGTTGGTCAGATTTCTCTGTAAGCAAGTCAATTTTAGTTTTTAAACTTTTGAAATCATTTGACTTGTTTATGTATTGCTTCATAGTGTCTCTGAGAGCAATAAGAAGCTTATCATGAGGAAGTTTAGAAATTACCTCATCAATATCATCAGTGTCAGATTCATTCTCCATATCAGATTCATTATCAGAAGATGTTGTAGCCATAAGTGCTAGATTTGCTTCCTCATCATCTTCTTTAGTATCTGATAACTTCTCAAGATCTTCAAAAGTAGCCATAAGACTTTTCTTCATTCTGTTCTTGAAGTTGCCCTTTTTCCCTTTATCATTTGAGTTCAAATCAGGACAATCAGCAATAAAATGACCAGTCTTTTTGCAGTTGAAACAGCTATTTTTGGAACCATCTTTCTTGTCTTTAGAATTTGAGTTTTTGTTCCCATAACTCTTAGAACCAGAACTTCTTCCAGAAGCTTTGTTGTTTTTGTACTTATTCCATTTCCTGAACTTTGAAAGCAGAGCAAAGAGTTCCTCATCTGATCCATCCTCTTGTTCATCTACAGAAGATTCATCAGCATCAGATTCAATAACTTTAGCCTTTAAAGCTTTAGGAGATTTCAAAGTTGCTGGCAAAGCCAATGACTTTGATTTCTTCTTAGGCTCATCAGAAGCTAGTTCCATCTCGTGACTTATGAGAGAACTAGTTAACTCTTCTAGGCTTAAGGTGTTGAGATCTTTTGCTTCTTGTATAGCAGTGACCTTAGGTCTCCACTTGGGTGGTAAACACCTCAGAATCTTCTTAACATGATCAGCAGTGGTATAACTTTTCTTTAAGACTCCAAGACCAGAAACCAAGATTTTAAACCTTGCATACATTTCTTCAATGCTTTCTGTGTCTTTCATCTTAAACATTTCATACTGATGAACCAGAAGATTAGCCTTTGCTTCTTTCACTTGTTGGTTTCCTTCATAAGTAGCACACAAAGAGTCATAAATACCCTTAGCACTAGATCTATTTCCAAGTTTCAAAAACTCATCATGAGTGATACAGCTAGCAAGGATAGAAATAGCTCTGTTGTGTCTCTTCCATTCTTTCTTCTGTTCAGCTGTGAAGGTCTTCTTTACAGCTGTTGTTGTCTTACCATCTTCATCAAGCTTATCTTGAAAACTAACACCTTCTTCAATGATATCCCACAAACCTTCATCTTCAGCAATGATATGAGGATAGATTTTGTATTTCCACCAGTTGAAGGTTGATTGATCACCATTGAACTTGGGTGCTTTGCTATAAGTTCCACCAGTTTTCTCAGACTTTTCAGAATTGTAATCATATGGAATAGCAAAATTCTTTGAACTTGAATCTTCAGACATTGTGTTTTTCAGGATCTTTTTGTCTCACTGTTAAGTGATGCGTAACAAACCGGTGCTCTAGATACCAATTGAAGGTGTGAAAAACACAAGAAGGGGGGGGGGGTTGAATTGTGTTTTGGTATTTTGAAAACTTCTGCTAAGTTCTGAAGCTTATCAGAAGCACCAGCGGATAAATAAACACAATTAACACACTCACACAAAAGAGTAAGGATAGAGAGAGAGACGAGACAAGCAATTTTATACTAGTTCCTCTCACAAAACGAGAGTAGTCCAGTCCCCTTGCACTTCCAAGGGATTTCACTATAATCACCTAGACTATTACAATGCTCAAACACACTAGTAAGAGACTTCCTATTTGCTCAAGCACACTTGCAAGAGGCTTCCTAATATAAAAGAAATAAGATAGAAAGTTATAAACACTTGATTATAAAATCAAGAGTTTTCTTAAGATTACAACTCAAGACTCTTAAGACTCTAACACAGAATTCCTAATGAATTAGAAAAACAGAGTGTCAGAAGCACAACAGAAAATAGTTTCAGAAGCAGTGCTTTCAGTCTTATGTAAAGGAGTAAAGTTGTATCAGTGCGTGCGTTGTTGTTGTATGTTGTAGCCTTAATCTTCAAAGAGATTTTCTCATTTATATGTGAAGAAGAAAATAGAGACGTTTGAAGATAATGACCGTTGCAGAGGTCATTTTCAAGCCAGCTGTGAAAAGGACAAGGTAACATGGAACATTTGCCAATTCTGGTAATGCTTATCCTGTTATTCCTTTTTCTTGAGAATATTCGTCCTTATGGAGTAAAATAGTACTAACGTCACAATCCTTGATGATAAGGTTGTAGTACTATGATGTATCAATCAATCACAGCCTTTAATTCAAATGATTTCCAATCATTGAATCACTATCAGTTAACACTGACATTCCTGGCTTGTCATTCAGAGCCTATGTATTTGACATATGCTTCTGAGTCTTCAGCTTCTGAAACTGTTGGTCTTCTCAAAGCGTTGCTTCTGATTCAACATAGCTTCTGAGATGACTTGCTTCTGATTAGCTTTTCTTCTGATATCTTAGCTTCTGATATCTTAGCTTCTGATATCCATGCTTCTGATATCCATGCTTCTGATATCCATGCTAATGCTTTGTTTCAGAGCTTAGTTCAATCAACATAATAAATTAATCTGCACACTTAAAAATTAAACATTAAAATACCCTATTGTTCATTAATACTTTGTTATCATCAAAACACTAAGAGTCAGATTCTGAACATCCTTTGTTCCAACAATCTCCCCCTTTTTGATTGATGACAAATCTAGTATTAATTAACAATGGTTGTTATTTTAATTTACTATGTTCAACAGAGGTTCATAAGCTTTGCACGCTCCCCCTAAGTTGTAACATTTAGTAATTAAAATAGTTTAAGAATATAATTTTATTGTGACTCAAATTCTTCATAATTTGACTCTTAGAGACTAGTGTTGTAAGCTCTCCCCCTGAGTCTGATAATTAATGGAAAAATTGCACTCTTTCCATTTATCATCATATGAAGAACTTGGTTCAACATAAAATATTATTCTCCAGAATAAATAAACAGATAAAATAATCAGAGAAAACGTAAAATTAAACAGATTCTTTTAATTGGTTTCAGTTATTAGCGCTTCTAAAACTCATTAATTAATGACTCTTACTCCCCCTTTTGTCATCAAACAAAAACAGTTTGTATAAAAAGAAGTAAAGACATTTAAAAAGCGCGTAAAAAGATCAGTTAAAAACACAACTTTCAAGGAGTCAAGTCAGGAAAACAGTTACAACAACTTCATTAAAGAACTTGTCTGATTCCAAGAACTGAGAGACTATGACTCTCTAAAAGTCTATAAAAGAAGAGAGCAACACCATTTCAATTCACTCAACACTTCCACACATTATTATCAGAAATAATGGATAAGGATAGAAGAGCAAATAAGGGTAAGGCTCCCCAAGAAGTGAAGAAAGAAGAATCACCAAAGAAAACAAAAACAAAAGCAAAGAAGGTCAAGGGTGAAGCATCTTCTTCAGTTCCATTAAGAAGAAGTTATAGAACCAGATCAAAAACAAAGCCACAACCACCAGTATACATCAATCTCTCATCAGATTCTGATGATACTGATTCTGATTACAGAGAATTTCTCAGAACATATGATCCAGAACAATGTGAATGTTCTTCAGAAGGATCCTCTTCTGGTTCTGATAAGCCAGATTTTGATTATCTGAGGTACCTGGAGAATTATCATTCTCCAACAGAAACCTCAAGCTCTGGTGACTCTCAGAAGTCAGATTTAGATTCTAAATAGATTTAGGACCTTATGTAATGATATTCTATTTAATCAATAAAGATTTATGGTTCTGTTTTGAAATCTTTTTCTATAATTTCTTTGTGTTTGACATACTTTTCAAAAGCATATATTTAAACAAAACAATGCAATCAGTTAACAGCAATCAAAACAAATTAAGTAAACAAAAGATATTCATGCAATTAACAGAAATAAAACTTGTTCAAATATTACAACCACTTAAAAAAAATTGTGCGCAAACATAGAATCCTAGGGTTGAGATGAGGAGGGGTTAGAAGGAAGTCTTGAGATAAGCAACATCATCATCTTCTCAAGAGCTTTGTCAGACTTCTCAGCATTCTTATTGATAGTTTCTTTCAGATCCATCTGATTAGTCTTGACCTCTTCCAGACCAGCTTCCAGCACTAAGAGTTTATCTCTTTGTTCTCTTTGAATCTGTTCAACCTTTAGAATCCTTGTATCAGCAGCATCAGAACTTTCAACCATAACAGTATCAAAGTCACTAGTACTTAGAACATTTACATCTTCTTTCATCATTAACTCCTGTTCTAGTAACCTTTGTTTCCTTTCTTCAGCCTTCAGAGCTTCCATCTCATCATGTGATAAGTTAGTTAACATCAATCTTTTCTTTTGAAGAGCACTTCCAAATGCATTTTCAAAAGAGTCAGTGAATTGCAGATGTTCATAAACTAGCTCATCAACATACTTTTTCTTCAAAGCAGCTATGATCAACCTCTGAGCATTGTCAATCTCATCAAACTTTTCAACAATCTGACTTGGCATAATGCCTCGTTCAGACTTTAAGCTGTGCATTCTTCTAACATCATTATTAACAAGCCTAGCTAGAATCTCAATGCTAGAAACAGTTTGGTTAGAATGTTGGGTTTGAATGCTTTCAAGAATGGATTGATAAGATATTTCAGGCTCAGAAACAGTTTGATTGATATTTTGTTCAAGATTAGATGGAGGTGAGACTGGGGATTGAGGTGATTCAGGTAAGCTGACTGTGAAAGCAGGTTGAGTTTGTGAAGATGATTTTGTTAAAGGATTAACAATCTCTATGGTTGGGATGGAAGGTTGAGTAACATGTGGAGGAGTGTCAACATGAATTGGAGTGGGGATAGGATTTGTGTGATCAGTTTTAGTATCAGAATCAGAACTAACATCACTAAGAGGATCACCATATTTTTCTTTAAACTTCTCAAGACCTGATTTCTCAGAAGGAGAAGGTATAACAACAGAAGGTTTGGATGGAGTTTCAGGTAAGCTCTTAGTTTCTGTATGAATGGTTTGAGGTGACAAATGTTCAGATAGCATATCTAAAACATTTGGTTCTGATATAGGTTCAGATGATGGTTTGATTGGAGAAGGAATTTTAAAAACAGGCTCAGAAGCAGGTTCATTTCTAAATTGAGATTCTGCAGACTCATTACTAATAGTATTAGAAGATGTACCTTGATGCTTCTGACGTTTGTGAGCAGCTCTGTCTCTGGCAATTCTCTCCCTTTTTGTAATCAAAGGTTCTTCATCATCATCAGATTCTTCAACAGACACATCAACCATTCTCCTCTTGTTTTTGTTCTTGTCCTCAAGCTTCTTAGACCTTACTTCCTTTTCCTTATCTTCAAGCTCTTGTTCTGTCAAGATCTTAACACCACCAACAGAAGGTTGTTTGATTTTGACTCTATCTCTGGTGACAGCAGTCTTCATCACAAAATCTTGTTTCTGATCAAATCCCAGCTTGGTTATATCAACTTCGTTTCCAGGAGTTTCCAGACCATACTCCTCATCCCAATGATTAAACAGACCATCAGCAATCTTCTTTCCTTGTTCAATATCTACAGCAGGAAAGGTTGATTCAAACTCTTCTTCTTGCTTGTTCATAAGCAAAGGATTGTTAGGAACAACAACTTTCCCTTTGATTAAGAACATCTTCTTCAAGGACTTACCATCAACAATCCTTGATTCCATATAAGAAGACTTGACAAAAGTTGGATAATTCTTTTTCAGAATTTCATGGAAGTTGCTTAGATAAAAGATGTGTGACAGCAATCTAACATGATGACAGTTGGCATGACCTTTTTCAATGCTATTTTTGATAACTTCACACAGATGATCAAAAATGTATTTTGCCATATTCATTCTGATCATACCATGAAGAAAATGCATGAAGTATTTCTGTTCAGAAGAAATACAGTCAGTGACACCAACCTTTGTAGCAATTGATTCGAACATCACCTTGTAAACAGATTTGAAGAAAGGTTTCAAATCTCTCTGTACATTTGAGTTAACATTTTCAAACAAGGTTGCTTGAACTGTTGGATCTTGTGGTTTAGTCTTGAAACCAGACAGTTGAATACCATGATTTGGAATATTCAACACTTTTACAATGTGATCAGCAGTAATCTTGATATCCATTCCAGCAATGTTTGACCTTATTTCCGTTTGGGTTATCTCAGGAAGACCCAATTCCTTTCTAGATTTCCCTTTCAGAGAAGGGTTTTTCTTCACCAGATTTTGAACTTCAACATACGCAGATTGTTTGTCAAAAACGTATGCTTTCATCCAAAATTCTTTAACCATGTCTTCATAAATAGGACCATTCAGAATATTGAAGTAACGTTCTAATCCTTGATAGTAGAACATTTCTTGTAAATCGAATCCATTAGCTTTTAGACTTTCAAAATCGACCCGTTTCTCTACAACGCTCTTTAAACTTTCAAACTTGAAAACCATAGTATCCTTTCTGATCTTGTACTTCCTTTGATTTTCCAAATCAACTATAGGTTTAACAGAAGGAGTGAGAGCAGATGATGATGCCATTGTTGAGGGTTAGGGTTTTGGTTTTGCTAGAGAGGGAAGAAAGAGAACTGAAGAGTTGGAGGTTTAGAAAGAATATGAAAAAGTGTGGGTTGTGAACGTGTTTGTGTGCCAGTGATATAAGTGTATATTTTTAGAAAAAAAACAAACAGTACAACACACAAAAGGACAGAGTAGTCATATTCATTTTAAGCGCTAAACTCATCATAAACCAATACTCATCTAATTGCAAAATGACACGTGTATTAAAAAAATTATTTAAATAACTGGTGCGATAGTGGACAGCAGTTAAAAAAAAAAAATTTAAACTGTTCCACTATCACATCAGAACCATTCTTTTGATTCTGATATTTATCAGAAGTAGTTACTCATCAGAACTTCTGACCTTAAGGTTCTGAGGTTCAACATCTTCTGATCCTTATCAGATTTTAAAAACAGTTTTACTCCAAAAGAACTTAACAATCAGGAACAAACACCATGTTGAGATTTTTCTTTATGAAATCAAATCTTTCAACAGCTAAAGGTTTTGTACAAATATCAGCCCATTGTTTTTCAGTATCAACAAACTTGATATCTATAACACCTTTCTCAACATAATCTCTTATAAAATGATGTTTGATCTCAATATGTTTTGCTCTAGAGTGTAAAATAGGATTTTTAGAAAGCTGAATGGCTGCAGTGTTATCACAATATAAAGGTATATAGTGACTGCTTATATGATAATCTTCTAATTGATATTTCATCCAAAGAAGTTGTGTGCAACATTTTGCAGCTGAAATGTATTCTGCTTCTGCTGTGGACATAGCAATGGTGGTCTGCCTCTTGCTACACCAGGAGATAAGATTTTCACCCATAAATTGGCAACTGCCACTTGTTGATTTTCTTTCAAGTTTATCTCCAGCATAATCAGCGTCACAGAATCCATTTAACTCATATTTCTTGGATTTCTTATAAAGTAATCCAAAATTACAAGTAGCTTTCAGATATCTAAAGATTCTCTTCACAACAGTGAGATGAGATTCTCTAGGATCTGATTGAAATCTTGCACACAAGCATACAGAGAACATAATATCAGGTCTAGATGCAGTTAGATAGAGTAGAGAACCAATCATACCTCTATATAACTTCTGATCAACTTTGCCTTCAAATTCATCTAGACTCATGCTTGTTGTTGGATGCATTGGAGTATTCATTGGCTTACAATCTTCAAGATTGAACTTTTTCAAGAGATCCTTTGTATATTTGGTTTGATGAATGTAAGTTCCTTCCTTTGTTTGATTGATTTGAATTCCAAGAAAGAACTTCATTTCTCCCATCATGCTCATTTCAAATTCTTTTTCCATTAACTTAGAGAAGTTCTTGAATAGAGTAGCATTAGTTGAACCAAAAACAATATCATCAACATAAATCTGAACGATCAGAATGTCTTTCTTCAAGGTTTTTCTAAATAGTGTACAGTCAACTTGTCCTTTTTCAAAACCATTATCAACCAAAAAGTTACTTAGTCTATCATACCAAGCTCTAGGAGCTTGTTTAAGACCATAAAGTGACTTTTGAAGTTTATAAACATGATCAGGATTTTGAATATTTTCAAAACCAGGAGGTTGTTTGACATATACTTCTTCAGTAATAAAACCTTTAAGAAATGCACTCTTCACATCCATTTGATATAAAGTAATACCAAGGTTAACTGCATAGGAAAGAAATAACCTGATTGCATCCAATCTTGCAACTGGAGCAAAAGTTTCTGTGTAATCAATTCCTTCCTGTTGACTGTAACCTTGTGCAACTAATCTTGCTTTGTTTCTAGTTACTTCTCCTTTTTCATTGAGCTTATTTCTGAATACCCATTTTGTTCCAATAATGTTCTTGTCTTTTGGTCTAGGAACTAGATTCCAAACTTCATTTCTGTCAAACTGATGTAGTTCATCTTTCATAGCTAAGATCCAAGCTTTTTCTTTGAGAGCTTCATCAATAGTCTTTGGTTCATTGAGAGAGACCAAACTGACCATTACATCTTCATTTTGTGAGCTTGACCTTGTTTTTCTAGGACTTTCTTTATTTCCAATGATCAACTCTTCTGGATGAGATGACTTATATTTGAATGAATTTTTCTTAATAACTTCTTCAATCTCAGCATCAGAATCACTATCAATTTGAGGAGTTTGAACATCTTCAGAAGGAGCAGTTTCTTGATCATCAGAAGTTGTTTCAGGTTCTGAACTCTTGTTAACCTCTATAGTTTCAACTTCTGAATCTGGATTATCTACAATAACTTCAACTAGCTCTGACTTATCATTATCAGGCTCTTTGTCATCAAATCTTACATGCATAGATTCTTCAACAGTGTTTGTTTCAGAATTATACACTCTGTATGACTTAGAGCGTTCAGAATATCCAATAAAGATACCCTTAGAAGCTTTAGAGTCAAATTTCTTTAAATGAACTTTAGAATTCAGAATGTAACATGTACAACCAAATTGATGAAAATAAGAAATATCAGGTTTTCTTCCTTTGAACAATTCATATGCTGTTTTATTCAATAAAGGTCTGATATAGATCCTATTTTGAATATAACAAGCAGTGTTTATAGCTTCTGCCCAAAAATGTTTTGCTAGGTTAGTTTCATGCATCATGGTTCTGGCCATTTCTTGTAAAGATCTGTTCTTTCTCTCTACAACCCCATTTTGCTGTGGTGTTCTAGGAGATGAGAACTCATGAAGAATTCCATTGTTTTCACAATAGATTTCAAAAGGTTCATTTTCAAACTCACCACCATGATCACTTCTAACCTTGACAATTTTCAAGTCTTTTTCAACTTGTATTTGAGTGCAGAAGGTTTTAAACACATAATATGTATCCTCCTTGGATCTCAGGAATCTAACCCATGTCCATCTACTGAAATCATCTACAATGACAAGTCCATACTTCTTACCATTTATTGAAGCAGTACTGACTGGTCCAAATAAATCAATATGAAGCAGTTCCAAAGGTCTTGTGGTAGAGACAATGTTTTTATCTTTAAAAGAGCTTTTGAAAAGCTTTCCTTTTTGACACGGACCACAAATTGTGTCTGACTGATATTTCAAAACAGGTAGGCCTCTCACAAGATCTTGACTACTTAGCTTAGAGATTAATCTCCAGTTAGCATGTCCTAATCTTTTATGCCAGACCCACTTTTCTTCACTCAGAGTCAGAAGACAAACAACTTGTTGTTCTACTAATTCAAAAAGATTGATTTTGTAAACATTGCCTTTCCTTTTTCCTTTGAAAACTACAGACTTATCAGAGTATCTGTTTACAGTGCATGTGTTCTTATTAAACACCACTTCATAACCATTGTCACATAATTGGCTTATGCTAAGAAGGTTATGATAAAGTCCATCAACAAGAAGAACATCAGAAATAGTAGAGAAGGAATTACCTACTGTACCAGTACCAATTATTGTGCCTTTTTGGTTCCCACCAAATCCTACAGATCCTCCCTTTTTCAGATTCAGGGTGAGGAATAAATGCTTTTCTCCTGTCATGTGTCGAGAGCAGCCACTGTCCAGGTACCATGTACTTGAGTTTTTCTCTTTTTGAGTGCAAACCTGCAACATAAACTATTTCAGATTTTGGTACCCACAACTTGTTGGGTCCTGATGGGTTAGTGTAGGCCTTGAGGAAGTATGATTTTTGAAAACCAGTTTTAGGAGCATACTTCTTCTTGCCAAAACTTCTAATAGGTTTCACAGACTTTGTATCAGAAGTACTAGCTTCTGAAGTTCTCAGAACCTTAGTAGGTTTAGGAACTGGTCTCTTCAGAATTTTTACTTTTGAGTATCTCATTTTTGAATTTGAGTTATCAAAAATCACTGATTTGTTATCTTCTGAGACTTTTGATTTTCCCTTATTCAAAACAGAAGTTTGTGAAGCTTTCTCAGAATTACCAGTTTCTGATATGAAAGTAGAATAGAGAGGAGGAGGTGTTTTGCTTAAACAAACAGACTGACTTGATTTTTCTTTATCAGAAGATGCAGAATAACCAAGTCCATATCCTTTGTTCTTGCTCACACTGTAAATCATGGAAGCAACTTTGCTCTTGTTAACATTTTGTTTGACAAACTCATGAAGAGCAACTTCGTGCTTATCATGTGATTTGTTACAAGCAACACAACCTTCTTCAAGCTCTTTAATTTTCAAAAGAGATTCATTATATTGAGATTGAAGTTGGTCAGATTTCTCTGTAAGCAAGTCAATTTTAGTTTTTAAACTTTTGAAATCATTTGACTTGTTTATGTATTGCTTCATAGTGTCTCTGAGAGCAATAAGAAGCTTATCATGAGGAAGTTTAGAAATTACCTCATCAATATCATCAGTGTCAGATTCATTCTCCATATCAGATTCATTATCAGAAGATGTTGTAGCCATAAGTGCTAGATTTGCTTCCTCATCATCTTCTTTAGTATCTGATAACTTCTCAAGATCTTCAAAAGTAGCCATAAGACTTTTCTTCATTCTGTTCTTGAAGTTGCCCTTTTTCCCTTTATCATTTGAGTTCAAATCAGGACAATCAGCAATAAAATGACCAGTCTTTTTGCAGTTGAAACAGCTATTTTTGGAACCATCTTTCTTGTCTTTAGAATTTGAGTTTTTGTTCCCATAACTCTTAGAACCAGAACTTCTTCCAGAAGCTTTGTTGTTTTTGTACTTATTCCATTTCCTGAACTTTGAAAGCAGAGCAAAGAGTTCCTCATCTGATCCATCCTCTTGTTCATCTACAGAAGATTCATCAGCATCAGATTCAATAACTTTAGCCTTTAAAGCTTTAGGAGATTTCAAAGTTGCTGGCAAAGCCAATGACTTTGATTTCTTCTTAGGCTCATCAGAAGCTAGTTCCATCTCGTGACTTATGAGAGAACTAGTTAACTCTTCTAGGCTTAAGGTGTTGAGATCTTTTGCTTCTTGTATAGCAGTGACCTTAGGTCTCCACTTGGGTGGTAAACACCTCAGAATCTTCTTAACATGATCAGCAGTGGTATAACTTTTCTTTAAGACTCCAAGACCAGAAACCAAGATTTTAAACCTTGCATACATTTCTTCAATGCTTTCTGTGTCTTTCATCTTAAACATTTCATACTGATGAACCAGAAGATTAGCCTTTGCTTCTTTCACTTGTTGGTTTCCTTCATAAGTAGCACACAAAGAGTCATAAATACCCTTAGCACTAGATCTATTTCCAAGTTTCAAAAACTCATCATGAGTGATACAGCTAGCAAGGATAGAAATAGCTCTGTTGTGTCTCTTCCATTCTTTCTTCTGTTCAGCTGTGAAGGTCTTCTTTACAGCTGTTGTTGTCTTACCATCTTCATCAAGCTTATCTTGAAAACTAACACCTTCTTCAATGATATCCCACAAACCTTCATCTTCAGCAATGATATGAGGATAGATTTTGTATTTCCACCAGTTGAAGGTTGATTGATCACCATTGAACTTGGGTGCTTTGCTATAAGTTCCACCAGTTTTCTCAGACTTTTCAGAATTGTAATCATATGGAATAGCAAAATTCTTTGAACTTGAATCTTCAGACATTGTGTTTTTCAGGATCTTTTTGTCTCACTGTTAAGTGATGCGTAACAAACCGGTGCTCTAGATACCAATTGAAGGTGTGAAAAACACAAGAAGGGGGGGGGGGTTGAATTGTGTTTTGGTATTTTGAAAACTTCTGCTAAGTTCTGAAGCTTATCAGAAGCACCAGCGGATAAATAAACACAATTAACACACTCACACAAAAGAGTAAGGATAGAGAGAGAGACGAGACAAGCAATTTTATACTAGTTCCTCTCACAAAACGAGAGTAGTCCAGTCCCCTTGCACTTCCAAGGGATTTCACTATAATCACCTAGACTATTACAATGCTCAAACACACTAGTAAGAGACTTCCTATTTGCTCAAGCACACTTGCAAGAGGCTTCCTAATATAAAAGAAATAAGATAGAAAGTTATAAACACTTGATTATAAAATCAAGAGTTTTCTTAAGATTACAACTCAAGACTCTTAAGACTCTAACACAGAATTCCTAATGAATTAGAAAAACAGAGTGTCAGAAGCACAACAGAAAATAGTTTCAGAAGCAGTGCTTTCAGTCTTATGTAAAGGAGTAAAGTTGTATCAGTGCGTGCGTTGTTGTTGTATGTTGTAGCCTTAATCTTCAAAGAGATTTTCTCATTTATATGTGAAGAAGAAAATAGAGACGTTTGAAGATAATGACCGTTGCAGAGGTCATTTTCAAGCCAGCTGTGAAAAGGACAAGGTAACATGGAACATTTGCCAATTCTGGTAATGCTTATCCTGTTATTCCTTTTTCTTGAGAATATTCGTCCTTATGGAGTAAAATAGTACTAACGTCACAATCCTTGATGATAAGGTTGTAGTACTATGATGTATCAATCAATCACAGCCTTTAATTCAAATGATTTCCAATCATTGAATCACTATCAGTTAACACTGACATTCCTGGCTTGTCATTCAGAGCCTATGTATTTGACATATGCTTCTGAGTCTTCAGCTTCTGAAACTGTTGGTCTTCTCAAAGCGTTGCTTCTGATTCAACATAGCTTCTGAGATGACTTGCTTCTGATTAGCTTTTCTTCTGATATCTTAGCTTCTGATATCTTAGCTTCTGATGTCCATGCTTCTGATATCCATGCTTCTGATATCCATGCTTCTGATATCCATGCTAATGCTTTGTTTCAGAGCTTAGTTCAATCAACATAACAAATTAATCTGCACACTTAAAAATTAAACATTAAAATACCCTATTGTTCATTAATACTTTGTTATCATCAAAACACTAAGAGTCAGATTCTGAACATCCTTTGTTCCAACAATCTCCCCCTTTTTGATTGATGACAAATCTAGTATTAATTAACAATGGTTGTTATTTTAATTTACTATGTTCAACAGAGGTTCATAAGCTTTGCACGCTCCCCCTAAGTTGTAACATTTAGTAATTAAAATAGTTTAAGAATATAATTTTATTGTGACTCAAATTCTTCATAATTTGACTCTTAGAGACTAGTGTTGTAAGCTCTCCCCCTGAGTCTGATAATTAATGGAAAAATTGCACTCTTTCCATTTATCATCATATGAAGAACTTGGTTCAACATAAAATATTATTCTCCAGAATAAATAAACAGATAAAATAATCAGAGAAAACGTAAAATTAAACAGATTCTTTTAATTGGTTTCAGTTATTAGCGCTTCTAAAACTCATTAATTAATGACTCTTACTCCCCCTTTTGTCATCAAACAAAAACAGTTTGTATAAAAAGAAGTAAAGACATTTAAAAAGCGCGTAAAAAGATCAGTCAAAAACACAACTTTCAAGGAGTCAAGTCAGGAAAACAGTTACAACAACTTCATTAAAGAACTTGTCTGATTCCAAGAACTGAGAGACTATGACTCTCTAAAAGTCTATAAAAGAAGAGAGCAACACCATTTCAATTCACTCAACACTTCCACACATTATTATCAGAAATAATGGATAAGGATAGAAGAGCAAATAAGGGTAAGGCTCCCCAAGAAGTGAAGAAAGAAGAATCACCAAAGAAAACAAAAACAAAAGCAAAGAAGGTCAAGGGTGAAGCATCTTCTTCAGTTCCATTAAGAAGAAGTTATAGAACCAGATCAAAAACAAAGCCACAACCACCAGTATACATCAATCTCTCATCAGATTCTGATGATACTGATTCTGATTACAGAGAATTTCTCAGAACATATGATCCAGAACAATGTGAATGTTCTTCAGAAGGATCCTCTTCTGGTTCTGATAAGCCAGATTTTGATTATCTGAGGTACCTGGAGAATTATCATTCTCCAACAGAAACCTCAAGCTCTGGTGACTCTCAGAAGTCAGATTTAGATTCTAAATAGATTTAGGACCTTATGTAATGATATTCTATTTAATCAATAAAGATTTATGGTTCTGTTTTGAAATCTTTTTCTATAATTTCTTTGTGTTTGACATACTTTTCAAAAGCATATATTTAAACAAAACAATGCAATCAGTTAACAGCAATCAAAACAAATTAAGTAAACAAAAGATATTCATGCAATTAACAGAAATAAAACTTGTTCAAATATTACAACCACTTAAAAAAAATTGTGCGCAAACATAGAATCCTAGGGTTGAGATGAGGAGGGGTTAGAAGGAAGTCTTGAGATAAGCAACATCATCATCTTCTCAAGAGCTTTGTCAGACTTCTCAGCATTCTTATTGATAGTTTCTTTCAGATCCATCTGATTAGTCTTGACCTCTTCCAGACCAGCTTCCAGCACTAAGAGTTTATCTCTTTGTTCTCTTTGAATCTGTTCAACCTTTAGAATCCTTGTATCAGCAGCATCAGAACTTTCAACCATAACAGTATCAAAGTCACTAGTACTTAGAACATTTACATCTTCTTTCATCATTAACTCCTGTTCTAGTAACCTTTGTTTCCTTTCTTCAGCCTTCAGAGCTTCCATCTCATCATGTGATAAGTTAGTTAACATCAATCTTTTCTTTTGAAGAGCACTTCCAAATGCATTTTCAAAAGAGTCAGTGAATTGCAGATGTTCATAAACTAGCTCATCAACATACTTTTTCTTCAAAGCAGCTATGATCAACCTCTGAGCATTGTCAATCTCATCAAACTTTTCAACAATCTGACTTGGCATAATGCCTCGTTCAGACTTTAAGCTGTGCATTCTTCTAACATCATTATTAACAAGCCTAGCTAGAATCTCAATGCTAGAAACAGTTTGGTTAGAATGTTGGGTTTGAATGCTTTCAAGAATGGATTGATAAGATATTTCAGGCTCAGAAACAGTTTGATTGATATTTTGTTCAAGATTAGATGGAGGTGAGACTGGGGATTGAGGTGATTCAGGTAAGCTGACTGTGAAAGCAGGTTGAGTTTGTGAAGATGATTTTGTTAAAGGATTAACAATCTCTATGGTTGGGATGGAAGGTTGAGTAACATGTGGAGGAGTGTCAACATGAATTGGAGTGGGGATAGGATTTGTGTGATCAGTTTCAGTATCAGAATCAGAACTAACATCACTAAGAGGATCACCATATTTTTCTTTAAACTTCTCAAGACCTGATTTCTCAGAAGGAGAAGGTATAACAACAGAAGGTTTGGATGGAGTTTCAGGTAAGCTCTTAGTTTCTGTATGAATGGTTTGAGGTGACAAATGTTCAGATAGCATATCTAAAACATTTGGTTCTGATATAGGTTCAGATGATGGTTTGATTGGAGAAGGAATTTTAAAAACAGGCTCAGAAGCAGGTTCATTTCTAAATTGAGATTCTGCAGACTCATTACTAATAGTATTAGAAGATGTACCTTGATGCTTCTGACGTTTGTGAGCAGCTCTGTCTCTGGCAATTCTCTCCCTTTTTGTAATCAAAGGTTCTTCATCATCATCAGATTCTTCAACAGACACATCAACCATTCTCCTCTTGTTTTTGTTCTTGTCCTCAAGCTTCTTAGACCTTACTTCCTTTTCCTTATCTTCAAGCTCTTGTTCTGTCAAGATCTTAACACCACCAACAGAAGGTTGTTTGATTTTGACTCTATCTCTGGTGACAGCAGTCTTCATCACAAAATCTTGTTTCTGATCAAATCCCAGCTTGGTTATATCAACTTCGTTTCCAGGAGTTTCCAGACCATACTCCTCATCCCAATGATTAAACAGACCATCAGCAATCTTCTTTCCTTGTTCAATATCTACAGCAGGAAAGGTTGATTCAAACTCTTCTTCTTGCTTGTTCATAAGCAAAGGATTGTTAGGAACAACAACTTTCCCTTTGATTAAGAACATCTTCTTCAAGGACTTACCATCAACAATCCTTGATTCCATATAAGAAGACTTGACAAAAGTTGGATAATTCTTTTTCAGAATTTCATGGAAGTTGCTTAGATAAAAGATGTGTGACAGCAATCTAACATGATGACAGTTGGCATGACCTTTTTCAATGCTATTTTTGATAACTTCACACAGATGATCAAAAATGTATTTTGCCATATTCATTCTGATCATACCATGAAGAAAATGCATGAAGTATTTCTGTTCAGAAGAAATACAGTCAGTGACACCAACCTTTGTAGCAATTGATTCGAACATCACCTTGTAAACAGATTTGAAGAAAGGTTTCAAATCTCTCTGTACATTTGAGTTAACATTTTCAAACAAGGTTGCTTGAACTGTTGGATCTTGTGGTTTAGTCTTGAAACCAGACAGTTGAATACCATGATTTGGAATATTCAACACTTTTGCAATGTGATCAGCAGTAATCTTGATATCCATTCCAGCAATGTTTGACCTTATTTCCGTTTGGGTTATCTCAGGAAGACCCAATTCCTTTCTAGATTTCCCTTTCAGAGAAGGGTTTTTCTTCACCAGATTTTGAACTTCAACATACGCAGATTGTTTGTCAAAAACGTATGCTTTCATCCAAAATTCTTTAACCATGTCTTCATAAATAGGACCATTCAGAATATTGAAGTAACGTTCTAATCCTTGATAGTAGAACATTTCTTGTAAATCGAATCCATTAGCTTTTAGACTTTCAAAATCGACCCGTTTCTCTACAACGCTCTTTAAACTTTCAAACTTGAAAACCATAGTATCCTTTCTGATCTTGTACTTCCTTTGATTTTCCAAATCAACTATAGGTTTAACAGAAGGAGTGAGAGCAGATGATGATGCCATTGTTGAGGGTTAGGGTTTTGGTTTTGCTAGAGAGGGAAGAAAGAGAACTGAAGAGTTGGAGGTTTAGAAAGAATATGAAAAAGTGTGGGTTGTGAACGTGTTTGTGTGCCAGTGATATAAGTGTATATTTTTAGAAAAAAAACAAACAGTACAACACACAAAAGGACAGAGTAGTCATATTCATTTTAAGCGCTAAACTCATCATAAACCAATACTCATCTAATTGCAAAATGACACGTGTATTAAAAAAATTATTTAAATAACTGGTGCGATAGTGGACAGCAGTTAAAAAAAAAAAATTTAAACTGTTCCACTATCACATCAGAACCATTCTTTTGATTCTGATATTTATCAGAAGTAGTTACTCATCAGAACTTCTGACCTTAAGGTTCTGAGGTTCAACATCTTCTGATCCTTATCAGATTTTAAAAACAGTTTTACTCCAAAAGAACTTAACAATCAGGAACAAACACCATGTTGAGATTTTTCTTTATGAAATCAAATCTTTCAACAGCTAAAGGTTTTGTACAAATATCAGCCCATTGTTTTTCAGTATCAACAAACTTGATATCTATAACACCTTTCTCAACATAATCTCTTATAAAATGATGTTTGATCTCAATATGTTTTGCTCTAGAGTGTAAAATAGGATTTTTAGAAAGCTGAATGGCTGTAGTGTTATCACAATATAAAGGTATATAGTGACTGCTTATATGATAATCTTCTAATTGATATTTCATCCAAAGAAGTTGTGTGCAACATTTTGCAGCTGAAATGTATTCTGCTTCTGCTGTGGACATAGCAATGGTGGTCTGCCTCTTGCTACACCAGGAGATAAGATTTTCACCCATAAATTGGCAACTGCCACTTGTTGATTTTCTTTCAAGTTTATCTCCAGCATAATCAGCGTCACAGAATCCATTTAACTCATATTTCTTGGATTTCTTATAAAGTAATCCAAAATTACAAGTAGCTTTCAGATATCTAAAGATTCTCTTCACAGCAGTGAGATGAGATTCTCTAGGATCTGATTGAAATCTTGCACACAAGCATACAGAGAACATAATATCAGGTCTAGATGCAGTTAGATAGAGTAGAGAACCAATCATACCTCTATATAACTTCTGATCAACTTTGCCTTCAGATTCATCTAGACTCATGCTTGTTGTTGGATGCATTGGAGTATTCATTGGCTTACAATCTTCAAGATTGAACTTTTTCAAGAGATCCTTTGTATATTTGGTTTGATGAATGTAAGTTCCTTCCTTTGTTTGATTGATTTGAATTCCAAGAAAGAACTTCATTTCTCCCATCATGCTCATTTCAAATTCTTTTTCCATTAACTTAGAGAAGTTCTTGAATAGAGTAGCATTAGTTGAACCAAAAACAATATCATCAACATAAATCTGAACGATCAGAATGTCTTTCTTCAAGGTTTTTCTAAATAGTGTACAGTCAACTTGTCCTTTTTCAAAACCATTATCAACCAAAAAGTTACTTAGTCTATCATACCAAGCTCTAGGAGCTTGTTTAAGACCATAAAGTGACTTTTGAAGTTTATAAACATGATCAGGATTTTGAATATTTTCAAAACCAGGAGGTTGTTTGACATATACTTCTTCAGTAATAAAACCTTTAAGAAATGCACTCTTCACATCCATTTGATATAAAGTAATACCAAGGTTAACTGCATAGGAAAGAAATAACCTGATTGCATCCAATCTTGCAACTGGAGCAAAAGTTTCTGTGTAATCAATTCCTTCCTGTTGACTGTAACCTTGTGCAACTAATCTTGCTTTGTTTCTAGTTACTTCTCCTTTTTCATTGAGCTTATTTCTGAATACCCATTTTGTTCCAATAATGTTCTTGTCTTTTGGTCTAGGAACTAGATTCCAAACTTCATTTCTGTCAAACTGATGTAGTTCATCTTTCATAGCTAAGATCCAAGCTTTTTCTTTGAGAGCTTCATCAATAGTCTTTGGTTCATTGAGAGAGACCAAACTGACCATTACATCTTCATTTTGTGAGCTTGACCTTGTTTTTCTAGGACTTTCTTTATTTCCAATGATCAACTCTTCTGGATGAGATGACTTATATTTGAATGAATTTTTCTTAATAACTTCTTCAATCTCAGCATCAGAATCACTATCAATTTGAGGAGTTTGAACATCTTCAGAAGGAGCAGTTTCTTGATCATCAGAAGTTGTTTCAGGTTCTGAACTCTTGTTAACCTCTATAGTTTCAACTTCTGAATCTGGATTATCTGCAATAACTTCAACTAGCTCTGACTTATCATTATCAGGCTCTTTGTCATCAAATCTTACATGCATAGATTCTTCAACAGTGTTTGTTTCAGAATTATACACTCTGTATGACTTAGAGCGTTCAGAATATCCAATAAAGATACCCTTAGAAGCTTTAGAGTCAAATTTCTTTAAATGAACTTTAGAATTCAGAATGTAACATGTACAACCAAATTGATGAAAATAAGAAATATCAGGTTTTCTTCCTTTGAACAATTCATATGCTGTTTTATTCAATAAAGGTCTGATATAGATCCTATTTTGAATATAACAAGCAGTGTTTATAGCTTCTGCCCAAAAATGTTTTGCTAGGTTAGTTTCATGCATCATGGTTCTGGCCATTTCTTGTAAAGATCTGTTCTTTCTCTCTACAACCCCATTTTGCTGTGGTGTTCTAGGAGATGAGAACTCATGAAGAATTCCATTGTTTTCACAATAGATTTCAAAAGGTTCATTTTCAAACTCACCACCATGATCACTTCTAACCTTGACAATTTTCAAGTCTTTTTCAACTTGTATTTGAGTGCAGAAGGTTTTAAACACATAATATGTATCCTCCTTGGATCTCAGGAATCTAACCCATGTCCATCTACTGAAATCATCTACAATGACAAGTCCATACTTCTTACCATTTATTGAAGCAGTACTGACTGGTCCAAATAAATCAATATGAAGCAGTTCCAAAGGTCTTGTGGTAGAGACAATGTTTTTATCTTTAAAAGAGCTTTTGAAAAGCTTTCCTTTTTGACACGGACCACAAATTGTGTCTGACTGATATTTCAAAACAGGTAGGCCTCTCACAAGATCTTGACTACTTAGCTTAGAGATTAATCTCCAGTTAGCATGTCCTAATCTTTTATGCCAGACCCACTTTTCTTCACTCAGAGTCAGAAGACAAACAACTTGTTGTTCTACTAATTCAAAAAGATTGATTTTGTAAACATTGCCTTTCCTTTTTCCTTTGAAAACTACAGACTTATCAGAGTATCTGTTTACAGTGCATGTGTTCTTATTAAACACCACTTCATAACCATTGTCACATAATTGGCTTATGCTAAGAAGGTTATGATAAAGTCCATCAACAAGAAGAACATCAGAAATAGTAGAGAAGGAATTACCTACCAAATCCTACAGATCCTCCCTTTTTCAGATTCAGGGTGAGGAATAAATGCTTTTCTCCTGTCATGTGTCGAGAGCAGCCACTGTCCAGGTACCATGTACTTGAGTTTTTCTCTTTTTGAGTGCAAACCTGCAACATAAACTATTTCAGATTTTGGTACCCACAACTTGTTGGGTCCTGATGGGTTAGTGTAGGCCTTGAGGAAGTATGATTTTTGAAAACCAGTTTTAGGAGCATACTTCTTCTTGCCAAAACTTCTAATAGGTTTCACAGACTTTGTATCAGAAGTACTAGCTTCTGAAGTTCTCAGAACCTTAGTAGGTTTAGGAACTGGTCTCTTCAGAATTTTTACTTTTGAGTATCTCATTTTTGAATTTGAGTTATCAAAAATCACTGATTTGTTATCTTCTGAGACTTTTGATTTTCCCTTATTCAAAACAGAAGTTTGTGAAGCTTTCTCAGAATTACCAGTTTCTGATATGAAAGTAGAATAGAGAGGAGGAGGTGTTTTGCTTAAACAAACAGACTGACTTGATTTTTCTTTATCAGAAGATGCAGAATAACCAAGTCCATATCCTTTGTTCTTGCTCACACTGTAAATCATGGAAGCAACTTTGCTCTTGTTAACATTTTGTTTGACAAACTCATGAAGAGCAACTTCGTGCTTATCATGTGATTTGTTACAAGCAACACAACCTTCTTCAAGCTCTTTAATTTTCAAAAGAGATTCATTATATTGAGATTGAAGTTGGTCAGATTTCTCTGTAAGCAAGTCAATTTTAGTTTTTAAACTTTTGAAATCATTTGACTTGTTTATGTATTGCTTCATAGTGTCTCTGAGAGCAATAAGAAGCTTATCATGAGGAAGTTTAGAAATTACCTCATCAATATCATCAGTGTCAGATTCATTCTCCATATCAGATTCATTATCAGAAGATGTTGTAGCCATAAGTGCTAGATTTGCTTCCTCATCATCTTCTTCAGTATCTGATAACTTCTCAAGATCTTCAAAAGTAGCCATAAGACTTTTCTTCATTCTGTTCTTGAAGTTGCCCTTTTTCCCTTTATCATTTGAGTTCAAATCAGGACAATCAGCAATAAAATGACCAGTCTTTTTGCAGTTGAAACAGCTATTTTTGGAACCATCTTTCTTGTCTTTAGAATTTGAGTTTTTGTTCCCATAACTCTTAGAGCCAGAACTTCTTCCAGAAGCTTTGTTGTTTTTGTACTTATTCCATTTCCTGAACTTTGAAAGCAGAGCAAAGAGTTCCTCATCTGATCCATCCTCTTGTTCATCTACAGAAGATTCATCAGCATCAGATTCAATAACTTTAGCCTTTAAAGCTTTAGGAGATTTCAAAGTTGCTGGCAAAGCCAATGACTTTGATTTCTTCTTAGGCTCATCAGAAGCTAGTTCCATCTCGTGACTTATGAGAGAACTAGTTAACTCTTCTAGGCTTAAGGTGTTGAGATCTTTTGCTTCTTGTATAGCAGTGACCTTAGGTCTCCACTTGGGTGGTAAACACCTCAGAATCTTCTTAACATGATCAGCAGTGGTATAACTTTTCTTTAAGACTCCAAGACCAGAAACCAAGATTTTAAACCTTGCATACATTTCTTCAATGCTTTCTGTGTCTTTCATCTTAAACATTTCATACTGATGAACCAGAAGATTAGCCTTTGCTTCTTTCACTTGTTGGTTTCCTTCATAAGTAGCACACAAAGAGTCATAAATACCCTTAGCACTAGATCTATTTCCAAGTTTCAAAAACTCATCATGAGTGATACAGCTAGCAAGGATAGAAATAGCTCTGTTGTGTCTCTTCCATTCTTTCTTCTGTTCAGCTGTGAAGGTCTTCTTTACAGCTGCTGTTGTCTTACCATCTTCATCAAGCTTATCTTGAAAACTAACACCTTCTTCAATGATATCCCACAAACCTTCATCTTCAGCAATGATATGAGGATAGATTTTGTATTTCCACCAGTTGAAGGTTGATTGATCACCATTGAACTTGGGTGCTTTGCTATAAGTTCCACCAGTTTTCTCAGACTTTTCAGAATTGTAATCATATGGAATAGCAACATTCTTTGAACTTGAATCTTCAGACATTGTGTTTTTCAGGATCTTTTTGTCTCACTGTTAAGTGATGCGTAACAAACCGGTGCTCTAGATACCAATTGAAGGTGTGAAAAACACAAGAAGGGGGGGGGGGGTTGAATTGTGTTTTGGTATTTTGAAAACTTCTGCTAAGTTCTGAAGCTTATCAGAAGCACCAGCGGATAAATAAACACAATTAACACACTCACACAAAAGAGTAAGGATAGAGAGAGAGACGAGACAAGCAATTTTATACTGGTTCCTCTCACAAAACGAGAGTAGTCCAGTCCCCTTGCACTTCCAAGGGATTTCACTATAATCACCTAGACTATTACAATGCTCAAACACACTAGTAAGAGACTTCCTATTTGCTCAAGCACACTTGCAAGAGGCTTCCTAATATAAAAGAAATAAGATAGAAAGTTATAAACACTTGATTATAAAATCAAGAGTTTTCTTAAGATTACAACTCAAGACTCTTAAGACTCTAACACAGAATTCCTAATGAATTAGAAAAACAGAGTGTCAGAAGCACAACAGAAAATAGTTTCAGAAGCAGTGCTTTCAGTCTTATGTAAAGGAGTAAAGTTGTATCAGTGCGTGCGTTGTTGTTGTATGTTGTAGCCTTAATCTTCAAAGAGATTTTCTCTATTTATATGTGAAGAAGAAAATAGAGACGTTTGAAGATAATGACCGTTGCAGAGGTCATTTTCAAGCCAGCTGTGAAAAGGACAAGGTAACATGGAACATTTGCCAATTCTGGTAATGCTTATCCTGTTATTCCTTTTTCTTGAGAATATTCGTCCTTATGGAGTAAAATAGTACTAACGTCACAATCCTTGATGATAAGGTTGTAGTACTATGATGTATCAATCAATCACAGCCTTTAATTCAAATGATTTCCAATCATTGAATCACTATCAGTTAACACTGACATTCCTGGCTTGTCATTCAGAGCCTATGTATTTGACATATGCTTCTGAGTCTTCAGCTTCTGAAACTGTTGGTCTTCTCAAAGCGTTGCTTCTGATTCAACATAGCTTCTGAGATGACTTGCTTCTGATTAGCTTTTCTTCTGATATCTTAGCTTCTGATGTCCATGCTTCTGATATCCATGCTTCTGATATCCATGCTAATGCTTTGTTTCAGAGCTTAGTTCAATCAACATAATAAATTAATCTGCACACTTAAAAATTAAACATTAAAATACCCTATTGTTCATTAATACTTTGTTATCATCAAAACACTAAGAGTCAGATTCTGAACATCCTTTGTTCCAACAATCTCCCCCTTTTTGATTGATGACAAATCTAGTATTAATTAACAATGGTTGTTATTTTAATTTACTATGTTCAACAGAGGTTCATAAGCTTTGCACGCTCCCCCTAAGTTGTAACATTTAGTAATTAAAATAGTTTAAGAATATAATTTTATTGTGACTCAAATTCTTCATAATTTGACTCTTAGAGACTAGTGTTGTAAGCTCTCCCCCTGAGTCTGATAATTAATGGAAAAATTGCACTCTTTCCATTTATCATCATATGAAGAACTTGGTTCAACATAAAATATTATTCTCCAGAATAAATAAACAGATAAAATAATCAGAGAAAACGTAAAATTAAACAGATTCTTTTAATTGGTTTCAGTTATTAGCGCTTCTAAAACTCATTAATTAATGACTCTTACTCCCCCTTTTGTCATCAAACAAAAACAGTTTGTATAAAAAGAAGTAAAGACATTTAAAAAGCGCGTAAAAAGATCAGTTAAAAACACAACTTTCAAGGAGTCAAGTCAGGAAAACAGTTACAACAACTTCATTAAAGAACTTGTCTGATTCCAAGAACTGAGAGACTATGACTCTCTAAAAGTCTATAAAAGAAGAGAGCAACACCATTTCAATTCACTCAACACTTCCACACATTATTATCAGAAATAATGGATAAGGATAGAAGAGCAAATAAGGGTAAGGCTCCCCAAGAAGTGAAGAAAGAAGAATCACCAAAGAAAACAAAAACAAAAGCAAAGAAGGTCAAGGGTGAAGCATCTTCTTCAGTTCCATTAAGAAGAAGTTATAGAACCAGATCAAAAACAAAGCCACAACCACCAGTATACATCAATCTCTCATCAGATTCTGATGATACTGATTCTGATTACAGAGAATTTCTCAGAACATATGATCCAGAACAATGTGAATGTTCTTCAGAAGGATCCTCTTCTGGTTCTGATAAGCCAGATTTTGATTATCTGAGGTACCTGGAGAATTATCATTCTCCAACAGAAACCTCAAGCTCTGGTGACTCTCAGAAGTCAGATTTAGATTCTAAATAGATTTAGGACCTTATGTAATGATATTCTATTTAATCAATAAAGATTTATGGTTCTGTTTTGAAATCTTTTTCTATAATTTCTTTGTGTTTGACATACTTTTCAAAAGCATATATTTAAACAAAACAATGCAATCAGTTAACAGCAATCAAAACAAATTAAGTAAACAAAAGATATTCATGCAATTAACAGAAATAAAACTTGTTCAAATATTACAACCACTTAAAAAAAATTGTGCGCAAACATAGAATCCTAGGGTTGAGATGAGGAGGGGTTAGAAGGAAGTCTTGAGATAAGCAACATCATCATCTTCTCAAGAGCTTTGTCAGACTTCTCAGCATTCTTATTGATAGTTTCTTTCAGATCCATCTGATTAGTCTTGACCTCTTCCAGACCAGCTTCCAGCACTAAGAGTTTATCTCTTTGTTCTCTTTGAATCTGTTCAACCTTTAGAATCCTTGTATCAGCAGCATCAGAACTTTCAACCATAACAGTATCAAAGTCACTAGTACTTAGAACATTTACATCTTCTTTCATCATTAACTCCTGTTCTAGTAACCTTTGTTTCCTTTCTTCAGCCTTCAGAGCTTCCATCTCATCATGTGATAAGTTAGTTAACATCAATCTTTTCTTTTGAAGAGCACTTCCAAATGCATTTTCAAAAGAGTCAGTGAATTGCAGATGTTCATAAACTAGCTCATCAACATACTTTTTCTTCAAAGCAGCTATGATCAACCTCTGAGCATTGTCAATCTCATCAAACTTTTCAACAATCTGACTTGGCATAATGCCTCGTTCAGACTTTAAGCTGTGCATTCTTCTAACATCATTATTAACAAGCCTAGCTAGAATCTCAATGCTAGAAACAGTTTGGTTAGAATGTTGGGTTTGAATGCTTTCAAGAATGGATTGATAAGATATTTCAGGCTCAGAAACAGTTTGATTGATATTTTGTTCAAGATTAGATGGAGGTGAGACTGGGGATTGAGGTGATTCAGGTAAGCTGACTGTGAAAGCAGGTTGAGTTTGTGAAGATGATTTTGTTAAAGGATTAACAATCTCTATGGTTGGGATGGAAGGTTGAGTAACATGTGGAGGAGTGTCAACATGAATTGGAGTGGGGATAGGATTTGTGTGATCAGTTTCAGTATCAGAATCAGAACTAACATCACTAAGAGGATCACCATATTTTTCTTTAAACTTCTCAAGACCTGATTTCTCAGAAGGAGAAGGTATAACAACAGAAGGTTTGGATGGAGTTTCAGGTAAGCTCTTAGTTTCTGTATGAATGGTTTGAGGTGACAAATGTTCAGATAGCATATCTAAAACATTTGGTTCTGATATAGGTTCAGATGATGGTTTGATTGGAGAAGGAATTTTAAAAACAGGCTCAGAAGCAGGTTCATTTCTAAATTGAGATTCTGCAGACTCATTACTAATAGTATTAGAAGATGTACCTTGATGCTTCTGACGTTTGTGAGCAGCTCTGTCTCTGGCAATTCTCTCCCTTTTTGTAATCAAAGGTTCTTCATCATCATCAGATTCTTCAACAGACACATCAACCATTCTCCTCTTGTTTTTGTTCTTGTCCTCAAGCTTCTTAGACCTTACTTCCTTTTCCTTATCTTCAAGCTCTTGTTCTGTCAAGATCTTAACACCACCAACAGAAGGTTGTTTGATTTTGACTCTATCTCTGGTGACAGCAGTCTTCATCACAAAATCTTGTTTCTGATCAAATCCCAGCTTGGTTATATCAACTTCGTTTCCAGGAGTTTCCAGACCATACTCCTCATCCCAATGATTAAACAGACCATCAGCAATCTTCTTTCCTTGTTCAATATCTACAGCAGGAAAGGTTGATTCAAACTCTTCTTCTTGCTTGTTCATAAGCAAAGGATTGTTAGGAACAACAACTTTCCCTTTGATTAAGAACATCTTCTTCAAGGACTTACCATCAACAATCCTTGATTCCATATAAGAAGACTTGACAAAAGTTGGATAATTCTTTTTCAGAATTTCATGGAAGTTGCTTAGATAAAAGATGTGTGACAGCAATCTAACATGATGACAGTTGGCATGACCTTTTTCAATGCTATTTTTGATAACTTCACACAGATGATCAAAAATGTATTTTGCCATATTCATTCTGATCATACCATGAAGAAAATGCATGAAGTATTTCTGTTCAGAAGAAATACAGTCAGTGCCACCAACCTTTGTAGCAATTGATTCGAACATCACCTTGTAAACAGATTTGAAGAAAGGTTTCAAATCTCTCTGTACATTTGAGTTAACATTTTCAAACAAGGTTGCTTGAACTGTTGGATCTTGTGGTTTAGTCTTGAAACCAGACAGTTGAATACCATGATTTGGAATATTCAACACTTTTGCAATGTGATCAGCAGTAATCTTGATATCCATTCCAGCAATGTTTGACCTTATTTCCGTTTGGGTTATCTCAGGAAGACCCAATTCCTTTCTAGATTTCCCTTTCAGAGAAGGGTTTTTCTTCACCAGATTTTGAACTTCAACATACGCAGATTGTTTGTCAAAAACGTATGCTTTCATCCAAAATTCTTTAACCATGTCTTCATAAATAGGACCATTCAGAATATTGAAGTAACGTTCTAATCCTTGATAGTAGAACATTTCTTGTAAATCGAATCCATTAGCTTTTAGACTTTCAAAATCGACCCGTTTCTCTACAACGCTCTTTAAACTTTCAAACTTGAAAACCATAGTATCCTTTCTGATCTTGTACTTCCTTTGATTTTCCAAATCAACTATAGGTTTAACAGAAGGAGTGAGAGCAGATGATGATGCCATTGTTGAGGGTTAGGGTTTTGGTTTTGCTAGAGAGGGAAGAAAGAGAACTGAAGAGTTGGAGGTTTAGAAAGAATATGAAAAAGTGTGGGTTGTGAACGTGTTTGTGTGCCAGTGATATAAGTGTATATTTTTAGAAAAAAAACAAACAGTACAACACACAAAAGGACAGAGTAGTCATATTCATTTTAAGCGCTAAACTCATCATAAACCAATACTCATCTAATTGCAAAATGACACGTGTATTAAAAAAATTATTTAAATAACTGGTGCGATAGTGGACAGCAGTTAAAAAAAAAAAATTTAAACTGTTCCACTATCACATCAGAACCATTCTTTTGATTCTGATATTTATCAGAAGTAGTTACTCATCAGAACTTCTGACCTTAAGGTTCTGAGGTTCAACATCTTCTGATCCTTATCAGATTTTAAAAACAGTTTTACTCCAAAAGAACTTAACAATCAGGAACAAACACCATGTTGAGATTTTTCTTTATGAAATCAAATCTTTCAACAGCTAAAGGTTTTGTACAAATATCAGCCCATTGTTTTTCAGTATCAACAAACTTGATATCTATAACACCTTTCTCAACATAATCTCTTATAAAATGATGTTTGATCTCAATATGTTTTGCTCTAGAGTGTAAAATAGGATTTTTAGAAAGCTGAATGGCTGCAGTGTTATCACAATATAAAGGTATATAGTGACTGCTTATATGATAATCTTCTAATTGATATTTCATCCAAAGAAGTTGTGTGCAACATTTTGCAGCTGAAATGTATTCTGCTTCTGCTGTGGACATAGCAATGGTGGTCTGCCTCTTGCTACACCAGGAGATAAGATTTTCACCCATAAATTGGCAACTGCCACTTGTTGATTTTCTTTCAAGTTTATCTCCAGCATAATCAGCGTCACAGAATCCATTTAACTCATATTTCTTGGATTTCTTATAAAGTAATCCAAAATTACAAGTAGCTTTCAGATATCTAAAGATTCTCTTCACAGCAGTGAGATGAGATTCTCTAGGATCTGATTGAAATCTTGCACACAAGCATACAGAGAACATAATATCAGGTCTAGATGCAGTTAGATAGAGTAGAGAACCAATCATACCTCTATATAACTTCTGATCAACTTTGCCTTCAGATTCATCTAGACTCATGCTTGTTGTTGGATGCATTGGAGTATTCATTGGCTTACAATCTTCAAGATTGAACTTTTTCAAGAGATCCTTTGTATATTTGGTTTGATGAATGTAAGTTCCTTCCTTTGTTTGATTGATTTGAATTCCAAGAAAGAACTTCATTTCTCCCATCATGCTCATTTCAAATTCTTTTTCCATTAACTTAGAGAAGTTCTTGAATAGAGTAGCATTAGTTGAACCAAAAACAATATCATCAACATAAATCTGAACGATCAGAATGTCTTTCTTCAAGGTTTTTCTAAATAGTGTACAGTCAACTTGTCCTTTTTCAAAACCATTATCAACCAAAAAGTTACTTAGTCTATCATACCAAGCTCTAGGAGCTTGTTTAAGACCATAAAGTGACTTTTGAAGTTTATAAACATGATCAGGATTTTGAATATTTTCAAAACCAGGAGGTTGTTTGACATATACTTCTTCAGTAATAAAACCTTTAAGAAATGCACTCTTCACATCCATTTGATATAAAGTAATACCAAGGTTAACTGCATAGGAAAGAAATAACCTGATTGCATCCAATCTTGCAACTGGAGCAAAAGTTTCTGTGTAATCAATTCCTTCCTGTTGACTGTAACCTTGTGCAACTAATCTTGCTTTGTTTCTAGTTACTTCTCCTTTTTCATTGAGCTTATTTCTGAATACCCATTTTGTTCCAATAATGTTCTTGTCTTTTGGTCTAGGAACTAGATTCCAAACTTCATTTCTGTCAAACTGATGTAGTTCATCTTTCATAGCTAAGATCCAAGCTTTTTCTTTGAGAGCTTCATCAATAGTCTTTGGTTCATTGAGAGAGACCAAACTGACCATTACATCTTCATTTTGTGAGCTTGACCTTGTTTTTCTAGGACTTTCTTTATTTCCAATGATCAACTCTTCTGGATGAGATGACTTATATTTGAATGAATTTTTCTTAATAACTTCTTCAATCTCAGCATCAGAATCACTATCAATTTGAGGAGTTTGAACATCTTCAGAAGGAGCAGTTTCTTGATCATCAGAAGTTGTTTCAGGTTCTGAACTCTTGTTAACCTCTATAGTTTCAACTTCTGAATCTGGATTATCTGCAATAACTTCAACTAGCTCTGACTTATCATTATCAGGCTCTTTGTCATCAAATCTTACATGCATAGATTCTTCAACAGTGTTTGTTTCAGAATTATACACTCTGTATGACTTAGAGCGTTCAGAATATCCAATAAAGATACCCTTAGAAGCTTTAGAGTCAAATTTCTTTAAATGAACTTTAGAATTCAGAATGTAACATGTACAACCAAATTGATGAAAATAAGAAATATCAGGTTTTCTTCCTTTGAACAATTCATATGCTGTTTTATTCAATAAAGGTCTGATATAGATCCTATTTTGAATATAACAAGCAGTGTTTATAGCTTCTGCCCAAAAATGTTTTGCTAGGTTAGTTTCATGCATCATGGTTCTGGCCATTTCTTGTAAAGATCTGTTCTTTCTCTCTACAACCCCATTTTGCTGTGGTGTTCTAGGAGATGAGAACTCATGAAGAATTCCATTGTTTTCACAATAGATTTCAAAAGGTTCATTTTCAAACTCACCACCATGATCACTTCTAACCTTGACAATTTTCAAGTCTTTTTCAACTTGTATTTGAGTGCAGAAGGTTTTAAACACATAATATGTATCCTCCTTGGATCTCAGGAATCTAACCCATGTCCATCTACTGAAATCATCTACAATGACAAGTCCATACTTCTTACCATTTATTGAAGCAGTACTGACTGGTCCAAATAAATCAATATGAAGCAGTTCCAAAGGTCTTGTGGTAGAGACAATGTTTTTATCTTTAAAAGAGCTTTTGAAAAGCTTTCCTTTTTGACACGGACCACAAATTGTGTCTGACTGATATTTCAAAACAGGTAGGCCTCTCACAAGATCTTGACTACTTAGCTTAGAGATTAATCTCCAGTTAGCATGTCCTAATCTTTTATGCCAGACCCACTTTTCTTCACTCAGAGTCAGAAGACAAACAACTTGTTGTTCTACTAATTCAAAAAGATTGATTTTGTAAACATTGCCTTTCCTTTTTCCTTTGAAAACTACAGACTTATCAGAGTATCTGTTTACAGTGCATGTGTTCTTATTAAACACCACTTCATAACCATTGTCACATAATTGGCTTATGCTAAGAAGGTTATGATAAAGTCCATCAACAAGAAGAACATCAGAAATAGTAGAGAAGGAATTACCTACTGTACCAGTACCAATTATTGTGCCTTTTTGGTTCCCACCAAATCCTACAGATCCTCCCTTTTTCAGATTCAGGGTGAGGAAGAAATGCTTTTCTCCTGTCATGTGTCGAGAGCAGCCACTGTCCAGGTACCATGTACTTGAGTTTTTCTCTTTTTGAGTGCAAACCTTCAACATAAACTATTTCAGATTTTGGTACCCACAACTTGTTGGGTCCTGATGGATTAGTGTAGGCCTTGAGGAAGTATGATTTTTGAAAACCAGTTTTAGGAGCATACTTCTTCTTGCCAAAACTTCTAATAGGTTTCACAGACTTTGTATCAGAAGTACTAGCTTCTGAAGTTCTCAGAACCTTAGTAGGTTTAGGAACTGGTCTCTTCAGAATTTTTACTTTTGAGTATCTCATTTTTGAATTTGAGTTATCAAAAATCACTGATTTGTTATCTTCTGAGACTTTTGATTTTCCCTTATTCAAAACAGAAGTTTGTGAAGCTTTCTCAGAATTACCAGTTTCTGATATGAAAGTAGAATAGAGAGGAGGAGGTGTTTTGCTTAAACAAACAGACTGACTTGATTTTTCTTTATCAGAAGATGCAGAATAACCAAGTCCATATCCTTTGTTCTTGCTCACACTGTAAATCATGGAAGCAACTTTGCTCTTGTTAACATTTTGTTTGACAAACTCATGAAGAGCAACTTCGTGCTTATCATGTGATTTGTTACAAGCAACACAACCTTCTTCAAGCTCTTTAATTTTCAAAAGAGATTCATTATATTGAGATTGAAGTTGGTCAGATTTCTCTGTAAGCAAGTCAATTTTAGTTTTTAAACTTTTGAAATCATTTGACTTGTTTATGTATTGCTTCATAGTGTCTCTGAGAGCAATAAGAAGCTTATCATGAGGAAGTTTAGAAATTACCTCATCAATATCATCAGTGTCAGATTCATTCTCCATATCAGATTCATTATCAGAAGATGTTGTAGCCATAAGTGCTAGATTTGCTTCCTCATCATCTTCTTCAGTATCTGATAACTTCTCAAGATCTTCAAAAGTAGCCATAAGACTTTTCTTCATTCTGTTCTTGAAGTTGCCCTTTTTCCCTTTATCATTTGAGTTCAAATCAGGACAATCAGCAATAAAATGACCAGTCTTTTTGCAGTTGAAACAGCTATTTTTGGAACCATCTTTCTTGTCTTTAGAATTTGAGTTTTTGTTCCCATAACTCTTAGAACCAGAACTTCTTCCAGAAGCTTTGTTGTTTTTGTACTTATTCCATTTCCTGAACTTTGAAAGTAGAGCAAAGAGTTCCTCATCTGATCCATCCTCTTGTTCATCTACAGAAGATTCATCAGCATCAGATTCAATAACTTTAGCCTTTAAAGCTTTAGGAGATTTCAAAGTTGCTGGCAAAGCCAATGACTTTGATTTCTTCTTAGGCTCATCAGAAGCTAGTTCCATCTCGTGACTTATGAGAGAACTAGTTAACTCTTCTAGGCTTAAGGTGTTGAGATCTTTTGCTTCTTGTATAGCAGTGACCTTAGGTCTCCACTTGGGTGGTAAACACCTCAGAATCTTCTTAACATGATCAGCAGTGGTATAACTTTTCTTTAAGACTCCAAGACCAGAAACCAAGATTTTAAACCTTGCATACATTTCTTCAATGCTTTCTGTGTCTTTCATCTTAAACATTTCATACTGATGAACCAGAAGATTAGCCTTTGCTTCTTTCACTTGTTGGTTTCCTTCATAAGTAGCACACAAAGAGTCATAAATACCCTTAGCACTAGATCTATTTCCAAGTTTCAAAAACTCATCATGAGTGATACAGCTAGCAAGGATAGAAATAGCTCTGTTGTGTCTCTTCCATTCTTTCTTCTGTTCAGCTGTGAAGGTCTTCTTTACAGCTGCTGTTGTCTTACCATCTTCATCAAGCTTATCTTGAAAACTAACACCTTCTTCAATGATATCCCACAAACCTTCATCTTCAGCAATGATATGAGGATAGATTTTGTATTTCCACCAGTTGAAGGTTGATTGATCACCATTGAACTTGGGTGCTTTGCTATAAGTTCCACCAGTTTTCTCAGACTTTTCAGAATTGTAATCATATGGAATAGCAACATTCTTTGAACTTGAATCTTCAGACATTGTGTTTTTCAGGATCTTTTTGTCTCACTGTTAAGTGATGCGTAACAAACCGGTGCTCTAGATACCAATTGAAGGTGTGAAAAACACAAGAAGGGGGGGGGGTTGAATTGTGTTTTGGTATTTTGAAAACTTCTGCTAAGTTCTGAAGCTTATCAGAAGCACCAGCGGATAAATAAACACAATTAACACACTCACACAAAAGAGTAAGGATAGAGAGAGAGACGAGACAAGCAATTTTATACTGGTTCCTCTCACAAAACGAGAGTAGTCCAGTCCCCTTGCACTTCCAAGGGATTTCACTATAATCACCTAGACTATTACAATGCTCAAACACACTAGTAAGAGACTTCCTATTTGCTCAAGCACACTTGCAAGAGGCTTCCTAATATAAAAGAAATAAGATAGAAAGTTATAAACACTTGATTATAAAATCAAGAGTTTTCTTAAGATTACAACTCAAGACTCTTAAGACTCTAACACAGAATTCCTAATGAATTAGAAAAACAGAGTGTCAGAAGCACAACAGAAAATAGTTTCAGAAGCAGTGCTTTCAGTCTTATGTAAAGGAGTAAAGTTGTATCAGTGCGTGCGTTGTTGTTGTATGTTGTAGCCTTAATCTTCAAAGAGATTTTCTCTATTTATATGTGAAGAAGAAAATAGAGACGTTTGAAGATAATGACCGTTGCAGAGGTCATTTTCAAGCCAGCTGTGAAAAGGACAAGGTAACATGGAACATTTGCCAATTCTGGTAATGCTTATCCTGTTATTCCTTTTTCTTGAGAATATTCGTCCTTATGGAGTAAAATAGTACTAACGTCACAATCCTTGATGATAAGGTTGTAGTACTATGATGTATCAATCAATCACAGCCTTTAATTCAAATGATTTCCAATCATTGAATCACTATCAGTTAACACTGACATTCCTGGCTTGTCATTCAGAGCCTATGTATTTGACATATGCTTCTGAGTCTTCAGCTTCTGAAACTGTTGGTCTTCTCAAAGCGTTGCTTCTGATTCAACATAGCTTCTGAGATGACTTGCTTCTGATTAGCTTTTCTTCTGATATCTTAGCTTCTGATATCTTAGCTTCTGATGTCCATGCTTCTGATATCCATGCTAATGCTTTGTTTCAGAGCTTAGTTCAATCAACATAATAAATTAATCTGCACACTTAAAAATTAAACATTAAAATACCCTTTTGTTCATTAATACTTTGTTATCATCAAAACACTAAGAGTCAGATTCTGAACATCCTTTGTTCCAACACAAAATACCTATAAAACAATTTTTCAAAGTTTAAAAATAGTTTTTCGCTGTCAAGTCATTTATAATGTTGCCAAAATACCTATTTTCACAAGTCAAATGAATACAGTTTCAAAGAGAACAGAAATCAAACATAGCATAACAGGTTCTGTTTCCAACAAGCTCGCTAAGCGAACAACACATGAAATAGACGAGTCCCATAGGACTCTATAATCTGAAGTAGATTTAAGACACAAGGATTAAATGATACAAATTTAGTCCTAGAGTTTCACTACAAGAAAACCTTCATTTTCCAACCAAACTTAAAATGAAGGGTTGAAGGTTTATGATGTTAGAAAATATTTTGAAGGCTAAAGCCGTCAAAAAATGAAGAAAACCATCAGAAAATTTAAAGAGCTTTTAAAAATAAATGAAAAATACAAACTGGCGGCTTGAGCCGTCGGGAAGTTGTCGTCCAGTAAAATTACTATCCTGAAGGCCATCAGGATGTTTAAACTATCCGACGGTCCTGACTGTCAATAATATGTAATATCTGTCAGAAAATTATTTTTTATTTACCGACTGTTTTGGCCGTCGGGATGTGCACGGTATTAACAAAAGAGTTTCACACTGAGCTAAAGCTAATGTTTCATTCTTCTTTCAGTCGCGTCCCACTCCCAACCCTAATCCCTCCTTCAGCCGCCGCGTCGTCTCACTCCCTTCACTCTCTTCTTCCGCCGCGCCCTTCATTCTCTTCTCACTCTCTCCGCGTTTCAGAGTTTCAGAGTTCTGCCGCACCCTTCACTCTCTTCTCACCCCCTCCGCCCTTGGCTATGTGTTGCGATCTCAATCTTTGTTTCCCTAATTTGAGTCTTCTCCGTTGTTCATCGCTAAATTGATTGAATTTGCTGGAACAAGGTAATTTTGCACAAGTTTTATTTTGCAACTTTTTTCTAATTCTTGTTCAAATAATGTGTAGCAGTAACAAATCAATTTAACAAATCAGTTGGTCCCTTATATCAATTTGTAGAAGTAATGTATTAAGAAGTTACCATCTTGGTGAAAACATGTTTAAGAAGTTTGCTGTGAATGGTTTTGCCTATCACGTTTACAGATAAATTCTATTTGATTTCCCAGCAGTATGTTCTATTCAAATTACTATAGGATTTCTTAAGGCTTAAGTGTAAATTGTTAATTGTGATTAATTGTGTTTTTGTTAAAATTGCTTGATCACACTTTAAGAAAATTTATTGTAGATCAAGTGTTTGATAAATTGCTTCAATCACAATTTCAACAAGTTACAAATTAAATCTCCTCCATATTAGTATAGTGATTTAAATTGATTTGTAAGGCAATTTTGATTGAGTATGTTTTTGTCTTAAAGTTGCAATTTGTCTAAGTGATCAATATAGTATTTTTTTTTATAACAATCAATATAGTATTTGTTTACAAGTAAAATTACTATTCGATTAATTTGTCTTAAATTGAGTTGAAGTAGTATTTGTTTTCGTACATTGTCATTGCTTATTTTAAGTCTAATCGGTACTTTTATTATTGCATAGCTCATTAAATCAGTCCAAAATTGAAATCTCAAAAAATGTTTTCCTTCTTTCTTTTCATTTATATCAGTTTCCAAATCACCATTGCCTCGGCCAAATGTCTTGAGAATCAACAATCATTGCTACTCCATCAGGATTCTACAAGCTGGAGAAATTGCCATATCTGAATTTGTAATATGTTAGCTTTGCGGGACAGATTCCTATCGAGATTTCTCAGCTCACAAGGTTGGTTACTCTTGATATCTCTTCTCTTAGTTGTTTAACAAGACAGGAGCTGAAACTTTTAATTTGCATTTCTTTCCTTTCGCTTTTGATATTGATCTTTGTGTCTCTCTTGATACATCACAGTCCTTTTTTGCATAATTTTATGTTTGGTTATGCTTCATAGACATTTGTTACTGGTGGTTAAACTTTTATGGGACACTTTGATAAATTTAATTGATAAAGGAAGATTAATGGTTCTGAAAATTTAATTTATATTTTTGTAACATGTTCATAGCAAAGCAAAACGAATCATGTTACCTGCATAACATTTATTGCCTTTTGAATGCTTAGGTTGCAGTGGATTGTTGTTTATGTGAAGTATCAGTTACATTTACATGATTTAAAACCTCTGTTTAGCAACTTATGTTATGCCTTATAATCGTTATGTGTTTCCCTAATTTGCGATCCATCTGTTTCGTTGTTTCAGTCTTCTCCGTTGTCCATCTCTAAATTGGTCGACCTCCTACTCTCTTTGAGTTGCATGCATTGATGCATCTAAGGGAAGATGGAACATGTGACAGTGAGAGGGCTCAATCAGTGGCGGTAAATTTTCTGTCTTTAATATCTTTATTAATTTTCATTTTGTGCTGATAAGTGTATCATGATCATCCCTGATAAGTGCTGCATTTTGTGTGTTGAGTTATATGCCGACAAGAGAAATACTTATTTCTCATATAAGACTCCTCTGATGATCCTGATACAAACAAAAAGAGGTTGTTGTTTAACTCTTGCCTTTCAAGATCAAAAAGAGGTTCTGATTGGTTTGTTGCAAAATTTGCATTTTAGATTTTGGTCAATCATTAGTGGTTAGGTTAGAATATGCATCTGATTTTCTACGTAATTGTTTTAGTTACGTCAATTAGAATATGCATCCGATTTTCTGCATGGTACAGATTTGCATCTGACTATACAATCTCTTGGTTTTTATGATACTTGGTAAGCTAGTCATTCTGCTCGAATTAATTTCTGCGTAATTGTTTTAGTTACGTCAATTAGAGTAAGCATTTGACTTTGCTGCATGATACATAATTGAGATGCACTTTGAGTTGGTGTGGAGGACCTAAATAAACATGTATTCTCACTGCCAAAACTGTTTCTCTTATGCATGCCTCTTTTATGCATGTCTTTGTTCATGAATTCTGACTTGGTTGAAATTCTAAACATAAAACATACAATTACCTAAACTCAAGCACTTATATCAATTTAAAAAGCCAAGTTATGACAACTTTGGAGCTTATATAAATATAAGCCAATCGTGATTTCTTCTATATATCTTTGAATTTCAAATTTCCCTTAACATTATTATTTGAAAACTTCTTTAAGGATCTGATTTTTAAGAAGTGCTTAGACTACTTATTTGTGATTTGAAGGAGCTTACATAGTTACATTATATTCTACTTAACATTTCAGTTCTTGTTTCAATATATTCTACTTCTTAACATTTCAGTTTTTGTTTCTTCTATCTAATTTAATGTAAAGTTGTTTCAATATCTTTCTTTAAATTGTAGGACACCGTGGATCAATTTATATTGGATTTTGATGCGCACCAACTTACACTTCCTCCATCTGAGAGAGCGGATGCTATTACTCGAAAGGGAATTATGTTGGACAAATATGTTGAGTTTTGTGGAGGCAAGAAAAGAGGGTGTGTCAGAGGTACATGAGATCTACAATCAAGATCAGGATCCACAACCACCAATAGGAACGAGAGGCGGTAAAAGAGGAAGGAGAGGAGGAAGAGGAAAAGCAGGAGGAGGAAGAGGAGGCGCATATTTTTTATGTTTTTTATTTGCGCGCAATTGTAATATTATGATAATCTTTATTTGTTTTGGTTTGTAATATTATATATGGCAATATTTTATTTGTTTGTATTTTTAATATTATGACAATGAGAATATATTATGAACTTTTTATTTATAAAGAGAATATAATATGGAGTAAATGTTTATTTATTATATTTCTAAAAAATAATAAATTATATATTGTTTTAAATTATATATATATATATATAAGGACGTTTTTTTCCGACGGTTAATACTGTCACAAAATTATGTAACAGACGAACTTCTTGACGGCTATAGCTGTCGACAATATTGTCTTTATTTCTTGACGGCTATAGCTATCAAAATGTTTACAAACTTATTTAGTCGTTCCTGAAGGTTTTGGCCGTCGGGAAATCTGTCTGTTTCGTGTTGATCATTTTCTGAATGCTTAGGCCGTCGGGAAATTTCCTGACGAGCTATTTCCCACTGAAAATTTTCCGTTAGGTGGCCGTCGGGAAATTAATGTTTCTTGACGGATTTTGATACTTCTTGAAGGCTTGTGGCCGTCGGAAAATCTTGTTTTTCTTGTAGTGTTTGACACTAATTAATTTATTCATTCATCTGGTTATGACTCTCCAAAAGTTGTTTGTTTTAAAAACATTCCAAAGTATGATTATTGACTATTTGCCTAAAAGAAAGTTCTTATAAAAATTCAATCTTATGATTTATAGATATTTCAAATTGGTTTTACTACTTCCAGTACTGATCAAAGGTTGATCATGAGTGAAAACAGCATCTGAAACGCACAGAAAACCACTCCAGACCACAGAAACATGCATACAATGGTCTGCTACCAGACTGGCTCGCTAAGCCAGATATCTGCTCGCTAAGCGAGCTACCCGCACTCATCTTGGCTAAGCGAGCTCCACAGCTGGCTAAGTGAGAGTTCCTGGACCGAACTCCTGAAATACGACGAAAACCCCATTTGAGCTCAATTTGGAGCTCCGAAACATCCCATGACGATCCCAAAAGACCCAAAACCTATTTCCATTAATTATTATCTGATTAGAAAGGAATTTTACTACTAAAAACACTTATAAAAGAATCACCTTTCAGGTTTAAGGTTCAAACTTATAAAAATTGTATTTTTCTTTAAAGACTAGAAAACACATCGAACAAAAGGATTTGATCATACTCATAGGTTCATGAACTGATTCGAAACACAAAATCGACATTATAACAAGTGTAATAATTCAAAATCAACAAGAGAAATAAAAAGCACACAAGTTGCAGATTCAAGGAAACAAGAGAAACACTAAATACGCTATATTATTCATTGAAAGCCAAATAACATAGATTCTTAAAGATGAAGTTCAATCCCTTTACCTACCTCGATTCCTAAGTTGAAATTTTTTCTAAGTTTTTTGTCTTGATTTGTGTCCTCTCAGTTCAAACCTGAAAGCCGTCTCTTCTTCACTTGGTTCCTCCACTTACTTTTACTATTTTTCTGTTTTTGGTAAAAGTAGAACAAATCCTAATTTTGGTCTCTAATTTACCTTTATATAGATGGGGAAATATGGTTAACTATCAGAGAAAAGAAAGGGAAATTTGTTCTTATCCAAGAAGGAATTTCTAATATATCCAATGTAGTTTATTATGATTATTATGTTTATTTTTTTGTTTCTTTTATTTTTGTTTTATTCTGTTTCCAAAACCAATTATCTTAGGCACAAAGTTTCTCCTCCTACCCATATTTTTGTTTTATGATCAGGTCCCCATCTCTTATTAATTAATATATTCCATCATGGACTAATTAGAGATGTTATATCACACGAAGCACATAACATATACCAAATAATTAATCCTTATAAATAGACTAATAACTCATAAAATAGGTAATTATCTAAATTACTATTAAAAAAACATGACGTGACAGAATAATGATGTGGTAGGTGACGTGGCATGCCACGTGTCATTTTTAAAAAAAAAATTTCAAAAAAAAATGGCAACTCAGATTTTTTATTATTTTTTAATTTTTTTTTTACTTTTTTATTTAGGGGAGATTTTTAGTATAATTGACGGCAGTTTTATTATATTTAGCGGAGGTTATGTTATGGCATTTTTAGAATATTTAACAAAAATTTTATTTTGCGGTGGTTTAATAGTCTCGTAAATTAAGCTTTTATTATGCAAAGTGCACAACTTATTTAGCGAGGGTTTATAAGAGCCGTTAAATTATACTAAAAACTGACGATAAATAATGTTGATGCAAAATAAAAATTTATACTAGAAATTGCTAACTCAGTTTTTTTTTTAATTTTTAACAAAAGCTGCCAACTAAGTACACTTTTAAAACAAATTTTGCGTCAAAAAAAAAATTTAAATTTGTTTTATAGATTTATTATTTAGCGGCGGTTTCTAATATAATTTGCGGCGGTTATATTATAGTTAGTGGCGGTTTTATAATATTTAACGGAAATTTTATTTTGCGGAAATTTAATAAACCTCCCAAATTAAGAATTTTATTTTGCGGCGGTTTAATAAACCTCGCAAATTTTATTTATCGTCGGTTTTTAGTATAATTTAACGGAGCTTATAAACCCTCGCTAAATAAGTTGTGCACTTTGCATAATAAATTCTTAATTTACGAGGTTATTAAACCGCCGCAAAATAAAATTTTCATTAAATATTATAAAACTACCGTAACAGAACTTCCGCTAAATATAATAAAACCTCCGTAAATTATATTAAAAATCGCCCCTAAATAAAAAATCTAAAAAAAAAAGGTAAAAAAAAAATTTAAAAAATATCTGAGTTGGCATTTTTTTTGAAAAAAAAATTAAAAATTAAAAAATGTCACGTAGGTGACGTAGCACGCCACGTCACCTACCACATCATTATTCTGCCACATCAAATTTTTTTTGACTTTGACCAAGAGAGTAAAATGCAGAATCTGATATTACAAGAGGGTAAAACAACAAAATAATTTTACAAAAGAGTGTAATTAACCCTAAACCTTAATACTCAATCGTATATAAACAAAAGCCATCGATGCATGCAGATTTGAGAATCATATTCTCAATCATATACCAAATTGGTGGTATAGATGCAGGAGGACAATCAACAGGGGATATGCAATCGACATCTGTTGGAATGATTTCACGTATTCTACCTGCTGCAGCAAATTGTTCCATAATAAAAAATAGGAAAAGAAATGAAATTATAGTGACAACTAACTTAAGAATTTTATCCATATTATATTTTTTTCGTTTAGTATGTAACAAATAGAATACGGTTTATCAATTTATAGTATATAAAATTCATCAAATGTAAAAAATAATTAAATAATCTTAGCACCTAAGCTTACTATATAATGTCTTGTATTTGCCCCTTTAGAACTCTTATATACATATATGTCTCTTCGGTAAATTAATGTGTTGAGTTTGCCCCTTAAGCACCCTTACCGATGGAATATAATAAAAAATATTTAATCATTATAATTAATTATGTTTTTAGTTTTAATTTATCTTTTGCTCCCTATATATATTCTCCAATATTTTTAGCTTAATTACGCATTTAGTTTCAAACATTTATTTTAGATTTCATTTTGATCCCAAACGTTTTAAAATTTTCATTTTAGTCCCTAATGTTTATAACGTTTGTGTTAGATAGTCCCCTCCGTCAAATTTTTAGTTAACGCCATTTATTTTTAACATGACAAATGGCAAGCATACATGGACAACACATGTAATTTTTAAATTAGGCTTAATTATACATTTGGTCCCAAATATTTATTTTAAGTTTCAATTTGGTCCAATATTTGACGGTGTTAACAAAATTTTTGACAGAGGGGACTAACTAACACAAAAGTTATAAACGTTAAGGACCAATATGAAATTTTAAAAACAATTGAGACCAAATTGAAACCTAAAATAAAAGTTTAGAACCAAATATCTAATTAAACCTTGTAATATGTTTAGTCCCTATAAAATATTTCAGCAAGTTTTAGTCTTTAAAGTATTTTCTATCATAACTTTTGATCTCTACTTTAAATTAAATTCATGTGTATCTGTTAAAATTTTGAATTTGTTAGAAATAAACCAGAATTAGAGTATAAAGATACAGAAAAGATAAGAACTTTGTATTCAACTTTTCAATTGGGATAATTCTATACAATAACAAGAGTCCTATATATATAGGATACATGAGAAGAAGTGAAAGAACAAAAATATTTACTATCCACTCACTAGTTAGAAGTATAGTGAAATTAGAAAGAAAGTGATGAATATCCACTAACTATATTTATTCATAAGAGAATTATTTTTGTGGTCATATTTATTGAATTATATAAATCTCTTTAACAAAAAATTAAAACAATTTGATATTTTTAAATTATTTAATCACATTTTTTATAAATATTTTTTTTAAAAAATTTATAAAACAAATTTATTTTAACTTTTTTAATGGTATTTGAATTTTTTAATGTAATAATGAATTAAAAATAAAGAAAAATAAAAATATAAAATATTTTTCTTAATTAAACCCAAATAAATAATAATTATGAAAATTGAGGTGTTACAAGTGTGTGTGGTTGAGTTAGCAAGTGTAAATCATATCTGCGCATGGGCATGACAGAGTGGCGCGTAGGTGTAGATGTTCAGTGTTTTGTCAAATGCAAATATGTAACTAAGGTGGAGGGTCCGTTTGGTTGGAATGAAAGAAAGTAAGAATGAAGGAAAACACAGAATTCGAGGGATGTATTTGGATTATAAAATAGTCCAAATACATGCATTGGTTTCCGTGTTTTCCTTCTTTCCTACTTTCTTTCCTTCCAACCAAACAGACCCGAAATGTAGCGCTGGAAGAAAAATGGCAGAACTTATCATGCATAATGAAGGTGAAGAGCATCTCGGCAAAAAACGACCGAATTCAACTTTTTTGTACTCTGATTTGGACTTTGGTGTCTTCATGAGAGTTGTAGCCATGGGTGTTAGCTTTCAAGTACAACTAGGTTTACTCCATCTTTAATTTGGACTTATACAACTCCATATACATTATTAAAACACGCACTGCAGAGTGGTTTTGAAGCTTAATCATCATAACTAATTAAGCACTGCGAATCAATCGAAATAAAATAAAACTATGCAGAAAATCTGATTAATCAAGAAAATGAAAGCAAAATATTACTTTTTTTTGGTATGGAAAGCAAAATATTATTTGATCGAATAAGTTTTTTTCAAATAAAATCTTAGGCCAACATTAAATAAAAACAAATAACCTAAGAAGAATAAACCACAAACAACGTCAGAAATAAAAAAGTAAGCACCCTAACTCCACAAAAATACAAGAACACTCTAAAACCACCAACACAAGAATACCCGACATCTAAAGAAGAAAAAATGAGATCTATCTCAAAAGAAGGGAAGACAAACCAGAGGTCCTCTGCAGACCAAAGCCACCAAGATGTATTTAAAAGACTGTAAGAATCATATTTGAGGAGAAGTCATCACTCTAGATTAAAAATCATTCTATGACAGTAGTCCTTAATGCATAAAGCATAGCGTGCCTCGCCTACAAAATAGTAAGGACAATCTTGAGCAGATTTACATTTGATATCTGTTTCAATGAAAGTTGGACTATTGGCGACCTCTTTCGTAGTAAGAAATATGAAAATAAATAAAATTATAGCGGGCATTAACTTGAGAGTTTTAACCATTTTTTCTTCACTTCAAATGTAACAAGTTTGATTAATTTATAGTGTATAATGCTCATGCAATTTCAAAAACAATTAAATATTTTTAGCCTTTAAGATGATCAATTGTATTTTTCCCATTTAGAACTCTTAATTAATAGATATATTTTCAGTAGATAAATGTTTTAAGTTTGTCCCTTAAACACGCTTGGTGAAGCAAAAATTTTTAAAAAAATACTAATCATTAGAATTTATTAATTTTTAGGGGTTAAAACTTAATAGATATATTTTCAGTAGATAAATGTTTTAAGTTTGTCCCTTAAACACACGGTGAAGCGATAATTTAAAAAAAATTCTATTCATTAGAATTTATTAATTTTTAGGGGTCAAATAAGTTTTAAGGGAAACTTGAGAGATTTAGCCATTTTCTGCCCCTCTTTGAATATAATGAATATAATACATACCATTTGATTACTTTTTCTTTTTGTACATGTACCATTTGATTACTTTAGTATGTATAAAGCTCATCAAATCAAATTTCAAAAAATTTAAATTATTTTTAGCTCTTAGGTCTTAAGTTGATCAATGTTATTCGCCCCTTTGAAACAGTTAGTAATGTACTCCCTCCGTCCCTAATTATAAGACCCTTTTTGACCACTACACGTTCGCCAATGCACAATTTTGATCGCTAATATCTTTAATTATCGAGCAGTAAAAATTATAAAAATTTGATATCTTGAAAATATTCATCAAAACAAATCAAACAAGATCTTATATGCTAATATTTGCATCTGTATATTATTAGAAAAATACGGTCAAAACATGATAGATGAATAGTAAAATTTAGTCAAAAGGGGTCTTAAGGGACGGAGGGAGTATTAATTTATAGTACACCAATGTGTTGAGTTAGTCCCTTAAACGCACTTAATGATGGGTAACATAAAAAATTTTCTATTCATTATTATTTTTAATGTTAAATATTTCGGTTCTTTTAAATAATTCAATTTTTTTGTCAAAAAAAATTACTCAATATTTTACTTTTTTATATAAAATATTTCAACAAGTTTTGGTCCGTCAAATATTTTATTTTTCAACACAAGTTTTGTATTCTTGGCATTTAAAATAAAAAGTGTAAAAGTGAGTTTTAGTTAAAATAATAAGGGTAAAAGTGGGAAAAAAAGTTTATAAACTACAAACTATAGCTAAAACGTTATCTGAAATAGTGTCTGAAAAATAAGTTAAAAATCAGCAAAATAAACTATAGTTAATTTTGAAAAAACCTTAGCAAACAAAACTTTTTATGTCAAATGAGCTTATAAATTATAAGCTATAGGCTCAAAATTGGGACTTACCAAACAAAACCCAAACAAATCTTTTTCTGTCAAATAAACTTATAAGCTAAAAGTTATAAGCTTATAAGTTTTAAATCTAGCTAGTGTTGCTTGGCAAATGGAGATGAAGACAATATCTAAAGAAATGGGTCTTTGGAGAGATATAATTCTGACGAGATATGGCTCTCTATTTCCCTTTCCTCATCTTGGAGGGAGGCTTAGGGGTTATAGGAGGGTTTCTTGTTGGTGGAGGAATTTGTCTTTATTATGTGATTCGTGATCCTGATTCCTGAGGATGCTATATCGGATTCTTTTTTAGGTAGGGGTGCCTAAAAACGTTGGCAATTGTCACATGATTTCCTTTTAGTTTGTTCATTGGCTGAGGGGAAACCAGCATGAATGGTGTGGCAAAATATAGCTTACAGTCTTACACTATAGTTTGTTAGTTAGTTAACATGAACTATAGTTGGTAGCTTGTGAAAGCAAATTAAAAGAATAGTTAAGTTTAATTTGTTAATTAGTCTAGGTAGATAAGTTTGTTGTAACGACTTCCATTTATATATAGATGCTTCATAACCACTTTGTAACTTCATAACCACTTATGCATAAGACGGCAACAGGGCCATGTTTGTTATATGAATGGGATTAGAATCCAGGTGATTGTATGCTCCGGTGATAGTCTTGATGTATTTTTATTTGGTTCCTTCGATCTTTTTGGTTTGTTGGTTGAGTTTTGTGTGGTTTGTTGTTGGTTGTTATAGTTGTAATTGAACTTATGTTTCTTGTGGCGGGGGTGGTACTTCTTGTACCCCTTTTTAGCCTTTTTATAAAATTTTAGCTGTTAAAAAAAAAAAAAATCACTTTTTTCTCCTCTTTATGTCTCAATCAATAATAAATTTAGATCAATAATGGAGTCTTCATTTGTTGTTAGCCTCGCTTGAATTTATTTGATACTCACTATTGTTCACAATAGTTATAATTATGTAGATAGAAAAGTTCACATATTACCTACAAATATTTGTGAACAATCGTCAACACTTTTATATCTTATACATGTTACAGTGAGATTTCGTTTACCGTCACTAATGCACAATGAAAATTTCATGTTGACATTTTCATAAACAAAATAAAATTGCCTAAACAAAATAAAATTGCCTTGTTGAAATTAATCAACAATCCCCGGCAACGGCGCCAAAAACTTGATGGATAATTTAGCAAGTGTACTAAACTGTCGTCAAGTTATAATATTTATAAAGATTCGTCTCCACAGGGATTGTTTAAATATCGACAAAACAATTGTATTTAATTTAGAATGTAATTTAAAAGCAAGGGGGGATTTGTTTGCAAATAGGTTTCAATTGATAAAATTAAGGAAAAGATAGATTGATTTCAGAATTATGAGAATGATCAGGTTATTCGAATCACTTTCTCGTCACAAATTGGTAAATGCGGTCTTATGCTACAATTGCTTCCCTAATATCACGATGAATTAACTAAGTGGTTCAAACCAGTGTTAATGACTAAGAACCCTTTTCTATAAAAATAACTTCCTAATGTCTTAGGTCAATTCAAATTCATAGAAAGATTGATGCACGTTAATTCTAGTTATCATGGTTCAATAATCCGATATCTCTAAAACAATTATTGACCAAACAATTATCTCATGATCAATTTTCGAAAGTTAGGATTAGTAATCATTCGATTCCTAAACTCAATTCATAAATTCGTCAATTCATAAAAAGCATTAAACAAAGAGATAACTGGATAATATTAGGATTTCAATTGCATAATAAGATCCTCAACAATCTACATGGTTCAATTTGCTCAAAGAAAGATCATCTCATAACCTAATCACTAGAGAATTAGCTACTCATGATGATAATAACCATTACAAAGAGTTATAGAAATTATACATGCAAGAGTTGATGATATGAAGCTCCAGATCTTGTTTCCAAGCTAAGAATCTCCAGTTCAAAATATTCAGCCACCAAAACTCTGATCAAGGTATCAACAAGAGGTCCTTTGGCACGGCTCCCTTCTATCCTTTTTATAGAGAAGAATGATGTACTGATAAGCTTTCCACCATCCTCCAAAATAGGAAGTGATAAGGTTTAGCTTTTCTTTATGAGGACCGTGCGATGAGGAGACAAAGTAGGAATGAATAGTTGTGATCTCCGCTTGAAACAAACAAAAACGACAAATAGGCAATTCTGTTAATCCAAAATCTGTGGCGGGGGCCACAGAATTCATGGCGGTCGCCATAGACATCTGGGGGCAAATGCCCCTTTGGGCTGGTTTGGCATGGGCTACGCGTTTTATGCTCTTTGCACCTCCTTTTTGATCACTTCTCTTCTCCGGCCTATTTTATTCAATAAAACTGAAAAGGAAACAAATACCGGCATAAAAAGAGACAAATGAAATAAAAACATATTAAATGCAACTAAAAGTTCATGTAAATTGAGCTAAAAATACGATATGATTTCGTGTCATCAAACTCCCCCACACTTGAGCTTTTGCTTGTCCTCAAGCATAAAAATGGTGAATTGCATAGCATAAGTCTAACACATGACACGACCACCTATTCATACGTGGTTGCTGGCTAAGAAATGAAAATCAAATGATAATACCAACACCAAAAACACCGTAATGACACAGAACCGATTTTTCCGGTCAGAAACTCCCATCACATGAAAACAAATTTGAAGCATTTCCTTTTAACTCTATCTCTCCCCTAAGTCTCGTTTCCCCTTTTCATTCTAGCGCAATCACATTAAGCCCGTTATCTCGTACACGCCCATGGTGAGAAACCTGTTAGTGATTATGATCATCATATAGCGAGGGGTGTTGATAACATAAGTTTGGTAACCCCTATTTGCTTTACCCATTTCGCAGCTGCGGGGGATCGGATCGTAACCCGCCCTACCAAGTTCAGAATCAGACACCTCTGAACCAACTACTAATGAGTTTTTCTTTGCTATGGTATTTTTTTCTTTCGCATGTATCAACATTTGTTGAATTTTTTCAATTATTCTAAGAATCAACCAATAGCTTTCATAACATTTATATTCTGATCATTCACTTATATTCTTCGGTTTCCCACTTAGTTTGTGCCTTGAGATGGTGCCGACTGCTAAAATAAACTACTAAGGGTACTTTGAAAACTCAAGTTCAAAAACTTCGTCCAAACTAGTACTCAAATTAATTCTACACTTTACTGGGAGTCTAGGGTGTTAAGACGGTATTGATCTTATTGAACCATCACCCAACCTTCATAGAACAGCCTAACAACCTATATACTCTCAAACAAACATGTCAAGTATTGAAACTCAACGCTTGCTTTTCACAAAATTTTTTGGTATAGCTCAAAAATGGGAGAATCGGACAAAACAAAGACAACACGCAAAATTAACTCAACTAAATCATGAACTAACCTAGGGTTTTATTATGCATGCAAAACTAAATGACTGAAATTTAAAGAAAAGCGATAAAGCTTCCTCCCCCACACTTAAATCGAGCATTGTCCCCAATGCAACGACTATAGGTGAGTTTGGAAGTAAGAACCTGTGAGATCTCTACTCGTGGCCTTGGCCACGTCTCCTCGTGCGCCTCTCATTCCTGGGTTTGAAACCGTCCAGATCGTGTCACGACACAACCCATCGTGCCACGATCTGACGTTTTTAGAGACTTTCTGGATTTCCATCGTGTCACGGCAGGGCTCATCGTGCCACGATGGGGAGTTTTTTTTTTATGGTTTCTGGAAATCATATCGTGACACGATGGGCTATATTGTGTCACGATGAAATTTTTTAGCCAGTTTCTGGAAATGCGTTTTTAGTTCATCGTGGCACGATGCTCCCAATCGTGTCACGATGCTCTTTTTTTTTTTTTTTTTTTTGAAAATTTTTTAAGATAAAGGAAAAAAAAATTATACCTAAGACAAAAATGGTGGGTTGCCTCCCAGCCAGCGCTTCTTTACCGTCACTAGCTTGACTCCAACCGACCTTAGAGGTCAGTTAGCACCAACGAGATCCTCTAAGTAGGAATCTCGCCCCCTTTGTAGGGTTTCACACGTTGTCCATTCATCTTGAACGTCACTGAGGAGCCTGGTTCTTGCAATTCAATGGCTCCATGAGGTGAAACCTCCTTAACCACAAACGGTCCTGACCATTTAGACTTAAGTTTACCAGGGAACAATTTTAATCTTGAATTGTATAGCAAAACATGTTGTCCCTGATGAAACTCCCGCCTAGACAAGTTCTTGTCATGGTACCGCTTTGTCCTCTCCTTGTAGATAACCGCATTTTCATACGCATGAAGCCTCATCTCTTCTAACTCATTGAGCTTCAACAACCTCTTCCTTCTGGCTGCTTTCTCATCAAAATTCAAGAACTTCACCGCCCAATAGGCCTTATGCTCCAACTCTACCGGCAAGTGACATGCTTTACCATATACCAACTGATAGGGCGACACTCCAAGATGAGTTTTGAATGCCGTCTTATATGCCCATAGCGCATCGTCTAGCTTTTTCGACCAATTTTTCATTGAGTTAGCAACTGTCTTCTCAAGGATTTGTTTCAATTGCCGGTTAGATACCTCGACTTGTCCACAAGTTTGCGGATGATAGGGGGTTGCCACTTTGTGTTTCACATTATACTTTGCCAATACGCTTTCCAAATATTTGTTACAAAAGTGCTTCCCCCCGTCACTGATCAATAATCTGGGTACTCCGAACCTAGCAAAAACATTCTTTTTCAAAAAGTTAATAACAGTGTGGGAATCATTAGCAACACAAGCTATTGCCTCAACCCACTTTGTAACATAATCCACACAAACAAGTATATATAAATTTGAATAAGATGAAGGAAAAGGACCCATGAAGTCAATACCCCAACAGTCAAACGGTTCAACTTCTAGAATACCATTTTGGGGCATCTCATTCCTCATGGAAATATTACCTGTTCGTTGACATTTGTCACAACCTTTTACATACTCAACACAATCCTTAAACACGGTAGGCCACCAGAACCCACATTGGAGAATTTTTGCGGCTGTCCTTTCTCCACTGTGGTGACCCCCGTATGCTGAGCTGTGGCAGTGCCACATGATATTATTGGCCTCCTCACCTGCCACACACCTTCTAATCAGGTTATCGGGACCGATCTTAAACAAGTACGGATTATCCCAAAGATAGAAATTAGCATCCTTGTAGAATTTCTTCTTCTGTTGCCACGTGAACTCATCCGGCAGAATGTTACCGGCTTTGAAATTAGTCATATCAGCATACCATGGTCTTGCAGAGATTGCTAACAATTTCTCATCGGGAAACTCCTCAACTATATTTTTCATCTTATTTGTGACCTCAGAGTTTTCCAACCTTGAGAGGTGGTCAGCTACCACATTCTCAACACCCTTTTTATCTTTGATCTCAAGGTCGAATTCTTGCAACAGTAACACCCACCGGATGAGTCGGGGTTTAGATTCCCCCTTTGTCAACAAATACTTCAATGCTGCATGATCTATAAAAACAACAACCTTGGAACCAATTAGATACGGGCGAAACTTTTCCAACGCGAATACTATAGCCAACACCTCCTTTTCTGTGGTGGAATAATTTATTTGATTTTCATTCAGGACCTTGCTGGCATAGTATATAGCATGGAAAAATTTCTCATGTCGTTGGCCAAGCACCGCTCCAACCGCATAATCACTGGCATCACACATAAGCTCAAAAGGAAGTTCCCACTTAGGTGCGATGATTATGGGCACGGTGACCAACTTATCTTTAATCAAAGAAAAAGACTTTAAACATTCATCATCAAAAACAAACTCATTTTCATTGACAAGGAGATTGCATAATGGCTTAGCAATTTTGGAGAAGTCTTTTATGAAACGTCGATAAAAATCGGCGTGTCCTAAAAAACTTCTAACTCCCTTTACATTCACAGGAGGTGGTAATTTTTCTATTACTTCAATTTTTGCTCGATCCACCTCAATGCCTTTTGAAGAGATTTTATGTCCTAAACAATACCTTCAGTTACCATGAAGTGACATTTTTCCCAATTTAAAACAAGATTAGTTTCAATACATCTCTTCAAAACAGCATCGAGGTGATCAAGACAATTGTCAAAAGATTTACCAAAAACAGAAAAATCATCCATAAACACCTCAATTGAATTTTCAATCATATCAGAGAAAATAGAAAGCATGCACCTTTGAAATGTGGCGGGTGCGTTGCATAAACCAAAAGGCATCCTTCGGTAAGCAAACACCCCAAACGAACATGTGAATGCGGTTTTCTCCTAATCGGCCGGGTCAACAGCAATTTGGTTATAGCCAGAGTAACCATCAAGAAAGCAATAATAGGCTTGACCCGCCAATCTCTCCAACATTTGATCCATGAAGGGAAGTGGAAAATGATCCTTCCTTGTAGCGGTATTCAACTTCCGGTAATCTATACACATTCTCCACCCGGTGACTGTTCTAGTAGGGATTAGTTCATTCTTCTCATTCCTCACAACAGTCATACCTCCCTTCTTAGGGACCACATGAACCGGACTTACCCATGCACTATCAGAAATCGGGTAGATCATTCCGGCCTCAAGCAACTTCAATACCTCTTTTTTCACAACTTCCTTCATGGTAGGATTAAGTCGCCTTTGTGGCTGAACAACCGGTTTGACCTCCTCTTCAAGCTTAATTTTATGCATACAATAGGCTGGACTTATTCCCTTCAGATCAGATATCCTCCAACCAAGTGCTTCCTTATTCTCTCTCAACACCCTCAAGAGATTTTCTTCTTCTAATGGATTGAGTGAATTACTGATGATGGCAGGCTGCATTGGCTCTTCTCCCAAGAAAACATATTTCAAGTGCTTTGGTAACTCTTTTAATTCAAGGGCATTAGCTTTCTCAGTTTCCTTGGGTGGTGCAACACTAGATTCCGGAGAAATTAATTCTTCAATTTTTATTTGTATAGTCTCTACCTTAGTAGCCTCTAGTTGACGCACACACTCCTCAACTTCAACATCTACTCCTTCTTCAATAGTTTCAATAGAGTTCACAATCACCCGCTCAAGAGGTGTCTCAATCTCTTCATTTGTTGAAACTTCTTCTACTAAATCTTCCACAACATCAACTCGATAACACTGAGGATTTTCGTTTCTATGTTTCATAGCTTCAAAAATATTGAACACCACTTGCTCATCTTGAAATCTCAACATAAGTTCTCCCAACTCTACATCAATGAGAGCCCTACCAATAGCTAAGAATGGTCTTCCTATAAGCAATGGTATTTCAGCATCCTCTTCCATATCAAGTATCACAAAATCAGCAGGGAACAAGAGGTCATTCACTTTTACCAAAACATCCTCCAACATGCCATAAGGATAAGAAATCGAACGATCGGCTAAAGTGAGTGTCATTTTTGTAGGTTTAGGTTCACCCATCCCTAGCTTTCTCATCATAGATAATGGCATTAGATTAATACTTGCTCCCAAGTCACATAAAGCTCTCCCCACACTTACCTTTCCAATGGTGCAAGGAATAGTGAAAGCACCAGGATCTTTCAGCTTAGGGGGAAGCTTCCTTTGAAGGATAGCACTACAATTCTCAGAAAGTGCAATATTTTCATCATCTCTAAACTTCCTTCTACCCGTCAACAGTTCCTTCATAAATTTTGCATACACCAGCATTTGGTCTAGAGCCTCACTAAAGGGAATATTCACTTGCAACTGTGTAAACAACTCCATGAATAGAGTCTACATCAATTAATTTCTCGCTTTTTTCTCCCTCTGTTTTTTTCTTCTTTTCATTTTCAACTTCTTCCTCATCTACTACTAACCACTCATTTTCAACTTCTCCCTCAACATCATCTTTCTTTTTTTCTTCTACTTTCTTTTTCTTCTCACTCTTTTGATTCTCCATCGTTGGCACTACTCTATTTCTCAACTCAATAGCCTTGCAGTTTTCATTCTTTGGATTGTCTTGAGTGTTTCCCGCAAAGCCACCCTTATTCTGAGATGCTAGTTGCTTAGATAGTTGCCCAATCTGAGTTTCAAGGTTCTTAATAGATGCTTCATGATTCTTATTTGATGTTTCTTGAAAAGATTTCATGGCATCTTGATTGGACTTGATCTCTTGAAAGTTGGTTTGAGTTACTTTGATAAAGTTGGTCAAGGCTTCTTCAAGAGGAGAAGGTTTCCTTGGTTGTTGATTTTGAGAATTTCCTTGAGCAGTATTTTCTTGATTACCCCATTTAAAATTAGGGTTATCCTTCCAACCTGGGTTATAAGTGTTGGAGTACGGGTTGTAGTTACCCGCGTAATTTGCCTCTTCAGTAGATGCTTCAGGCGAACAATTCCCATTAGAGTGTGGTCCTTGACAAAAATCACAACGTAGAACTTGAGCTTGATTTGCCTTTTCACTGTCTAGAGTCTGCTTTGCCAACTGCTTGTTCAGTATTTCTATTTGGGCTAATAAAGCGGTTTGCGTGTCAACAGTCATCATGCCCTTCTTCTTGACATCTCTTTCACTCTTAGATCTGTATTCGTTCAAGCACATGTTCTCGATCAATTCCCTGACTTCATCTTCATTTTTATTTTTAATAGTGCCTCCAGCTGAGGCATCTATCAACATGCGGAATTGCATTCTAAGTCCTCTGGTAAAAATCTGCATCTGTTCCATAGCATCTAAGGAGTGATTAGGACACCTCCTCAATAAAAGCTTGAATCTTTCATTAGCTTCATACAAGGATTCTGACTCTCCTTGCTCAAACCCAGTAATTTCAGCTCTTCTTGCTAAGAACATGTCATTGGTAAAATAGCGCTCCAGAAATTTATCTTCTAATTCTTTCCAAGTGCTGATAGTACCACTCGAAATGCATTGTAACCAATCTTTTGCGCTACCAATAAGAGTAAACCGAAACAACCTCAGCTTGATTTGACTTTCATTGAATCCCGCCGGTTGACACATGGTGCATGTTTCATAGAAACGGGAGAGATGCTCCCATGGGTCTCTGATTGCGCTCCCATCGAACTGATTTTCTCTCAGCCCAGTAAGAACCGTATTCTTGATGTCAAAAGTAACCGGATTTGCCGGTTGGAACCGTTCGGCGACAGTAATCGCCCATGGTTCGCCTAGGCGGCGGTGGTGGTGGATCCATAATGTTTTCTTCTTCCTCTTTTTCGACGGATTGTTCAGAAGAAGAATCAATTAGTTCTTGTGCAGCTTCTTTAGCTAACCGGGTTGCTTTCCTGTTTGCTTTTGCAGTTTTTTCGATCTCAGGATCAAAGAGAAGATCTTCTTTACCTCGCATACACAGATAGAAAATACCTCAATAGCACTACACAATAAAAAAAAAAAGGAATAGAAATTTCAGCGAGAGATGTTTTTTTTTTTTATGACAGAAAATAAATAACAAGATATATATAAAAATAAAATAAAATGAAACCCTAAACAAAATAAAATTGCCTTGGTTCCTTCGATCTTTTTGGTTCCTTTTATTTGGTTCCTTCGATCTTTTTGGTTTGTTGGTTGAGTTTTGTGTGGTTTGTTGTTGGTTGTTATAGTTGTAATTGAACTTATGTTTCTTGTGGCGGGGGTGGTACTTCTTGTACCCCTTTTTAGCCTTTTTATAAAATTTTAGCTGTTCAAAAAAAAAAAAAATCACTTTTTTCTCCTCTTTATGTCTCAATCAATAATAAATTTAAATCAATAATGGAGTCTTCATTTGTTGTTAGCCTCGCTTGAATTTATTTGATACTCACTATTGTTCACAATAGTTATAATTATGTAGATAGAAAAGTTCACATATTGCCTACAAATATTTGTGAACAATCGTCAACACTTTTACATCTTATACATGTTACAATGAGATTTCGTTTACCGTCACTAATGCACAATGAAAATTTCATGTTGAAATTTTCCTAAACAAAATAAAATTGCCTTGTTGAAATTAATCAACAATCCCCGGCAACGGCGCCAAAAACTTGATGGATAATTTAGCAAGTGTACTAAACTGTCGTCAAGTAATAATATTTATAAAGATTCGTCTCCACAGGGATTGTTTAAATATCGACAAAACAATTGTATTTAATTTAGAATGTAATTTAAAAGCAAGGGGGGATTTGTTTGCAAATAGGTTTCAATTGATAAAATTAAGGAAAAGATAGATTGATTTCAGAATTATGAGAATGATCAGGTTATTCGAATCACTTTCTCGTCACAAATTGGTAAATGCGGTCTTATGCTACAATTGCTTCCCTAATATCACGATGAATTAACTAAGTGGTTCAAACCAGTGTTAATGACTAAGAACCCTTTTCTATAAAAATAACTTCCTAATGTCTTAGGTCAATTCAAATTCATAGAAAGATTGATGCACGTTAATTCTAGTTATCATGGTTGAATAATCCGATATCTCTAAAACAATTATTGACCAAACAATTATCTCATGATCAAGTTTCGAAAGTTAGGATTAGTAATCATTCGATTCCTAAACTCAATTCATAAATTCGTCAATTCATAAAAAGCATTAAACAAAGAGATAACTGGATAATATTAGGATTTCAATTGCATAATAAGATCCTCAACAATCTACATGGTTCAATTTGCTCAAAGAAAGATCATCTCATAACCTAATCACTAGAGAATTAGCTACTCATGATGATAATAACCATTACAAAGAGTTATAGAAATTATACATGCAAGAGTTGATGATATGAAGCTCCAGATCTTGTTTCCAAGCTAAGAATCTCCAGTTCAAAATATTCAGCCACCAAAACTCTGATCAAGGTATCAACAAGAGGTCCTTTGGCATGGCTCCCTTCTATCCTTTTTATAGAGAAGAATGATGTACTGATAAGCTTTCCACCATCCTCCAAAATAGGAAGTGATAAGGTTTAGCTTTTCTTTATGAGGACCGTGCGATGAGGAGACAAAGTAGGAATGAATAGTTGTGATCTCCGCTTGAAACAAACAAAAACGACAAATAGACAATTCTGTTAATCCAAAATCTGTGGCAGGCGCCACAGAATTCATGGCGGTCGCCATAGACATCTGGGGGCAAATGCCCCTTTGGGCTGGTTTGGCATGGGCTACGCGTTTTATGCTCTTTGCACCTCCTTTTTGCTCACTTCTCTTCTCCGGCCTCTTTTATTCAATAAAACTGAAAAGGAAACAAATACCGGCATAAAAAGAGACAAATGAAATAAAAACATATGAAATGCAACTAAAAGTTCATGTAAATTGAGCTAAAAATATGATATGATTTCGTGTCATCAACAATCTTAACACTTTTACATATGGTAAATGATTCAATCAGATTTGGCTTTCTATCAACTTCTTTCGCAGCAAGAAATAGAAAAATAACCAAAATCATATTCTTCAAAAAAAAAAACTAAAATCATAGCGGGAACAAATTTGAGAGTATAAATTAAAATTGCAAATATATGAAATCGTATAAGTAGTAAATAAAACAGTAAGAATGAGTGTCAAATTCGACGATTGCGTTTTATCGTTGAATTATATTTTTGTAACTAAATTGAACAAAATTTAAATGTTTCAGTTTGATTGGTGCAAAAGCAATAATTAACAACTAAAATTACTTTGAATTTGAAAACAATGGAAGTGTCAGGTATATATTCTTTGGATTCTATAACTCGGTATTATTAATTTGATCCTATTATCGAATTCATTAAAGACATTGTTACCAATTTTCTAGATTGTTTAATTTTGATCTCTTAGTGATTAAACTTTTATTCTTAAGATAGTCCATTATCTCTTAGTAGATTTAAAATTAAGAATAATCATATTAATAATCAGAAATTATAATGGTTTTAAGGGTCACATCTATCTTTTAGATTATGAAGGCAAGAATATGTAATTTCAAGCATTCACAATTTCAACACTCGTTTAAAATCGTTAAGCGTATAAATCAATTTAAAAGAGATAACTAATAAAAAACATTAAGCATATAGATAGAGATTACATAAACAACATACTTAAATTCATTCATATAGATAGTATCAAATCACAACATAGAGTTTTCATCCAAATTCAACTCATCCCTAACAATAGAGCTACTCATGAGAAGTTTCACGGAATCAAGAAATAGTAAAAGATTTACACATAAAGATTAGTGATTACAAACTTCCACTCTAGTGATTGTTGTTGAACAACTTCTCAAACCCTAGCACAATGCTTCTTTTAATTCAGTGTAAAAATCTCAGATCACTTTGTAAAATATGACTTTTTGGTCTAAATAGACACAAAATTCGTAACAGTAACACATGGGCGTGACAGAGTGGCGCATGGACATGGCTGACGCGGCAGGTGGAAATTATATGTACCCGAGCATAAATGGGCAGTGCTCAAAAGTGTCATGATCAAATGCATCTAAGGTAGCACTTGGAAGAAAAATGTAAGAATTGAGCTCATTTTTACTTCAAATTGGGTTTTGGCGTCTTTATAAAATATGTACTATGGAAGTTAGCTTTCAAGTGAAACTGAATCATTTGGACATATACAACTCCGTTTCTGATTAAAATACCGTATACTACAAGAAAATTGACCTATTGTGACACTCACCTTTAGTGACATCTTAGAATTTGTCATCAGATAAAAATTTTATCTACGGTTTTATTTAGCAAGTTTGTCATTCTTTCCTTTTATACAATGAATAATATTTTACTCTTTGGTCCTTATTATTTTACTATTTTTTTTCTTTCCTTCACATTTTCACAAAATTTGATTCTCTTGTCTGATTTTCATCGTTGATTCTTACCCTAATCAATTCACCATCGCCGATTCACTTCACCTTCACTGATTTTCTATCATCGATTTTCACTCTAATTGATTCACCATCGTAACTTGCATCACAATCTTTCGGTTCTGCCGTTCATCTTCGCCGGCGATTCTCTTTCATGAAGTATTGATCCTCTTCCTTGAAGCATTAATTCTATCTTCCTTTTGATTAATTTTTTCGTTTTAAAATTTAGGTTGAAGTTCATTTGTTTGGTGTTCCATTTTCAATTTCACATTTAGAAAAGACTGTGGAAGAGATTTTAGTTGTGGAGCTAAAAACAGATATGAAGTTCTATATCTTCGTTAAGGTGATTCTATATTTTTCGTATTCATATCCGAAAATTGATATATGTGCTTGAGAAAATTGATTTGAGGTACATAAAGTGTTTCTATCTTCCACTTTCAAATTCTATTCTAGAAATTTTAATCAATATAATGGCAATGTTGTTGATTTGTCGCATGTGTTGATTTGTATGAATATGGAAATTATTAAACTTATTTTTAATTGATGAAAATCTGTCTGATTAACTGATGAAACTTATTTTTAATTAATGAATCTTAATTTTAGCATTGTAGTATAATTTACACTTGTATCTACCTACATATTTAATGTGTCTGTCTAAACTCTACCAATCCAACCTCCATATATTGAACATAAGAGTAGTTCAATATGGATTATGATGCATTCTTTTTCTTTTTGTGCTTTCAGAATGTGAAGGATGTATACCTGATATCTCATAACTAAGAATATGTCATGTTTGGAAAGCTCTACAGTGTAATAGAGGTTTCATGATGGCGAGAAAAAGGGTAACTATTTTACCTGCTTTGAGTATTGGGTTACAGTGTAAGGATCATTCTAGAACTGTTTTTTGTTGGATTATAAACTTGATTTGGTCCATTGGACTTATCAAGTATTAGACCCAATTTAGTAATAAGTGATAAGTCTAAAGAAAGTTCTAGAGATATGTAGAAATGTAACTTAGAGATTAAATATGTAGTAGTAGAGAAAAGTGTGTAGAACTCTCCCTTGAACACTATAAATAGGGGAGAGCTAGGCATTTGTAAACCAAGCAAGAAGAAAGCAAATAAGCAAGTAAGCAATAAAAATTCTTCTTCTCTCAAATAGTCTCTCCTCCTCAATACCTCCCGAAACCTCAATATAACCTTCTCCTTCCAAGAAAGTGGCATCAGAGCTTAGGTTCCGATAAGAACTCGTTTCATAGTCATGGCGAGCAATGGAGCATCATCCTTCCAAGTTAATTCTCAAGAAGAACACCTATGATAATTGGTGTATCAAAATGAAAGCTCTACTAGGAGTACATGATGTTTGGGAGGTTATTGAAAAAGGTTATAAGGAATCACAAGATGAGGATTCCTTAACTCAAACACAAAGAGAAACTTTGAAAGATTCAAGAAAGAGAGACAAGAAAGCTCTCTTCCTCATCTACCAAGCATTGGATGATGATGAGTTTGAGAAGATTTCAAATGCAACATCCACTAAGGAAGCATGGGTCAAACTTCGAATCTTTTGCAAAGGAGCAGATCAAGTAAAGAAGGTACGCCTTCAAACACTAAGAGGAGAGTTTGAGGCTTTGCATATGAAAGAAGGTGAACTTATTTCTAATTACTTCTTGATGGATAATTTAGCAAGTGTACTAAACTGTTGTCAAGTAATAATATTTATAAAGATTCGTCTCCACAGGGATTGTTTAGATCTTGACATAACAATTGTATCGTATTTAGAATGTAAATGCAAGGGGGGTATGTTGAGCATATATTTGGTTTATCTTACAATAAACTAAAAAAGATGATTAGAAAATATAGATTAAAATATGATTAGAATGTTCGAATCACTTCCTCTTCATGATTTGGTAAATGCGGTCCTAGGCTACCTTTTCTCTATTATTGTCACGATGAATTAACTAAATGGTTCAGACCAGTGTTAATGGCTAAGAACCCTTTTCCATAAAAATAATTTCCTAATGTCTTAGGTCAATTCAAATTCATGGAAAGATTTATGCACGTTAATTCCAATTATCATGATTAAATAATTCGATATCTGTAAAACAATTATTGACCAAACAATTATTTCAGATTCAGGTTTCAAAAGTTAGGGTTAGTAATCATTTGATTCCTAAATTCAATTCATAAATTCGTCAATTCATAAAAACCATTACATGCAGAAATAACTAAATAACAATCATATTAAAAAGGTCTCCAAGGATCCTCAACAATTTACATGGTTCAAATCAATCCAAGGAAGTTCATCTAATAATTCTAATCAAATGAGCTTTAGTTACTCATAGAAAATTAATAAAACAAAGTGATAAAGAAAATAAGACCGAAGACAACCGTCTTTTCCCTCTCCTTGTGTGCAGCTCCTTTTCTTTCTTTCCTCCTGGCTTGCGTCCTTGTTGCTTTTACGATGTGTGCAGCAGCCTTCTCTGTTTCCTAGTGTGGCAGCCCTTTATATCAAGCACTTAGAACTTAATCTTCTATTTTCTCACGTGCCCAACAAGCATATTATCATGGTCTTTCCTTCTTTTTGGGCCATATTGGTCGATACCTATACTTCTATTCACACCTCACACTTAAACATAAATTTATTAAGTTGAACCAAGAAAATAAAAATTATACAAAATATTAAATTAATAGAGAAAAAATTCTAATTGACTATACAACTAAAAAATCACAATTTATTTAAAATGACTCTAAATTAAACACTAAACTAATAAAATTAGATTGACACTTAATTAAAAAGACTCTAAAAACTACATTTTATGAGATGTCATCACAACCCCAAACTTGAACCGTTCCTTGTCCTCAAGGAATACCTTCATCTATCGGAAGACATGACATTATCTCAATAACCTTGTTGAAAAACATCAAATGCAATCAAGTTGAACATTTAACAAATAGCACTTCAATGATCATTCATATGATGAACTTACTTGCACAAAGATTAACAATCATGAAAAATCAAGAACGCTTCACAAATATTGACCACAATATAATCTCTTCACACCCTCACATTCTCTCCTGTTTAATTTGGCAATTTCACTCAATCAACACAAACATAGCCATTCTACCATATGCTTGTAGACATTCTAAAAATCAATCAACAATGCACATGACTACACACTTTAGAGGACTTTAAGGGTTATAACTTGGCTAGGGTCAAAGGTGGATGTTTTTGGAAGGTAGGTAGAAAAACTTGGAGTTAAAGATAACACTTAATTCAAGAATATTCACAAGTCTCAATCCTTATTATTTTGCAAATTTATACTAAAGAACCACATTTGACATGATCACTTTTGTCCAATCACTTTTTTTTTCAATGTTTTTTCTTTCTTAACAATCACCAACATTTTTTTTTAAGAGGTCAATCTCTTTTTGTTTTTTTTTTCTCTTTTTCTTTGCTTTTTTTTTTTCGCTTGTTGACCTCTTGATTTTCTTTCCAACACATATATCTCATTTCAAAGATTTTCAATTTTTCAAAATGTCATGGTTCTTTAGTACACCCACCCCAAACTTAGTAAGTTGCTAATACTAAAAGCAACCCCAAACTTAATGTTGTGCAATGTGCATCAATCATTAAGAAAAGTTATCTAACTCCAAGAAAATCATCTTTTTTTTTCTCGTTTTTTTTACACAAAAATTTGGGTAAGACAACAAACAACAATTAAGGCTCAAAGGGGTTAGCAAAGGATATATTATTTAAAGGTGGCTAAAAAGCCTCAAGGTAAACAAACAACTTGCCTCTGTGTGTAATTCAAAGCATGCAATCAATTTAGAGAACAAATTCAAGTTCTAGAGAATTAGCTAAGTTGTGGAACCTCTCATGGAAAAAAAAAATGAAGTGTATGGGTTCAATTCCTCACGGCTAAGGCCAGATAATCGAGTGGTCAATGTTTGAGAAATTTCCACAACTTTTCTAATTATTCATCAAATATGACAAGTAGCACACTTAAGGCAATCACACATTCATGGTATAAGTTTTGTCAACATAGATGTCATTCAACGGCAATCAACAAAATCATTAAGATAGTGAACAAGTTTTCAAACGACAAAAGCATTCATTCAAGACAACAAACAACCAAGTAAGTAGTTATCACACACATCAAACTACCAATTCAATTATTCTAAAAAGTAAGAGTAGAGAAAAGAAAAGAGAAAAAATAGAAATGGACCTATCTCATGGGTTGCCTCCCATAAAGCGCTTTTTTAACGTCATTAGCTTGACGCTTCAACCATTGTTAGGGTGGTCTAAATGATAGCAGGAACACATCATCCTTCTTCTTCCTTTTCTTTGTTAAGAATTCCATGAACTTAGCATAGAGAAGCAAATGCTCAAATTTTTCCACAACTAAGCTTTTGGAATGAGCATTCTCCTGCATTGGAAAAGGTTGATGTTTCTTTAGCAAATGATCATTCTCTTTAAATTCCATTGATTGAGACTCAGATGTCACATAGAAATCAACACGATTCATTCTTCTCATGCCATTCTTCTTGCTTTTCAATTTTTCTTTATCTCCTACACTAGCATGATGTTCCATCTCCATCTCAACCAAGTTGTTCTCAAAGTCATTTGCTTTCTCCATGAGATTACCACATTGCACTTCAAATCTATCACAGGGAACTTGATTAGACCTCCAAAATTCATTCAATATACTCTCGAGTTGTGAATTGTAATCGATCATGATCACTTGTGGTTCTTCATCCTTATTACAAGGCTTATTATTATATTCACAATCATGATTCTGATTACAATAAACACATCTCTCTTTAAGTCTCTTTATATCTATTTCCCTGTATTTTTCCTCAAGTCTTGATCTTAATAATTGATAACGAAGAGTAGCAATCTCATCATTATCAATTAGGATATTCTCATACCATATTCCTGTCATTGCTACAAAACTCAAGGGAAATTTTCAGTAGAACAATGAAAAAAATATGAAGAACATAATTTTTTTTTATTTTTTTTAATAAATAAAACTGAAAATAAAAATAAATAAATAAATAAAAATCCTAAATAAAATAAATTGCCTCGTCAAATTTAATCAACAATCCCCGGCAACGGCGCCAAAAATTTGATGGATAAGTTAGCAAGTGTACTAAATTGTCGTCAAGTAATAATATTTATAAAGATTCCTCTCTACAGGGATTGTTTAGATCTTGACAAAACAATTGTATCGTATTTAGAATGTAAATGCAAGGGGGGTATTTAGAATGTAAATGCAAAGGGGGTATGTTGAGCATATATTTGGTTTATCTTACAATAAACTAAAAAAGATGATTGGAAAATATAGATTAAAATATGATTAGAATGTTCGAATCACTTCCTCTTCATGATTTGGTAAATGCGGTCCTAGGCTACCTTTTCTCTATTATTGTCACGATGAATTAACTAAATGGTTCAGACCAGTGTTAATGACTAAGAACCCTTTTCCATAAAAATAATTTCCTAATGTCTTAGGTCAATTCAAATTCATGGAAAGATTTATGCACGTTAATTCCAATTATCATGATTAAATAATTCGATATCAGTAAAACAATTATTGACCAAACAATTATTTCAGATTCATGTTTCAAAAGTTAGGGTTAGTAATCATTCGATTCCTAAATTCAATTCATAAATTCGTCAATTCATAAAAAGCATTACTAGCAAAAATAACTGAATAACAATAATATTAAAAAGGTCTCCAAGGATCCTCAACAATTTACATGGTTCAAATCAATCCAAGGAAGTTCATCTAATAATTCTAATCAAATGAGCTTTAGTTACTCATAATAAATTAATAAAACAAAGTGATAAAGAAAATAAGACCGAAGACAGCCGTCTTTTCCCTCTCCTTGTGTGCAACTCCTTTTCTTTCTTTCCTCCTGGCTTGCGTCCTTGTTGCTTTTACGGTGTGTGCAGCAGCCTCCTCTGTTTCCTAGTGTGGCAGCCCTTTATATCAAGCACTTAGAACCTAATCTTCTATTTTCTCACGTGCCCAACAAGCATATTATCATGGTCTTTCCTTCTTTTTGGGCCATATTGGTCGATACCTATACTTCTATTCACACCTCACACTTAAACATAAATTTATTAAGTTGAACCAAGAAAATAAAAATTATACAAAATATTAAATTAATAGAGAAAAACTTCTAATTGACTAGACAACTAAAAAATCACAATTTATTTAAAATGACTTTAAATTAAACACTAAACTAATAAAATTAGATTGACACTTAATTAAAAAGACTCTAAAAACTACATTTTATGAGATGTCATCACTTCTCAAGAGTTTTAACGGTTACAAATAACCTAAATAGAAACGGAGAGAAGTATGATGATGTAAGAATAATGGAGAAAGTTCTTAGATCATTAGATCCAAAATTTGAGCATATTGTCACCGACATTGAAGAGACAAAGGATTTGGAGGAGATGACTGTCGAGCAACTTCTTGGGTCGTTGCATGCTTATGAAGAAAGGAAAAGGAAGAAAGAAGATATCGAGGAGAAAATACTCAAGATGGGAGTTGATTCCCATAAAGAACAAAATGAGAGAAGCCAACCAAGCCGAGGTAGAGGACGAGGTCACGATCAAGGACAATTTGGACGTGGCAATGATGGAAGAGGCTCAAGTTTCAATACCAACACTTTTAAGAAAGGAGAAAGCTCAACAAGAGGACGTGGTAGAGGATACACAAAGACAAGGTATGACAAATCTCATATTAATTGCTACAACTGTGAGAATTTTGGGCATTATGCCTCTGAATGTAGAGCTCGTAGGATTCGTAGAGTTGAAGAGAAGGCCAACTATGTTGAAGAGATAAGGCAAGAAGACGACGTGTTATTGTTGGCACACAAAGTCAATGAAAGCAGTGCAAGCAACCATATGTGTGGGAAAAGAAACATGTTCGTAGATCTAGATGAATCAGTGAATGGGAACGTGGCTTTAGGAGATGAATCAAAAATGACGGTAAAACGTAAAGGAAACATTCTCATCCGATTGAAGAATGGTGATCATCAGTTTATCTCCAATGTTTACTATGTACCAAACATAAAGAGCAACATCTTGAGTCTAGGACAACTCCTAGAGAAAGGTTATGACATTCAATTGAAGGATAATAACCTTTCTATAAAAGATCATTCAAGTAAACTCATTGCTAAGGTGCCGATGTCAAGAAATAGAATGTTCAAGCTTAACATTCAAAATGATATCGCACAATGTCTCAAGATGTGCTACAAAGAGTAGTCACGGCTTTGAAATCTTCGATTTGGGCATCTTAATTTTGGAGGGTTAGAGTTGCTCTCTAAGAAGAAAATGGTTAGAGGATTGCCTCATATCAACCACCCAAATCAAGTATGTGAAGAATGCCAACTTGGAAAGCAGTTCAAAATGAGCTTTCCCAAGGAGTCAAACTCAAGAGCTCAAAAGCCGTTGGAGCTCATACACACGGATGTGTGCGGTCCGATCAAGCCAAGCTCACTCGGTAAGAGTAACTACTTCCTTCTCTTTATTTATGATTTTTCAAGAAAAACATGGGTGTACTTTTTAAAGGAGAAATTAGAGGTGTTTGAGAGCTTCAAAAAGTTTAAAGCCTAAGTTGAGAAGGAAAGTGGTCTTATGATCAAAGCCATGAGATCCGACTGAGGTGGAGAGTTCGCATCAAAAGAATTCTTGAAGTATTGTGAAGATAATGGCATTAGGAGACAATTGACGGTGCCAAGATCCCCCCAATAGAATGAAGTAGTGGAGAGAAAGAACAGGACAATTCTTGAGATGGCGAGGATCATGCTAAAAAGCAAGAAACTACCAAAGGCATTGTGGGCAGAAGCTGTTGCGTGCGCGGTTTATCTATCTAATCGTTCTCCAACAAGAAGTGTGTGGGAAATGACACCACAAGAAGCATGGAGTGGAAGAAAGCCTGGTATCTTACATCTTAGAGTTTTTGGGAGTGTAGCCCATGTTCACGTTCCAAATGAGAAAAGAATCAAACTTGATGACAAGAGCGAGAAGTTCATCTTTGTTGGTTATGATCAAAATTCAAAGGGTTACAAGTTGTACAACCGAAACAACAACAAGGTTCTAATTAGCCGAGATGTGATCTTTGATGAAGAAGAAGAATGGGACTTTGGAGCTCACGAAAAGGAGTACAATTTCTTTCCAGAGTTTGAAGATGAGCAAACAACCAATGAAGTTCAACAAGTGTCCAACTCACCAACATTGCCCACTTCTGAAAACAGTTGAAGTGAAAGAATTATGGCGCGGACAAGAAGTCTCCAAGATATCTATGACAACACACACCCCTTATCACCACGAAGGCTTGAAGATCTCTTTCAGGAAACTGACAGAGATGAAAACCTCACACTATTATGTCTTTCTGCAAATTATGAACCAGGGAACCTTCAAGAAGCTGCGCAAGATAGAAGGTAGGTGCAAATATGCAACAAACAAAGAAACGAAAGACACTAAGAAGAATGGCATGCCAAAACCCATTTCCCATCGAATAGAGCATAAGAATTGCGGAAGAAGAAGAAGGTACATAAAGCAACCATCGAGATACAAGACAAAGTGTTCAAGTTGAGGAAGTTACTCTATAGAGAAATCAAGTTTAAGGGGGGGGGGGTGCTGGATTATCAACTTGATTTGGTCCGTTGGACTTATCAAGTATTAGGCCCAATTTAGTAATAAGTGATAAGTCTAAAGAAAGTTCTAGAGATATGTAGAAATGTAATTTAGAGATAAAATATGTAGTAGTAGAGAGAAGTGTGTAGAACTCTCTCTCTTAGAAGTGTGTAGAAGAGTTTCTTAAAGTATGTAGAAAGTATGTAGAACTCTCCCTTGAACACTATCAATAGGGGAGAGCTAGTCAGGTAGTCATTTGTAAATCAATCAAGAAGAAAGCAAATAAGCAATAAAAATTGTTCTTCTCTCAAATAGTCTCTCCTCCTCAATGCCTCCCAAAACCTCAATATAACCTTCTGCTTCCAACACTTTTATGGCTCCATTGTGGAGCCTTGAATTTGATATAGTTGAAGTTAGAATATTCTACCATGCTAGTTTGAAGGGTTAATATTATGAAAAGTATATTGCTTTATATTGAGAGAATAAAGTTGTGATTAAGTAGTCTATTTATAATCAATATGATTACAAGAATTTTTTTAGTTTATTTATAATGAACCTTGATAAGCCAAAGTATTAATCGATTAGATTAAGTAATTATAGTTCTAGATGGTATTGACAAGAAGTCAAGAACAACAAGCCTAACAAGATGAGATATATTCAATTGCTAGGAGTGCCTTTAATAGTTTTGGAGACTTCAAAAATGTGATCCAAACCATTGAATCAACACATGCCAATTGCTATTCCTTTCTTTGAAGTTACATTGAATCTAGGATTTCAGTTATCAATTTTTTATTTGAGAGTTAAACCATTATATTGTGTATGGTGATTTTGTTTGTTTTTGGAGTTACAATCTAATATATATACATTAAGTTTAAATATTCTTTTAAATATTCTTTTGAGTGGCACTATAAGTCAATTTTTTTGAATATCACCAAAACTCAGCATTGCATTGCATTAAATCAATGAAATAAAATAAAACTATGCAAAAAGCCTGATTAATTAAGAAAATGAAAACATAAGCACTTTATTTGATTAAAAAAAATTATTCAAATATAATTCTAAAACCAACATTAAATAGAAAAAAGTAACTAAATATAACCATTTTAAAAGACTTTAAAAATCACATTTGATGAGACGTAATTAAGGAAAATCTAAAATTGTATTCTGACAGTATCCATTTATGCATGCAGCAATTTCCGCCAAGCCTAGGCCTATAGAATAATGACGACACTCTTTATCATATGTACATTTGATATCTGTTTCAATGTAAGTTGGATTACTGATAACCTCCTTTGTAGTAAGAAACATGAAAAGAAATAAAATTATAGCGGGAATTAACTTTAGAATTTTAACCATTTTTCTTCCCTTCCTATGCATGTAATAAGTAGAATTAGTTTTAACTAATTTATAGTGTATAAAGCTCATGCAATTTTAAAAACAATTAAATATTTTTAGCACTTGAGATAATCAATGGGTTGTATTTACCCATTTAGCACACTTTATTAGTTGATATCTCTTGTAGATCAATGTTTTAAATTTGTCCCTTAAACACACTTAGTGATCATGGGATAACATATCATTTGTTAAATTGTTTAGTGGTATTTGACCCTGAATTTAATAGGGAAGACCCTTGTTCAATCTCCTAAAACTGCGATTGGAAGGGTGTTGGACAACTTGATGTAAGAACTAATCTTCGAATCAGATGTTTACTAATGGTGAAAACAAAAACAAATTGATCATGGGATAACATAAAAATTTTCTAATCATTAGGATTTATTAATTTTTAGGGTTAAAGAAAGTTTGGATTTAAATTTAATTTTTATTCTATATAAAATATGTCGGCATGAAATATTTCAGCATGTTTTAGTCCCTCAAATGATTTGAGCATGTTATGTTAACTCATTAATTAGATTGATACTTCGATAGCTGGATTGATCGGGCGGGTGTTGCTATTGTTTTTGTTAGGTGGTTTGAGTACTATCAGTATTTTTCCTTAATATGTGGGTATAGTATACCTCTTGTACTTTTCTCATTCTCTTATTTTAATAAAATCATTTGTTGTTAAAAAAAATGATTTGAGCATTGGTTTTAAGTCAACATATGTGTATTCTTCAAAAATTTATCAAAGCGAGTTTTTAGGGACATCAAATTGACTATAAAAACCTCGCTTTGATCATAATCAACGGTTTTTTTTCTATTGACATATTTAATCAATACTTTTACATTTTGTAGAAGTTAACTTGCAATGATGATTTACTATTGATATTCTTTGCAATAAGAAAGTTTGTTGTTCCTTTACCCCTCTTTCATATATAACTATCCTATATTTATTATGTTAAGAAATGAAAAATAGAAAAAGAAATAACATTTATTTTAACCGGGATAAACTTGAGAGATTTAGCCATTTACACCCTCTTCGTATATAATGAATACATACAATTTGATCGACTTATAAGTTATAAAGCTAATCAAATGTTTTAAAAAAAAAAATATTTGCCCCTTTAGAACACTTAGTAAATATCTTTTCGGTATATCAATGTGTTGAATTTGTCCCTTAAACGCACTTAGTGATATATGGGGCAACATAAAAAACTGTTTAATCATTATAATTCGTTATTTTTAATATGAAATAAAAATTTTGGTCCTTTTAAATATTTCAAATTGTCAATATATAGTTATAGTTATATGAGACTAACAAATAGAAAATGGAGTAAAGTTGAAGGGACAAAATAGAACAAATTGAAACTTGGAGAGCCAAAGTCAAATAAATTATAAAAGTTGAGGATTAAAATCAAAATATCGAGACTTGTGGCAATTGTAGAATCAAAATTGAGCATATTTAAGTTTTTTTTTAAAAATATTTTAATATATAAAATCATTTGATCATAGGGACTTAATATCCAAACTAACCACCTCATCAAGACCACTATTCTATCAAACTAGAGATGTCAAGTGGATCACACCTATCAGCTCAGTTTTACAGAAACATATATGAAATTTTATTTTTTTTTGTATACTTTTATTTATCTCAAAAAAAAGTATACAAATTTTGTCAAAAAAAAAAGTATACAATTAAAAAAATAAAATAAAAATTGTCATCAATCTCCTCCACCACCCCATCCATTTCCACCATCGCCTCCTCCATCGTTGGCAACATCACCACATAGTGAGAAGCAATCTATGCAACTTAGTAAATAAAAACTCTTCTTTCTATTCAGCTTAGGTTTGTGATTAGAACCTTGAGGTCCTTTATAGCCATGCTCTACATTATTATCTCTCAAATATTCACTCTTTCTCTTCTTTCTTCCAAACCAAAGACACCCCATAATAATAACCTCTTACTATATATTCACCCAAAAAATAAATGACCCTATTAGGCTCTTATTATCTCTATGTAAAAAATATTTCTTTCAATTTTGTTGTGTATCTTTTTTTTCTAATATCAAAGGAATGGTCTTCGGTAAATATATAGATGTTAAAAAGGGGATATGAATATTTCTTTGTCCGTGTAAGGCTTGAAATGAAACAATGTTAATGAATAGGTAAGCGAAAGATTAATTAATTTAAGTAACTTATTGGAAAACTATTTCAAACATCAAATGTTGTCAAAAAAGAAAAAATCAAATGTATGACGTTTTTTTTTTTACTAGCTCAAATGTATGACTTTGTTGGCACCTACTACGGGAATACTTGTTGAATGTTTCATATTAATTAAGATATAGAAAAGGTCTTACCCATATCAAATATTTATTTTTGTATTTTTTTTTTCTCCTAACATATAAATTATTTGCAAGTGCACAAGTTATCATCAAGTAGTAAAATATCAAATCTACGGGGATTGTGATTGATCTAAACGAAAGCAACTAAAAGAATACTTAGTGTGTGTTTGGATCTGCGTTTTCCATCTTCAAACGCACGTTTTGACCAATGAAACGCGGGTTCTCATTTTTTCTGGGTGTTTGGCAAACTGCAAACGCGATTCAATTGATCGTGAAAATAGACCCAAACTCGCGTTTCTTCAAAGCTACAGGTTGGAGCTTCTGCGGCAAATAAAAGCGATTCTGCAGCAACTCAAAGCGATTTGGAATATTGTTTTTTTGATAGACGTAACGTTCCCTAATTAACCATGACCAATTTTCTATTTTCCTAGTTGGAAACTAATTTCTTCCATTTCAACATGGCTACAGTGAAGATTTTGTTGTTCCTAATTTTGTGTTTGTCGCCTCTGTTTTGTTTCTGCGCAGCCTGTTTTGCAAACTAGTTTCTCCCTCTTTCTCTAGGTTAGAGATGAAGTTGGAATGGGCTCCAAAAGCCCATCAATGTCCCCTTCTTAGACAAGCCCATAATATGAACTATACACAGAGTTAATTTATTTTTAAGCAACGTTACACATAAATTGTTTTTTTTAATCAGTTGCACATAATTTGTTATTTAATATGTGTGACAATTTTTGTCAAAAAAAATATGTGTGACAAAAAAAATTTAATAATATATGTAACTCAAATTAAACAATATAATTATAAATATCAAGGAAAAAACAATATAATTTTAAAGAAATATTAATGCCCATTTTGGTAATTATATGGCCAAAATCGATTTTGATCAAAACTATCCAAACAAAATGAATTTATAAGAATCACTTTTACATTAAAGTATCCAAACATAAATCAATTCTCTTCAACTCACTTTTAACTAAAATCAATTCTTTCAAACTCACTTCTATCAAAATCAATTATGCTCACCGCTCAACCAAACACACACTTAGAAGAAAATAAAAGAACAATTGGGTGTTTGCATAGCAATTGGTTTGACAAATTAAAAATAAATTGGATTGGAATGAACAATAAAGAAAAGCGATTAGGTCTCATCGAATCATCTAATTCCAGTCACTTGGCAGTTCGGTCTATTCCAATAAATCACTCTATTAGTATCACGATAGATTAACAAAATAAATATGACCAATGTCTTGGCTCATAACTCTCTTCATTAATTATAATCCCCAAATGTGATGAAATCATAATTAATGAAAGTTTGATTGAACGTTAATCTTTAAATCACAATTAATATGTCTAATGTAAATGTTAATTGAGCAACTTTTCTAGATCTAGAATCAACTCCTATTCTCGTAGTAAAATTGATATTTTAAATCATCTCATATGTGATCAAGATATAAAAAGCATGAAGAATAAGACATTGAAAATAATACTAATTTCGTACTAATCAAAATAATACTCAAAAATTACATGGTTCAAGCAACATAAAATTATTTGTCAAAAAAAAAAAAGCAACATAAAATTAAATTCATCAAAGAGACCTAACCTAAGAATTTAATTACTCACAATTAGACACTAAAAGAAAGAAAATGGAACTAAATAAATCACCATAGTGGGACTTTTTCTCTCTCCTCCTTTCCGTTCCCAGCTTCATATCGGCAGCTCTAAACCATTTTCTGCGGGTGGTGTTTTATTCTCTCTCTGCGTGCTGCCCACCTTCCTCTGTTCCTCTCCGTTCCTTCTAAATTAAAAACAAAGAAACCTTTTCTGTTGGGCCACTAATCTTTGTGTCACTTTATAATGTTTTTCTCTTTTACTATTCACACCAACCCAACCTTATAAATCTGTCAAATTAAATTAAAATGAAAATTAGAAAAAACATCATATTAATAGAAAAAAATATTTAATTAACTCCATAAATAAAAAAAACACAATTTATTTAAAATGACTCTAAATTAAACACTAAACTAATAGAATTAGATTAAAAACCAATTAAAAAGACTCTGAAAACTGTGACGGATGACAACTCGTCAATAACCATCCCATTTTCACAAAAAATAGACTTTAATAATTTAAAATTTGATGATATTGTTTACTCAATTTGACGAAAAATAGTAACAAATTTTGATTTTCTTAGTCGGAATTGTTTGAATTGCCTTGTAATCTCATTGAAATGGAAAAGAAACACAAAATAACAAAAAAGGGAGCAGTGAGACGAAAAACAACACTCAATGCTGGAAGCTACGCCATAACGCAGAAAAGACTGCGCCATAACGCATGAAACGAACCTTCGCCATCAAAGCACAGGAAATTTCATTAAGGTGTAAATTAGTAAGACCAGTCAATTTAGTTTGATAAAAATATCTATTTTTCATATTGTAAACCATCTTTAGATAAAGGACGATAGTTTTGTAATTTCTATTTAAAATAAAAACACCACCTAATACTTTTCTTAATTGCCCCAAAAAAAACATGGTACTTTTCTCCTTTTTTCCATTATGAACATTAAAATTTTTAGTTATATAAAATTAAAAATATTAAAATTATATATTTTAATTTAAAAATATTCGTCGAGATAAATCAAATAAAATCCAATATGATAATTATTTTATGTATATAATAGTAGAAAAACAGGGTCAAAACAGGTCATAAGAATAGAACTCAAAGTCAAAATTGAATCATTAAGAGAAACGAATAAAAATTGAAATTTGGATCAAACATGTTTTTCCAGGTTTTGTCTTTTTTGTTTTATAAGGTTGTTATTTGTTTATTCAGATTTTGATATGTTTATAATTATTTTAGTGTAAATTAGCAATGTTGGCGCACATTATTTAATTAATTTTACCAATCTAACCCTCATTTTTTTTATTTTAAATAATAAATATCAAGGGTATGTTGTCCAACTAAAAAGATACGCATTATTAATTTATACATTAATGTTTTTAAGTGGTGTAAATTAGCAAATCCGGCCCTTATATATATATATATATATATATATATATATATATATATATATATATATATATATTTTGAGAGATTGAGAGAGAGAGAGAGAGAGAGTCACAATCAAAACACTAGTGTAAAATCCTTTGAGTTAGTTGGAAAGATGTGTGTAGACCAAAAAGAGAGGGAGGGCTAGGGGTGATGAGAGACCTTAAGTGGTTCAATTTGTTACTTCTTGCAAAATGGTGGTGGAGGTTGTTAGTGGATCATGGGTCGCTTTGGAAAAGGTTGTTGGAAGCTAGATATGGAGGGGTGGGGCGCCCTAGCTTGTTTAATTTATTGGAAGGGATAAAAAAGTCTCGTTATGGTGGAAAGATTTAGTGGCTTTGGGAGTGGAGGGGGATTGGTGTCTTGAAGTTTTCATCAAGAAAGTGGGTTGTGGTGGTTTGACTAGGTTTTGGCGTGATCTTTGGGTTGGGACGAGCCCTTTGTGTATCTCTTTTCTGAGGCTTTTCAAAATCTCAAATTAACCGGAGTGTAATATTCATGATATGGCGGTGTGGGTGGGTGAGAGATGGGTTTGGCATTTAAGTGGGAAGAGGATGTTCACTTGAGGCTAGTCGAAGCTAATTGAGGCGGGCACTATATCTAAGGACAAGGATTCTTGGATCTTTACTCTTGGGGATACTTTCTCGGTTAGTGCTTTGTACTCATTCCTCTACTTGAAGTTTTCCCCCTCTTTTTCTTTTGGTGTGGTTCTTCTGAGGGTGATTGCTAAGGTTTGACGGAGTTGGACACCGTCTAAGGTATGATAGTTTTCTCTTGGCAAGCTATCCTTAGGCGGGTTCCGACAAGGTCAAATCTAGCTCATAGAGGGATAATTCAAAGTGGTGAAGTGACCCGGTGTGTTTGGCGCGATTCAGATCTGGAGTATAGTCCATTCGTGGTTTGGAGTGAGTACGGTTAATCTGGAGTTCTTGCCTTCGTTTTTTGAGAGTTTTCTTGCTCATTTGCGGAAGGGGAAGAGTGATTGGAAGGGAGTTTTAATTTATTGGTTTGGCATGGGTAGTGTAGGCGTTGTGGCGGGTTAGGAATGAACAGATTTTTGGAAATAGGCTCCTTGAGGTGGGGGAAATCTTGGAGTTGATTAAATATACTTCATGGAAATTGTTTCTCTCTAATAAGGCAAACTCGCCTTGTTTATTTTATGAATGAAGACTGGAGTGTAGCTCTCTTGGTCCGGTTTTTTCTTTCGCTGTTCAAGAAAAAAAATATATTATTTGTGTAAAATTTTATAAAATCCAAATAAATTTGATGTTATATTCAAATTGACATAGCAATGATCTAATAGGTAGTATAAATGAATCAAAGATACAAAGGTTTCAGTGGATCCAACCAAAGAAGAAAGGTATCAGAGGATAACTAAAAGATAATTGAGTTGACTTCTCGTGTTTGAAAAAAAAAAGCATTATAATGATGAGCAACTAATTAACCATGAAGCAACAAAGCTTCTTCTCCAGTGAAGCAACGGTCATTATAGATAAACTGTTATGCTATTTTCATGAAAAATAGTATAAAATGATATTTACAAAACTGTTTTCCAAAGTAAAGTGACTTAGGTAGTTATTTTTAAGATATATTTGGCCTTTTAGTAATAAATAAGTGGGAATAGGCTTGCTAAATTACTCCAACGTGACTTTAAGGGATCTATTGTTGAGTTCAAGAATAAGTATGAGATAAGTTACTCTGTTTAATATTTTATTATTCACGATAAAATTTTACCAATCCAACCGTTCAATTAAAAATTCTTATTCAATAAATTATTTCATTAAATAAAATTCTTTAAAAGTGCTACAAAGACACTGTTTAACAAAATTCATAAAATAACAGCACAAACAATTTTATTAAAAGTCAAAGTTACGGGGTGCATGAAATAGTTGTTAAACATCCAAAATCAAATGAGAAGAAGATTGATTTTAAATTTTCCACTACTCAATTTATATGTGTAATACCCTAATTTTCCACTTTTGAAAAATAAATATTTTATTTTGAAAATTATTTCTTATTTTCTTTAAGAAATACCAAAAATAGATTTTTAGATAATTTTTGTTTACAATTTATTATTTTCCTTTATTTCTTTTAATTTGTCGCAGTTTATATTTTTAGGCGAAAAATAGTAAAAATATTCAAAAATAATTTTTACCTTTATATTTAAGTTTACATTTTTATTTCTATTTTTTTCTATATTTTATTTGTATTTTTTCTTGCACTTTTTCTATTTTATTTGCATTTTTATTTATTTATGACAATTTCTTTCTTTTATGACCAATTGAACCTTGACACATCACCTCCTTCACATTTTTTATCTTTTAAAAATCAGATTTTCACCCATTTCCATTTTTATCTTTTTTACCCTCAAAAACCCATTTATCACAAAAAAACCCCATTTTTTTAGTTGAGGGTATAAATACCCCCATTTATCACAAACCCTAGAGGGGAGATCACTGTTCACACAATCAGAAAAAAAATTCTCTCTTCTTCTTCCCTTCTTTCTCGCGCCGCTCACAACCCTTCCAAACCCTAATAAAAATTCATCCCAAACTCACTCAAATCTTCACTAAAACGTGAAATCATCATGAAGTAAAGTGTTCTAAATACCTTTCTCCACTCGATTCTCCCTCAATCGTGTTCAAAGTCACTGAAAACGGTACTAATCGCACGAATCCGAGATCTAAAACTACGAAGAAGAAGAAGGTAGTGGTTCACGCGTTTCCGGACGAATTTTCGTTCGTTTCTCCTTGATCCGTATTCGTATTTGTGTGAATAAACTATTTGGATGATCAATTTTAAATGATGTAGCCTGAAAACGCGTTTTGGTTTTTTATATTTCGTTTCTGTTTTGTTCGTACGCGTTGATTTAAGCTTTGTTTGCAATTTTTGATTTTCGATCTGTAATCTACGTGAAAAACCGTTCAAAACGGTGTGTTAGTTTTGTTGTTTTACGTCTGGGAACCTCGCCGGCGGTGGCGACACCGCGCCGGCGTTTTTGAGGTTATCGGGGAAGATGAGGGTGCACCGTGCACCCTCTCTTCTGGTTCAAAATGATTTCAGCCGTCTGATGGGTTTCTGTGATCTGATCTGTGGTTAGGTTTGAGGGTGCACCATAGAACGCGCGTGCGAACGCGCACTGGATCCCTCTTCTGGATCTGGTTTTACCCTAGGGTCAACCCGACCTAGTTCGTGTGAGAAGCGGGTTTGGGCCAGCTTTGAGGCCCATTTTGTTCTTTTCTATTTTTTTTGGTGTGATGTCTATTCGCACCCCCTTTTGCATTGCTGTGACTTTTTCTTTTGGTTAGAAACTGGGCTCATAGTTCCAGATTGTGTTTCACACTCCCTTGTGCTGCTTTTTGCACCCCCCATCTGAACTTCGCAGTTTGGGCCCTAGGCCCATTTTTTGTAATTCTGTTTGTATTGTGTGAATTGCTGTTATACTTCCAGTTCTGCTTTTGCACCCCCTTGGCTGATATTAATTAATTATGACGTTAACGAATATATAAAAAAAATTCTACTTCATCTTATGTTCGAAAACTCGTATTTGAAATAAAAATAAATCGGACTCTGACGTACGTCTCGCGTCCTCGATTTATTTTTATTTTGAATATTTTAAACAATTTAATTAATGTAGAGATAAAAGGGCTTGACTTCCGACTTGTCTCTGTTTATCCTATTTTGATTAATTTTGTTTAAACGATATTTTTTCCGTTACATTGACTGATCATTAAGTATTTTAAAAAAACAATTTAATCACTTTTCTTTTTTATGTTCGACTTATAACGTCATAATTAAATTATATCTCAGCTGTTTGTTGGATTTAACTTTTGAGTGAAATAAAGATAAATTGGGCCCTGTCTTACGACTCGCGCTTTGAATTTATTTTTTATTTCATTTGAAATGTGACTTGATGTTCTGAACGTAAGATAAGCGAGAGCCTGACGTACGACTCGTCTTGAGCTTATCTTACGCATGCTTGCTAAACGTTCGTTAATTTGCCTCTCTGTTTACCAGTTTCATTTTTATGCCTGATTATTTGATTACTCATTTATTTATGTGTCCGCATATTTATTTCGAGTATTATTTAATTGTCGCATTATTACACTGTCAGTACCATACATCATGCATTTGCATTCCTCGCATCTTCTACCCTTTTCTTTTCTTTTCTGATCTGAAATCTGTTGTGAACTTGCCTTCGAATATGGAATGTGAATAAATCAGTCTCTGTCGTACGACTCTGGCATCGAATTATTCGCATGCCATTTAAAACCGAACCGTTTTTAATTAAATGAAATGGGAAGGAGCCTGACTTACGACTCGCCTTCGGCTCGTTTCACTTTAATTAAAAAATGTTCAATTTAAAAAACTGAATGAAAAGGAGGGAGCCTGTCGTACGACTCGTTTCTGCTCGGATGATCCGGTCCCTGACTGACGACTCGTGATTTAGAATCATTCTCATTCTCCAAACAATTTCCTAAAACCTAAAAGACACTCAACCCACTCAACTGCTTTTTCTGCCCTTGTGCAGTCAACTGTTTTCTTTTCAACTACCTTTGCGCAATTAAAAATCTTTTAACTGTTTTTCTTAAATGGATAGTGCTTTATCCATTCCTCTGATTCTGACAAACGCTTAAACCTCAGTTGAGTATACAAGCAATACTGTTGTCTCAGTGGAATGCGACCTAAGCATCGTTCACTAAAAACAACCAACAAACAAAAGTCTTTCTTTTCAGGAAGAACTACGTGAGTTTTGACTTCCTCATTGTACTTGGGGGATACGTAGGAGCGATAGCCTCTCTCGTCAAGCCAAATAATAAAAAAAACTCTTTTTTCCCTTTTCTGTTCAATATGCGGTAATCTTTTCTTTTACATGCGGTTAATCTCTGTTTATGCAAACCAAAATTCCTCAAATGGTTACCGTTGAGTACAACGGATATGAGGGGGTGTTAACGTCTTCCGCTCATGTAACCAACTCCCGAACCCGATCTTTTCAAGATTTTATCATTATTTTCCTTTCCCCTCACAAGATAAATAAAAGATGGTTGCGGCTTCATTGTTTACATTTGTGCATTGCATTTCATCATTGCATATCTGTATATTTTTTGCGCCGGGTGCTACAATATGTCTCTAAATTCTTACCACTTTGAGTCATCTACAATATATATATATATATATATATATATATATATATATATATATATTTGTGACATGTTTCATAGGAAAAATAAGTACACATGTACTATTATACTTAACAGTTTTTACGTTACGTTTTTTAAATTAATATTTTTAATGTTTCGATTTTCTTCAGATGATGTTTCAATTTTATATTTATATTTTATTATTAATCTGTTAGTTACAAAAGAATTAAATTAAATCAAATAAATACGGTATTAATTTTATGTCTCATAAACATATTTTTCAGTTACGTAAAAAATCATAATTATTTAATAAAATGGTCAATATTAAATTAAATTATTCATTCAATTACAAAAGAATTAAATTAAATAAGATAAACGTTACGATATCAATTTTATGTGTCATAAAAATATTTGTCAGTTACGTAAAAAATCATAATTATTTAAATAAAATGGTCAATATTAAATTTAAATTATAATAAATTTAATTTATTTTTTTTTCTAAAACTCACTATAAATATATTGTAGATTTTCACAACAACTTCAAAATTTCATTTCATATCAACTATATTTGTGTGTTTATCATTTTTGTATTTCTTATTTGCTTAAGTCAATACAAAATGGCTCCAAAAATTAATCAACTATCTGAATTCAATGCAAAGAGTGAGAGTTTGAATGTTGTTGTTCGTGTAATTCAGTTGTGGTTTGTTCAAGTTTAAGCTCGCAACAACCATACATTTTCATTAGACATGATACTAATTGATTCAAAGATAAGAATAGTTATAAGTCAAATTTACGTTATTATTTTTGTTGACAATATACATTTTATTTTATTATTTTGATAAAAAAAATTATCACTAATATTATTGTTTTTATAATGTATTATGTCAAAAAAAATCCATTGTATTAGACAGGGAAACAAGATTCATGGCACATTGCGTTGCACTTTAATTTATAAGTTTGAAAAAAACAATTAGAAGGACACACCTAAGATAACAGTTGAACGGTTCAAAGAATTGAAAGTGGTTAGTTTATGTGCTATTTGTTATATTAATTTATTATTATATTTGTGAAGTAACAAAGTTTTTCACAAGAAAGGGGGGGTTTGAATCGTGAACCTTTAAAAATTAACTAATAAAAATTAACAAGGTTAGTTTATCAAATATAAAAGATATTAAACTTATTTAATGAAAATAAGTGTGATGTGTGTAGTGTGTAAAAATAATAAGAGAAGAGTAAGAAGAGCACACACAAACAATTTTATACTGGTTCACCCTTAATGATTGGGCTAGTCCAGTTTCTTCACTATGTCCTTTTGAGATAATTCCGATCTCTAATTACAACAATTCTTTTGATCTAAACCAAGATCAAATCTATTTAAGCCTCACTAGCTTAATTTCACTCAAACAATAATGACTAATTGACTTGAGTACAACTTTCTTTTAAAGAGCGGTTTGTTCTGTTTCTAAGCTTTATAAAAATCAACCAAGTTAAAAAGCTTATGTAAATGATTTCTCTAAAATCACTCTAAGATTAATACAGATCCAGTATTGATTTGAAAGCTTTTGGAGTGATGGAGAACTTTAAAGAAGAGCTTATGATATGCTTGTGTGAAAACAAGTGTGCTTGATATCTATTTGGAACTCTTGCTCTTCATGGTGGATATGATGTCCTATTTATAGGAAACAAAGCTGCCAAGAGACTTGCTGAAGAAGTGTGGCCGTTGGAAAGATCACAACCCTTTGATCAAAATAGCTCATAAAAAATTATATATGATGAGGCTCCTGGTGAGAACGTTCTCAGAGTGACTGTTGAGACTTGGTGAAATGAGGAGCGTATAATAGTGAGGTGTAACTTTGCATGCATTGCTTGTTAATCAAGTTTGTCATTTCTTTGATAAAGGATATAGTTGTTTACAACTGTAATGCTTGGCTGTTTATGACCATCCTCCTTGTACTTTCCAAATGTACTTGTCCATAAAATGAGGGTAAGGCTATGGGTCATATTTGCATTAATTTATTCATGATAAGTACATGCCAACTATTGTGATAAGAGCTGTTGTTGAATTCCTATTGGTCCATGTTACTTTTGAATTTGTCTTTGTAGAGAATTAAATAATGAAGACCTTGAGACAAATTCCTTTGTTCTCTTCCACATGTTTATTCCTCAAACATGTCTCAAAAGGAAGGAACACATTTATATCAAAAGAATTCCTTGCCTTAAATGACTTTGCATAAACAAAAGAGATTCTTCATAAAGTGCTGGTTTGTTTCTTTGTATTCAAGTTGTCAAAAGTCAATAAATGATTGAACACGTGATGAGTGTTTTTTGATAAAGACTAGTTTCCAATGCTGGAGATCAATCTCAGAGCAACTGTTGAAGCTTCGTGTTTATATGTAAAATGGTACAAAAGCTCAATTGATCCTATCTTTATAATAACACTCAAAAGCACTTGTTAGACAACAATAAGATCAGAATTACACACTTAAAATATATTTAAATGTTTGTTATCTTTAAAACATCAAATAAGGATTTTTGCCTCAACAATCTCCCCCTTTTTGATGATAACAAACTCTTTAAATTTATTTTAACTTATGATTCTGATTTAACCAATATAGTACAATGTAATTTAATTACTTGAGTGCAATATGTTAATGTTTTAATTTTTCAAAACTCCCCCTCAATTCAAGCATCCAATGATCATAAAAGTTTTGACAAAATTGACAAAAATTGAGAATGCAATATTGAATCCAAAATAGATTTCATTAATCATCATAGTTTATCCAAAAGAGTTCATCACAGATTGTGGCCCAAGATTAATGCAAAAGGATTCATAATATAGTAGTACTAGTTTAGAACTTAAAAATATAGTAAGAGAAGTTCTTTAGTAGCAAAAAGAGAACTTCCCAAAATATCTTAACATCTAAACAAGATGGTTAAAGCAGTTCAAAACAAAAGATAAAATGTAACAACCCAACTTTAATCATTAGAAGATATGATAATTGAAGGTACAATATTATTGGATTAATACAAATGAGATATAAGTTAATGGGCACTAGTAAGCATTTGGGCCTTAGTTGGTGAAGAATTATGACTTAAGTGAGCCCATTTTACCTTATATGAATTACTACCATTACTTCCTCTCATTTCATTTCATTCTTTCTTCTAAAAATAGAATTCTCTCCACTCACTCTCCTCTCCCTCTCGTTCCAAGACTTTTCATCACCAAAAATCATCCATTCTCATATCAACTCATACATGCATATTCAAATCCATTATTGTGAGACCAAGCTTGATTAAAAGAGAATTTCACTTCCTTCTATTTACAAAATTAGACCGAACCCTCACTCCCATCTACTCATTAAATCAATTTCCAAGTGACGAACCTAAACCTATTGCATGCATCATTTCCATGAGATTAAGAGTTGGGTTAAACATATTATTGCTGCAAAAGAAACTAGGAACAAAGCTAGTGGTGAAATTGATGTCGAAAGTTGGATTTGGGGAAAAGCTGGTGAAACCCGTATTTTGGAAATCACCTTCACTAAAACAGTAAGTTTTTCCTCCCTATAACTCCGATTAAGATGATTCTTTTTGGAACGGTTAGCTAACTTAATTACGGTCGTATGGACACCGGCCTTGTGATGTTTGGTGAAGAATTGAGTTCGGTTCGAATTTTTGAAGTAGGAGGTTCAATACAGAATTTTGCAGAAATGGTTTTTGAACAGGGCTGTACTAAAAAGATAAATTCTCACTCCTCGTAACTCCTATTGAAATTCCGTTTGTTGGTATGGTTAGCTAACGTAATCCCGGTCAACTCAATACCAGCCTTGTGTAAATTGATGAAGAAATGAGGTCTGGAGATGATTTTAAAGTAGAGGGTCTGAAGCAGATTTTATGCAGAAAACGTTTGGGACAGACTTGTAATCATGAGACAGTTTCTTTCTATCTGTAGCTCTGATTCAAGTGATTCTAGTTGATAAGTATAGCTAACTCAGGTACGGTCGTTTAGGTACCAATTTCATGGATTTCGGTTTAGAATTGAGGTCGGGAGGTAAGTTTGAAAATGAGGATCTGATGTGAGGTTTATGCAGAAAATTCTGGTTACCAGATTAAAGGACTTTAGCTACAAAGTAGGCGTTCCGCTGAACCTTGGAGATGTTGGTAGTACGGTTAAAGCTCAATATCCAGGTGGGTTCTTCGATCAGTCAGAAATTGGCATTTATATGTCCAATGTTGGGGTTAGTTGATGTCTTAGTGGTAGTTTATGACTAAATCTTGAAAACTACTAGTTTTAGCTAATTCAAAATTAATTAATGAATGATCTCATATATGCCCTTGCATGTGTATGAAATAGCTGCAATTGTGATACTATAAACTTAGAAAGATTTTAAATTGAAAGCCATTTTGGTACTGAGCTGAATTTCTGTCAAATATGCAATTTTTACTAATATGTATCGATACATATGAGTAGTGGATCGATATGTGTGCACCAGACTGAGTAAATTGGCAAACTGAGAGATTATGTATCGATACATCAACTTTTTGGATCGATACATAGTAACTTGGAATGCAGGTTGAGAAGTCTGGTGAGTATGGATCGATACATTAAGGATATGAATCGATACAAAGTGTTTTGGATTGATACATATACCAGATAAATGCTTCAAGCTTGCTTTTCAGTACTATTTCTCATAAAACTATTATTTTTATTTATAGTATCACAAACACGGTTAATGTCACATTCCATAAAATGTTTAAATAAGAGCATGGGTAGTTAAGATCAGAGAATAGTTTCCCCATCGTCGATCCTTGCTTATGAGATTCGATAAGTATTAGTTAGTAGCCTTTGGCTTATGAATTAAGATAGCTGATCATAGTTGAGTGGATATTCCCAACACTCTCAGTACGGCCTCAGGCTGAGATTTAGCTTCTATGCTAATAGTACATTCCCGTACATTATTAGGAATGCAGTTTTAGTAATAATAATAATAATAATAATAATAATAATAATAATAATAATAATAATAATAATAATAATATAAGTTTTGGCAACGTCTGATCCATTTATATTAAAGATCAGAGAGCGGACCTCCATTTATTTGGGCTTCCACAGTTAAAGAGCGGACCTCCGTGTTATCGGGGCTTCCAGAGCGGACCTCCATTTATTGGGGCTTCCACAGTTAAAGAGCGGACCTCCGTATTATCGGGGCCTCCAGAGCGGACCTCCGAATTGTCGGGGCTTCCACAGTAAATGCATTCAGTAATATTGTGTTCAACCATACATACATAGATTGATGATTTCAGTTTCAGTTATTCATGTTAAGATATGATTTGCTTAGTTTATGAGATCCCCGGTGCTAGGGGCATGTGGTGAGCATTGAGAGGAACTCACTGGGACTTAGTAGTCTCACACCACGACATTTTGTTTTCAGATAGTCAGGTACATTAAGGAAAAGATGTTCACGGAGTAGCAGTTGATGCCTGATGGAGCATTGGACTGAGAAGACAACTAGAATTATAATTATGTCTTTTCTTAGTTGAGATTCATATTTCTAGTTAAGTATATTTTGGAATAAGTTGTATTTAAAGTTTTAAAATGCCACATCCATATAATGTCTTGTATAAGCAATTGTTGTACTTTAATGCTTCCAGTACTATTTATTAATATTCTATATCGTATTCTAGATATTCGATATGGGGTGTTATAAGTGGTATCAGAGCAGGTCGATTCTGACTGTCTCGTGGGTCATTAATTAATACAGTATTAAGTAGAATGGACCCTTTGGATTTTATCTGTTTATTCTGAAATTGTCGCATATTGAGCCTAGCTAACTCAATATTGTGTTCAATAGGCAGGATATTATGGGTAAGAGCTAGAGTGGACCTAGGAGGTCAAGAAGTGAAGGGCACACTTGAAATATAAGTCAAGGTGAATTTAAGAGGAATTTTAGTGTCGACTGGAGCAGTAGTAATATTCGACACTCAGAGAAGTGAATTGGGCAACATCGTGGAATGATGCAACCAGCGGAGAAGTAAAAAGTAAGTAGCGTAGTAATGTAAACATTAACCAGAAATGTTTACAAGAGCGGAAGTGTTAGACGCGCGAAGAGTAAAGACGTAGTTAATAAGACGGAACTATTGTGGACGAACCTTGACTCGATCTGGACTTGTGACTGACTGAGTTTAGCGAAGCGGCCACAATATATGACATGCAAAGAGGAGTAGAAACAAAGTCTTGCAGAGAATCGGACACAGACTTCAAAGTTGAGTCTCACTTTGAATTTGTATCACCGGCAGGAAGTTTTGCACAGGATGAAAATAGTAAGTGCAGAAGGGGATAAGAGTTATTGACATTACGCAACTCGTAGTTACGTAAGATTGGTTAAGCAAGGAGTCAATAGAACGTAATACGAAACTCACAAAAGTATAAGAGTCGTAAGACTGGAAGTTGTGAGATGGTGTCAATATCTTATATAGATAGTACACTAGTGGAAAATGAAGAGATGGATGGATGAAACTAGTTAGAGAGGTAAGATTTTCTGAGCTGTATAATGATATTGATAGAAGAAGTTGGAGAGATCGACAACTTTGGACTGTGTTATGAAGTTGTTCGAAGGAACTACAAACTATGTAGATGCTATTGAACGGTAAAATTCAAAGACTCGATAAAGTAGATTAATGGAGTATGAATTATCCGAATGAAGAGTGAAAAGTTGAATGTAAGGTAAGTAGAGACTAATGTAGTAAAGTGGACTCTTTCGAAACCTTGTAGTATTAGTGGATGATTAAGACAAATCCTGACATTCCTTTAACGTAGAAACTCTTTCCGAGAATTCAGTGTTACAAGTTAGACCTGACTAATAATGTCTGACCCTTTCAGCATAATACGAGTGAATCAATTTCCGTCCAGATTCTTAGCCGGTCAGATAAACCCATCCAATGTATTTTCATTTCCCCTCTAACATGGAATTGTTATATGAACCTTTACTTTCAATCAGCAATACAACCTAAGCCATGAACCCCTCTAGCAGAGAACAATTAAATCAATCACTTTTTAAGTTAACCAGTGGAATTTCTGAACGATGAGAACTCTTAGAATCCTGACTGATTCGTCAATCAAAGATATTCCTTAATTCTTCACTCCAGTAACGTTTACTAGCTAAGGTCCATTAAGCCATAATCAGTTTCGCTCGTTTGTTGCCTATACCATATTACTACAGTACAAGTTTTAGAAAATAAATCGGAGGATCAGACATACATGTAAGTTAGCCAACACAGTGAAAGTTGGAAATTAATCACTGTGTAAACAGATAAGATAAGTCGAGATTGGAATAGACTCCGTTAGTTAGCAATCCTGTACCATAATATACCAAAAGGTAAATCTTACCCAAGTTATACAATCAAAGTAAACAACTCAACAAACACTGATAGACCTATAAGAATCCATACCTAGTGATCATTGAACCTTATAAGTTTGAAAATTGGTGTTGAACCTTGATATGGTCAAGCGAGATACCAATCAGATGTTTTCGGTAGTGGACAATATAAATCTCAGGCGAACGATAAGAAATAGTAAGACGAATCGTGTAAGTAAACGAATGATCTCGGGATGTCGCAATGGCATGATGAGGCGAGTAACATAAAAGGTGAATAACGTTGTAGACTATAAGAGACGATGCATGACACGGTAATAAAGGAGTTCAATTTGGAAGGTGAACGTAGATATATGATATTAAGAGAGTCCATCGTGTTATGTTAAGAACTATAGTACATTCAAGAGTTGAATGATGTTACATGAAAAAAAAAATGGGACTTGTATACCCTTTCAGTCGATAGTTTATCTTTAGTGAGATTTTGTCGAATCTTGTACCATTCGGAACTAAGACAAGATGACTGTAAGTTAACCTCTTGAGAATTCAAACAAACATGATTTGGGAACCTTAAGGACTTTCATACCGCAATCAAACAATTCTTTTAGTGATCTCTAAGACTATCAATGAACCTGGAATTATATTCTTTCTCTAAACCAACATCAGTTCTTCACTGAAGCAAGAATCTTCTTCCGGGATTTCCGAATCAATAGCCAACCCGGCCAGGAACCTGGAGAGTAACCCCTGAGTACATGCTAAAATTTTCAAACTAAGATGAACCTTCGAGTTATAGATAAGACACCATTAGAGATCAGAGTGCGCAACGAGTTTGAAACTAGGAAATATATCAGAAGGAAAAAGTGCTAACAGACCAAGTGTGCAATGAACATAGAACCTTAGATAACATAATATAAGTTGAACCCAGTATCGAGATAATGTTGATGCAACAAGTGAGATTACTCAAGTAAGAACTCGAAGCGGTTAGTAGAGACTGTTATTTGAAGTGAGTTAGGACTCAGAATAGTTGTGGAATTAACTCAACCTCGGAAGAATGGGAATGGTCGGAGTAAGATGTTGAGAGTTGAAAATTCAATGTTGTGATTAAGCCTTGAGAGAGAATCGCGCCGTAACGACAATTGACTGAAGAAGTCAAAGGGAAAGTTTCAAAGTATCTAAGATATGTAATATGACGAATGGAGTCTGCGTATGAGTTACCTTTGCAGGTATCATATAGGAGTGCGGTAGTTGTGAATGAATGTATAGTGAAACAGTTAAGATGCGGTGCGATTGATGCGGAAGTAGATGTAATGAAGTTTAGAACTATGAATGAATGTAGTGTAAGCCAGTCAGTTGAAGAGAATCGATTGAACTAAAGACTAAGTCAAGTAATGAATAAGGGAGCTTGAAGAATAGTGGCAATATAATGAGACGACAAGGTGGAGTGCCGATAACTATAATATAATCATGATGAAGGTTGAGAACATGTGTAATTATGGCGCAATTATATTGTCGTAGAAAAGGTATTGCAACGGAAACTAAGCTAAGTAATAGATGTGAACTGTCCGGAAGTTGTGATGATATAATAAAGACAATATAGTCAGATGTGAAAGGATGATAACACCCGTAAAAGTTGGAAAATTAAAACGCGAAGAAGTTTATGATAGTAATGGTATACCAAATACAAGAAAGAGTTTGGAACAATTTACCCTGCCAAGTAAGTGGATTCGGAATTTCGGGGACGAAATTCTTTTAAGGGGGGTAGATTGTAACAACCCAACTTTAATCATTAGAAGATATGATAATTGAAGGTACAATTTTATTGGATTAATACAAATGAGATATAAGTTAATGGGCACTAGTAAGCATTTGGGCCTTAGTTGGTGAAGAATTATGACTTAAATTAGCCCATTTTACCTTATATGAATTACTACCATTACTTCCTCTCATTTCATTCTTTCTTCTAAAAATAGAATTCTCTCCACTCACTCTCCTCTCCCTCTCGTTCCAAGACTTTTCATCACCAAAAATCATCCATTCTCATATCAACTCATACATGCATATTCAAATCCATTATTGTGAGACCAAGCTTGATTAAAAGAGAATTTCACTTCCTTCTATTTACAAAATTAGACCGAACCCTCACTCCCATCTACTCATTAAATCAATTTCCAAGTGATGAACCTAAACCTATTGCATGCATCATTTCCATGAGATTAAGAGTTGGGTTAAACATATTATTGCTGCAAAAGAAACTAGGAACAAAGCTAGTGGTGAAATTGATGTCGAAAGTTGGATTTGGGGAAAAGCTGGTGAAACCCGTATTTTGGAAATCACCTTCACTAAAACAGTAAGTTTTTCCTCCCTATAACTCCGATTAAGATGATTCTTTTTGGAACGGTTAGCTAACTTAATTACGGTCGTATGGACACCGGACTTGTGATGTTTGGTGAAGAATTGAGTTCGGTTCGAATTTTTGAAGTAGGAGGTTCAATACAGAATTTTGCAGAATTGGTTTTTGAACAGGGCTGTACTAAAAAGGTAAATTCTCACTCCTCGTAACTCCTATTGAAATTCCGTTTGTTGGTATGGTTAGCTAACGTAATCCCGGTCAACTCAATACCAGCCTTGTGTAAATTGATGAAGAAATGAGGTCTGGAGATGATTTTAAAGTAGAGGGTCTGAAGCAGATTTTATGCAGAAAACGTTTGGGACAGACTTGTAATCATGAGACAGTTTCTTTCTATCTGTAGCTCTGATTCAAGTCATTCTAGTTGCTAAGTATAGCTAACTCAGGTACGGTCGTTTAGGTACCAATTTCATGCATTTCGGTTTAGAATTGAGGTCGGGAGGTAAGTTTGAAAATGAGGATCTGATGTGAGGTTTATGCAGAAAATTCTGGTTACCAGATTAAAGGACTTTAGCTACAAAGTAGGCGTTCCGCTGAACCTTGGAGATGTTGGTAGTACGGTTAAAGCTCAATATCCAGGTGGGTTCTTCGATCAGTCAGAAATTGGCATTTATATGTCCAATGTTGGGGTTAGTTTCAAAATTAATTAATGAATGATCTCATATATGCCCTTGCATGTGTATGAAATAGCTGCAATTGTGATACCATAAACTTAGAAAGATTTTAAATTGAAAGCCATTTTGGTACTGAGCTGAATTTCTGTCAAATATGCAATTTTTACTAATATGTATCGATACATATCAGTAGTGGATCGATATGTGTGCACCAGACTGAGTAAATTGGCAAAGTGAGAGATTATGTATCGATACATCAGCTTTTTGGATCGATACATAGTAACTTGGAATGCAGGTTGAGAAGTCTGGTGAGTATGGATCGATACATTAAGGATATGAATCGATACAAAGTGTTTTGTGTAACACCCTGATTTCCCCACTATTATTTTAGCTGATTTTATTAATATTGTAAAATAGCAACACAAGGGTGTCACGTTCTTTACCAAGTTAAATCTAATTAATAGAGTAATTTTAAACATGCGGCGGAATTAAATTCAAAAAAAATAAAAATAATAATAATAATAAAGCTATTTCTCCAACAAAGTCTGAATTTAAAATTAAGTATCAAAAGGTAACAATTTCCTAACATCCATAAATAATTCAACAAAGTTTCAAAAGATCTTTAAATGACAATTTCTAAAGCAATAAATGAAGTTCCCCAAGTCAGGTATCCAGAGCGACTCCAAAAGACTCAAAACAGAAATGTAAAGCAACTCCTGAAGCCATTTCGAACATCAAAACTAAGCTTGAACTCCTACCTGAAAATTACGGTTGCACACCGTAGGGCCAAGCCAGAGGGAAAAGTAAAGGTGAGCACAAAACATCAAATGATAACCGAAGTACAATAGCAAGAAGAGATAGCAAAACAAATATCAAAGAAAAGATCACTATATCGGGTGACCGCGCGTGCACTCACAACCAAACAATATTAAACCACAACTTTTAGTTAGATATAACTCACATAATATATATACATATATGTATTATAGACTCCCTATGGTACCAAGGGCTACTTCATTGCTACATCATTGCTACATCATTTATATATAATAGCTACATCATTTCTACATCATTTATACATAATAGCTACATCATTTCTACATCATTTATATATAATAGCTACATCATTTATACGTGATTGCTACATCATTGCAACATCATTTCATCATCATTTCAACATCATTAAACACATGAAAGAATACATTGTCATGGTTATAATTAACAACATCATTCAACATCTTTCCAATAGCATAGTTCAACATCGTTAGTAACAATTATGCAACATCTTTAACAACGGCTCAAATCCAAATTTCTACAATTAACGACAATAAGCAACATCAATTATAATGACAATCAAAACTTCATAATTCAGTCAAATACTCTCACCTTTTAAAAAGAACAACAACTTATCATTTATTTTTAGCACAACCCCTAACTCAAATTAAATTAGTTTAGTTTATCGATGAACCATACAAATTTTAATCAACTAAATTAACAAAAGTCATTTAAATAATTTTAAATCTATGAAGGGCATATACTACTAGAGAGAGAGAGTGAGGTACATCATTATGTCCCAAAAAAAATCAATCTAACAATAAAAATTAAGTTTCAGGAAATATCACTGTCATTAATCTACTAGTTATAGTTTAATTGTTTAGAAAATTAAGAGACCCTAAAAGCTTAAATTGAAATTACTAATATTGTTACCTTATTGATCCATGTTCTTATGTGATTACACTATATAAAAGGTATACATATACTCGTGGTGCCTATGCACCCACGCCTCCCTTCCCTGTACATGTGTTTATTTATTTATTTATTTATTACTTAACTTATTAGATTTTTAAAGAACAACTTTTAGTCCCAATAAAACAACCAGGAACGGAAACAAAAACAAGCGAAGTAGGGGGAAGAAGGCTCTCGCACAAACAGAACACAAGTCAGCCTTCGAGGGACCATGACATCTCATGGGGACCATGACATCTCATGGTGTCGGACAATATCATTGTCATCATCGCGACGACGGTCGGCCGGTCACTGCCTATACTACAAATATAAAACGCAGAAATTGTTTTGGCCATGGGACTCAAATTTTTGGTGATTCTAGACTAAAAGAATTTGCCCAGAATATCTAAAACTATTTAGGACACTTAACATTCTAGAAACTCAAAACATGTGGGTTAAAGACTTAATCATCTTCTTCTCTTTTTATTTATTTAAAAGTTTTATAATACCTCCATCATTGAAGCTTCAAAGACTCATATGGGAATCAAAGGTACAAGAGAACATGAGGTTCCAATACAACAGAACATATGATCAATTTTCAATTTGCAGGAAAACAATCAACGACAATCATCATATAATAGAACATATTATTTTTTTTTTCTTTCTTGAAATTAAAAGAAAATAATCGAACAAAAATCACCAAGTAGTATGAATATGGTAAAAAGAAAAAAAAGAGTGGCAAGCTATATTCTTGTATTCAAACTTCAGAAAATCATAGAGATGGTGCAAAGCTCCCTTACTTGATTTTTTTGCAGTGAATTCTTTTAATTTGAGTTGTTCCTCTTTCTCTTGTTGTTCTCACGTTTTCTCCCTTCTCCTAGTCTACTGATTTTCTTTTCCTATTAGGGTAAAGAGTGACTAATCCTAATTTTTTCTAACTTTTTGCCTATTTATAGAAAATTTAAGGGATTATTATTTTCAAGAGAAAATCTATTTTTCTTTTAATTATTTTTCTCTACAAAATTTCTATTTATTTATTTTACCTCCCTCTTACTACTATTGAAACAACTAGACTAAATTTCTCTACTCTTTTACTAATTCACCTCCATAGGTGATGTTTACTAAATATGTACCCCCTTCACCTTTCCTCTTTGAAAAATCATAATTCTCTATTTTTTTTCTTCTCTTTTAACTTACTAAAATTTTCTAGTTTTCTAATTATTAATTTCTAAACATCCTAAAGCAAATAAGTAGCACACTCATACATCAAATTATTAACCTATCAAGACAAACTAACTAGATAAATTAGGAATTAACTAAATGCTAATAAAATAAATACTTATCAATTTTGGGGTGTTACAATTCTCCCCCACTTAAAGAATTTTCGCCCTCGAAAATTACCTGAAGTTTCTGGTTCCTAGTCCATCAAGGCGAACACCTTCGCTTTGGTAGATGTAGCATCTCCTGTCTTTTTCTGCTTGTCACAATAAGTACTAATATGCCCCGGTTCACCACACCTAAAACAAGTCACAACGCTCTTGCACTCATTCGAGGAGTGTCCCGGCCTTCCACATTTGAAGCATCTCGGAGTCTCTGTCTTGCACTCTGCTACCTTGTGTCCTGTTCCACCACACCGGAAGCAGCGAGGAAGATTGGAGTCATCTCCCCCACTTGTCTCATGCTCATTGTCAGACTTCTTCTTATCTTTTTGATTTCCATTATCATACGGCTTGCTACGGCTCTGACCATTATTCCTTTTCTCATTCACAACTTTATAGTGGCTAGACCTAGCACGACTGTCGTTATCATAGATTCTGCATGCCTCCACCAGGTCCGCAAACCGACGAATCCTTTGATACCCAATAAATTGTTTAATTTCGGGTCGCAGCCCATTCTCGAATTTGATGCATTTAGAAGCTTCTGCACCAACAACATTATAGTGAGGACTGAACTTTATCAGCATGCCAAATTCAGCCGCATACTCTGCAACCGTCATGTTTCCCTGTTTCAACTCCAGAAACTCAACTTCTTTCCTTGCACGAACATCCTCGGGATAGTAACTTCCCAAGAACTCTTCTTTGAAAACAGCCCAGGTAATCTCAGTGCCTGCAGCTTCTAGTCTCTGTCTTGCATTGTCCCACCATATTTCAGCTTCTTTAATCAGCATATGGGTCCCAAGCCTGACTTTTTGTGCATCTGTGCACACCATAGCCCTGAAGATCCTTTCCATTTCCTGCATCCAATCTTGTGCACCCTCAGGGTCATGCATCCCCTTGAAAGTGGAAGGGTTGTTTCTCATAAACCGATCCAACCGCAATTCATCAGCTCCACCCTGTTGACCCTGAACTCCTGCCAGAGCTGCATTGGACTGCACCAAAGCCTGAACTATGTTGTTCATAGCGTTAGCAATAGCTGCGTCATTCCTTCCTGCCATTTTTGTTCTGCACATCCAAGTATCCAAGATTAGATAAAACAAACAGCGACAGTGTTTACACTCACCCACCTACAAAAGAATAACATTGTAAATTTGGTCTGACTAGACCGACCTGCTCTGATACCAACTTGTAACACCCTGATTTCCCCACTATTATTTTAGCTGATTTTATTAATATTGTAAAATAGCAACACAAGGGTGTCACGTTCTTTACCAAGTTAAATCTAATTAATAGAGTAATTTTAAACATGCGGCGGAATTAAATTCAAAAAAAATAAAAATAATAATAATAATAAAGCTATTTCTCCAACAAAGTCTGAATTTAAAATTAAGTATCAAAAGGTAACAATTTCCTAACATCCATAAATAATTCAACAAAGTTTCAAAAGATCTTTAAATGACAATTTCTAAAGCAATAAATGAAGTTCCCCAAGTCAGGTATCTAGAGCGACTCCAAAAGACTCAAAACAGAAATGTAAAGCAACTCCTAAAGCCATCTCGAACATCAAAACTAAGCTTGAACTCCTACCTGAAAACTACGGTTGCACACCGTAGGGCCAAGCCAGAGGGAAAAGTAAAGGTGAGCACAAAACATCAAATGATAACCGAAGTACAATAACAAGAAGAGATAGCAAAACAAATATCAAAGAAAAGATCACTATATCGGGTGACCGCGCGTGCACTCACAACCAAACAATATTAAACCACAACTTTTAGTTAGATATAACTCACATAATATATATACATATATGTATTATAGACTCCCTATGGTACCAAGGGCTACTTCATTGCTACATCATTGCTACATCATTTATATATAATAGCTACATCATTTCTACATCATTTATACATAATAGCTACATCATTTCTATATAATAGCTACATCATTTATACGTGATTGCTACATCATTGCAACATCATTTCATCATCATTTCAACATCATTAAACACATGAAAGAATACATTGTCATGGTTATAATTAACAACATCATTCAACATCTTTCCAATAGCATAGTTCAACATCGTTAGTAACAATTATGCAACATCTTTAACAACGGCTCAAATCCAAATTTCTACAATTAACGACAATAAGCAACATCAATTATAATGACAATCAAAACTTCATAATTCAGTCAAATACTCTCACCTTTTAAAAAGAACAACAACTTATCATTTATTTTTAGCACAACCCCTAACTCAAATTAAATTAGTTTAGTTTATCGATAAACCATACAAATTTTAATCAACTAAATTAACAAAAGTCATTTAAATAATTTTAAATCTATGAAGGGCATATACTACTAGAGAGAGAGAGTGAGTACATCATTATGTCCCAAAAAAAATCAATCTAACAATAAAAATTAAGTTTCAGGAAATATCACTGTCATTAATCTACTAGTTATAGTTTAATTGTTTAGAAAATTAAGAGACCCTAAAAGCTTAAATTGAAATTACTAATATTGTTACCTTATTGATCCATGTTCTTATGTGATTACACTATATAAAAGGTATACATATACTCGTGGTGCCTATGCACCCACGCCTCCCTTCCCTGTACATGTGTTTATTTATTTATTTATTTATTACTTAACTTATTAGATTTTTAAAGAACAACTTTTAGTCCCAATAAAACAACCAGGAACGGAAACAAAAACAAGCGAAGTAGGGGGAAGAAGGCTCTCGCACAAACAGAACACAAGTCAACCTTCGAGGGACCATGACATCTCATGGGGACCATGACATCTCATGGTGTCGGACAATATCATTGTCATCATCGCGACGACGGTCGGCCGGTCACTGCCTATACTACAAATATAAAACGCAGAAATTGTTTTGGCCATGGGACTCAAATTTTTGGTGATTCTAGACTAAAAGAATTTGCCCAGAATATCTAAAACTATTTAGGACACTTAACATTCTAGAAACTCAAAACATGTGGGTTAAAGACTTAATCATCTTCTTCTCTTTTTATTTATTTAAAAGTTTTATAATACCTCCATCATTGAAGCTTCAAAGACTCATATGGGAATCAAAGGTACAAGAGAACATGAGGTTCCAATACAACAGAACATATGATCAATTTCCAATTTGCAGGAAAACAATCAACGACAATCATCATATAATAGAACATATTATTTTTTTTTTCTTTCTTGAAATTAAAAGAAAATAATCGAACAAAAATCACCAAGTAGTATGAATATGGTAAAAAGAAAAAAAAGAGTGGCAAGCTATATTCTTGTATTCAAACTTCAGAAAATCATAGAGATGGTGCAAAGCTCCCTTACTTGATTTTTTTGCAGTGAATTCTTTTAATTTGAGTTGTTCCTCTTTCTCCTGTTGTTCTCACGTTTTCTCCCTTCTCCTAGTCTACTGATTTTCTTTTCCTATTAGGGTAAAGAGTGACTAATCCTAATTTTTTCTAACTTTTTGCCTATTTATAGAAAATTTAAGGGATTATTATTTTCAAGAGAAAATCTATTTTTCTTTTAATTATTTTTCTCTACAAAATTTCTATTTATTTATTTTACCTCCCTCTTACTACTATTGAAACAACTAGACTAAATTTCTCTACTCTTTTACTAATTCACCTCCATAGGTGATGTTTACTAAATATGTACCCCCTTCACCTTTCCTCTTTGAAAAATCATAATTCTCTATTTTTTTTCTTCTCTTTTAACTTACTAAAATTTTCTAGTTTTCTAATTATTAATTTCTAAACATCCTAAAGCAAATAAGTAGCACACTCATACATCAAATTATTAACCTATCAAGACAAACTAACTAGATAAATTAGAAATTAACTAAATGCTAATAAAATAAATACTTATCAATTTTGGGGTGTTACATTTTGGATTGATACATATACCAGATAAATGCTTCAAGCTTGCTTTTCAGTACTATTTCTCATAAAACTATTATTTTTATTTATAGTATCACAAACACGATTAATGTCACATGCCATAAAATGTTTAAATAAGAGCATGGGTAGTTAAGATCAGAGAATAGTTTCCCCATCGTCGATCCTTGCTTATGAGATTCGATAAGTATTAGTTAGTAGCCTTTGGCTTATGAATTAAGATAGCTGATCATAGTTGAGTGCATATTCCCAACACTCTCAGTACGGCCTCAGGCTGAGATTTAGCTTCTATGCTAATAGTACATTCCCGTACATTATTAGGAATGCAGTTTTAGTAATAATAATAATAATAATAATAATAATAATAATAATAATAATAATAATAATAATAATAATAATAATAATAATAATAATAATATAAGTTTTGGTAACGTCTAATCCATTTATATTAAAGATCAGAGAGAGGACCTCCATTTATTGGGGCTTCCACAGTTAAAGAGCGGACCTCCGTATTATCGGGGCTTCCATAGCGGACCTCCATTTATTGGGGCTTCCACAGTTAAAGAGTGGACCTCCGTATTATCGGGGCTTCCAGAGCGGACCTCCGAATTGTCGGGGCTTCCACAGTAAATGTATTCAGTTAATATTGTGTTCAACCATACATACATAGATTGATGATTTCAGTTTCAGTTATTCATGTTAAGATATGATTTGCTTAGTTTATGAGATCCCCGGTGCTAGGGGCATGTGGTGAGCATTGAGAGGAACTCACTGGGACTTAGTAGTCTCACACCACGACATTTTGTTTTCAGATAGTCAGGTACATTAAGGAAAAGATGTTCACGGAGTAGCAGTTGATGCCTGATGGAGCATTGGACTGAGAAGACAACTAGAATTATAATTATGTCTTTTCTTAGTTGAGATTCATATTTCTAGTTAAGAATATTTTGGAATAAGTTGTATTTAAAGTTTTAAAATGCCACATCCGTATAATGTCTTGTATAAGCAATTGTTGTACTTTAATGCTTCCAGTACTATTTATTAATATTCTATATCGTATTCTAGATATTCGATATGGGGTGTTATATAAAATACTAGTTAGATAAACTTCATCTCCCCCTTATTTAAGTAGCTAATATTCTCCCCCTTTATTGTCATCAAAAAGAGGTAGGAGTAATGAGTCACTGAGGAGCAGAGGCAGGGGCAGTAGCAGGACCAGTTTCAGGTGGTGGAACAGGACTGAAGTCATCACTGGAGGTGGAATTGCTCTGCTGTGGGATTGGTTGAACATCTGGGAAAGGATTGGGAGGTGGTGGATGTAAGTTCAGCTGAGGGCAAACAGAGCTGATAAACCAATCTCTCATGATCTGAGACTCAAGTACTAAGTACATCAACATGTTGTTTTGAATTTGCTGTCCAGCAAACAACTTAGCAAAATCATTCCTAGTCCTAGCCATTTCCTTTTCAAGTTTTGATTTCTTAGCAGGCCTAGGAGCATAAAACTTCATAAATTCCTCATGAAGAGGATTCTTAGAGGATGTACCAGCAGCATCAGTGGCTTTTCCAGAAGAACAGAAGGAATCAAGTGTGGCAAATGAAGATGGTATGGAAGACACAGTGCTATTTGTGAATAATGGTTCAGTCATCCTAGGAAAACTAGGTGAAAAGGCAAACATGGATTTCACAAAACCAGAGCTAAAGAAAGATTGGGGACTTACATTTGAAGAGGTCATCAAAGGAGAAAACCTTGAGTCATTAATGGGAGTAGAGGATGAGTAAAAATTGACAAAGGTTTGACCAGCCATTTGGGGATTGAATGGATTAAAAGGTGGAATGTGGATTCTGATGTTAGGATCCCATTGAAGAGATGTGTCAGTAGAGAAAGGAACAGATACATCAGTGCTTCCATCACTAGATTTTGCAGCACTTCCAGCTGGGAGATTGATCTCCGGTTGATCTCCCAGATTAACATTCTCAGAATCTTCCCTTTTTCTTTTTGAGCCAACCTTAGTAGTAGATCCTTTTGAAACATCTTCAGATTTCATGTGGTGAATGTTTTTAAAATTGAAGGGATGACTGGTGTTGTCAACAGTTTGATTTGAGCAATCAATTTTAAATTTCCTAAAGATCTTGGATAAGAGCATTCCATAAGGCAGAGAAACCTTTTTGCCACCAGATTTTGCAGCAACAATCATGTGTTGTATGATTGCATAAGGAAGGTTAATCTTAATTCCATTAAACAGATAATACATCATAAGCATATCAACATCAGTTACCTTGTCCTTGCTTCCCGTCCTTGGAAATATAGCGTGTTGACACATGTTGTGCAGAATCTTGTATTCTTTCTGCAGCATTGAGGATGGAGGTTTTGCCATTGTTGTACCTTGAGCATTGAACATTTCCTTCTTGACCATGTCTTTTCTTATTTCCAATGCTGAGTACCAATTGCTTCCATAGAGCATCACACCTTCTTGTAGAAGATTCAATACTTCAACAATCACATTAGGGGTTAGTTGGATTTCAGTCCCTTTGATATTTGAGACGATTAAGCCCTTATCAGCATCTACAATTGCATTGAAATAGAATGCTTGTACCAAAAGAGGAAACATGGTTTCACGAATCTTGAAGAAGTTGGTCCATCCAAATGGTTCAGTAAACTTCAGCAGGTCTATTCCACCCTTCTGCAGATCCTCAAATTCAAAGAACTTGCTACCAGCGACAGGTTTGATCTTCCAATACTTTCCAAAGTTTTCTCTTGAGTCAGGGTGAACAAGAGGAATTGGTTTGAACATGGTTTTAGGTTTGGAGACTGGTTCAGAAGCTTTTTCTTTTCCCTTAGACATAGTTGGTTTGGAGAAACAAGTTTTGACAGAAATTTTTGTAGGCGCAGATTTGGTTTTAGGAGAAGTGGAAGGTTTTGGTGGATCAGATTTTTTCAGAAGAGATGAAATTGGTTCATCATCCCTGTCAGCATTGTCATAATGTTTGGAGAGGGTTTTTTCTGAATCTGAGTCAGAATCTGAGATGGTGTAGACAGTGTTATCAGGAATAATGTTCCTTTTTGTTCCAACACCAGATAAAACTCTTTGAGAACGCCTTAGGTTTGTTGAATCCAAGGATCTTGACCCGGATTGGGTTTTGTTGGTTCGAATCAAAACGGGTGGAGTATCAGCGATACTGGGAACGACAAAGGTTTCTACTGGAGTAACAAAGCCATCAGTTCCAGGAGTGTTAGCTTTAGTGGTTTCTGGAGGATTGATCTCAGAGGGTTTCTGCATGTGTTTGTTTTCAGTGGGTTTAGGTTGAGATTGTGTGTTAAAGTTTGGATCTTGATTGAGAAGGATATCAAGAGAATCAGGGTCGGATTCGTCAGTTTCAGAGTGTTTGATTGGGGAAGGTGGAAGTGGTGTTGATGGTGAACATGAAAAAAGAGAATCAGAGTAGGAAGGTGATGGTGGTTTAGCGTTCTTACGCGCTGCCATTTTTGTTCTAACCATTTCAGAAATGTGTTTGTTTGTTTGGTTGAAGAGGAGAAGATGAGAAGTTTAGAGGAAGTTATGAGAGGTTATAAAGACAGAAAAGAACTAGCAGGAGCGGTTTAGGAGGTTAGTAGAGTAGTAGAGGGAATAGTGCTCATAAGTACTTGATCTTATCAAGAACCATAATGCTAGCTGTAAATGAGGGAGAGAGAGAGAAGATCTTTGTACTAACCAATATCTTACCCCATACCCAAGAATTAGTTTAAGAGTTTTAGCAAAAAAAAATCAAAAAGGATTTTTTATGATTTTCAATTTTTCTTTGATAAAATTAAAACGATCTTCAACTAACGGTTTTGTAAAAATGTCTGCTAACTGATTTTCAGTGTCAATGAAAATTAATTCAATGTCCTTTTTATTAACATGATCACAAATAAAATGATGCTTAATTTCGATGTGTTTTGATCGTGAATGTTGAATGGGATTTTTTGATAAATTAATTGCACTAGTATTGTCACAAAGAATTTGAATGCTTGTGTACCTTAATGAAAAATCTTCGAGTTGGTTTTTGATCCATATCACTTGAGAGCAACAATTTGCGGCAGATACATATTCTGCTTCCGTTGTTGAGAGTGCTATGGTATTTTGTTTTCTACAACACCAACTTACAAGAGCTTCACCAAGAAATTGACATGATCCACTTGTGCTTTTTCTTTCAAGTTTATCACCGGCATAGTCAGCATCGCAGTAAGCTTTTAATTCAAAATGTGATCCTTTTTCATACCATAAACCAACGTCAAGTGTTCCCACAAAATATCTAAACATTCTTTTGACTGCAGTTAAGTGAGATTCCTTTGGAGCTGTTTGAAACCTTGCACAGAGACCTACTAAAAATACAATGTCTGGTCTACTTGTAGTTAAATAGAGAAGTGATACTATCATTCCTCTATATTCTTTTTCTGACACATCTTTCCCTTTTTCATCATTGTCTAAACTTGTTGATGGATGCATTGGAGTTGACATGATTTTTGCTTCATTCATCTTATATTTTTAAAGAAGGTCTTTGATATATTTTTCTTGACTGATAAAAATACCATTTTCTTGTTGCTTGATTTGTAAGCCAAGAAAAAAACCAAGTTCTCCCATCATACTCATCTCAAATTCACTTTGCATAAGATTAGAAAAATCTTCACACATTTTTTCGTTAGTTGCACCAAAAATAATATCATCAACATAAACTTGTACAATTAATAAATCCTTTTTATTTTCTTTTCTAAAAAGAGTGGTGCCAATTTTTCCTCTAGAAAAACCATTGTCAAGTAAAAAGGTGCTTAGCCTTTCATACCATGCTCTTGGAGCTTGTTTTAGTCCATATAGAGCTTTGGTAAGTTTGTAAATATGATTAGGTTTATGTTCATTAATAAAACCCGGAGGTTGATGTACATAAACTTCCTCATTTAGGAAGCCATTTAAAAAAGCACTTTTTACATCCATTTGAAAGAGTTTAAAACATTTAGGAGATGCATATGCAAGTAAAATTCTAATAGCTTCTAACCTGGCTACCGGAGCAAAGGTTTCATCATAATCAATACCTTCTTGTTGATTATATCCTTGCGCCCCAAGTCTAGCTTTATTTCTTACCACTTTTCCATTTTCATCAAGTTTATTTCTAAAAACCCATCTAGTTCCAATGATTGAATGATTTTGTGGATCTGGAACGAGATTCCATACTTCATTTTTCTCAAATTGTAGAAGTTCTTCTTTCATAGCATCAATCCAAGATTCATCAATGATAGCTTCATTTATTGTTCTTGGTTCAATTTGAGAGATCATTACTAGATTGTTCTCTATATTTTGAAGAGATCTTCTTGTTCTTATTCCATCTTCAGTATTTCCAATAATTTGATCTGGAGGATGATGATTTACTATTTTCCAAGTTTTAGGAACGGCTGATGAAGGTTCTTTTTGAACATTCTGATCTTGATCATTATTTTCTTTCTCTTTTTCTTTTTCTTCTTCTTCTTCATCAATGATCCTTACACTTGGTTGATCTTCATATTCATCAAATTTAACATGCATGCTTTCCTCCAAGGTTTGTGTTCTCAAGTTATAAACTCTATATGCTTTAGATGTTAGAGAGTAACCCAAGAATATTCCTTTATCTGATTTTGAATCAAACTTACCCAAGTTGTCCTTGATATTGAAAATATAACAATAACATCCAAAAATATGAAAGTAAGAAATATTTGGTTTTCTATCTTTCCAAAGTTCATAGGGTGTTTTGTTCAAAACTTTTCTTATGGTGACTCTGTTCAAGATATAGCAAGCAGTATTGACGGCTTCAGCCCAAAAATATTTTTCAACATATGATTCATTTATCATTGTTCTTGCCATTTCTTGCAAGGTTCTATTTTTCCTTTCAACAACTCCATTTTGTTGAGGAGTTCTTGGACAAGAAAAATTGTGAGAAATACCATTATCATTAAAAAAAGATTAAAAGTGAGCGTTTTCAAATTCTCCTCCATGATCACTTCGTACAGATATGATAGTGGTACCTTTCTCGTTTTGAACCTTTAAACAGAATGTTTTAAAAGCATCAAAAGACTCATCTTTTTGTTTTAGAAAAAGCACCCATGTGAACCTTGAAAAATCATCTACGATGACAAAACCATAAGTTTTTCCACCAAGACTTGTAGTTTTGACAGGACCAAATGTGAAGTAGTTCAAGAGGTCTTTTTGTTGAAATATATTCTTTTGGTTTAAAACTACTTTTGACTTGTTTTCCTCTTGTACATGATTCACATATTTTATCTATGTCAAAATTCAGTTTTGGTAATCCTCTTACTAGATCAAGTTTAGAAAGTTTTGAAATAGTTTTCATACTTACATGACCAGTTCTTTTGTGCCAAATCCATTTGTCTTTTTCAATCGAAATAAAATATGATTCAACTGGTAGTTCATCTAAGTATATAACATAAATGTTCTTTCTTCTTGATCCATTAAACAGAATTTCACCAGATGACTTTTTTTCTGATTTCACATGTATAAGGATTAAATATAACTTCAAAACCATTGTTACATAATTGACTAATGCTTATTAAGTTATGTCCAAGTCCTTCTACATATTGAACATCTTCAATTTTAGCAGAGTTAACCTTACCAATTGTACCTTTACCTTTGATTCTACCTTTTCCATCGTTTCCAAAGGTAACTTCTCCACCTTCTTTTTCTTCAAATGCAAAGAAGTTTTGTCTATCTCCGGTCATATGTCTTGAGCAGCCACTGTCCAAGTACCAAGGCTTTCTCTTGACTGTTAGATGACTTTCCTGCATTTGAGTTTAGTAATGTTTTAGGTACCCATAACTTTTTGGGTCCTTGGTAGTTAGTACTCTTTTCCTTATAAGGAATCTTCTTGTGTTGATAAGATGATTTCTTATATGAAGGTTTTGAAAAATCATTTTCTTTAGTATTTTGAAAACTTTCAGAATGTCTAGAAAATGTTCTAAGTTTGTTTTTAGAATGTTGTTTATTTTTCTAAAAACAAAATCTTTCAATATGTCCATCTTTATGACAGTATGAACATTTATATTTTAAAATTTTCTTTTCATGAGGAGGAACAAAGAAATTTTCATATAATTTTTGATTTTGAAAAGATCTAAAACCTATTCCTGCTTTGTTAAAAATTCCTACTTGTGATCCCATTATATTTTCAAAGGTTTTTGTAGCTTTAATAAAACAATTTAAATCATTTTCTAAATCATGAACCTTTTGTTTTAAGATGTCATTTTCTTCTAAAATCTTAGAACATTCCTCAGGTTTTTCTTCAAGTTTTTCAAGTTTCAAGTGTTACCTCTGAGTCTATTTTTGCCATAAGGCACATATTGGCTTCTTGGTCTTCATCTTCTTGAGATTCATCTAGTTCATCCCAAGTTGCCATTAATGATTTCTTTTTGAATGGAAGTTTTCTTTGCTTTGATTTTTGACATTCATTTTTGTAATGACCAAATTGATTGCAACCATAACATTGTATTTTGCTTAGGTCGACTTCAGGTTTGGGTCCATCTCTTTTTTTTGGGAATGATTTCTTGAGTTGATTTCTTCTTACAAGCAATTTTTGAATTCTTCTTGAGAGAAGAGCAAATTCTTCTTCATTGTCTTCTTGTATTGTGTCATCATCATCAAACGTTTCATCATTCTTAGAGCGATCTTCTTCTTGTGCTTTTAAAGCAATCATTTTCTTTTTGGCAGGTTTATCTTCCAAAAAGATAGATTCATGAGCTCTTAATGATCCCATGAGATTTTCCAATTTCATTTGAGTGAGATCTTTTGCTTCTGTGATAGCTGTCACAATGTGCCTCCAACTTTTTGGTAGACATCTTAAGATCTTCCTTACTCTTTCATGTATTGTATAGCATTTTTCAAGAGAGTTGAGTTCATTTATAATGACCGTGAATCTTGCATGCATTTGGTCAATAGTTTCATCTTCTTTTATTTCAAATAATTCGAACTTTCTTACACCTATATCAATCCTTGTTTCTTTCACATGACTCGTTCCTTCATGATGAACTTGGAGAGTTTCCCACATTTCTTTTGCAGTTTTGCACTCCATGATTCTGTCATATTCTTCCCTACACAAAGTACTCTTTAGAAATAATTTAGCTTTGATATTTAAAAGTACCTTATCGGCTTATTGAGTAGTCCATTCATCTTGAGTTTTTGGTATTTTGACGTTGTCTTTATCTGTGGTCATTGGTACGTGTTCTCCAACTTCAATGACTGCCCACATGTGATTGTCTTCTGATCTTAGGAATAGTTCCATTTTGTCTTTCCAATAGTAGTAATCTTCTCCTTCAAATAGAGGTGGTCTATTTGAGGATCCTCCTTCGGATATGAACTTTGCGCCTTTAGACATTACTTCCTTCCTGAATCTTTTACTCTAGCACTTGTTAGATGCTTAAACTTGGAGCCGGAGCTCTGATACCAATTGAAGTAACAAAGTTTTTCACAAGAAAGGGGGGGTTTGAATTGTGAACCTTTAAAAATTAACAAGGTTAGTTTATCAAATATAAAAGATATTAAACTTATTTAATGAAAATATGTGTGATGTGTGTAGTGTGTAAAAATAATAAGAGAAGAGTAAGAAGGGCACACACAAACAATTTTATACTGGTTCACCCTTAATGATTGGTTTAGTCCAGTTTCTTCACTATGTCCTTTTGAGATACTTCCGATCTCTAATAACAACAATTCTTTTGATCTAAACCAAGATCAAATTTCTTTAAGCTTCACTAGCTTAATTTCACTCAAACAATAATGACTAATTGACTTGAGTACAACTTTCTTTTAAAGAGCGGTTTGTTGTGTTTTTAAGCTTTATAAAATCAATCAAGTTGAAAAGCTTATGCAAATGATTTCTCTAAAATCACTCTAAGATTAATACAGATCCAGTATTGATTTGAAAGCTTTTGGAGTGATGGAGAACTTTAAAGAAGAGATTATGATATGCTTGTGTGAAAACAAGTGTGCTTGATATCTATTTGGAACTCTTGCTCTTCATGGTGGATATGATGTCCTATTTATAGGAAACAAAGCTGCCAAGAGACTTGCTGAAGAAGTGTGACCGTTGGAAAGATCACAACCCTTGGATCAAAATAGCTCATAAAAAATTATATATGATGAGGCTCCTGGTGAGAACGTTCTCAGAGCGACTGCAGAGACTTGGTGAAATGAGGAGCGTATAATAGTGAGCTGTAACTTTGCATGCATTGCTTGTTGATCAAGTTTGTCATTTCTTTGATAAAGGACATAGTTGTTTACAGCTGTAATGCTTGGCTGTTTATGACCATCCTCTTTGTACTTTCCAAATGTACTTGTCCATAAAATGAGGATAAGGCTATGGGTCATATTTGCATTAATTTATTCATGATAAGTACATGCCAACTATTGTGATAAGAGCTGTTGTTGAATTCCTATTGGTCCATGTTACTTTTGAATTTGTCTTTGTAGAGAATTAAATAATGAAGACCTTAGAGACAAATTCCTTTGTTCTCTTCCACATGTTTATTCCTCAAACATGTCTCAAAGGAAGGAACACATTTATATCAAAAGAATTCCTTGCCTTAAATGACTTTGCATAAACAAAAGAGATTCTTCATAAAGTGCTGGTTTATTTCTTTGTATTCAAGTTGCCAAAAGTCAATAAATGATTGAACACGTGATGAGTGTTCTTTGATAAAGACTAGTTTCCAATGCTGGAGATCAATCTCAGAGCAACTGCTGAAGCTTTGTGTTTATATGTAAAATTGTACAAAAGCTCAATTGATCCTATCTTTATAATAACACTCAAAAACACTTGTTAGACAACAATAAAATCAGAATTATACACTTAAAATATATTTAAATGTTTGTTATCTTTAAAACATCAAATAAGGATTTTTGCCTCAACATTTTGTTCAATTTACATATGAGCCCATCTATGAATCAACCCTGATTTTTATTGTATATAAACAATATGATTTTGTTTTATTTGATTTAATGTAGGAATCATATATTGTTGTGTTGGGAATAATCAAATGTATCCTAGATATAAATAATTGGTGGTACACTGCATGCTAGTGTAACAAAAAAGTTATTTCAGACGAGGACATGTATTTTTGTTCTAAATGCAGTAAACATGTTGACAACGTTTATATGCGGTGACATATGAATTTCACATAGGATATATTTGAAAAGTGTAAATGAATAAATTGTGTAACTGTTGTATTGAATTATTTTATCTTATAGATATATTATAAGAGTTTGTGTAATTGATTCAACGGACTTTGAAACAATCGTGATATTTGATCAAAACGCAACCACTTTGTTCAAGAAATCCGTGTCTGAAATGATTGATTCTACTGAGGTATTGTGTTTGAATCACTAAAAAATATGATACAAAAAATATTAATATTGATATATCTTTTATATTTATATATCTAAAGGAATATATTATATTTGTATAGGATATATCATCTGAATTTATTCAAAACGAGATTTCTGTCTTGGTTGGCTCTACCTTTTTATTTGCAGTTCAGAGGAATTTATTATAAAGTTTAAAGAATTTATTATGACTAATTATTTTTGATAATTTATCAAAATAGAATACCGGTGTTGTTGATGCATCAACTGCGAGTGCCACTATCACTAACAATGACAACATTGAAAATGCTGATATTGCGTAGGTATTGATTGAATTTATATTGTTTTATTTAAATAAATATTTTTTTAATTAGAAATATAAACATATAATATTAATATTATTTAATCACGATGTTAATATTATATTTAATTACACTAATCCTTGAGTCAAAAAAAAATTAATTACACTAATCCTTATAATAATTATATTGTTACAGGTCCTTTTGAATAAGTTTGATGAAACTTAAAGTTTTTTACAAATTCAAAAGATCTTACTATTGATTTAATATATGATTCAACCGTCTATAATTCCTTGAAATGATTTTATGCTTTTCGCAGTGGAAGTTCCGTCCCTTTAAAATCAAAAACAAATTTGAAGAACATCAAGATTAACAAATGTTGGTGTTTTTGTGTTGGCGTCATTTTTGTCAAAACACAATGTGGAGGATAATGTGCGCACATCATAGAAGATGTGGAGAACAATGTGCGCACATCATGAATTCCAAAAGTTTTGAGCTTATTTGTGCGTCAAATCTTTCAAGAAGATTCGCTTTGAAGAGTTTATGCTATGTTGTTTGTTAATTGTGAATTGTGTGCATGATCTGAGGATGAAGTATGTATGCATGATCTGAGAGGGAGAAAATATTTCTCATGTTATTTTTATATGAAGCTGATGTTGAGGGGGGCTGTTACTTGCTCTGATTGTGTGCTTGCATGCATGTGCTACTTAAATCATGTCAAGCTATATGGGTGTTTTTCTTAAACACTATTGTGAGGATGTTTATATCCTCTAATTCTCTTGTGAGGATGTCTCTATCCTCTGATAACTGGTGTGAGGTTGTTTATTGTCTGTTGTTATGTGCCTCTGATGCTATGTGAGTTGTTGATTGTTCTCCTTCAAATTGTTACTTTCTGATTAATATGAAGGAGTATGGTACTTGTATCTCTTAGGCTGTTATATGTGGTCCAAGATTGTTTTGGCCAAAAATTTGCCAAAGGGGGAGATTGTTGGTGTTTTTGTGTTGGCGTCATTTTTGGCAAAACACAATGTGGAGGATAATGTGCGCACATCATAGAAGATGTGGAGAACAATGTGCACACATCATGAATTCCAAAAGTTTTGAGCTTATTTGTGCGTCAAATCTTTCAAGAAGATTTTCGCCTTGCTTTTATCTCGCCTTTCTTGCTGTCCAATGCGCGTGCTATGTATGAACCATCAGGATTAGTTGTAACCCTAATTCTTTTGTAAAATGTATTTTTCAATTATGGAAATATTTTATATGGTTCAAATTTATACTTGTTGGGTTTGAAAACTTGTTTTTTTAGAAAGACCATGAATCTCAGGCTATTTAAAGGAAGAATCAGGACCTGAGAACTCACGGACTAAAGTCGCCATGTCCTTAATGATAAATCTAGGGTTTTAGTCTTGTCTAATGTGAGCCTTTTCTTGTGTCACCTTGATGCTTGCATGAGGACTATGTATTTAGTTGTAAACTTCTGTACTCTGAAGCTTTTAAGCAAGCAATCTTTTTCTGTAAATCACTCTAAGCCTTTAGGTATGAGTGATGTTATTTCTGTTGGAGTTAGTCTCCTATTTTGATTGTACTACTCAAAGCTTTGAAGCACGAGTAGCTGGCTATTTGTTTGGAGAGTGTTCTCTACCTTTGATTGTGTTGAACCGGGGCGAAGCTCAGTAAACATAGGGTTGTTTATGCAAATCTTCAAACCGAGGGAAGTGAGCAGATGTTCTCATATCTAGGTGGTCTCCTAGGTAAAAGTCTAGACAGATAGTTAGGAAGTGAGAAGTGCACGCGTGGAGTTTGGATTTGAATTCGTTTTACTTAGAGGATTTCCTTCCTCGATTGGTATCCCCCAGATTAGGACGTTGGGCCGAACTGCGTTGACAATTCTCTTGTGTTATTTACTGCTTTTATTATTTGTTACTTTATTACTTGTTCTGCAAGTCTAGTTAATGTGCGCACATCGTACCGCACATCTTTGCTGAGTATACCAGAAATTTCAACAAAGATTAATATTGAGATTCAATATTTTAATTATTGCATTGTTTTCCTTTTGTTTTGAATATATAAGTTATTGTATCGATTGTTTAATGTTCATTCAATATGGAGTGATTTATCTCTCTAATATTTTATAATTTATTATTTATTTTTTTGACATATTGTAATTTATTATTTATAAAAATTTTATTTAATATTAAGTAAAAAATTATTTATCCTAATTTAATAAATTATTTATTACTATTTATAATAATTTTTTTTAAAGTAAACTATTGTATAATTAATTAATCCGTAAAAAATATTTAAGACCTTCCTCATTGAAAAATAGTACATGTGTACTATTCTAATTTATGGTGATGAAGTTATATTTTTTAAATTAATATTTTTAACGTTTTGATTTTTTGCAGATGATGTTTCAATATTAAATAAAATGGTCAATATTAAATTATGTAAATAATTATGTAAATAAAATAGTCAATATTAAATTAAATATAATAAATTTAATTTTGTGTTTCTAAAATTCATATAAATATATTGTAGATTTCCACAACAACTTCACAATTTTATTTCATATCCAACTATATTTTTGTGTTTGTCATTTGTTCAAGTCAATACAAAATGGTTCTCACAATTAATGAACTATCTGAAATCAATGCAAATAGTGAGAGTTTGAATGTTGTTGTTCGTGTAACTCAGTTGTGGTTATATAAATTAATATTATTATTTTTGTTGACAATATAAATTTTAATTCTTATAATCACTATTATTATTATTTTCATCATGTATTATGTTAAAAAAAATTGATTGTACTAGATAGGAAAACAAAATTCATGCACAGTGCATCACATTTTAATTTATAAGTTTGAAAAAGAACTTATAGAAGGTGATCTATTCAATTACTAGTTTTGGAGTGGCTGATAACGGTGGTTCATACAAGACTACTAGTCTAGGCATGAATATAAACTTAACTTTCAGTTCCACAAAAAGGTTTAAATTTATGACTAAAAAAAGTTCTTTCTAATATTATCAGATCGAAAGTCCTCTTCCAATGTTTGCTCCTGATTACGATACAAATTATCTTTCTGGTAAGAAATTTATATATTTAATGTATAATTTTCTATTTATCATCAAACATTGTCATCATGTTATATTAATAAATCAAAATTTATATAATCATATTTTGAAGATGTTATGAGAATGCTGACCGAAGTTGGTATTTAAAAATGATTTAGTGACTCTAAGTTGAGATTTTTGTCTTGGTTGGTTCTATATTTTTATTTAAGGTTGAGTCAAAAATCAATAGTGATTACTCTAAATTCGAATCATCTTATAAAATGAAAAAAATCACTAGTTCAGAAGAATTGATTATGAAGTTTAAAGAAACACAATTTGGCAATAATGTGATTATACTTTTCATATATATATATATATATATATATATATATATATATATGAGCTAGCATTCTGAGTTCTTCTTGTAAGCTTTCTGCAATCTTTTCTTTTCAATCTTAATCAATCTTGTTACTTCAATCCTTTCTCTTCTTTCTTTAATCAGTCCTGTTTGGCTCTGCCATCGTTCTGATCTTCTTTTATGCTTTAATTTACTGTCTTTACATTATTTACTTGTTTATGGAAGGCTAAGACTCCTGTTTATATTTCTTTATTTATTCTGCACATATTTTAATCAATCTTTTACTCTTGTTAAGCAGTCTTTCTGCTCTTCTACTTTCCATTTTCTAACATTTAATAACGTTTATCTGCTTCTGAAACCCTCTCATCCAAATTTTGGCCAGTAATCCAAATGGAACCTGAATATTGGGACCCAAACAAAGTTCCCCCTAAGATTTTCCCACCGGGATTCCATTTCCAACCTTTATCAGTTAACAAATCCCAAAAATTTTATGAATTTATCTTAGTGGACACAGATTCCATAGCAATCAAACATTATAGAGATCCTAATATATATATATATATATATCCACTTAATAATATTAATAATCTATTATGACTAACTATTTTTGATAATTTGTCAAAATAGAATATTGTTGTTATTGATGTGTAATACCCTAATTTTAAGCTTTTCAAAATAAATATTTTATTTAAAAAATTATTTCTTATTTTCCATAAGAAATACAAAAATAGGTTTTTTTGATAATTTTGTTTTACAATTTATCCTTTTCTTTTATTTCTTTAAAATATAGCAATTTACCTTTTTATACAAAAAATAGCAAAAATATTTGAAAATTGTTTTCATCTCTTTAATTAAGCATATATCTTATTTTTATATTTTTTCTATATTTTTATTTACATTTTTATTCATTTTTAATTCATATTTTTGCATTTTTATTCCTTTAGAATTTTTCTTGGCCAATTGTATGATACCACCTCATCCCTTTCACTTTTTATTCTTTTTTTTCTTTCCCATTAAAATAAATCAGATTTCCTTTTCCATTTTATTACAATTTTTACCCTTTATTTTGTGATTATTACACAATAACCCCAACCCTAAAAATTTGGCTATAAATAGTGAAGGGTTCTTACAAACCCTAGTTTTGAAAAAAAATCACAAACCTTCTTTCTCTCTTCTACTGCCGCGGCAGTATCCTATTTTTCTCACTCTCTTCTCTCATTTTTCTCACTCTCTTCTCTCATTTCTCTCACTCTCCTCTCTCATCTTCTCTCAAACCCTAACACAAACCCGCCCCCAAATCTCTCAAAATCAACATCAAAACAACAAATAACCTTAATCAAAAGGCTTCAATTCATCTTCCTCCTTCCATTTCCTCTCAGATCGCGCTCGGATTTTCAACAAAACGGCTCCAAAACTCACTCGTCCGAAGACCAACAGTTCGAAAGCAAAGAAGGTCCGATTCGAACGATTTTGGACGGTTTATTTATCCTTTCATTCTGCTACATACTCATATTCATGCATTTTAAACTTTGTAAATTGGATTTAATTGTTTGAACTGGGTTTGCAATGTAGATCTGTTTGGTTAATACGTTTTTCTTCTTTTTTTTCTTTCGTTTTTGTTCTGTTTGGTTCGATCTGTAACTGCTGGACTTTGGAGTATAAAATTTGATGTTAAAACCTTTGCTAAAACTATGAACATTTAAGCCGGATTCGAACTGATTATGAGGAAATGACGAATTGATTTTTATTTTGCGGTATCGATCCTGTTTCTCCTGTTTCTGTCTCGTTTGTTCGCGTTCATTTGATTTCGTTTTCAAAAAATATTACTCGATCTGAATTCTAGGCGAAAAAACATGTTGATTAGTATTTTTGTTTGCTAGATTCGGTTTTGATTTGCACTTTTGAGAGGAAACCGAGTTCGGACTCGGTGATTTTCATGGAGGTTGTTGAGTCACCGAGTTGGGTGACTCAGTTTAAGAAAGGAGAAGATCAGACACGTGTCAGCCCGCGAGTGGCTGACACATTTTCTTGGTTTTTATTTTTTTTTTCTGAATTGGATATGTGAATGGGTCGGGTCAAACCCGTCCGACCCGGTTCAGTTTTGAAATGGTGAAACTGGTTCTGAATATGGGCTTGTTCTCTAGCCCATTTGTCTTTTTTGGTGATTCTGATTTTTTTTAGGTTATTTGCACACCCCTGGTTATTATTTGCACCTCCTTGTAGAAGTATATTAGATTGGGCCTTAGGCCCATTTTCTTGTTTCTGCTTATTTGTGAATTTTGCTGCCAGAATCCCCTATATTGCTATCTGCACCCCCTGTTGAAGAGAGGTAAACTGGGCCTTAAGCCCATTTTGTGAATTCTGTTTGTGTTGTGAGTTTTACTGTACGCGCCCCACTTGTTGTTTCTGCACCCCCTGGCTGTTTGGTGGGTTTTGGGCCCTTGAGGCCCACTTCTTAGTATGTTATCTTTTTGTCATAATTAATTTGATTTGTTTCGATAGTTTATTTAATTTTGCGACAATATTTCGGTATTAAAATTTTTTGTTTAAAAGTAATTAGAATAAGGATAAATTGAGCACTTGACGGATGACTTGCGGTTTAATTTATCATTATTCTGGTTATTTTTAAAAGATGAAAATGTTAATGAAAAATGAATAAGGATAAATTAAGCACTTGACGGATGACTTGCGGTTTAATTTATCGTTATTCATTGTCTTTAAAGTTGTAAACCTTTGTTAATAAAAAACGAGTAATGATAAAATGAGCACTTGACGGATGACTTGCGGTTCAATCTATCATTATTCCGGACTTTTAAAAATAAATAAAACACGTTAGTTGAAAAAGAATAAGAAGGAGCCTGACGGATGACTCGCTTTCGTCTTATTTTATTTTAACTAACTGTGTCTTTTTGTTTGACTGATGTCTGTTGAATTAATTATTTGCTTTGATGATTTAATTATATCTGTTCAGCATCATCGTTATCTGTCATTCATGTGCATACATCTGCATCTCTATCATCTTCTACCTCTTTCTTTTTCTTTTGTTTATCTGAGCTGGAATATGTGGTAACTTTTTTTGCTAAGAAGTAGAATAAGAATAAATCAGTCCTTGACGGATGACTTGTGGCTTTGTGTTTATTCTTGTTCTAAAAAACCTAAAATACTTATTAATTAAAAATGAGATAGAAGGAGCCTGACGGATGACTCGTTTCCGGCTATTCTCACTTTTTAATTAATTAGATAATAAACTGAATGAAACGGCGGAGCTTGACGGATGACTTGTCTTTGCTAGGATAACCTCGTCCTTGACGGATGACTTGTGGCAATGAGTTTATCCACATTCACTAAACAGTATCCAAAATCTTAAAAACATTCAACCCACACAACTGTTTTTCCTGCCCTTGTGCAGTCAACTCTTTTTCAACTTTCAATCTCTTTTTTTATCACGTTTTTCTTAAATGGATGGCGCTTTATCCGTTCCCCTGCTACAGACAAACGCTTAAGCCTCCGAAGCGAGTATACAAGCATACTGTTGTATCAGTGGAATGCGACCTAAGCATCGTTCACTAAAAACAACCAACACACGAAATCTTTCTTTTCAGGAAGAACTACGTGAGCTTTGACTTCCTCATTGTACTTGGGGGATACGTAGGAGCGAGAGCCTCTCTCGTCAAGCCAAATAATAAAACTCTTTTTTTCCCTTTTCTGTTTAATATGCGGTAATCTTTTTCTTTTATGCGGCTATTCTCTGTTTATGCAAATCAAAATTCCTCAAATGGTTCCCGTTGAGTACAACGGATATGAGGGGGTGTTAACGTCTTCCCCTCATGTAACCAACTCCCGAACCCGATCTTTTTAAGGTTTTATCATTATTTTCCTTTCCCCTCACGGGATAAATAAAATATGGTGGCGGCTTCATTGTTTACATTTGTGCATTGCATTTCATCATTGCATATCTGTATATTTTTTTGCGCCGGGTACTACAGCTGGCGACTTCACTGGGGAAAATGATTAGCGAGTTAAGCCTAATTTGGGGCTTTTGGTTTGCTTATGCCAGGTTAGCCGTATCTGTCCTATCTTTTACTTTTACCGCAAAATATTGAACTGTCTGGATTTGCTGGCTTTGTCTTCTCTTCTACTCCTTTTTTTTTTCTTTTTGCCTTTATGGCTTGGTTCTTGGTTACAGTGTGATTATGCTCCGTACCCGAGCTAGAGCGATACTCAGGATTAGATGAGGGATTGTTATATTGGGCTCCCTGACGGATGTCTCTGGGCTTGGATATGACGATCTCGACCAGATGAGATTCCCTTGGAATAATTGGACTCCTTGGCGAAATGCCTTGTGGGCTTCATGTTTCCTTGAGGGGTCAAGGACTCTGGTGGCCTTATTAGGTGTCCGAAACTTTTATAGGACCCACTGTTTAAAACCTGTGTCGAGGTTATGATGTTGACTCATCCAGTTGGCGTTATAATCTCAATCAGATGAGGTTGCTTTTGGGAAAAGTAATCGAGGATTTTGGTAACCGTGTCAACCTAGAACAACATGTGAGGGGGTGGGTTACAGGTAACTTTGAACTTTTGGCCTTAGAGATTCCACTTTGAAATACCAGTTTGTCATGATTGTGAAAGAGTATGATATTCTGGGACTAAGTTCTCTGAATAATGTGACATGGTGACAGATAAGACAATGCATTCATACATTCATGCATCCATGACATCAATATGCATTTGTTCCTTTACTTATGAAAAAATAATATTTTGTTTTTAGGGAACTAAAGAAAGATAAAGATTATAAGCATGAGGAATTTGAGACTTGAGCGAAGGAGGTCTTTCACCTATAGTGTCAGGGTTCCGAAGACTGAAGATTTTACGGTTTGGGAAGCTGAGTTGACTACTATAAAAAGGGGAGATTTTCGGTCTGAATACGGGTCCATTCTGAGGTTGTTGGACGTTAGGAATGATCCTCGACAGTTGAGTACTCTGATTCAGTTTTATGATCCTTTTCTTCGTTGTTTTACTTTCCTAGATTTCCAAATCCTTCCTACTTTAGAAGAATTTGAGGCCTTGTTGGGAATTGAGATGCAGCCACACGCTCATCTCGTGAGAAAGGTTCATAATCCTCAAACTATCCAAAGAGCCTTACACCTAGATGCAGAATTGCTCCTAGAGAAAAAAGGAGAGGTTCATGGTTTCTCAAAGCAAGCGTTAAAGGCTAGAGCTCACAAGGCTAAGCAAGCTGGCAACTGGAAAGCTATTAATGCAATTCATGCTCTCCTGATCTATGGTCTGATTATGTTTCCTAGTGAAGAAAACTTTGTGAGCGTTGCAGCTGTGAGTGTCTTTTTGAGTAAGAATCCTATTTCGGCACTTTTGGCCGATTTTCTCTATTCTGTGCATGATAGGCGTGGGACCGAAAAAGGTGGTCAGATAGTTTGCTGTACACCTTTGATTCAGATGTGGTTGAATTTACATATGCCTGATCGTGGTCCGTTTGTTGATCAAAAAGATGTGAACTGGTCTGATCGGTTTAGTGTCTTGACTGAAAAGGATATTCGCTGGTATAATCGTAACTTTGAATTTCCGAGGGTTCTCCTCAAGAGTGGAAGTTTCTCCAATGTGCCTCTCATCGGGACTAAAGGATGTATTAATTATAATCCTGTTTTGGCCCTCCGTCAGCTAGGCCATGCTCTTGATACTGTGCCTAACGATGGTCAAATAGAGGGATATGTCTTGAAAAATGAATCTGACGATCCGGAATTGTGGAATCGGATCAAATGTGCTTGGGGAAATATCAATAGAAAAGTCATGGGCAAAAAGGATTGTGTAATTTCACCTGCTTTTGCTTTTTGGATTAAAAGGAGAGTTCAACAGATCAAGATGCCTTTTTCTGATGTAGCTCCTCTTGAGATTCCAGAACCGGAACCAGAGATAACTAATTCTTTGGAAAATGATGAGGCCGCGAAAGCTATGATCAAAGCCTTGCAAGAGAAGAATTCAGAGTTGTCTATTGAATGCAGCAAATATCGAGAGCAGTTTAGCCGGTCTCAAGAGCAGTGCAAGAAATATCAAGAAGAAATAGATAAGCAGACAGCTTGGTTTAAGGATCAACAAGAAAGGTCGGATAAAGGTGCTAAAAAGAAAGAAAAGAGGATGAGAGAAATGCTTGAAGAGGAGTTCCAGACGAGGAAAGCTGAAATCGAAAAAACTAATGAAGAGTTGAGAGTGTCCGGCCAAAAAGCTTTGATTTCCCAAAACGATGTGAAAAGAAAATATCAAGTTCAGTTAGATAATACTCTGAGAGCTTTAAAGAAAGAAAAGGCTGAAAGAAGAGGATTGGAAGAGGCTTTCTAAGCAGACAAGATAGAATATGAGGAGGCTCTACTGATCGAGAGGACTAAAAGGGAAAAGCTCGAGAAATCTCTTGAAGAACAAGGAAATGTGGTTGTTCAAATGGAAAGGAGCCTCGAGATACTTCAAAGATCCCTAGATCAACAAGGCGAGCGATATAATTTCGATGTGGGAGAGTTGCATGATCAGCTAGAAGCGTTGCGCGAGTCAAGTAAAAAGTATTTCATCTTGAATTGTCATCGTGCAAGGGTAGCTCAAACAAGTTTGGTTAGGTTGGTAACCCTCTTTAATGATTTCATGGAAAAGTTACCTAATGAATTGGATGATGCTGAAGTTGGTCTTTGTGTGGGGACGGCTGATAAAAGAGTAATCAAGTTCGTCAGGAAGTTTAGAAGGCTATTGGATAGTTACAAGCTAGAACTCGAACAAGCTCAGAAGATCGTCATTTGACTTCTTTTTTTTTCTTTGTAATGATGATGTAATATGCAAGGCTTGCAGCAATTATTTGCACTCGCAATACTTGTAGTTTATCTTTATGTTTATCAAGGCTTGTAATAATTTCGTTTTATACTTTATCAAGGCTTGTAATAATTTTCTCTACTTATGAATGATTATGATGACTTTTGAGTATCAATGTGTGTATTTACTTCCAAATATTAATGATTATGAGATTTGAAGATATTCTGGTGCAAAGTTGTTATGACATGCGGTGTTTCTAAAAGTCCTAATTCGTGCTTCGATCGAATTCCGAAATGCTTATAATCTTTATGCGTCAAACAGTTCTCTAAAAAAGTAAAATAAAAATATAAATAAATTTGAATGCATTTGCATAAATTAAATATCTCATTCTCATTCATTCATTCATTCCAACAACTACCTTCCCGGCACCGTTATTTTACAAGAAGAGTTGCTCATCACATTATGGACAATTGGCTAGAGAAGCACGATGCGCTCCAGGCTGAGGTTACCCAGATGGGTGGACAGGTAACCTAGTTGGGTGGAAGAATGACCCAGTTAGGTGGAAAGCTAGATCAGGTCTTGGAGATGTTGGCTAATATGAACATGCAACCAAGGGTGGTTGAGGTCCCTGCACATGCAGTTACTGTTACTCAAGGAAATGCCTCTGCTGGTTATGATTGGCCTACTTTTGGTCTACCTAAGGGTTATGTCCCGCAAGGATATGTGGCGGCGACATCTGCTCCACTTGTTGAAACTCCTGCTAGGGTCAGCACGGTACAACAGGTGATTGACCTAAATCAAGATGCATTTGAGGATCCTAGGGATGCTTATCAAGGTCCTGACCATCATGGGCCTAGATTTGCATACCAAGGAATGGTACCCCAGGTCAATGAGCAAAAGGTTGATTCTGCTCCTCAGTTGGAACAAAAATATCAGGCTCTAGAGGAGAGGTTGAATTTGGTAGAAACGGGTAATGATCCGTTGGATTTCTCAAAGATGTACTTGGTTTCCGATTTTGTGCTTCCACCAAAGTTCAAAATGCCGGATTTCGAGAAGTATAAGGGTTTGAGTTGCCCGAAGAATCATCTAGTCATGTATATCAGAAAGATGGCCTCTTATGCTCATGATGACAAATTGATGATCCACTGTTTCCAAGACAGTCTAGCTGATGTGCCTCTTAACTGGTACATACAACTTGAAAAAGGCAGCATCCTTTCGTGGAGGGATTTGGCCAATGCTTTTATCAAACATTACCAATATAATATGGATATGGCTCCAAACCGCACTCAGCTCCAAAATACTACTATGAAGGATGGAGAATCTTTCAAGGTCTATGCTCAAAGGTGGAGAGCCTTAGCTTCCCAAGTACGTCCTCCGCTCTTGGAGACGGAACTTGTGGACTTGTTTACCAATACTCTGCAAGGAACCTACTTTGAAAGGTTGGTAAGTACTTCCTCCTCTGACTTTGCCGATCTGGTTCGAGTTGGCGAAAGAGTCGAGATAGGGATCAAGAATGGGAAGATTCCATCTGCTGCTGGTTCACAAAGTAACAATGCAAGGAAGCCTGGTGGTAGCTTTAACAGAAAAAAAGAAGGTGAAGCTAACGCCATATCTTCAAGGGGCAGTCGAGCACAGTCTACAGCACCTGTCCAGTTCCCCTACTTTCCCATCCCATATTTAGCTGCAGCTCAGCACCAACAGTTTCCCAATTATCAGTATCAGAATCCAATGAATCCAGTGCCTCAACACCAGCAACAGACACCACCGAAACAAAATTCTCCACCAGTTCGTAGGGTGTTCGATCCAATCCCTATGTCATATAGTCAGCTGCTTCCTTATCTGGTGCATAGTGGTAAAGTGACGCCCAAACCTTTGAGGGCTATGGTCCCACCATTCCCTTCTTGGTATGATGTTAATGCAAAATGTGACTATCATGCTGGTACTGTGGGTCACAATACTGACAATTGTAGAGCTTTTAAGCACAAAGTACAAGACCTGATTGATGACAATGATTTGTCTTTTAAAGAAAGTGGGCCCAATGTGACTAACGATCCATTGCCTAAGCACCCAACAGGCAATGTGAGTTGTGTTGAGAGTGGCGGAAATCTGATAAGGGATGTTTCGTTGATAAGAACTCCTTTGTCCTTTGTCCGAGAAATGTTGTTGAGTTATGAGGAATTTGTGAACCTGCATCCTGATTGTAAAGAATGTCAGAATGATCCGAATCATTGTTCGGAGTTAAAGGAATGTTTGCAACAATTGATGGATCAAGGCCTAGTACAGGTTGGTTATTCAAAGAAGGAAGATTTGGTCGCCACTGTTGATCAGCAGGGGCATGAGAAGAGTGTGGGAAAGATTGAGATCTTGTATAGGAAATTGGAGATAGAGGTTCCTTGTCGCAAAAAAGAGCCTCTTATCATCCAAATACCTGCACCATTCCCTTATGAAAGCACTAAGGCTGTTCCGTGGAATTATAGTACATCTGCTTATGTACAAGGGAAGCCTGTAGTGATTCCTGAACAGGGAGTGACTAGTATTGATGGGCCCGGTAAGATAACAAGAACTGGTAGGATATACTCTCCAGAAATATCTGCAAAGAATGGTTCTGCATCTTCCCCATCACCAGCTAAGAGTTCACCGGCTGTTGACACTAGTGCTGAATCGTCTAAAGAGAAAGATAAGCAAGAGGAGGTTGATGAATTTCTCCGAATTATCCAAAAAAGTGATTACAAGGTCGTGGATCAGTTGAACCAGACACCTTCCAAGATCTCCATTTTGTCCTTACTGATGAATTCTGAGGCCCATAGATCAGCTTTGTTGAAGCTCCTGAATATGGCCCACGTGAATCAGGACATCACAGTCGATCAGTTTGATGGGGTGGTCAACAATATCACAGCTAGTAGATGTTTGGGTTTTGTTGAATCTGAGCTACCTTCTGAGGGGTATACACATAATAGAGCTTTACACATTTCTATGAGGTGTCAAGACAACAATATTGCTAGAGTTTTGGTTGATACCGGTTCTTCATTGAATGTTCTGCCCAAGTCTACCTTGATGAAACTTTCTCTGCTTGGGCCAACACTAAAGCCAAGCACTTTGATTGTCAAAGCCTTCGATGGGTCTCAAAGGGAGGTGATTGGAGAAATAGAGCTGCCAATATTTATTGGTCCACAACTGTTCAATATAACTTTCCAAGTCATGGATATCAATCCATCTTACAGTTGTTTGTTGGGGCGGCCATGGATTCATGCTGCCGGTGCTGTAACTTCTACTCTCCATCAAAAGCTCAAATTTGTGTCCAATAACAAATTGATAACTGTGTCTGGTGAAGAGGATACTTTGGTGAGCCATTTGACCTCGTTCAAGTATGTTGAAAATGATGAAGGTGCTGTAGAAATTCCTTTCCAAGCTTTGGAGGTTGCAAGTGTCACCCTTGCAAAACCTGAAAGTGACGGTTGGAAAGAAAAGAAATCTGTTACTTCTTTGAGAAGCTTGAAGGTAGCCTTGGAAGAAGGACTTCCTACTGGTTTGGGGCAGATGTTGGTTTTATCTGAGAAGAAGGATCGCTTCGGTTTGGGTTATCAGTCGTCTGAAGGGATAGCAACTCAGAAAAAGGTACAGGACAAGATTCCAAGGATTGAAGATACTTTCTGCAGTGCTGGTTACCGTGTTGATGGTCATATTGCTATGGTTGATGACAATGAGGCTGTTGGAAAGAACCAGGATTGGGTGCGCCAGTGTTCTCCAGAGACTGTGCTCACTAATTGGACAGCTGTTGGAATCCCTGAAGTTGTTTTTATTTCAAAGTAATTTGTTTTCCTTTCAAAACACCTTTGTTCAGCCCAGAACAAATGGTCGTGCTTGTAGGGCCACTTTGTTTTAATGTTTAATTTGCAATTAATGAAAAAAAGTACTTCTTGTGCAATTTCTGTCTTATTCTTCTTTTTACAGTTTTAAAAAGATAAATTATAAAAATGGCAATAACTTCTTGCATTTCATAAAGAACACTTTTACATTCCAATCTAAATTAGTAAAATTAAATCATGCAGAAATGAATCCATGAATCATAACAGTGCTGTAAATCTTCATGACTTTGATCTCCCAATTAATCAAGCTGAAGAGGATGGAGAGGAAAACTATGAATTACCAGAAGAGTTAGCTCGAATGTTGGATCAAGAGAAAAGAATGATTCAACCTCATCAGGAACCAGTGGATGTGATCAATCTGGGGACTGAAGAGGATAAAAAAGAGGTCAAAATAGGTGCCTCCCTACAGCCAGATGTGAAGAGAGTCTGATCAAGCTGCTTCGAGAGTTTGTGGATGTGTTTGCATGGTCGTACATGGATATGCCCGGTTTGGATACCAACATAGTTGAACACAAGCTTCCGCTCAAGCCTGAATGTCCTCCGGTAAAGCAAAAGTTGAGAAGAACTAGACCTTACATGGCTCTCAAGATCAGGGAGGAAGTCAGAAAACAGTTTGACGCGGGTTTCCTTGCGGTGGCTAAGTACCCTGAATGGATTGCTAACATAGTACCAGTCCCGAAGAAGGATGGTAAAGTGCGCATGTGTGTGGACTATCGGGATCTGAATAGAGCAAGCCCGAAAGATGATTTCCCATTACCTCACATTGATGTATTGGTGGATAACACAGCTCGTTTCCCGATTTTTTCCTTCATGGATGGTTTCTCCGGCTATAATCAGATCAAAATGTCGCCTGAAGATATGGAGAAAACCACCTTTATCACCCCGTGGGGAACTTTCTGTTACAAAGTGATGCCTTTTGGTTTGAAGAATGCTGGGGCAACATATCAACGTGCCATGGTTACTCTCTTCCATGACATGATCCACAAAGAGATAGAAGTGTATGTGGACGATATGATTGCTAAATCTCAAACAGAAGAAGAACACTTGGTACATCTTTTGAAATTGTTCAAACGGTTGAGAAAGTATCAGTTGCGGTTGAATCCCAACAAGTGTACATTTGGTGTCAGATCCGGCAAATTGCTAGGCTTCATTGTCAGTGAAAAGGGAATTGAGGTGGATCCCGACAAAGTCAAAGCAATTCAGAATATGCCAGAACCAGTGACGGAGAAAGAAGTCAGAGGTTTCCTAGGACGATTGAACTATATCTCCAGGTTTATTTCTCATCTTACTGCAACTTGTGAGCCAATTTTCAAGTTATTGAGAAAAGATCAGGCTGTTGAATGGAATGAAGACTGCCAAAGGGCATTTGAAAAGATTAAACAATACTTACAAGAGCCACCAGTCTTGATACCTCCTGTTCCTGGAAGGCCGTTGATTTTATACCTACATGTGTTAGAGGAATCCATGGGGTGTGTACTTGGACAACATGATGAAACTGGTAGGAAAGAGCATGCAATTTATTACTTGAGCAAGAAATTCACTAGTTGTGAAATTAATTACACACTAGTTGAAAAGACTTGCTGTGCTTTGACTTGGGCGGCTCGCCGTTTGAGACAGTACCTGGTGTGTCATACAACTATGTTAATCACCAAGATGGATCCTATCAAATACATTTTTGAGAAGCCTGCTTTAACTGGAAGAATTGCCCGTTGGCAGATGTTGTTGTCTGAGTATGATATTCAGTATGTTACACAAAAAGCTATCAAAGGAAGTGTGCTAGCAGAGCATCTAGCTCACCAGCCTTTAGATGATTATCAGCCTGTGCGCTTTGACTTTCCTGATGAAGATATCATGGCTTTGAGTGAAAAACCTCCCATTGGTGATGATGAAGGGCCTGAACCAGGATCTTTGTGGAAGCTTGTGTTCGACGGTGCGTCCAATGCTATGGGGCATGGTATAGGTGCTGTTATAATCTCTCCTCGTAATACTCACACGCCATTCACAGCCAGGTTGTTGTTTGACTGTACCAACAATATTGCTGAATATGAAGCTTGTATTATGGGTTTAGAAGGGGCAATTGATTTGAGAATCAAGAACCTAGAAGTGTATGGAGATTCTGCTCTGGTTATCTACTAAATCCGAGGTGAGTGGGAAACTCGTCATCCTAATTTAATTCCATATCGGGATCATATTATGGAAATGACGAAGTACTTTGATGTTATCACTTTCCATCATATTCCCAGAGAAGAGAATCAGTTAGCTGATGCTTTAGCTACTTTGTCAAGCATGTAAAAAGTAAGTTACCCAAATCATGTGCCTCGTGTAGCAATTGAGCGCAGAGAAAAACCCGCTTATTGTTTGGCAGTTGAGGAAGAGAAGGATGGAAGACCTTGGTATTATGATATCAAGAACTTGGTCAAAAACAAGGAATATCCTGTCGGTGCTTCCGAACAAGATAAGAAGACTTTGAGAATGCTAGCAGCTGGTTTCTTCCTAGATGGGGAAGTGCTGTACAAAAGAAACTATGATAATGTCCTTCTCCGTTGTGTAAAGAAGAGAGAAGCGGACATGCTTATTGAAGAGATTCATGAAGGAGCTTTCGGTACTCATACAAATGGGCACTCTATGGCAAAGAAAATTCTCCGCGGGGGCTATTACTGGTTGACCATGGAAGCAGATTGCATCAGCTATGCTAGAAAGTGTCACAAATGCCAAATCTATGCGAACAAGATTCATGTTCCACCTACTCCTTTGCATGTTATGACAGCACCTTGGCCTTTTGCTATGTGGGGCCTAGATATGATTGGCATGATTGAACCAAAGGCGGAAAATGGTCATCGTTTCATCTTGGTTGCTATTGACTATTTCACCAAATGGGTCGAAGCAGCATCCTATGCCAATGTCACCAGAAAGGTGGTTTCTAAGTTCATCAGAAGGAAGATAATCTGTCGTTATGGAGTTCCTAGCAAGATTATCACTGATAATGCCAGCAACTTGAATAATCAGACAATGAGAGAGTTGTGTGCTGAGTTCAAGATTGAACATCACAATTCATCACCATACCGGCCCAAGATGAATGGCGCTGTCGAAGCAGCTAATAAGAACATCAAGAAGATCATTCAGAAAATGGTGAAGACTTACAAGGACTGGCATGACATGCTTCCTTATGCTCTCCATGGGTACAGAACCACAGTTCGCACCTCGACAGGGGCAACTCCTTTCTCTCTGGTATATGGTATGGAAGCGGTACTACCGTTAGAAGTTGAGATTCCTTCGTTAAGAGTCTTGAGAGATGTCAAACTCGACGAAGCAGAATGGGTTCAGAATCGACTTGATCAGCTCAACCTCATCGAAGAAAAGAGAATGACAGCTTTGTGTCATGGTCAGTTGTACCAGCAAAGAGTCAAGAGAGCATTTGATAAGAAGGTCCATCCAAGACAGTTCAAGGAAGGTGACTTAGTGTTGAAAGAAATACTGCCCGTTCATAAAGACTTACGAGGAAAATGGACTCCTAACTATGATGGACCATTTGTCGTAAAGAAAGCCTTCTCTGGTGGAGCAGTAATCCTTGCAACTATGGACGGTGAAGAGTTTGCACATCCAGTGAACTCTGACGCAGTCAAGAAGTACTATGCCTAAAAAAAAGGTGATAAAGAAAAAAATATATTTGCCCGTCAAGCTGAAAACCTGAAAAGGCGGCTTAGTCAAAAAAGAGGGCGTCTCGGTGGATCGAAAACCTGAAAGGGCGGTTCATGCAAAAAAATGAGACATAAAAAAGAAAAAGAAGGCATAAGACTGCGTCACTTGATCAGCATGAAGGCGAAGCTTCAGATGGAAAAGATTGGTTCAATTTCCTTTCTCGAAAGCAAGATATTGTGGTGTTGAACTCATGAAGAAGGACAGCTTTGTTATGATTCCATAGAATTTATTTATTTTCCATTGCCATTATCTTAGTTTCAATTTGCAATCACCTCATCGAGGGATTAGCATTCAGGTGTAAAAACTTTCCGCACTTTGCGCAATGAATAAAATTTCCACTTTCAATCATATTGTCTCTGCTAGCTTTTATGTTCTGATTGCATACGTTTGTGCTGTTCATTTTTTTAACAAATAAAACATTTAAACATTGTGAAAAATAAAAGCATTTGAAAAGATCACAAACTGTTTTGATTTTTTAAACATCTAAAGGGAAACCAGCGGCATATTTTAATTTGCCCCAATCCAACACAAGAAAATCATGGCAATCCCTCGATTTCATTTCATGAAGAAAGTTGCTATCCTTTTTGGAAACTTGACTGAATGTTTATTCCATAACCACAACCAACATTTCAAGATTTTCATCTCAGTGGAGTTACTCAAATTCTCGGTGCCGGGAAATTCAAACTCTCCCCAAAATAAACTCAGGAATTCATGCATATTCATGCATTCTCGCATATAGGTTCATGCATAAAAAGAATCACACCAAATCTTGCATATAATCAAATATTCCATCTGCATTAATTCTGCATTTAGGCAATAGAAGTGCACAATCATGCATTCATGAAGTACATGTTTAAAATGTTGTCTTAACAGGTTGCGAACTTGGATCCCTTGTTCAGTAATAAAGGTCTGCGGACCTAATTCTCCAACAAAATGATTATTGAACTATAATCTCTCAACAAAAGAAAGAGGTTGACGAATTTTTTCCCCAATGAATTGGTCAATAAAGTGTCATCCCCAAGCAGATCAGTCAGTGCATCATTTTTCAATGAGAAAGGTTGAGGAATCGTTTCTTTCCCCCAGTGAGGCAGTTGATAATTGTTCATCCCCAGCAAGTCGGTTGGAACACTGCATTTTCGGCAAGATGGCTGGTGAACCATGATATTTTGACAAGAAGAATTGGTGAATCTTTAAACATCCCCAGTGGATTTATTTGGTTTTATCCCTATCACAAGTTGATCAACAGAGTTTCATCCTTATCAAAGGGATTTTCACTCTATACTTTCCAAAAAGGGTTGATGATCCTTTCCCAGTAAATAATTCAACAAGTATTACCTACAGCAGATTGGTCTACATACAACTTTCCCAGTCAAAAAAGTTAAATAGACCTGTTCTCCAGTGGTTTGTTCGAGATGGTTATCTCCAGTCGATTGATAGATTAAATTCTTTATCAAAACGGTTTTCAAGCAGTTGTCTTTCGACTCAGCTTTTATGGTCGACACACCAGTAAAGTGGTAACGATCAGTTTTGGAGTTCAGGTACCCTGAGGGGAGAAGACTTCATTTTTCTCTTATGATCAACACACCCGGAGGAGAGGTAATGATCGGCTTTTGAGATAACGCACCCTGAGGGGAGGCGACTCAATTTCTATGGTCGACACACCAGTGAAGTGGTAACGATCAGTTTTGGAGATAACGCACCCTGAGGGGAGGCGACTTAGCTTTTATGGTCGACACACCAGTGAAGTGGTAACGATCAATCTTGGAGTTCAGGTACCCTGAGGGGGGAAGACTTCATTTTTCTCTTATGATCAACACACCCGGAGGAGAGGTAATGATCAGTCTTGGAGTTCAGGTACCCTGAGGGGAGAAGACTTCATTTTTCTTTTGTGGTCGACACACCAGTGAAGTGGTAATGATCATTTTATTCTCAGGTATTCAGTTACTAGTTTGTCCAGGTATGTTCCCACCTTCATCTTCCATATGCATTCATTACCATTACATCACATTCACACCACAAAATTAGGGCATTTGTATTTAATTATCTTTTACTTCGAATGCATAAAGGCGCAAGTCATTTACGCATTCGAGTATAAGACAATTAAATAGGGGCAGCTGTAATACCCTAATTTTAAGCTTTTCAAAATAAATATTTTATTTAAAAAATTATTTCTTATTTTCCATAAGAAATACAAAAATAGGTTTTTTTGATAATTTTGTTTTACAATTTATCCTTTTCTTTTATTTCTTTAAAATATAGCAATTTATCTTTTTATACAAAAAATAGCAAAAATATTTGAAAATTGTTTTCATCTCTTTAATTAAGCATATATCTTATTTTTATATTTTTTCTATATTTTTATTTACATTTTTATTCATTTTTAATTCATATTTTTGCATTTTTATTCCTTTAGAATTTTTCTTGGCCAATTGTATGATGCCACCTCATCCCTTTCACTTTTTATTCTTTTTTTTCTTTCCCATTAAAATAAATCAGATTTCCTTTTCCATTTTATTACAATTTTTACCCTTTATTTTGTGATTATTACACAATAACCCCAACCCTAAAAATTTGGCTATAAATAGTGAAGGGTTCTTACAAACCCTAGTTTTGAAAAAAAATCACAAACCTTCTTTCTCTCTTCTACTGCCGCGGCAGTATCCTATTTTTCTCACTCTCTTCTCTCATTTTTCTCACTCTCTTCTCTCATTTCTCTCACTCTCCTCTCTCATCTTCTCTCAAACCCTAACACAAACCCGCCCCCAAATCTCTCAAAATCAACATCAAAACAACAAATAACCTTAATCAAAAGGCTTCAATTCATCTTCCTCCTTCCATTTCCTCTCAGATCGCGCTCGGATTTTCAACAAAACGGCTCCAAAACTCACTCGTCCGAAGACCAACAGTTCGAAAGCAAAGAAGGTCCGATTCGAACGATTTTGGACGGTTTATTTATCCTTTCATTCTGCTACATACTCATATTCATGCATTTTAAACTTTGTAAATTGGATTTAATTGTTTGAACTGGGTTTGCAATGTAGATCTGTTTGGTTAATACGTTTTTCTTCTTTTTTTTCTTTCGTTTTTGTTCTGTTTGGTTCGATCTGTAACTGCTGGACTTTGGAGTATAAAATTTGATGTTAAAACCTTTGCTAAAACTATGAACATTTAAGCCGGATTCGAACTGATTATGAGGAAATGACGAATTGATTTTTATTTTGCGGTATCGATCCTGTTTCTCCTGTTTCTGTCTCGTTTGTTCGCGTTCATTTGATTTCGTTTTCAAAAAATATTACTCGATCTGAATTCTAGGCGAAAAAACATGTTGATTAGTATTTTTGTTTGCTAGATTCGGTTTTGATTTGCACTTTTGAGAGGAAACCGAGTTCGGACTCGGTGATTTTCATGGAGGTTGTTGAGTCACCGAGTTGGGTGACTCAGTTTAAGAAAGGAGAAGATCAGACACGTGTCAGCCCGCGAGTGGCTGACACATTTTCTTGGTTTTTATTTTTTTTTTCTGAATTGGATATGTGAATGGGTCGGGTCAAACCCGTCCGACCCGGTTCAGTTTTGAAATGGTGAAACTGGTTCTGAATATGGGTTTGTTCTCTAGCCCATTTGTCTTTTTTGGTGATTATGATTTTTTTAGGTTATTTGCACACCCCTGGTTATTATTTGCACCTCCTTGCTGAAGTATATTAGATTGGGCCTTAGGCCCATTTTCTTGTTTCTGCTTATTTGTGAATTTTGCTGCCAGAATCCCCTATATTGCTATCTGCACCCCCTGTTGAAGAGAGGTAAACTGGGCCTTAAGCCCATTTTGTGAATTCTGTTTGTGTTGTGAGTTTTACTGTACGCGCCCCACTTGTTGTTTCTGCACCCCCTGGCTGTTTGGTGGGTTTTGGGCCCTTGAGGCCCACTTCTTAGTATGTTATCTTTTTGTCATAATTAATTTGATTTGTTTCGATAGTTTATTTAATTTTGCGACAATATTTCGGTATTAAAATTTTTTGTTTAAAAGTAATTAGAATAAGGATAAATTGAGCACTTGACGGATGACTTGCGGTTTAATTTATCATTATTCTGGTTATTTTTAAAAGATGAAAATGTTAATGAAAAATGAATAAGGATAAATTAAGCACTTGACGGATGACTTGCGGTTTAATTTATCGTTATTCATTTTCTTTAAAGTTGTAAACCTTTGTTAATAAAAAACGAGTAATGATAAAATGAGCACTTGACGGATGACTTGCGGTTCAATCTATCATTATTCCGGACTTTTAAAAATAAATAAAACACGTTAGTTGAAAAAGAATAAGAAGGAGCCTGACGGATGACTCGCTTTCGTCTTATTTTATTTTAACTAACTGTGTCTTTTTGTTTGACTGATGTCTGTTGAATTAATTATTTGCTTTGATGATTTAATTATATTTGTTCAGCATCATCGTTATCTGTCATTCATGTGCATACATCTGCATCTCTATCATCTTCTACCTCTTTCTTTTTCTTTTGTTTATCTGAGCTGGAATCTGTGGTAACTTTTTTTGCTAAGAAGTAGAATAAGAATAAATCAGTCCTTGACGGATGACTTGTGGCTTTGTGTTTATTCTTGTTCTAAAAAACCTAAAATACTTATTAATTAAAAATGAGATAGAAGGAGCCTGACGGATGACTCGTTTCCGGCTATTCTCACTTTTTAATTAATTCGATAATAAACTGAATGAAACGGCGGAGCTTGACGGATGACTTGTCTTTGCTAGGATAACCTCGTCCTTGACGGATGACTTGTGACAATGAGTTTATCCACATTCACTAAACAGTATCCAAAATCTTAAAAACATTCAACCCACACAACTGTTTTTCCTGCCCTTGTGCAGTCAACTCTTTTTCAACTTTCAATCTCTTTTTTTATCACGTTTTTCTTAAATGGATGGCGCTTTATCCGTTCCCCTGCTACAGACAAACGCTTAAGCCTCCGAAGCGAGTATACAAGCATACTGTTGTATCAGTGGAATGCGACCTAAGCATCGTTCACTAAAAACAACCAACACACGAAATCTTTCTTTTCAGGAAGAACTACGTGAGCTTTGACTTCCTCATTGTACTTGGGGGATACGTAGGAGCGAGAGCCTCTCTCGTCAAGCCAAATAATAAAACTCTTTTTTTCCCTTTTCTGTTTAATATGCGGTAATCTTTTTCTTTTATGCGGCTATTCTCTGTTTATGCAAACCAAAATTCCTCAAATGGTTCCCGTTGAGTACAACGGATATGAGGGGGTGTTAACGTCTTCCCCTCATGTAACCAACTCCCGAACCCGATCTTTTTAAGGTTTTATCATTATTTTCCTTTCCCCTCACGGGATAAATAAAATATGGTGGCGGCTTCATTGTTTACATTTGTGCATTGCATTTCATCATTGCATATCTGTATATTTTTTTGCGCCGGGTACTACATGATGCACCAACAACGAGTGTCACTACCACTAACAATGGCAAAATTGAAAATGTTGATATTGTGCAGGTATTCATTGAATTTATATTGTTTTATTTAAACTAATATTTTCCCTTCAACATATAATATTAACATATTATTTAATCACGATGCTATTAAACATTGATTTAACATCTTATTCAACTAACAATAATCACTTGAAAAGATTTAATCCTTTTCGCAATGGAAATTCAATGAATTTAAATCAAATATTAATTTGAAGAACGTCAAGATTAACAAAAATTAATGTTAGTGATTCAGCATTTTAATTATTGTATTATCCAAATATTAGTGAATTAATATTAGTGATTAATATTAGTGAATTTAATACATTTTTGATTGTTCAAATATATATATATATATATATATATATATATATGGGGCTGCTAATTTTGACCATGTGGGTGTTTACACTAATTTTTTGTAAACAATTGCTAGTTTTCAATAGCTAGTAAATCCCAAAACATGTTTGTGCTTATATATATATAGGGGAATACTAACATTGACCTATGTAAGTCAAGGTTAACAACTATGACCCACATGAATTTCTCCAAATCCCCCCACCCACTCCCCATAATTACTTCGCGCACCCCCCATGATTACTCGCGCGCCCCCCATTGCTCCCCACCCCCCCAGCGCGCACCCCCTAAAATCCCCATGGGTCATAGTTGCTAACCTTGATCCACATGGTCAATGTTAGCATCCCTCATATATATATATATATATAGAGGCCATATCAAGTGAGACGGTTTTTATTGTGAGAGATGAGAGGATGAAATCTCAACTCTTGGATCAATCTTTATGGTGCTGCTTAATTTCTCTGACCGCACATAATCGTTTCAACTCTTCATCTTCATGCCCTTCTATTCTCTTGCCATCGTTCTGCTTCAACTCTACTCGCTAAATCAAATCAACTTCAAATTAATTCCCAGCAAGAGCTTTTTATCTCCTCCGTTCTCTTTGATTTTTTGCAAACTTCCAATTATGTTCTTTTGGGTATAACTTTCCTCCCCTCTTCTCTCTGAAGCACACATGATATGAAGACAATAAGTAACTTTTGATTCATTTGCGACAGGACAATAATTTGTTAGAGTTAAAGGGGATTCGGTCTACAATACTAGATTTAATTTTAAAAATCAGAATTTGAATTCATTTTTAGATTTAAAATCAGAATTTGCAATAACAGATTTTGATTTTAAAAATCAGATTCAGATTTGATACCTATAATCTTAGTTTTATGTTCTTCAACACTATATTTCGTACACAACAAATACTTTTTTACATTATTGATTATTGCAAAATAAGTAAAAAATTTGAAATTGATATTTGTACATAAATAACCCACAATAGAATTCATTTTTTATCATATGAAATTTTCATTTAATAGTTTATTCTAATTATTTAAAATATGATTTATCATTAATTACTAAATTATTTATTATTAATGATAATAATAATTATTTTTAAAGTAAATTGTTACATAAGTAATTAATCCCTTAAAATGAAACCATAAAATAAATTAAACGTTTCAGTGTATCTCATAAAAATAAAGTTCAAAAATATATAATTATTGATCAATTGATTTATTACAAAAGAAGTACTTTTTCTAATAATTTTTTCAGGAAAATCCAAAATATCATATTTTATTTGTTAAGAAATTAATCTACGCCATTAATGCATGTATAATTGTTTTTTACATAAATAATATATACAAATTAAATATATAAAATAAATACATGATTCAACATAGACAAGAGAGAAGAAGAAAATTTATTACAAAACATTTATTTAGAATTCAAAATGAAAGTTGTAAGGTGCGTGAAATAAATAAAAAAACAAAAAATAATTGTTGGTTGCTTACTATGATAGTAAGTCATTCAATATTTATTCTCAAATACGGCTTCTACACAAAAGCCACCAGCGCACATAGCAAGGATCAAATTGTCTCGTATAACCAAATGAGGACAATCACTAGGGGATTTACAGCGCACATGTGTTACACGAATTTCAGGTGGAAATTGACCAGCAGCCCCCTCTGTAACAAAAAATAGGGAAACAAAATAAATAATAATGGTGATTAACTTAAGAGTTTTAGGCATATTTTATTTTTCTTTTGTATATAAAAAATAGAAACAATATTATCAATTTATAGTGTATAAAGCTCATCAAATGTGCATGTTAAAAATAATTAAATAATTTTAGCACTTAAATTTACCCCTTCAGAACATTTAATAAATGTCTCTTCGATAAATCAATATGTTGAGTTTGTCCCTTAGACACATTTACAGATGGTGTAACATAAAAAATTCTAAGGTTAAAAGTATGTTTTTAGTCTTTATAAAATGTGGATCTTATAAGTTATAAATGTCTCTTCGATATTTTTTATTCCTATAATTTGTTTTTTGTACATTGTTTTAGTCCTTATTGAAATTAAATTTGCTTATTTATAATTAAACTCTTAAATTTTAATTTAAATGATTTTTTTTATGGGCATGTTTAAGATATCATATAAAGTTTATTTATTAAAATTTAGATTTTTTTAACTTCATTAAATATGAGTTTTTCAAATAGCAAATATTCAAGATAAAAGTATCGAAAATCATGATCTAGAAATCATATTTTGAGCTCGTTTTTTTTAAAGAACTTTTTACGATGATCTTAACATATCTACAAAATTTTTTTTTCAAAAAATACATGTTGATTTACTAGTAGGGACCGAAACTGAGTGCATGATAATCTTTCAGAAACTGACAATTTAATAAAAATGAAGTAAGGTACTAAAAACATATCTAATCCAAAATTATAATCATTAAAAACATATTCTAAATTTTTTATAATCCTTAAAAAATATTTCAGCAAGTTTTGCTCTTCAAAATATTTTTTATCACAACTTTGGGTTCCCACTTTAAAGGCAAATCGATCATGTGTATTTTTCAAAATTTAAATTATTTATGTGATCATATTTATTACATTACAAAAATCTCTGGTACAAAAGTTTAATTTTATTTAGACTTAAATATATTTTTAGTCTTTTTTATTTTGATATTTTTGAACTTTTGGTTCTCCTATTTGAAAAACTAACTTTTTTGTCCCCTATTTTAAAAGTCTAACATTTTTTTAAAATCCCCCTTTCATTTTAGTGATGTGGAATTACAACTGATGATGTGGCAAGGATGAAAAGGATTTTTTTTCTCATGTCATTATTTAATTTCCTTATCATTAAAAATTGAAAAAAAAAAGGCGTTTTTCTTCCTAGATCTTCTAAAAATGGAGTTTGTTTTGTCTACTAACACTTAAGGAAAAAAAAAGAATGGAAGAAGAGGGAGAAAAGGAGTTCACGGCAAAAGAAGGAAAAATGGAAGGGAAAAATGTCATGACTTTTCTACTTATAACCTCTCAATTAATTCCTAGCTATTGGATCAAATAGGTAGGATATATGATTTAAATCCTAGCATCTATTTCAATCTTGGTCACTAAGCTTCTAACATAAATATCTATTTTGGTCATTTCATCTCGTTTAGTCCCCGCGCTCGTTCTTAAACGAGCCGTGTCTCGCGTACCGATAAACTTTTGGAAACAGAAAACTTTTACCGTAAACAATTTAATTAAAACAATTCGCAAACTTTCAAATAAATTTTATTCAGAATAAATTTTTACTCATAAGCTTGGAAAAATATAATGAGATCAAATTCTTATTACAGACGATATATACAGTCTTGGTTTAAATTTTGGCAGAAATCAAAAACCGTAAAATTATCAAACAGCGGCCACCATATCTTGCCCATTTTCCCAAAAATCTATAGTAAATTATTTTCGAAATTCCGACGAAACAAAAATGTTTTTAAACTCATTTAAAAGCTTATAAAAACATTGTGTCAATTTTTCAAAAGTTAAAGTAATGGGCAAGCTTAATCTCAACAAAAATTATGTTAAAACGGATAATCGATAGAAAACAGACAATAGAAACGGTAGTAATTTGCTAGTTATTTCTAAGCCTTAATTATTTTGCAACCAAAAAATTACGGATCTTACATTAGTACCCCTCCAAAAATAAGTTTCGTCCTCGAAACTAAAGGTATGAGTAACAACTCAGCTAGTTATTGTTATCACCGACATTGGCATCATTGTGCACCTATGGCAACCCTCCACAAAGTCGCTCTGATTTCAAACTTGAAACACAAATTTAGAAATCTCTCAATGAGTTCACCACTCAATATAAAGTCACCTAATAAAGGTTCCCCAAACTCTAGGTCCTCAAAGATTCTAGGTCTACACGACAAATTTTTAAAGTCACCTTTTCCGTCTCCGCAACATAGCCCAATCCACTAGGTTCACCTGAAGTGGTGAATGGCTACCCTCCTAAAAGAAACACCAAGACCTCTCTACGCACTTTCAAAGCAAGAAAAACTAGTCGACTCTAGTCAACACGATTCCGTCTTTTATTAACAAGAGATTAAGGGAGATAAGTTTCTCAATATGTCAAAAGATAGCCAGCAATCATGATTGTAGCTTAGACAATCCTTACCTAACTTTAATAATATTATTCTCCACTTGTGCTCAAGGTCATCTGAGCTACAATGGTCCAATAATTCTTGAGGTTTTCTACACATTTCCTTGATCTCTTACCACTTCGATCTTGTCGACGAGACATAATGCTAACATATCACTTAAACTCTCAAAATTGCGCTGAACTGTCAATATTAACTTTTAAATCACGTTCTAATCACAGTCTTAATAACACCATCCCAACATCTGGTTGGTAAACAAAGCTCCCCATTTTTTTTGGCACTCGCCAACTTATCTTCTACTTTTCTTGGACTCCTTTTATGCAAATCTCAAATCGAACACTTAGCTTACTCTTGCATGCCTTACCACACAACATTTATCTTCGCTGACTGCCACTATTGGTGCACATCATCTTACATCATATCCCCAAACTCTTTCAGATTTCTCAAGTTTCTTCTTGTTAACATTAAATTCATATTTCCTCACAAGTACAATAACTTAAACCCTTCTGGTTTTCACCGAAATTTTCCATTCTATAGTCAATTTTTCTCGATTGACAAAAGTTTAACAAATTTTGTTTCCACTTACGACAACGCACCACCATGACATCCATTCAAGTGGATCCTTTGAATCCATAATACGCTCGCACAATAATTTTCCAAATCATGTATAAGGTAATCCTGATAACAGTAATTTATATATTATTCTAGCATAGATTTTAGAATAGTTTTGTTATCATTTGTAATATTTTAAGAACCAATTTATGTAAAAAAAAACATAAAAAGGGAGCTACTCAATGAGAAGAAGACTATCAAAATCATGAAACAGACAAAAAAAAGGCAATAAAGTTAAGAAAAACGGTCAAAATGAAAAAAGGAGCAAACGGCAAGGAATAAGGCATAAACCGCCTTCATCGTGCCAAGATGACTTCCATCGTGCCACGATACCCACTAGATGAACCAGATCCACAAGATGAGCAGATGAGCCATGGTGCCCTAGTGACATGCATCGTGCCACGATGGTGCGCATTTCAGCTTTGCCAAAATCCTATAAATAGAGTTTTTCACACACTTTCAAAATATCTCTCAGCTCTTAACATCTCTTAAGCTAGGTTTCTCTTAAGCTGCCACTACATTATACTGGTGATTTAATTTAACGTTTTTTAAATTTTTTTAACGGTTAGGACCAACTTGATTAACGGAAGTTAAAGGACCAATTCGGAACGTTATCTTCCAATTGAACTAGAACCCCTTTATTGAACCCATATTCAACCTTGAAGTAATTGAGAATTGAAAGAAGATGAAGAACTTGGTTTTAATGCTCTTAGATCCTAAATTTCCACTAAACTCTGATCAAAGGTGTTTTCCAATTTTTTCTCACACTTACAACAAAATCCCATTATGCTATTTATAGAGAAAATATAATGAAGTAAATTTAGGCAAAATTTAACTAATATGTATCGATACAAGTTTATATTTGTATCGATACAAGTCCCTGACAGCATAAAATTTGTGAAGTTTTGATGATGTGTATCGATACAAACTTAAATGTGTATTGATACACACACCAGACATTTTTTTTTGAATTTGGTTGATATGTATCGATACATACCACCATGTATCGATACATCATGACATCTCTGTTTCAAAGAAAGGCTTGTGTGTATCGATACATGCAAGCATGTTTCGCTACACCACACACCTTCTGTCCCTTTGAAGCCAGGTTTGTATTGATACAAATGAGTCCTGTATCGATGCAAACGCATGTGTATTAGTCAGGATATTTTTTCAGAACATTTGTATCGATACAAATAAAATGTGTATCGATACAAAAGACCAGTATTTTTATCTTTCAAAGTTTAAAACCATTTTTCGCTGTCAAGTCAATATAATTTCACCAAAATGTATTATACTCTATTTTCATGTGTTTCGACAATTATTAAAACGTGGAGGTGAACTGGTGCACTTACAGTGAGAAACTATTGGAAAACAAATTTGATCAGAGTTAAGTGGATATTTTGGGTCAAAGATCATTGAACTCAAGTTCTTCATCTTCTTTCAATTCTCAATTACTTCAAGGTTGAATATGGGTTCAATAAAGGGGTTCTATGGTTCAATTGAAGGATAACATTCGACACGGATTGCGGTGAATCAGATCGTGCTCGGTTTGAATTGGTTTTGAGGAAGGTTTCTCATCGGGTATTCAAGAAGGTAACGTTCTTGGAGGATCTACGTATCAACGAGGGAATCAACAGAGTAATTGTAACAGGGTTCTTTGTGGAAGAACAAGGTGAGGATCAATTACGGTAACCGGAGGTTGAAGTTGAGGATTGCGTCGAGGTTTGCGCGAATTGATCGAAGCTACGCAAGTGAAGACATGTTTAGTCTTTTGTATAGTCTTGTGTATTGTATTCGTTCGAATTTGTGCACTTTGTAAAGATTCAAAGAGATTTTCTATAAAAATCTCAATTCGGTGTTTTTTCCGAATTGGAGAGCGACGTACCGGTCAAACGCGAGGAACTCCCATATCATGTTGTTTGTGTTTCTTTTTCCCTTCACTCTTTAATTTCGCTTTAATTGTGATTTTGAACAACATTGAATTTAACGCACGCCAAGTGTTTGTTTAAATTCAATCGTTTTGCTTTGTTTGCGATATTGGTAATATTGGACCATTGATTTGTTGTGTTAAGTTTGAAATTGTTTATCTTAATAATTGATCACAAAGCATCGCTTATATTCATTTTCATCATCATACGAATTTCGGTGTAATACTTCTTTTTCTTTAATCAAGTGGGTGCAAAGTAGACTACCGTTCCAGTGGGCTTCCGTGTGCCAAATTTTTTAATCCGTAATTGTTTGTCGGATCACTTATTCAACCCCCTTCTAAATGATAGCCTAGTAGTCTAACAAGTGGTATCACAACCCCGATTAGATTTTACATAAAATTGTGTGGATTTGTGCCAATTGATAGATCACGATGGATTTTGCACCTAAGGGGGCTTATAATAGTGCTCTGATATTCAATAGTGAGCATTTTGATTATTGAGAAAGTAGTATGTGTATTCACATCAATTCTTTTGATGGCGAAGTGTGGAACACCATATTGAACGGTCCGTATGTTCCATCCACGACCGATCAACATGGTGTGGTCACAATTACACTTATGGCACAATGGACAGATGATGATAAAAAGAAGGTCAATTATGATGCGAAAGCGCAAAAAATTTTAATCTCCTCTTTAGGGATTGATCAATTTTATCGCATTTCGCATTGTGACTCGGCTAAAGAGATGTGGGATACATTAGTTACTCATTTTGAGGGTACTAATGAGGTCAAGCAATCTAAGATAAACACTTTGACACAAGAATTTGAATTGTTCCATATGCGTGATGGTGAATCCATTGCGGATATGCAACAAAGGTTTGTAAAGTTAACCAACAAATTGCGCGGTTTGGATAAACCTATCGCAAATAAAGTTGTCACTAACAAAATATTGAGATGCTTGTATAGGATTTGGCAACCAAAAGTTACTGCTATAAAAGAAGCTAACGATCTTACTCAATTAAGTCTCACTACACTATTTGGCAAACTTGGGGAGCATGAGCATGTGCTTATGTCTGTCTTTGGAAAAGCATGAGAAAGTGGTTAAAAAGGATAAGAATAGGGACAAAGAAAAAGAGAAGGATAAAAGGTCAATTGCTCTAAAGACCTCGATATCCAAGTCCAGACGAGTAGAGCAAGAGGAAAGTAGTACTACCGAGGATGATTCAGATGATGAAGAAATGAGTCTCTTTGTTAGGCGCTACAATCGGTATGTGAGGAAGAATGAGATTAAGCACTCCGACGATAACCTTAAAAAGTTTAGGAGAGATAGTAGTTACCGAAAGAATGAAGGTGGTAATTACTTGAAGAAAGGGGCATGCTATGAGTGCGGCTAAGTTGGTCACTATAAACCGGATTGCCCTAAGCTCAAGAGAAAAGAGAAAGAGTAACCATCATTCAAGAAAGGAAACAAAGGAAAGAAAGCTTATGTTGCATGGGAGAGTAGTAGTTCGTCGTCCTCTTCCTCATCAAGCTCGAGTTCTAGCGATGAAGGCGAATTGGCTAATGTATGATTGACATCTCGCGATCGCAATAAAATTGTTTCTAAAAAGGTAAACCAAAATCCATATAGTTCATACACTCTTTTAGAATATCATGAATTACAAGTGGCTTTCGAAAAGCTACATAGTGAAACTCAAGATGCTTTCAAACGATTAAAAAGACTTATACAAGTCAATAAATAACTTGAAGTTAGAGTTTCATAAACGGAACAATAGTTGAAAGCTCTGAACCAATCTATGATAGAAAACCTATTATGACTTATGATAGTTAAGGAAACGATAGGACCGATTGAGATGGATGTTTCTACTTGTTTAGAGATTTAAGAAAACTCCGAGACAAGTTGGGTAATCCACCTAAGCCAGAGATTACCTACTCCATTGATTCATCTAAATTCAAGAAACCATTGAAACTTAAAAATAAGATATATAAGTTTATTGAAAAGGATCATAAGAAGGTTAATCCGAATATCGTTTGTCACTATTGTTCTGATAAGGGACATACCATTGCTAAGTGTCAAGCAAGAAAAATGTTGGTACCTAAAGGCAAAATTCAATGGATTCCTAAATCCATCAATGGTTTTGTTACTAACCATATAGGACCCAATGAGAGTTGGGGACCTATTTCAAATGTTTAAGTTTTAGGAAAATTGTCTTAAACCATTGACGAGAGACAACAACAACAATGACGTTCGAGACTCACTAAGGCGTAAAGTAATGAGAAAAGTTTAAACTCAATACTTTCAAAGTTTATGGAACTTGATCACTTCCTACACTTGACACTTAAGGGAAGATTCTAATCTCAAACTTTACTCTTATCCTTTACTTTGCATTTGTATTTTGTGTTCATATATATATATATATATATATATATATATATATATATATTTCAAATTTAATATGATATTTGCAATGATGTTTGTCTAATCCTCCATTTCCAAGAATTTTGCTCAAGAATATTGATAAGTTCTTGAAACTCATTTGTTTAAAATGGGGATTTGACAAAAATCAAAACAAATGGCATATTAAGTTCATATTTGTGTTTGTATATGTTTGTATATCATGTTGTGACTTGTTGTGCATAATGGCTATGATTCATCTTAGTACTTTAATTCAATATGTGAATATCTTATCATGCATTTTGTGGTTTAACACGTGTTCTCATGTTAATGTTATGCTTTGATAGACTTGATCACATGCATATGTGTTGTACCTTGTTGAAAGTAATTATTTCATACATACATACTATTTTGAAGTCATAAAATGTGTTTTTCAAACCTCTAGATTCATGAGTTTTAAGAAGAATTGAAAATAATGCATTTATCGATACATATACGTGACTCTGCATATTTTGAAAATTGAATTGATTTGTATCGATACACATTTTGGTTGTATCGATACACACAGTTCAACTTGGGTCAGAAAACCAGTCATGTATCGATACACACCAACATGTATCGATACATGAAGCAGAACACGCAGTTGTATCGATACACAAGTGACTCGTATCGATACAAACACTAAAAAATCATATTTATGTTCAAAATTTCAATCAGTCATTAACATAACCCAATTTTATTCTCCTCTCCGCACTCATCTCCTTCAAAACCTTCAAACCTCAAATCTTCAAACTTCATCAACCCTTAACCAAATTCAAGAATTCTTGAACCTATACCACATAAAATTCAACACCCATCACACCACACTCATCAATTCAAGTGTTTGAAACCTCAATCTCTTCAATTCAAGTCTAGGGTTCAAATTGGGATTTTTGGCTCCTACATATTTCGTGAAGTTTCAAGCATTAAGTGTTGTGGGTTGTTATTTACAAGGAATTGCCTCACTAATTTCGTGGATACAAGCACTCTAAGTGGGTTCTCAGTTGGATTATTTGTCTTCTCATTCTCGTGTGCTCATCACTCAAAAACAAGGTAATTTGTTCTCTCTCTCTCTCTCTATCTATATGAAAATGGCACAAAAGATGAAAATTAGGAAATGAAAAGCCGTTGAAAGTAGTAATACGGATGTGCACAATCTTGGCTTTAGGGAAGGAAACTTAGTTCATAGGGATTGTGTCACTTTTTACACTCAATATTGTAGAACTAGGAGCATTTTACAACAAAAGGTTGTTAGTAATGAAGGACTAGAGAAACTGCACTTGAATGCTGTAGCCGAGATTTTAAGTAGAGAAAATCTTGATACTTTTTGTGATTTGAGAACTAAGTACAATGAGACTTTGGTCAAAATATTCTATGTTGAGTTACAAGAAAGGAATGGTTCTGAATTCCAATTTCGTATAGGACAAAATGTCTATACTTTTACTGGTGATTTGTGGTTCAAGTTGATTGAGATGAATACATGTGAAAGAATAACCGGAGAAAGATTGTTGAAGTATACAAATATGGATACAATTGATTATGACTCGGATGTGTTTGCTACTACCATTCCTAGAAATAGTAGAATTCCGGAAATATTTGGTGTCGGTAAGCTGTCAAAGACTGCAAGAGTGATATATTGGATTATGAGTCACATCTTGCGTCCAAAGAGTGCATAGTCTAGGATGGATAAGAAGGACATTTACTTGATGTATTTGCTATTGGAGGATAAGCAGGTTGACTGGCCACACTACATTGTGAGCAGGTTGTTTGAATTGAGACACTCCAGCCGTGATCAACTCTTCGGGTATTGCAGCATGATTGGAAGTATTTTGCATCACTTTAGAATTGCATGAGATGTGCCCATTGATTACATTACACCTGAAACAAGGCATATCTTCAGTTATACACAAATGTCCAAATGCATTGGTTTATAACATATAATAATGACTATCATTACCATGGTCCTGCATCTGACAATGAAGAAGAGGCTACGGATGTTGCTCCAAGAGGTAGGAGACCGAGGCGCAATGCAAGACAACAAGGTGAAGGTAGCGGAAATCAGGGTGTGGTAAATGAACAAGGTGGCAATATGAATGAGATGATGGATATGCTGAGAAATATGAGCATGCAACAAACCACCTTCTACAATGAATACACAGAAAACTACCGAAACACCATCGCTCGGATTGAATAAATCACACCAACACCAATGAGCTTCGCACTTATGTCACAACCCAGTTTAATGAGATTCAAGCTCAAATGAACAACTACAACAACCCTAACCCTAATCCGGACCAAATGAAGGAATGAATTTGAATGATGGATCTTATTTTGTTGCATTTTAGTTTCGTTTAGTCTTGTCAAACTCATGAACTTCTAGTTTCTTTGTTATAACTCTATGACTTTCATTTTAATTCGATTTGGTTGTACGGATAATATTTTTTGTTTTGTCAAGTTAACGGCAAAATTTATGTTGGATTGTATAACCTTAATTGTACGGATATTTTTTCATGTATGAATGGTTTATGCATGAGTTACTTTAATTATGTCCTCATTTTATCTTGATGTGATAATATGTTCAAAATGTCGATGTTTATGATATTCATGCTTTGTGTTTGGTTTGTTGTTCTACATACCAATTTTTGTCATGGTTTTTGGTTATTCGTCATTAGAACACATTTTGCATATCTTGAGCTTATATAATTGATATGGTTGTTTGTCATAAAGTGAATTTCGACAAATGTAAGTGCACAATATGACTACTTTTGAAAATTGCTTTGAATTTTGATACTTCTCATATGTGCTATTTACAGAGAATTGATTTAATTTAATTTATTTTATATTTTCTTGTTTCATAGTTGCTAACATTGACCCACATGGTAAATGTTAGCATTCCCCATAATATATAACCATTGATGTGGTCTTTCCTAACTGCTTAAACTTTTGAATAATCGGTCATCTGACATGGTATCAGATCCTCAATGACTAAGTGGTCTAGAGTTCGATTCCTGCACCCCTCACTTTCTAATTAAAAAGTGGAATTTTAAGCATATGGTAGGTGGGCCTATGCATTATCCATGCTTCAAGCCCAATAGACTCTTGCGTGAGGGGGCTTGTTAGAAATAATATATAATGATTGATGTGGTCTTTCCTAACAACTTAAACTTTTGAGATAATCGGTCATCTGATATTTTTATTTAAAACCAATGTATGGATTTATACTTTAATTTGAATTCTTTTGTAATTTTGAATGTTATATATATTAATTTACTTTTTATATTTTGGTCAATATATTATTTTAGAAATTGATGATACCGAAGTTGCAGCAAAAACACATTTGCGATAAGAAACAAAATTGCAAAAAAAAATAATAGAAAAGCAATTGTGGCGGTTATTAATAGCTGAAAAAGTCAAAATTTAATATGAAAATGCCTTTAGTGGCAGTTATAAAACCGCCAATAAATAGTTAAATAAAATATTGTGGTTAACAGATTGCATCGGTTGGAAACTATCGCTAAAGTTAAACTGCTGCAAAGTGCTCTTACGGCTCCTATTCCAGCAGTTGACTTTAACCGCCACTATGTCTTCCGACACTCAAAACCGCGGCAGTAGCAAATGATATTTAGTGGC